>JAWMRA010000033.1:9784814-9929985 GCA_035584735.1 Pseudotriccus pelzelni | reverse complement strand
GTCCCTGGCTGGGATCGAACCCTTGGCCTCCTCTGTGAAGGTCCCGCAATCTAACCACTAGGCCACCAGGGGCTCCCCCTTTCTGAGGAAAAGCTACAATAATTGTATGATCCTGCAGATACCAGGAGAGCCAAGGCCAGACCTCCTCAATCCCTCAAAGACGACAATCCACCAGTAAGCTTTTCTCTACAAGGTTCTTCAGCACCGAGTACGTTTTACTATCAAAACCATAAATACCAACTTTGATGGATTATTTCAAATAGATATTAATGCCCACATATCCTTCTGTTTATTGGCACTTTGCAAGAGCAGAGCTTCCTCATCCAGCTGAGTAAGCCCTCAGGGATATTATATTGTGAACTGACCTTTGGGTGCCACGAGAAATGTTCCCGTCATTCTTTTCAGGGGTGTTTGTTTTACCCAAGGAGGGACAAAAATCCATTCTGAAGCAATAAGCTCTTTTCACAATATAAATGCATTTTGATGAATGGAATTTTCATTACAAATGTGTCTGACCTTTAGTAAATAGACCCACTCCTTTAAAAGCCTGCTCTGATATCTATTAAAGACAAGGGAAGGGCTTGCAGAGATTTCAGCCGGAGTTCGATTTCATCAGACGCACACAAAAAAAATTAGATAGCATTGGCTCTTCAGTTTGCTATTTAAGACATTTTCATTACATTTTAATGTATTCTTAAATTTTAATATTTTACAATCAGTAGAATTCGCTGTTTTTAAAAAACAAAATGCCAATAAAACCCATGGTAGGCAGACGGTTTTCCAGATTAATTTTGTTCTTACCTTTTTCACAAGACTTTATTAAACTCTGGTTTTGCTAGCTGTTTTCAGGGTAAGTGGGGCAAAAGAGAGCAGACATACAAATCAGCTCTTGCAACTCTTGCCGTGCTGCAGATCCAAAATTTCTGCAGAAGTAACTTTCTCTTTCATCCGAGGTGTTTGCATGCAAAATGGATTTATGCATAAGGCACTTATGCATGCAAATGCACTGGGCAGCTGTCAGTCAGCAGGAAGGGAACGAGAGCTTTCGCAAAGACACTTGTAATCGTCAGATTTGGCAAATGAGGAAAGTGGAGCATCATCAAGTCTCCAATTATACGTGATAGCAAGGTGCGTCAAAGTTGCCCGGTTTTTATTCAGCTGCCATCCTCCAGGTCTGTCCCCTTAGCTGGAATTAAATGCATGCACTGACGAAACACTGAGCCCCTAAGTGCTTAAGCTCAATAACCAGATAACCTCAACTGATGTGCCAATTTTCTGGACAAATTCTTTGTCACTACTAAAGTATCATTAACTAACACATTTTGCTCCCTTCCAAAGCACAGATTTGGCGAATGAGTAATTCTAACACTTTATGGCATTCACAGATTTTGCTCAAAACATTGACAGCTTTCACATAGTCATTCCCACTGAATTGCAATGTATTGCTCTTTAAACAGCATTTCCTTACCATGAAGAAATATTCACAAAGATGTGTTACCTACATAAATATTTAAGTTGGTATTTTATATCTTCATCCCTGTATGAACCAACAGAAGGATGTCGGTCATAAATTACAACTGTAAGTGGAACTAAAGGTACCTGAAATCCTGGATCAAGCTGCTATTGCTGACAATCAGCCTCAACTGATAAAGGGGCAAGGTGCAGGCATCACTTTTCATTATAATCCCAAAAGAGCAGAAGTAAACAAGTAGCTAATATGCATTTTATGTGGGGATAACAAACCACAGATGGCAGAAAGTTTCTGATGAGGTTTTTTACCTTCATTAGACATGTCAACTTGCTACATTTTTTTCAGTAGGACTGATAGCAGTTTTTAAAAATCTCCATCAGGAAAGATTTGTTTCATCCTGGGTGAGTCAGTAATTTCAAGTGGGATGGTGAAGCCTGAGCAACCAGCTCTGCAATAACAGGCGGGCTTGAACACTGGAGGGGGGCAAGGCACGGGCTTGGACTGGGGTATCTGAGCCTCACAGCTGCATTTTCCTGCTTGGTGATGTCTCACCCTTCCTTCCCTGCTCTCTAGTGCTCTCCACTGCTCCCACAAAAGTCCCCTAAGAGTCTAATCAAAGAAGGATATTGGGATAGGGAGAGGGGTGGAAATCACGACGAGTTTTTGGGACAGGAAAACCCTTTCCTAGTCAGCTTTATGTTAAACTCTTAAAATTAAGCACTGCATCCAATAAGCTGCACTGTGGATGGTAATAATGATGCTATTTCAGACCAAATTACTCTGCCAGCTATCCTGGAGCAGATTCAAATCAATTCCACTAAACTCAGCTTGAGTTGTTGCAGACCCACGACGGTTTCAGGGACCACATGGGCACAAGCAGACCCAAGGCTGAGATTCAGCAGGTGGGGGATCAGGGCAGAGCAGCCCTCGGAGTAACACGTGCTCTGCCAGCCCTACCACCTCCCTGCGGTAATCAGGGTACAATATTTTTTAAAAAAATAAACAATAAAAAAGCAGTTAAAAAAAAAAAACCAAAAAAAAACCCACAAAACAAAACAAAACAAAACCCTCGTTTCCTTGCCAACTGCCAAAACCGCCTCTTTAGCTCTACACAATCACTTTGCCTTCACACTGTGGCTGCGAACCACCCTTCATTCGAGAGGAGGAGACCTTGTCAGACCTCCTCTACCTCTGATGCCGTGACTCTCCAGATGGGACTTACTGGGAACAGGACTGCAGGGGAGCTGGGCTTCAAAATTAGCTCATCTGAGGAGCAACAACCTATTTATTACTGACATCCAAAGAGAAGCATTTCATCTTGGAGATTGAAAGACCTGCAAATCTGATCAACTCACACCCTCAACATCCAAAGGGAGAGGAAAAATACCCCAAGTCTCTTGCCAGAGCTTGAGCTGTACTGGTAAGTCATTAGGAAATTCTCTAAACCTTTAAACCTTTGTATTTGTCTTCAACAATATATTTTCCTTTTGAGTATTTTCTGACTTGTCTATTCCAGTCAGGCACCCACATGGAATGGTAATAAGGGAGCACAGAGAGGAGAGTGCAGAGGAGGGGTAAGCCTGTCCCAGCCTGGAAGGAGAGCGGAATGAACCCTGGAGTCAAGCTGGATGTCACGGGCACAACTTCCCTCATAACTTGTTTTTCCCAGGCTGTGGTTTGTCACGAGGTGAGAAACTCTCACACCAAACCTCCTCCTCAATCATAAGAAGCAAGGGAAGGTACCAGAGGCTTCCTGTGCTGGGGGATATAATGCAGATATTCCTTTGTCAAATAGGGACTTGTTTTCCATGCAGACTGAAGTGCAGTGTATCATGGAAACAGCTCAGATATTTTTAGATGTGAAAATGCATCAATATAGCAAAATGGAACACAGAAAAGAAAACTAAGCCAGTGTCCAGCAGCATTGCATTTTGAATGCACTAATTAAGAAATTGTATTAACTGAAGTGCCATTAGCCCTGTTCTAGCTGGCAATTTCTGATGTATTCCTGACAAGGCCTGTCCTCTCTACATGAGCTTGGTGGTTTCACTGTGTATCAGGCAGCTGCCTCAGGAAAGGCAGCCTGGCTTAGCTCAAATAAAAAACAAAACTCTAGAACAATATTGCCTATAAAAGTTGATTTTACTCCTGAGTAAAATCTAAGCTGTTCGAGTGTCAAACCAGGCCAGGGTCACCCTCAAAATGGCAAAGCAAAGAACAGGCATCAACCAGCAAAACATTTCTATTTTTAAAGTGTACTTTTAAAGTCTGGAGGAGAAAAACAGTTAATGGTAAAGTCCATATTTACTGCACTGATTTTAACTAAACTTATTACTGTGTAGGGCAGCATCCTTGTTTATTAGGATGCAATTAAGTTTTGGCAAAGCACTGGTAAACATGTAACAAGCACAATCCAGCAGAGATTCCAAACTGCACGTCAGAGTTTGTGACGTGCTCTGAGATTAATTTGTCTCCAGACACGAGGACTTCACTCAGCTCCTGCAGAACTTGATGTGATGGAAATTGGAGCCCACTAGGACAAGACTGATTAAGCAATGAACAAAACCGCAAGACAGACAGGAAAATACTTAAACCTCAGTTTTCTGAGACACCCATTTCTCACTGTTCCAGTGTCAGGTCTTACCAACATGAACGAGGTCGGTGGAGTTGCCAGAATTAATAATCAGAGCTTGCAATATCCCAGAGGACTGGGGACTCCTTATTTCAAGGGTTCTCCACAGCCCAACAGTTATCACTAATTTAGGGAGAAGCAGAACGCTCATGGGATCAACAGTTGCCACCGTATCTTTCTTCTGGTGAAATTAAATGCTGGGCCACTGAACTCCACAAGGACCCTGATTGAATTTAATGCTGAAAAAATTTACCTAAGGGCCACTGAATAAGCACATTTGGATATGGATAACTAGACACACAGGAGAATCCCAGTGTACAAGGAATACCAAAATATCTGCATAGCTCATTTTAATTATGCAGCATGGACAGGGCATGAAGAGACAAGCGCAGTTCTGTGCTATTAAAATGCACAAAAGGACAGACAAATAGAAGAAACAGTGGAAGAGGAGCACCCAAACATCAGCCTTTCTGAAAATAAAACTATTTTTAGACCTCTCTAAATTAAAAGGTGTGGAAGAAAACAGAGACCTTTTCTCCTCTCAGTGTCACTTGCACTACAGTAACCATGAAATCACACCTCTGATAAAACTGGTATTTCTACTAAAAATAAGAGAATATAGACTCCGATATGAACAACCAAGAGCAAGGCACTCCATATCTTCTGCTCATGTTCCAAATGTACAAATTTTCCTTCCCAATGCATCATTTTCAACCGTTAAGCCAAGCAGTCTTATGATATAGTATTTGAATGGAAGTTTGCTTTCAAACTGCTTTTAAAGCAATAAAACTTTTTAAAATACCAGTATTGTTTGACAGGAAATCCCCTCTAAATTCCCTCAACTGTCTTCTAGTCTTGAAACTTCCATTGGATCACTTGGGGAAGGACTAATTTGACAATAATTTCAAGGAGTGTGGCAGTGATTTCACCAAAGAAACTGTAAAAATTGAGATATTTCTAATCAAGGAGTGGGAAATACAGCTGACGAGATGCCTCCCCCTCTCCCTTGTCTGTCTGGATGGTCTCTCTGGATGTGGACACCTCTGTATCTTGATCTGTTTGGATGTGGAAAAAAATCCACACTTTTCTGGTGGTGGGAGTGGGACTGGCAGGAACTGCCTTGGCACAGCCCTGGCTGCTGAGCCTCTGCCAGCCTGGGGCACCAGTTTGCTCTGAAAAGTGTCTCCAAATGCTATTCAAAGTCGGAGCTGTGCAATTTCCTCCACAAAATGACATTCAAGTCTGTGGCTTTCAACCCCATTTCAGACACACATAAAAGTGAAATGGGCAATTTCACTGAAATAAAACCTGGGGAGCTGGTCAAGCTTATCTAGAAGTTTTGTAGCCAGCCAGGATGTCCTTGAAGCCCAGCAGCTCATTTTTTTTCCTGGAAGCTCAGGAATAAACACACCAGATGCTCCAGGCAGCATTTCTTTGGGGCCAGTGCAAACTCAGCTGCTGCAGAGGTACCAACCCACCACTTTACTCAGTCTACCAGCAGCGCACCTCTCAGTGCCATCTTCCCCAGCACGATTCCTCTCCCGGCTCCCTGAGGGAAATCACAGACTGCACAACAGATACTTCAAACACGAACATCTCCAACGTACACAGCCTCCTATCTGTATTCTCACGAAGCCCATGCCTAGAATTTATCCCAACTGAATTTCAGTTTAAACTCTGCAGCACCTACAAATATTTCCTAGAGGCAGCAAAGACAACTTTACTTTCTTACAGGCCTTTTTTCTATCATTTGATTCATGCAGAATATAATTTTAGATGTTGCTGTTTCTCTTTTTCCCATCTGTAAATATTTGGTTCCATTTTCATTGCTCCTTGTCCCTTATCTTTAATATCATATAAACAGAAACCTGCACAGTTTCTCCATCTACAAATACATGAAGATTAATTTGCATGCTGAAAGCTTAAATCAAATATTTTAAACCAGACATGGATAAAACAATAATCCACTGCTAGGCTGAGATCCAAACAAATAAATAAAATAGATCTCACATGAAAGCAATAAACAATAGAAATGCCAATTACTCATTAGAATGCCTGCTCCGCAAACAGGACTGACAAATACTTCACAAAAGCAGTGAAAATGATGACAAAAATCTCAAGTCCTCAAACCATCATTACTCTTCAAACTTTCCTCCTCCTCTAGACTATGTTGAGACCTGCTTCCCAAATACCTTGAGCAATTAGGGGTTAGAATTCATTTAAATACTGAAGACAGCCTACGTGACAGGAAAGGAATCAAAGCATTTCCACCCAGGTTCTAATTCACCTGTAAGACAGCACAGTGCCTTGGCTCATTCTTTTTCTGAGCCAGAAACATTATTTCCCTTAAAGTTGCATCCGTCTCTGCTGCAAACACCCAGCTTTCCTTGGGGATGGACCGTGAGGTTTTAAGTGGTGCCCTGAGCAAGCAATTACCAACCGAGAGTCGCTGTGACTCACACACATCCCCCCGTCTGAGTCACAGCTACTCCTCTGCTCTACAACTCCCTTCCAAGATCCGAGGGAGGCAATTCACTCTCTCGCAGTAATTACGCCCGCCCGGGAAACAGAGAGGCTCGGCTTTGCCAATCTGTAGTATTCAAATGTTATGAGTCAGCCCCCCTCCCCACCCCAGAGTCATGTGTCTGGCTTAAAAAGTCACACAGCCTGAAAAAATATTAAGTTTGTGGTAGTTTTTCGGTGCACTTTCTGATTGTTATTTTGAGCTGGTTTTAAGAGCGTGCTTTTCTCTCCCACCCCCTCTCTTCCCCGCTCTCCTGCAAAATGAAAGGTGAGATTCTCACGTATTGACTTGATTTTGTGCTTCAGAAAAGGCACTTCGTAATACGCCGGGCAGGTTCAGACCATGTGAGGTGCCACCGTGGGGAGTGGAGGGTCACCTTCAACAGTCCTTGAACAGACACGGTTCAGGACAGGAAGCCAGGAAATTCACTCCATAATTGAAATTTGTTGTTCTTCGCCCCCTCAATGCACTGCTGAAGAATATTTATCTCTGAATATTTAGCTGCAAAAGCAGGCAGCACATCTATCTATACCAAGGTTTTGTGAGAGATAGGAGAATTTGTTCCAAGCCCCCAGAAGCAGGAATTGGTTGTGAGCAATGGCTGTTACCTGTGAAACCTCACTCAAATTAAATTTTCAGCAGCAATTCCTTTCCCCCTGCTCTCTGCTTGGGATGCCACTGCACAGCCAAAACACATTAACACAGGTTGACCCCAGAAGCCCCACGGCCTCCCACAGTCCCTTTACACCACCGAGTGATCCTGTCAAACTGCGGCTACATGAGCAGAGAGCAGGATCTGCTCCACTTCCATGCAAAACCCACCCAGCCTGCAGATCCTCACAGATCAGCCTTGCCAGCTCCTCGCTGCAGCCCAGTGAGGGCCAAGTGGCCAGATGGAATTTTTGGCCTATGGCCTCACCTTGGTCTCCAGCATACTGAAGTCAGATCTAAATGTTATACACTGGGGGGTTGTTCAGAATTCACACACACAAGGAGAAACGAGCACCCAAAAGAGCATCTCTGCCTTCTGGAGTGCCTGCCTTTAGGGCTGTTCTTCTTGAAGACATGCATAAGGACTTCCATAGCCTGGCAATGAAAATCCCTGCCTTTGCTGCTCTGTTATTTCTCCCTCTGTGGCAGAGTTCCAAGCAAACCTGCTCTGACCAAGGCTCGGTGAATACTGAAGCCTTGATCTCCTCGGGGGTCAATGCTGGTGTCTGAGAGGCTGCACGAGGCTCCATCCCTGATGCCTGTAGGACTGGGACACACATGTGCTCTGTAGGGGTCAGGGAATGGAGCTGTGGTGTAACTTCACACAGAAAACACAGGCAAATGCAGGCAGAGAAAGGGAGGCAAGACACGCTGACGTTGTTTCCATTAAAGGAAGACATCCAGTATTGTCTTGAAGTAGTATTTGTTTGCTTCTTAAACAAATCAGCAACTACTGAATAGCTGCTCCTTTCTTCTAGTTCCCACCCAGTATCTTGAAGCACTTTGTCCTGAAATCCTGTAGAGAAGGTGGACTGAAACCTTTGGCCAGGTTAACGTCCAGCCTTTAAACACACAGCACACACAAGGGCTATGTGGGCTGCTTTGCAGCAGTTTGTTTCCCCTTCCATTCCCAAGAAGGCTGTCCTACTCTGCAAGCCCCTTCTCCTGAGAAAGGGGCAGTACCTTGGAATATAACACCACTTTGCTTATTCTAAACTTAAATCTTTATCAGCTGTCAGGTGAAAGCAGCTCTTTCTCCATTTCATTATTGGGATCACAAGACAATTCTTTCGAGAGTTTTACCCCCAGGTTCAGGCAGCTTTGGCTTGCTCGCCTAAAGTTTTGGTGTCTTCCATTACCAGTGGAAAGGAAATCATAAAGATATAAAATCATCTAAAGAGAATCACAGAAATACAAAGAAAAATCTTGGCACAGTGCTCTGTGTACCTTTATTACTGTCAAAACTGAAGCGAGCACCTGTACGATACAACCAACACACCAGTCAAAACAGACCATTCTATAGAAAAAGCAGAATATTATACACTTGTAAACAACAGTTTTCCCCGCCAATGACATTTCTGAAGGAACAAACGAGAACAGCCTCTCACAAGTGCTAAACACTTCAGAACAATGACTCTTGTAAAAAATAAAAATCATGTTGCAACATGAATTTCAATAGATACAGCTATCAGCTCTTCCAACTGGACTCTTGTAGTCATTGTACGGGGACACATCTGTGACCAAGTTGTAGAGAACAAGATGTTCTCAAATCCACGAGTGAAGAGAAAAATTTTACAATAGGGTAAACATTAAACCTGTTTGGTGGGCAGTGATGTGTTGCTGTCTGAGAACGAATACTGTTCTCCTGTATTTCATTCCCAATGACTCACACAGTCCAGTATTCTTTAACAAACGGTATGTTGGCAGTTTTTAGCCCACCTCCCCAAGGCATTATCTTGCTGTCAGGAGGTTACCATAAATCCCAAGAGTCCAACTTGCTCTCATCAATGTCAGAAAAAAAGTCCTCGGAGAATTTTTTCCCCTGCAGGGAACCCCTTGCACTCTCATTCTAGAAATCCTTGAGTCTATTTTTTCAGCAGCATCAGTAAAATAATAACATTGAAATGGTATCGTACATCATTTTTAATGTGCCTGCTGAGCCCTACACGAGTCAAGCCACCAGCTGCACTCAGGCTCCACTCACAGCTAATCCGTGTTGCTTGTAACTGCTGTAAATAAACTAATCATGTGGTTTTGTTTCTAAGACTTTAAATCCAGCCACAAGCACCCTAACCCGTGATGTCCCTCCTGATTCCTGCAATGCCCATCACAGAAGTCTGGTTTACATCCTGACGTGTGGAATACAAAGAAAAACCAAAACATTTCCCTTTTCGGTGTGCTGCTCCCTCTTCTCCCCAAGTCTCACCAGCCCACTTGTTTCCCAATGGAAAGAAAACAAACTGAGACAAATCAAGTGTTTCTTTGGTGCAGTTCTGCTTATTTACCACCAAAAAAAAAACCAAACAAACAAACAAAAAAAAACAGAAAAAGTATACACATCTCTGCTTCCTCAACACACAAAGACAAAAACCCCAAACAGTAATGTTTTCTGCTCACAAGTCCAAGACTGCCTTCCCCGTGAGCACTATTCCCACTAGGAGCTCTTGCTCAAGGCTTTCTCCCAGGCTAAGCACTGCCTCTTTCCCTTTTTGCAGTGTTCTCCCTTAATTTTTTTACTTCTCCAAAGCGTGGAAGGATATAGCATTAAGCAGTCAAACCGGAGTTCGCAATTAATCTGCAGGAAAACCCTCGTCCATTTGGCTCCGCTGCTCATTAGTTTTGCACAGCTCATTGCCCTGGGTCCCGACTGGCTCTTGTTTCATCCATCACCACACAAAGGAGCGCTTAATTGGTCTTTCTATTTACCCTAAATGAAAGAGGTGAGTATATCCATCACCACTAACCAGCCTCGCAAATAAACAAAACATACACCCCACATAACAGTGGCCATTAATACCCTCAAGCAAAGCAATATTAAGCCCTTTTTCATTTTGAAAGCATTAACAACACAATCACTAACTAATTTTAGTTATTAATGTTTCAGTCTCACAAGATTTACACAGGGGCATAAGGTCTTGCAGCAGTTTTATGTACTTGTAAGATCTTCGAGGGACCTGGATACAGTACCCCAGAAAAAATACCCCATTTTTTATGCTGTACAGCATCTCATGATCATAATCCAAATGTCAGTTAACTACTTGACTTTGTATATGACACCATTAAATGATTAAATATTCAAGAGTATTCATTTTAAAAAAAAACATGTCACAAAATCTGCCCTCGATAATTTCAAGGGGTTTGTGGGAGTTTCTTAATTAAATAAAATTTTGTTACTTTTTCAAGAAACACAAACAAAACAAATCACTGTAGCTGTATGGTTTGTACAGGCAATAAGATCTACTGCTTAGCACTCAGGGCAGTAATAAATGATACAAAATGAATGGAAGTACCACAGAAACTTATGCTCATAGCATATAAATCATAAAGAATTCTTGTGATCTGAAACTTGCAAGCAACTCCAAAAACCAAATAGCTTAGGTTTTGCTGCATTTCTTGAATTCTTATTCATTAAACCATAGCCTTACCCTAAGCAAATGTTCTCAGGACACAATGACAGCAATAAATGATTTGATCATCTGTCCAAACTACACACAGCAAGTCAGGGTTGAGGTGCCTTGAAAGGCTGGCAGTAAAACTTAGATCCATTCAAATTTTGGTCCCAGGCAGGCTTGGAACATCTACGGGACTACAGGAGGGAAGATGTGGAGTAACAGAGACCAGAGCACAGACTGATCCAACCTCTAGGTGTGTTTCTCCCTTACATTGTGCACATCCTCACTTATCTCAGTGAAATAGGGATGCAAAACATCACCATGTTGGAATTTTACACTCTCAGTGTAAAATCGCCAAGCAAAGAAAAAAATCCAGCATTTTAAATCTCTCACTTTCACAAATACAGCCACTTCTATTTTCTCTTTTCTCTTTTTAAGAAAAAGAAAAAGCATTTAAAAACGCAACCGAAAAAAATCTGTAACAAAACTGAAAAACAAAGCAGCTGGAGCAGTGTTAGGATCTCCTTGGAAGAAAGCAGGTAAGATCTGGAAATCCTCATGGACAGGGTCAATATTTAAAATCCTTGAACAGAACTAAGCTTAATCTGCCATCCCTCTGCCTCTGAACTCACTTCTCCGTTACTCTCAGTGACGGCCACTGCAAGGAAACGTCATGAAGATTCAAAACATGAATCTATATTGATTTTTCCTCTTAATACTGAGAGTATTCTCTCTGGGAGAAGGTAGAGAGAGACACACAGAGCACCAATATTAGATTATCCAGAATTTAACTAAGAGGCACCAAAACTGAAGGCCAGATCTTCAGCTGTCAAAAGTGAAAGGCAATATATCCCTGCTGATTTGCAGCAGCCATCAGCCTAGTCCTGTGTAATTAGTTCCAGCAGGGTCATTATAAATATTGATTTTTAATTGAATAGACCTATAATTTGTATTCCAGCTTCATCCATAGACATATATATACCTTGGAATATTTTTTGTTCAGCTGTTCCCACTTTTCCAAAATGGAGTTCTTAAAATTATTACATACAAAATATTTTTTTATGGAAGAGAAATCTGAAAGTCAAAGCTCCACTTTGTCCACATTTGTCAATGCAAAATAATAAAAATAAATCAAAGTTCAGCTATCACGGCAGTATCCATTTCAAAAAATGCCTCCTTTTAGCTTCAGGTTATATTCCTTCTTTATGCTTGATGGCACAGGAAAGTTGTCAGTTAAATAACTGGCCCCCACATCGCCTTTTCTAAAGTTTGTATGACTTTATGGTCGATTTCCTGACCAGTCAAGTTACTCTCCCAGCACAAGAAGAGAAATCTGGTGTTTTGCTTTATTGTGCATGTAATTCCAAGTTTATTTTTCTTCATTCAGTAGATTACTTTAGGAAAAAAAAAAACTTAAAGGATGCCTTTTCAGGGCAGACAATTTCTACCAACGCCTCCTCAGCCTTTCTTTTACAAGAGAGACATTAGTACTATGTCATATTTAACAAAGCACTTTGTAAGCATTCATTAATCATGCAGTGCCCCTGAGAGGCACATTATGTAATGTTTAATCTGCTCAGCTGAGGCTGTAAGTACAAGAAACCTCTCAAAATTTTATCAGCTTTACAATAAGGAGAGGTGGATTTTAAGTAGGACCAGAACAAGCGAGCGGTCGCTCTCGGTCCTCCAGGTCCCTCCAGCAGCAATCAGTTTGCCCCACTGCAGCAGAGCTGTGGTCACGTTCACAGGACAGATGTGCTTTTTGCTTCCAAAACCCGCTGCAGATTTTTTTTTGACGGCAACTTCTGGATCCCCAGGGGCTGATTTCCGGAGGCACTGACAGCTTTCCCTGCCAGCCACGTCCCTCCTGCTGCCACAGCACAGGGGAGGGTTGAGGAGGAGCCCCCGAGCAGCACAGCCCCGTTTGAGCCAGCTCAGCACCAGAGTTGCTCCATATCCCCTCCTGTGGGTATTTTTCATGGGAAAAAAAGACCCCTGTGCAGGAAAAGGACACACACCACAGGTACCCACAAGTGGGTCATCCGTGCCTTCCTCTTTCACACTTGTCAGTAACAACATCTCCTGTAACTAAACCCCCTAAACTCAGCAGCAACCTTCTTATTCCCCCTCTTATATTTATGCAGGATCAGCCAGTCCTGACTCTGCACCAATATCTGTGCAAGCTTTGAAGAAAAATCCATCCTTGTGAAACATTAAATGGGAGAAGAGGGCAGCTGTGAGCCGCAGACACAGGCTTTGCATTGCCTGTGCCAAAAAGGGTCCAAAAAAGGTGTTGCATTAATTAATATTCTGTTTTAAAGAGTTATTACTTAGGATTCATATTTAGTGACTGAAACAGTAAAGGCAGACGTACAGAATTCACCAAACAATTAATAGGAAAGAGCTCCTCTGCATATTTTGTTTTATATCTTTCTTTTAAATCTGCATTATGAGCACAGCAAACATTTTATACAATGGTATAAAAGCCTCCCATAACTCTTTCTTTTTCCTTCTTCCAACCAGCAGAAAAATTCTGCATTCACAAAATACTTCCATCACACTCCACAGACACTTTGAAATCACCTTGACAGAGGAATATAAATGCCATTTGTGTATGAACTTGAAGGAAGTCAGTCTCTGACAGCACCTCTGGAGATGAGTCATTTGTACCGTCATGGCCACCTGCATCCACTGCTCCAAAACACCCAGAGCTGTTATTTGTCTCGTTCAAACGTGGCCCTTCTTCTCCCAAGATGAATGCAGTAAATAAATAAATAAAGACAGATCACCTTGTAACTCACAGAAATACTGAAGCCCAAAAATACTCACATTTTCTAGTACATAGGCCAGCTCTAATCAAATTCATCAGCACATACTAATGAATCAGGGTTCAACTCTAAGACCACAATAAATCCAGTGAAACTACTTCATATCAAGCTGGTATCCAGCTGGATTTTTCCTTTCTGGCAAGAAGTTTGCTCAGTGGTGTCCTGCTATATCTGTCCATGCACCAGCAGCCCCTGAGGAATGAACACAAGGAGCAGGGGAGGGAGGGAGGGAGGAAGATGAGAGTGAAGCAGAGGGTGGGCTATTTCAGGATCAGGGGGTCCTTTCAGTTATTATATTTTTCTGATAATTACTGGAGAGAGACAGATCTGCCTTTTGATACAAACATACCAAATTTAAGTCCTTCCTGATTTAGAAGCTGACAGCTGCCCCCATTCCATAGTGCACAAGAGCTTTCTGGGAAATCAACTGCAATTTCTGGGCTCTCTCAATGTCTTGTATTTCTCCCCAATCTCCCTGTTATCAATATTTCAGTTCCTCTGCATGAGAAGCTTCCTTGTCACTTGTGTTCCCTCTATTGCCATGAATCCCTATGCAGCCTTTAAAACTTCCATTTTACCCTGTTCTCTATTTCAAAATGTCTTGCTTTGTAGAGAACAAAGCTCTTTTAAACATTATTTTGTAGTTATGGACCTGCTTCCTGTATTGCTTTTATTATTACCTGGTACATTCAGGCAAAAGCTGGACAATAGACTTAAGATATCAAGACAACAGAGCTGTATATTTAAAGCTTGCTATCTGTTCTATCAGTTTAAAAAAAAAAAAAAAGAAAAAAAGAGAAAAAATCAGCAGGTTCAAATTCGTGAGCTAGTTATAAGGGTTTCTGCAGCTCTCCTTCTTGAAAGGATCTATTTAAATGTTGTATGACATCTATTTTCTCCCTGGGAATATCTTTGTAGTGTTTCATCTTTCTTTGCCATCAAAAAAAAAAAAAAAAAGAGCTGGCTATGCTGCAACCCACTGGAGATTGCTTATTCTCAGGCTCCCTGGCAGCTGCTAGCTGGCTGCACGTTTTCTGACATCACTGAATCTAGCACCCTTTTTTACCATTATTCAACAGAAAGTTCAGGGCAATAGCTTAAGTTTCGTTAAGTTTCTTAAGTTCTGATTCATTCATCGCTGCAGAAATGTGTGCTGGCAGGCAGACAACACCACGGAGCTGCTGGCAATTAGTAAGAGCTGGAAATGAGGACACCTGAGCTCTAATCTCGGCCCTGCCACTGGCACACGGCAGGGGCACGTTCTCTGGGGCAAGTCTGGGAAGTCATTTCTACAGTGCCAAAGAACTGGCCGATAATTTGTTTGGCAGGGGTGTGCTTTAAAAAACTCCCAGAAACGCTGGCAGAATATGAACCTGGAGTGTCCCCTTCGGGGAGCACATGGTGTGAGGTGCTTGGGATCAGTCATATCACGCTGCTGACTCACAATTATGCTGCCTTTTTGGAGAAAAAAAATATAACGGAGCAACGTATGTAAATACCTCTGTGAATTCCACAGGCTGTGTGACTGGCATCTATGCCTTCAGCATAAGGAACGTTTGCCCATGTTACAGTCAAGCTGCCTTTTCGTTTAAATAATTTATAATAAGCCTGAAACACAAGACTTGGGAACGGAGGTTAACCCGAGTTTAAAGCAAGGTAGGATTCTTCAATGCCGGATAGGGGAGAAGTGGAGAACTTCTCCCCAGATACATGATATCGGATCACAGGGGCACAACTACAAACACCCAGCTCAGCATCAGTGAGCAAGTTCCGCACTGGGCAGAAGCTCATGTCTGAGGGGCTGCAGGATGATACCCCAGAGAGCAGCCACTGCCCTTACTCCTCCTGGTATTTTTCTGTTCAGATGGACAGGGCTGCAGAGAGGAAGATACATGCCAGGGAAGCATCCCTGGAGCTGCACAGCCTGGAGTCTGCACCCACCAGGTCAGGAAGACCGGCACTCCCCCTGCTCCGAGCTCAGCCCATTCCTCACGTGCTCACAGTGCTGTGAATCAGAAATGCCACCCACCTGCAGCTGCACAGCCCACAGGGCTGGCCCGAGGGCTCCCACGCAGGCCAGCCTGGACCCCACTTCAGAGAGCAGTATCAGAGATACCCCACGGTGGCATCAGCCCTTCACTGCCACAGCCACTGTTTTTTTCGTTTCAGAAACACTTCTTCTTCAAAGCACTGTACAGCAAGATTTTCCAAATTGGAGCTCTGGGACTAGGAGATCTCTTTGGTCATGGTAGCAGTGACAGAATACAAATGTGTCCGCTTCCCTGAGAGCAATTCAGGTAGCAGCAAAGGAAAATTTCTGCTGGTGTGTCTGCTTATTTATTCCCCTTCCCCCCTCCTTGTTTTTTGGTGCTGTTTGCACAACAGAAGAGTGTTGTTGAACAGAACGATTTTATAGGACATAATGTGCTACAAGAAGCAGTCTGCAAAGAAAAACATCTTTGCTTTAAGAGATCACTTCCAAATTGTAGAAGATGTAGCAGAGTAACCACTGGGAGAGAAAAGCAATCCACTTCACTTATAAACTCAAATTACAAATATACTTTTCAGCATTTCATCTGATGTTTGTATATATACACACGAAAGCCTCAGTGAATTGGCATGCAAAACCTGTTATTAAATATACAAGCCCTCAGAAAATAATATTTCAGGCCATGGAACAAAAAAAAAAAAAGTCAGCAACTAGAATGTGGAGAAACAAACACAATTTCCTAAAGCCTGCCTCATGTCAGCCTTCCCTGAAAGCAGCAGGAACAGACTCCATCTCCTGCTCTGGAAACCTGCTGAGCTCAGCAAGGCTGTTTGGAAAACACCACTGCCCTGACTGGGGTGGTGTCAGTCACAGAGAAAAGAGTTAAGTGCTGTCATGGTCATGCTGCAGTCAGGCTGGTCTACAACAGCCAAGGGAAGATGGCCCATTAGCAGGTGTCCCAATTAAAGCTGGACTCACCAGAAGGGAGCAACCAGGTCCCGCTTGTACAAGACACCTGAAAACAAGGGGATGAGATTCAGTGCAGCTGAACTGCAAACGCAGAGGAGACCCTGCAGAATGGGTGGGGCTGCTCCTGGACCAGGGATTTGTTGTTCATTTTCACCTGAATTTCCCACTCCACCCCAAGAGAGTTTGCTCTCACATTATGACTTAGGGATATGTCAGAACTCGCTGTGGGTGCTAAAGGCAACCAGGCTTCCAGATAATTGACTGAGCAGTGGCCTGGCACTCCTTGGAACTAATGCAGGTGAACAAGGGCTTTGTTGAAATGAGAAAGCCTAACAGAGATTTGCTCAGGTCAAGATTTAAGCTTTGTCGGACACTGTCACCATGACTCGGAGATCTGCCCAGGCAAACTGCAGGCAGCAGCAGGTAGCTCTGGTGATTAGAGAGAGGGAAGAGGGGGTCAAAAACCAAAGAACAAGGAAACAAAAAACCAAACTGGAGTGGGGAAAGCAATAGCCTGATGCTGATGGTGTACTCATAACGAGCTGTGTCACAGAGCACACAGCGCCTGTCCCCACTTTGGCCAGCGAGACCCACTGAGGGCCTGTTTTGCCAGGTCTCAGCAACAGAGCCACCAAGACACTGCCAAAGCAAAAGGGGCATGTATGGATTTCACCCATAGCCATCTCTGGTTGCAGGTCTCACCTTTCTACCAGCCAGAAAAACAGCTCAGTGACCCAGGTTTGCAACATTATCTGCAATTCCAGGGCACATCTTCTGTCTCAGGCAAGAATGGGTTGCAGGATATGGCCTTCACTTCAGCTTTACGTCAAAAATAACACCACTGACAATTTCCCAAGGGTAAGCTGAGCTCCAGAGCAAGAGCACCCTTGGACACAGGAGAAACTCAACACTCATCCCATGACTCTGCCCAAGCAGTTTTCAGGAAATTGCTTTCCTTTAGCCTGCTCCCAAACAGCGCTTCACTTATAACATTGATGGGTCTCATAGTGCGGCCACAGCCCAGCTCCTGCTGAAGCCATTGCAGAGGATCTAGCCCAGAGTTCCCACCAGACTTCTCCATCCCAAGATTCATTTCAGCTGCTTCCCAGTCTGCTTCCCCCCATCCTCCTGGTCTGAAATTCCCAGGAGGGCAGGGAAGTGAGACACGCAGTCGTGCCACACTCACTCCACTACTCATAGGGAGGTGGAGGCCTCCTTTGCACAGTAACAAGCTGAACAGGAGGGGATGCTTCATTTGCCTCTGCAATATTTCAACTCTCCCACTGTGATGAACCAGCCTCCCATCAGCCTTCCAAAGCCCCATATCTGGGACCCTGGTCGCTGCCCCACATAACAAGGCAGCCAGCCTGGCAGCCCAGAGAGGATCCCCTCTAATTAGCCCTGCTGCTCATGGAACACAGGGTACCTGCAATGGCTTAAACCTCACAGGACTACATTTTAATTATGACTGTGTTAGAACAGAATAAGTCACCTAATCAAGCTTAAATTAAATGCATATTTAGCAATTTTCATCCTAGCATTCCCAGAAATGTGATGCTTGCACAATGAATTATTTATATTGTCTACATCTCCAGTACTTCTTAACGACAAAACAATCAAACCAAAACTCCAGGAAGGCAGGTAAATAAATGAGCAACACTTTTCTGAATGACCATGTTTCCCACTGCCTTGGCTGCCACACACTCAGAGCTCCCATAGTAAAATGAATGAAAAGCATTCAAACCCTGTCAACCAAATTACTGTGAGCATTTCCAGGGTAAACACGGATGGAAGGGTTCTTTTAATAACAACAGCCTCCAGGTAAACATTTACTTTGTTTGCAAGGCTGGAGCTCCAGAGGCAGACTTGCTACAGCAGCTGCACTAGGTAGTCCAAAAATAGCTATTTCCCTGTTAATAGGTGAGTTTAAAGCTCATGAAAGCCGCTGTCTGAAAGGCCAGAATGAGAACGGCAGTAGCCAGGTATTCTGCACCATAAGCTGCTTTCAAGGACATGCCCTCATCTGTGCACTGCCCAGTGCCCCCAGCCAACGTGGAGCTGAACAACAGGCACGGATCTAAATCCCACTGATTTCTTGTGAGTTTTAGGAGGGATCATGTGAAAGTTAATTGAGTTGACCAGGAATTTTGGTTATATAGATCCAGATTTGGTAAAACATCTGAGTCATTGAATAGGGCTAGAATTAAGCAGGTGCTTCAGCCTGTATAGATAGGGCCTTGCAAGGCTGAGTGCTACATCTCTGCTCATCTTTATTCCAGCTTACCTGTCTAATAACCCAGGATGATGGCACTTACTGGGCTGTTATGAAGCGTGAATAAAACTGTTTAACATTTCAGATCCCACAATAAAAGCGATACAAGCACAAAGTGTTGCTATATCAACATAGCATTATAATAAAGAAATAATAAGTGTTATGAAAGAAGTTTTAGTTTAATGCTGTGCGGTTTTCCACTGACTCCATTAATAATCAGCCATTACAGTAACAATAAATTACCTTTCACAGCAGTTAAGTTTTTCGTGGTATAAGCAGTAGTCAAAATTTAACAGAAGCGACAGGTTGAATTCCCAGTGACACCTGAATTTTGTACATCAGCTGCTTTTGACAAACGGAATTTTGTATGTCACCTGCTTTTGATGAACAGCAGCACAGGAAAAAAGAAATCAATGTAGCAAAGCTTTCACTGGAAATAGAACCATCTTATTTCAGTTATCCATCATATTTCCCGCTGAAATCATTAAGAGTGAGGGGAGCAGAGAAATTTGTTATAGGATGTTGGCAAAATCACAACACAATCTTTTCCCTAAGCTCTTAGAGCTATGTAGACCTTCCTGAAGCTTGACAAGGTATGTTTTTTTGCTTAACTTTTATGCCAATCAAATTCCATTGTCTGTGATTGAAAGTCTGTGTGCAAAGTTGTATTTTCCCCTAAAGTACTGAATCATTAGTCAAAGTCCACTTTTGAAATTATTTTAACATTTTGAGTTGGTTCCAGATAAGAATGATTCAGATTTTAAAGATCTTCCCTTAAACAAAACCCACACAAGTACATGACAGATGGTGTTAGACACATAACACATAGCCTATAGTAGTATAGCTATAAATATATTTATATATATATGTATATCTTATCTGCATGATTTTAGAGGTAAGAATAGTTTTTCCTCACTTGTAGGGTTAGTCACAAGTCTGGCATGGGACCTGAAAGCTACAGAAAACTTGGACAAAGAGCTCTGGTGTCAGGAGATTTCCAGGCATCAGAGGCTTGCATCTGGCTTGCTCCTTTGCTATTCCAAGCCTTTGGAAGCCAGTTTCAACCAAGTTACAATGACATACCATAGTTGTAGTGCAATTGCCAGCTGACAGTCTCCAAGCAAAATCTGGGTTACTACTAGAGAGGAGCCAGGAGAGTGGCCTGGTTTTAGTGCCTCACTTAGATCACCCCAAAGCCCTGAATGTGTAACCTCCTGATCTACACTTATCCTTAGTTCTTCCTTGAGAAACTTCAGGTCATATACAGACTAAGCCCAGTAGCTGAGACTGCAGTCCAAAGGGAGGTGTGAGACAGAGTAAATGGGACATGAATTTGGTTAACAGAGTGAAGATTCCACCCTCCCTGTGAGTGAAAGCAGCTGAAATTACCTCTTGAGTCACTGTTGTTTGAAAAAAACAGAGTATGCTAATCCTGAGTAAGCACACCACCAGGGACAGGAGTGTTGACTCCATTATTTGCAAACTAAAAGGGACGCTCAGTAATTTAATGCACCTAATCTTCTGGACAGGTGGTAAACACCTAAAGGAAATTTGGAATTTAATGTTAAATAAGACTGCTTTTCCCAGAGTAAAGAGTAGATTAATCTCTTAATGCATTGGAAAACCCATTCCAATCTTTTGCAGCTGTGTCCTTGGATATGGACAAACAAAAAACATGCTGGGATAAATCTCTCTTGGTGCACCTCTACTGGCATCAGATATCAGTGTGACCTGTAGTATTTAAGTGGGGGTTACCCTAATACAAACTCACTCATAAGCCTGATTCCAATCCATTTTTAAGGAACACAGAGGCTGAAGCAGATGTCACTGACATTAGCATCAGGCTCAGTAACTGAGTCATTACATTTGATACAAGAGCTACTTATAGCCCAGCTAAGATTAACTGGAACATGTGGTTACCTGTCAGATGGATTTCGTTACACAAATAACGATCACGCCTTCCAGACCACCTCCGTCTCCTGTGGATGTCAGACAGCTGCAGCATTAGAACTAGCACTAAAATCAGCATTACATGAAAGGAAAGGTTAAAATGCTGTCCTCTACTTGTTCTCTAACCAAAGTCTGGGCATAGCAGTATTTGAGAGACATCTGCCATTTGCCTGTCCAAAAGGGGGTTCGTTCTTGTGCTGTTGGTAACTGCTATACTGCCATACACTAGAGGTGCTTCAAGGATTTATCTTTATTTATTACTTAAAATTGGAGTTACTCCCATGATCAGCATGTTTTCTCTTGCAAATATTTAGTGTACTATATTCTATTCCTTTGTTTCTTGCGGTTTTTCCTTTTTTTTTTTTTCCTGAATCATCTTGGCTCCTGCAGCTTGTACAGGCTGATTTAATAAGAAAGTTCCCAAATCCTTGACAAGCACAGCTGCACCAGCCAAAGCCAGTGCAACAGAAGTCATCTGTGCATTGTCTTCAAGTGAACTCAGTGTGCAGCTTTGCAGGTACAGAGCTATTCCTGGCAACACGGTTGAAATAGTAGCAAAGCACTCCCAATTTGGTGAAGTGCTCCTACCTACACATGGCCTTGCAGTATAAAAATACGTAGAAGGAAAACCACTGCTAGATTTAACAAAGCTTCAGGGGATTGAATTTAAATATATGGAAAAAAAAAGAAGTCTGAATATCAGACTAAAATATGTAGTAGGAAGCAGGGTGGGTTCACTATCTTTAACAAGCCTGTGTGTGTCAGGCACTCGTTATTGAGCAACCAGGCTTAGGAATTGCCATGAATATTTACCAATTTTTGGCTGAACTAAAGGATCACATCTTGCCTGTGCAGTACAACCATACTCTCCAAATATTGGAAAAGTAGAAAAGTTTCTAGAGGTGTTAAAACAGGCCGGAAAGGATGTTGGTAAATACATGGAGCTATTCTACAATCAACTCAACCTAGACTGCAGCCTTCGTTCCTTTGCAGCATTTTGGTGGTCAGATCAGCCTCAGTGGCCTGAGCCAGAGGTTTGTTCTACCCTGCACGTCCAAACACTTTAGCAAGATCCTTTTGAAAGGCTCTTTCACCTCTACCTACGCAAGGTTGCTCATTCTGCATTTGTATCCCCAGGAAAGCACACTGTGCCGGTGAATCATTCCGTCGACTGCTAAAACCTGGGCAGCCACATCCCATGATGGAGGGTGATGCAAGTCACTTGGCACTGACCCTAATCTCCTTACTGCTGAGGGGATGGAGGGAGCAAAGCACTGAAGCTTTTGAAATGTAATTAAAAATATGTTGTCTTCCAAATAACTTCATGATCTTAAAATGGTTCTGGGAGCATTTAACATAAGCCGTGCCCCATAAAAACAAGACCACGAACTACAACAAATACAAAAAATATTAATGAGGTACCACCTAGTTAAGGTTTTAATTTGTCTGGATTCATTAGTAGACTGCTATTTGTTTGTTAAGCTTTGTAAATATGAAACATCTTCAGTACTGAGTATGGTTCATTCAGTTACTATCAAGGCTAATCCCAAAATATTTAACAAAGACTTGAGCTCAACAGGCACACGTGGTTATAGAAAAATCTTTTTTTAAATTTCCTATAAGGAAAAATAAGTTTCTGTCTGGGAAAAGAGTTCAGATAATGGCCAAAAGCTGAAAAATCTGAAGGCAGAACCCCTGTAAAATTACTATATACATGATGTGGATATTTGCATTTTAAACCGAACTTGTGATTTCCTTATAGCACCTAATGCTGAGAAAACAAAGCCTTTCATAATCCAAAAGCATCAAACAATTTTGAATGACTTTCTCAACTCACACTAGAGATGTTGCTGGAGGATGTGTGCCAGGGCCACAGACTGCTGGACACAGATTTTTTTGCTGTGCATATGGCTTCTCTGATACAGCCCCTTGGATTAGATATTAGCCCAGGGAGCACAGAACGGGACTGTCATACACAAAAAGCACATATCCTATCTCTCCCTAAATCTAATTATCTCACTGGGCTTCCCAAAGAGAACTTCAACTTTTAGAGCGTTAAAGAAAAGGCACAATAGCCACACTGCCACTACTGCAGTGCTCTTTTTGAGCACAGAGATCCCCCCCCCCAAATGCTGTCATTCTCATTGCTGGAGTCCAGGCTGTTTTAATGACACCAGAAAATGTTTTAGTCGTATTCGTAACGCAGCTTTTGAAGAATGCACATTTCACTTGTGTTACCAAGTGACCGCATTGCATGAAGGACCCTACTTTTCACTGACAGCCCGATTGGTAGAGCCTGAATCTGGAAATAACTTTGGAAGGGTTTCCAATCCGAGAACTGTTCTACAGGGAAACCACCTCCATCAATATACCCTGAACTTGGGTTCTTTCATCACCAAGACAACGGAGGGGCTGAATTTGACCACAATGAAACAACTTCCAAACACAAGAGGCAAAAAAAGCAGCTGTGATTCTCAGCCTTGAAACTCCCTAAGCACAGGACTACTGTCACAGCACAGAGGAGCAGAAATATGCTTTGGGTGCTACTGTGCTTCAGAAGTCCCAGAGCTGCTGCAATACTCTGGGATTCTTTCCACAGAAAAAACATCAGCACTTCATTATTCTTCTGGAATATATGGACAGTCAGCAGGCTAAACTCTTTGCCCCAAATATTCATCTCTGGCTTGCTCAGATGTTCTTTATCAGTGCCAAGTGAAGTCTTACAAACTTTGAAAATGCTGCTCCTTTAGCCCAGGATCATTTCTCAGGCTCCTGTCCTTCCCTTAGGAGACACTTCTTCTAAAAAACATCTTAGGCACAAAGAAACATACCATCTAGCTACACCACTCGGCTCCTAAGAAATGCCTGTACACCATCCCCTGCCTGCCAGCCATTTCAACAAGCCCTTTTATTTGATTTTGCAGAGGAAGTTGGGATGTGAACTGATCAATGTTATGCTCAAGGTAAAAGCAGCAGAGACCTAATCTATATAACCTGCTGAAAAGAGCACAGACACTTCCCAGTGCTGATGGCCATGAGGTGTTTGGATGTCACCTGAGAGTAGTTGAGGGAAAAGAACACAGAAATGACCATACACTGTCCCATGACAAGGCTCGTCTCTGAACCTGCAGCCAGGTCATCAGCCCAAGGAAAGGAAAGGTTTTGTATCACCAGGGTTATAGAGGGTGCTACAGGCTGTCCTGCAAGGGACAGATTTTCCAGAAATGTTCACCCTTGAGGTAGAAAACATCTTCTCCACACATTTCTTCCATTAGTCTTAAACCAAGAACAGCCTCAGATGGGATAAGGCTGACAACCTCCTGTAACCTCAGTCTTGCCCTTAAAGTAGCGTTCACCACTTCCCAAAATAGAGCATGTGAGCAGATGTTTGGGAGCAAAGAAAGCAAACATCTGTCCTGCTAGAAATGTAAATCCTCCATACCCACCCCCTGCCACTCTGCAGCTTGGCACCAATCCACCCCCAACTCCCACGGCACGTGGGCAGACACAGGGAACAGCCCGCTCCCCATGTCACAGCCATCAGCTCCTCGCTGGATGGCGGGGGCTGCACAGCGTCAGGCACAGTCCGAGGGTGCTGCTGCACAGCCAGGCTGGCACCCCCGTTACAGAGCCCAGCAAACAGAGTGGGGTCAGCTGGGTGTCCCAGCCGGGCTCTCCAAAAGGACATCTGCAAGCAAAAGGAGATAAACCGGTTGATTGCAGGATGCCACGTGAACCAGGCGTGTACATGTGATCCTGCTCAGCTGCTGGTGACAGGCAGTAACGCTGAACAAGTGCAAGAAGTCACAGGAGTGCCAGAAGGAATTCCTGGCTGTTACTTTAATTGTAAGTGGGCTTGTTTGCTGTGTTCTCTGCTGGCAGCATGAGCATTTTAAATAAAATATGACCAGTAATTTATTTAGCAAGCAAGTCTTTGAAAAGTTCTTTTGCACAGCTCTTACTAATTTATGCCACACCAAGATTAACTCTCCTTTCCCTCCGCATGTCCGTGTGCTTGAAGTGACTGGGGGCAAGACCCACATTAAATATTTCTCTAAAATACATTTGTACGCATCCCTAGCTCTGTTCCACCAGCTGATACAACATTTGGGCACAATCCTAGCTCTGTTCTACCACCTGATTGCCTCAAAGAGCTTCAGAGAAAATACGATCCAGCCAAGGATTCACTCCCTTGCTCCCAAGATTCAGTTTGCTGCTTCTGCCAGTCAATCTCTTTCTTCAGGAATATACATTATTCATTCTGCACACTATAGTGCTGATCAAGCAGTGCACAGACACCTCTACACAACTAATACAGCCGCAGCTGTACATCTGGAGTAGGCTGAGAGATTCTGTGCTGCACACATGAAGGATTTACACGTGCACAGACCCAAAGGACATGCTGGGACAGGATAACCCACTACACCAAAGGACAGAGCTCCTGTGGTTACTTGGAAACATTCCTGTGAAGTTTAGGCACAGCTCAGTGGATGGGTTTTCACTGCCAGGGTGGTTTAAAGCAGGTATTGAATCTCAGCCACTCCCTCTTGCCACACATGTGGGGAAGCATGTGCACATTTGTGTGTATAGAAACCATTTTATACATGTATCAAATATGTTCATATGAGATAAACACAGACATAGTGTTTGCATACACATAAAGGTTATTTTCGCTGGGGAAAAAAAATAATTGGGAGGAATCAGAAAGATAAAAAACCCCCAAACAAACCTATACAAGCTGTAAGGCCAAAGCAGTCAGTTTATCCTTCCTCAAAACAGCACCAACTTCTGAGATAATGACCACTGTCATCAGTGGCACTTACAGCCTGGCTCATTTTCCATTTTGATTTCCTACCTTTATGATATTATTATCTAAAGTATCTTTATTATATTATTATGTAATATGATATTATTATCTAACTACATGCAGCCTCTACTCTGCTGAGGAACCTTAATATTTTGAAACATTTATGGCAATTTTATGCAGTAATAGGGTTAAGCCATTACAACTTCACCTTACTGAATCTTAGGAGATGTGCAGTTTATTTGTGTACCTTTGAGCCTGGATTTAACAGCAACACCTGGTCATTTTAAACACAGCAGGTTTTTAACTATTTAGGAGTTAGTCCAGAAAGATCAGCTGGTAAGAACAGCATGTGAATGTCTTAATGATTATTTAAACTTTGATAAAGTTCAAGAAGAAATTAGTTATACTAAAAAACCCAATGTGACAGCCCAAGACAAAATGGGCTTTCAGAATCATGTCAAAGATCTCACCCAAGTGAAGTCTTGATGCAACCAAGAGGCAATTTTAGGACCTAAACCAACTAAAAGGAAGCTGAGTTCTCACTGCAGGGATGTTTTTGAGTTTCCCACAGCACAAATGAAGTCTGTGCAGCTGAGAATGCAGAACACAGGTCAGCTCTTCCCAGCTGCTGACACCCCACCTTGGATAGGTGCTTAGGTACCCAAAACACACCAGCAGCTCCATCTGAACTAATCCTGCTCTTGGAAAGCTTTGCTCATCTCCTTCCCTACGCACAAAGCCCCTCTCACTCTGCTGCACCCCTTGGGCAGCGTCTACGTGTGCTCAACAGCTCTTTGGCTCTGACCACACTCCCAGCTCTCCCAGCTTGAGTCTCTGCTACAGCCACACCATTTCCAAACAGGACAGGCTGCCCTGATCCGCAGGGAAATGCATTTTCAGCCTGCTGCACTGGAGTATTAGCCTGAGTGCAAAATGAAACATTATTTCTCCTAAGAAGTCTTTATTAGCAAACACAAGCATACTAAATATTTAAGGCAGAGTTACATGATCTATTGCTTAATGTACAGAGCAAGGAGAAAGCAGTTCCCTGATCTGTTGAACATTCAGCTTGGTTCAGTTTAAAGGATCACTGAGTAACAATCAAGATATAGCAGTGCTGGGCACTGGCTACCCCACAGCACAGCAGGGATCATATTTAACAATAATGAAACAACAAGGAAGCCCATCGTTTTAGTGGCTTCAATTTTGTTGTCTTCAGTAGCTATTTAAAGGGTAATGGTTGTGGAGAAGAGGGTTCAGCTCCACTCAAAAGAAGGTGTGCAAAGCCTAGTTTAGGAAAGATTAAATCTCACTGCAATCTCCCCAGACCAGCCAGGTGAAACTCCACTGAAGACATTATAACTGTATAGCATAAAACTAGAAGAAATCAGCAGTAAGGACTAGATTTCAAAATTAAAATGGCAAGAGAAGGTAAGAAGAACATCGTCCATCTCTTCCAAAGAATATTTGTAAAATCAGGTAGGTTTTACACTGTAAAACAAGTAGCTACCAACTCAAAATGTTATACTTAAAATGCAGTGTTATTTTAGACATATTGTGTTTGTGAAATTGGTGGGCATGGGCTAAGAAGGGAAAAATTCCTGAATCTGTACCTCCCCCAGACATTTCCCAGACATCTGAGTGCCCAAAATATACGCTACTTTCTGTTATTTGAGTCCGTGGCAGCAACAGTTTCTTTTCCACATAGGCAGCAAAATCCCTTGGTTCCCTCCAGGCATCCAGCCCCCATCCTTGTACCACTGATACCCAGAAAATAAACCTGCTTATTGTGCCCTTATTGATTTTGTAGAGCTACAACATCTTTGGGAAACAGAGTCTACAACTCGAATAGAGATGATCTGATTAACTCTGCAATTGTACTTATTGCTACTAGACCCCCTTTTTTTCTTCCTAATGGGATTATTGATTTAGAGTTTGGAGCAACTTAAATGTAACAAGGAGACATGCTGCTGTGCACAGAGATAAAGCCAAGAAAGAAATGTTCACTTTTAACAAGGAGGACAAAATAATACTTCTCTGAGCATATCATACGCAACTCAGGCATGCCTGTACTTGGTGGTGGTCCAAGGGACAGACAGGAGCTTCCATCTGATGCAACAGCACCTCCCTCCCTGAACACACTTCTGTCTTCCCCCAGGATGGCTGGTTATTACTGATTAGTTGCAGTCCTAAGGAGAGGCCTGGCAGGGAGGAAGGATGCAAGAACTACCTGAGTACTAAAGATGAGGGCCTTATTTTGGGCAGCAGAGCCCCCTAATTTAGACTAGCACAGGGAATACAGGTCCATCACCTTTGCTGTCCCACAAATTCGATTTGTAGGAAACTCGAGACCTCCCAAATAAAGGCACGTGTAAGGAAAGCATACCCAGATTTAGCAGCCAATATAATTACTGACCCCTGGATTTTTATTTTTTAAATGATTTCATACAAAAGCACATTAACAGAACTGCCTCTGGAGAAGGGCCAACCAAATCATACACATAGTGGGGCAGGAAATACAGCAGAAAAGCACAAGTTGTGATCAGTGGAGATGATCAGTGGAGATGGAACAGTTACTCTATATAGAACTTGCATTGTTTTGCAGAGCAAAAATTCAGACTGGTTCTTCAAGAAAAAAAATGTTCTTCTCCTCCTCACACTGCTGCAACTCTTGGAGTAAGAAAAAACTAAAAACAAATAAACAAAAAATGAGAACACAAAAAACCCCCCACCAATAGCATTGAAAATTATGCATTTATCATAACAAAATACCAGTCTCCAGTTCAGTTCTACAATTCAGGACATGCTGAAGATTTTCCCTGAATTAAGCTGTGGCCATTTATTAGAGATGCAAAGTAGTCCTGTTTCAGCTCCCATGAAAGACAAAGTTAACATGAACATCACGAAAGTTTAAAAGAAATGGGTAGAAAAGTTCAGAGACTTATTAAAGAGGAATTCAGTGCTAAAACCTGAGCTTGCTGCAGAAGTCTCAACGGAATGTTAATGTCAAGAACTACCCATTTGTAGGGAAACCGTATACACTGTATTGAACAGTCTGAGATCCAACCCCTAAATAAAAGGGGGACCAAAAGAAAGAGAGTAAAAGTGACCAGGTATTGATCAGTTCTGGGGGAATTGCTGGGAGGAAAGACCTCACACACACATTAGGCAGCTGAAGACTACTGGGATTTCAATTTTAAGATATTTATTGTACCACTTTGTAGCTTCAGTTAAAGCCCATGTTAAACGAATTAAGACTGGGGTGACAGATCTTCAAAAGTAGATGTCTACAGGGAAGTATCAGCAAAAGACTGGATGTTCCCTGTGGATTCATACCAGGCCTGGCATACACACCACTATCAATTGTGATACTGAAATAAATATATATTCTACTAGCAAAGAACATACAGTCTACACAGAAGACAACACAGTAGTAAATTAGGATGGAAGGAGGCCAATAGAGTGGCCGGGATGGCCTAATAGTTTGGCCTCTTTCCAACAAAATAGGCTCCCACAGAGCCAAGACACAAAGCTCTACAGCTAGGAACAACAAGCATTCAGCATGAGAAACTGCATCCTAGAAAGCAGTTGAATAAAGGACTTGGACAACAGAAAGGACAAGCAATTTGTTAGGCATTCCCAGTGGCAAAGCTGTCTGTTATCATCCCTGAATACGTGAATCCAAGAACAGTGTCTGGGAGTGGAGATGATATTTGACTTCTCTATATGGAATTGGCAATAACCAATTCCTGCTTCAGGCCTGATGTTGATAAAAGACTCGTGATAGCAGAGAAAAAAACCCACAAAAGGGTTAAGAGCAGGAAACACCCAAACTTGTTCCCAGTCATTTACGCCACAGGCAGAAAATGGCCACAGTTGACTTGCAGGGAAGGAAGGTGCCTGAGAGGTAAGGACAACAAGGACCAACAGTGAAACCTGCAGCCAGACAAAATCAAATTTGGGAAAAAAAGCCCATTGTCTGAAGCCTGGGAGAACTGATTAGAACACATTGCAAAGGAAAATGTGGATTCAACACTTGCTGACACCTTCAGACCACTTTCTAGGGAATCCATTTCATAGAGCAGATTAGCTCAGCAGAGAAATAAGTGGGACCTTTGAGAGTCTACAGAGCTTGTTACTTGGAAGAGGTTTCAAGCTGAGAATTGCAATTTACTTTTCTTTGGTAACTGCTGGGAATGGAGAGTCCTTAAATTCTCATGCTACAGTTCTCAGGAATACAGCGTGCAGTAAGGAACTTCAAACTCTTTCCTCTGCTGATAATGGCTCAAATCCAGTCCACCTTATATTAGGCACCTTCTATATCACCAAAGTTAAGAACATACTCAAAATTGCCAGTCTCAGGGGGGAAAAAAGCTGTTTCCAAATAACAGCTCAAATCTTAAAGGCATCTTCAGCACATCTCTCTTTTCCACTGCTTGAGGAGAGTTTCTACAATTCTCCCTTATTAACTTACATCCCTTAAGCAGAACTGCTTCTAGTGTTGAGCATCTGCAGGGGACTGCAGGGGTGCTTCACCCTGCCCTAGGCCACTGGGCCACGCTTGGACTGGGCTGACTGACCTCAGGGAAATTTTTGTAGCTGCAAGTTTCTCCTAAAGATTTTTTTAACCTGCAGTCCAATATCGCCCTTTCCTTTTTAACCCCTGTGTAACGACGGGTGTTTTTCCTCCACGGCACACCCCTCTGCATTATTAATTTTGTCACAAGACATCTTCTGCTATTAAAAATTCCATAATAAATATTATTGCCAAGTGCTGATGAGCAGATGTTAAGCAGCATTTAAAGATTACAGGACCAAGGTAGGTCAAGTTATTTTAGTTCTCTCTGGAATCTAGAAAGCTCTTTTAAGCTGATTTTATGACGAACCCGATTGCCTGCTTTCATTACTAGAAATTCACCATATCTAATCCCCTTGTTCCATGTAGCAGAGCGTGCTGAGTGACACATGAGTGTTTCCCTTTGTCCAGCTTAATCAACCAGCTGCACTTGCATTCAATCACCTTTCCTGGAGAATGAGCCTTCACTCACTACAGCTTCATCTCGAGAATAAATGGGTACTCACAAGCAGATCAGGACTGCTGACAGTTGTACCACACTGCTGATTTAGCCCCATAGTAACAGTCTGTGTGCATCAGTGACCCAGGATACACATAAACACTTTGTCTAAGTCCAAAAATAATGGGTGATAATGCAAACCAATTCAGCTTGAAGCTGAAGGAAGTAGTGCACTACCTGAACTCATTAACAAGGTTTTTTGGTGGAGCATCTGATTAAAGGGAATAAGAACCTCCTTTAGCTGCATGAGCCTGTTTGTCCTGTGAATAGTCGGAGGGCAGAGGGGGAGCACCCTCTAAAGGACACCTGAGCAGGGCAGCCAGCAGACTCACCGGGTGCAGAGGATGCCCAAAGCACACACCCTTCCTGTTTGGAAGTTAACTTTTGTGACCTGCCCCAAAAATCTCAATTTCAGGTTGGACTGTATGCCCAGGTCTTGAGCATGTCCTACTCAAGCACTCTTGCTGATTTCCTCCTTCCAGCTCTTAGGTTGTGTGGAACTTCCTCCTGGTTTAAGTTCTTACCACCTGCAGTGGTTAAAGACTAGAACGACACAACCAGCTTAAATAGGGGGGGAGGGAAAAAAGCTGTAACAGGTACAACTATTCTGATTTTTTTACCAGTAGGAAGAGTTGGGGTAACAAAGTCTTGCAGGAGACACAAAACCTTCGGACAGACAAATCCAAAGGAGCTATTAGACTAAGATTTGGAAACTTCACCCTCTTGCTCTCAATAGAAATCAATAGTCAAAATGAAGTTTCCTTTTTCTCAGCAACTCTGTGTGTTTAGAGCAGGACAGGCATCAAACCCAAACTGTGTGCATTAAAGTATGACCTCTATAACAATTACAGCAGCAAAATATAGAGCAAACTGGAGTTCAATGGCTCTATTCAAGTACTTTTCATCTCTTAAGGGACCGTTTCAGAAACACAGCTGAACTCAGAGGCATGGGCTTTGATTTCTTTCTCCCTCCTTTCCAATTCAGAAAATAATTTAAATTCCACAAGTGCCAAATTGACCTTGCATTCTCCTCTGCTTGCCTGCTAATTAGAGTTTAACAAGTGGTGTTTCCAGCCCTTCATAGCTCATCCAGAACAGAAAGTGATGCAAATGTGAACTGATGGGATCAGAGAGCTTTACCCTACCATCAATTTCTACATAAATCCAGATGGGGCATCAACAGGAATTCTGCAGACAGGGGATGGCCCAAAGCCAAGATGAAAGCAGCACTAATAAATCTTACTGTGGTCATGTTGCTTTGTTACACTTCCATCCTTTTTGAGGTTTAAAACATTACAGCAATTCCCATCTGGGGCAAGGCCCAGAATTTAATTTCGTTCTTTTCTAATGCTTTCAACTGACAAGGCTGTCAACAGGCAAGTCTCAGACAGCTAAACCAATGTAGATTCAGTGAGGCAGGAATAGTCACATCTTCAGACAGAATGTGCATTAGCAAATACAATATACTAAGCATAGCTCTTAATTAAATCAACTTGCAGTTGTCACTTAAACACTGATAATTCAACACAGTACAGTGATTTTTCTAGGAAGCAAGCAAGGCTCTCTAAAAATCTCCCACCAGTCTTGATTTTCTGCTCCAGCTGGATTTTCTAAGTGCTATTTGGAATTCGCCTTCTTTGTTATACAATATCCACATAGACTGTTCTTAGAGGTATACTTTGATTAAACAAAGATTTATGAGCTTTTGTTTTGAATTTGTATTTTTCAAAGCCAAAGAGCATAAAGAAATGTTTTAATAATGTCTGAAATGCTGCTTAGAATACAGCCAAATAACAAGGAGCTCATATAACCAGATTTGTGCCGTGCACTATTACAACAGCATTGCTAATCCAAGAAGATGCAGAAGTATCAAAGGGATGCCACGGAAGTGCCATAGCAATGTTTCAGGATCAAGTAGTCTCTGTCAGCTCTCCAAGACACACAATTTATAAACAATTGTCATCAACAGCCTTTTATGCTTAGCAGGGAAAGGAGAAGGCAGTGGAACAGTTTTCTTTGAGTTCTTCCCACATTAACAAGTTCCTAATGGAAGTTAAAAAAAAATTGGGATGCAATATGTTGCATATTGCAGACTCCAGTGAACATGGACACTACATCTAAAGCCCTTTAAAGCCCGTGGATGGTTCCCAAAGTTTTAGCAGATTCCTGATCATCCCACCATACAGTCAGTTCCCTGCCTTTCTGGACTGTAGCACACGTCCATTAAAAAGCAGCAGGAACCAGCAGTGAAGAATCATTTCTCATGACCACTAAAAACCCAGAAATAGCTGAAGAGTCTTTATCGCTACCCCAGAGATGCACAAGAACCATTTGCAAGTCTGACATGGGTTTCTACAGCAACACACCTTCACCTTGGCACTTCTTCCGACTGCTCCAGAGCCCTCCTGTCGGCATCTGGAAAAACTAATGACTGTCTTTCTGGTAACAGAGAGGGACTTGATACACACACCCCTGAGGGGACAGGAGAACAAAAACAAGCATGTCTGATGCCAGTTGGTGCAGTCCAGCCTCCCAAAATACAAACCTGACTTTTAGCCAGAGTCCAAGCGGAAGGTGTTTATTTCCATCTCTACAATGATCACAACACACAGACATTATTTCCAGTGTCCACTGCTGAATTCGGAGACAGCTTTCCCCTTAACACTTCCTGCAGTGGTCACAGTTTCGTTCCCCTTCTCCTCTCAAGTGGTTTATGTTGTTTCACTCTCCTCCCTGTCTTTCTTCAAGTGCAAGAACAGGGAAGAATAACTACATAAAGAGAAGTGCTGCTTCTTAGCTCAATGAATGCCACTGAAATTTGCATCCTTCAATGGAAAAACAAATATATGAATGATCAGCCTTCGAATTTAAGCACTGAGTGGAAAACCAGGACACAGTCCAAGAGATATTAGTAAGATTCTGCTACTACCTATTACAGTGAAGGTAGATTATTTTTATTTTTAGCCCCCACCCTCAGCTGCCAGAAACTTGCCCCAGGGGCTGGTGAAGAGGGGAGAGAATGAGGACACAAACCAATCCCCAAAACATGCCACTCACCAAAGATGTTGCTCCAAGATTCATTGTCAAAGAACACCCAGTTTCGCACAGAAACCATAAAGGAAGGTAGCAAAGCTAATATTTCAATTAAATAAACAACAAACCCTCCACCTTCTTTTGTTTTCTGAAATGGCTTGATGTAAATACTCATCTGCAATATTTTTGCAGTATCAGAAAAGGGACCTGCTCATTTGGCTGTGATATTTATTGTGCTCAGCAAATGCTGTAAACTCCCGCCTTTAACACATATAACCCATCTCTAAAAACTTGTCTTCTTACCATGTCCTCAAAATTACTGAGGGAAAATACAAAAAAAAAAGAAAAGAAAATTAAATAAATAAAGACATAACAGACTCCAGTGATTCACAGTAACCCGCTCCAGCTTGTGTTTTTAAAAATAGCTTTAAAGTCACACTAGATTTTTTTGTTTCATTTTTACCAGCCTGCTCAGACTTGTCTCAGTTTCCTGTTCTTCTCCCATTCAAGTCTATGGAAATTTTGCCTTCAGTGTAATCAGAGAAGGAAATTCAAGCATATTCATTTCTCCCAGTGTAAAGTACCCACAAAACCACAGCCTAGTGCAGGCACCACTACACGTCTCCAAAGTCACTTTACAGTCATCCTTTCTCAGACTCTGCTTGTGGTGCAGTAGAGAACAGACCTCATTGAATTTCTGGGACCTAAACAACCCCGGTTGCCAATTCAGCTCAGATTTGAACAGGGCTGGAAAACTAAAATCACAGCTACAGCCCTCAACAGGTCATCCCTGCAGCACCCTGTACCTTCATCCCCCTGAAAACACCAGCCCCTCTCCAGCAGTGAGCAGCTGGCACCTTCTCCCTGAACCATCAGATGGCAACCCGAGGTCTAAGAATGCACGTGTCAGCCCCTTCCCCTTCCCAAGGGTTGTCAGATGTGGCCCTTGGTCTGCAGGGGTGTCCTGCTGTGGCAGTGACCCGCAGCCAGCCTCGCAGGGGCTGTGCTCGCTGCTGGTGATGCAGCTGAGGAAGCCCGTGCTCCTCAACAGGCTGCTCTGCTTTGGGCATCCTCCCTCCACAAAGCCCCGCCAGCCTCCCGGCAATTCCCAGAACAAATAGGCTGCTTTCTATTTTCAGCTGGAGCCGCTGTCATTGCTTGGACTCACGTCAAGCCAATGTTTTTCTTATGTTTTTTCTTTCTCCAAATCCCGAGCGTGGCAAAAAAAGAAAGACATTATCCTCTGTGTGATTTGTTCAAACTGATGTGCCAGGTCTTAAATTAACAAGCAAGAGCTGCATTCTGTCCCAAATACTTTGTGTAAAGCTCTTCCAAGCTGACCTGTGCAGTCAGTGGTGGCTGAGTAACCATAGCAGCATTTTTGAACAATGCCAAATACTTCTGAGCAGACGCTGGAGCTGCCGATGGACGTGAGAAGGGAGACGGATCTGCTGCTCACCGAGACCAGAACGAGAGTAACGATGGGCAAGTGAGAGTGCTGCTACAGCCTCAGAGTTAATATGGCAGCACAGGCGTATACAAGGAAAACTGGGACCAAACCAGCTCTGGAAGCCTCCTGCATTGCCTGGATACCTTTTGGCCAGCATAGTTACCCAACCAGCCAGGTCTGATCACTCCCTTGAAAAGCCTGGTAGGTGCCAGTTTTCCACTTGCCAAGAGCCCCCATCAGACCAGAAGTCCAAAGCACACACTGACAGCTGTTTTGCAGTTACATCAAATTATACTCGATGCAGAGAGGTGTTTACCTACTGCAATTATCTGTGGAGCTGGAAGTATCTCCAAGACCTTAGAAGCCTTGAAAAAGCTAATTAGTGCACTGCCATAAATAATTTGATCTCTTAGGAGGATACGTACACACTACACAGCAAGTAACAGCTTCCTTTAATGGAAAAAAAAAGGATGATTTGCCAATGCATATCTGTATTTTACTATAAGTGTTTATCAACCATTTATAATTTGCCATAGAGAAAGCAGAGAAGTGAAAAAAAAAAGGAAACCTTGACCTAAAACACAGCACATTCCTGTGAGCTACACCTTCCCTGGAAAGCAAATCTAGGTCTGCCCTGTTTTGTCAGACATAAATATCTCCTGCAGGGAAATCTCACATGAAATTAAAAGTCAGTGCAGATCACTTCTCCCAGCCCCTTTTGTCATTGCAGAGACAGAGTAAAGCTGCACAGGGCAATCTCTTCCCAGCTCAGCATCAGGGAGGAGGCAACTGCCTGCTCTGTGCCCTCTGAAATGAGAGGAAAACCAATTGCTGCTTCATGCAGAAAAAACAGCTTTGTCTGGTACCACAGCAGGATGGCACGTCAGGTTTTCCACTGTAAATAAACAGTGAACACCCAGTAAAATATAAAATTTAAAAAGGAAAGTTATAAATCACCTGCTTAGCGAGTGTTGTCACCCAGAAGTTTTAACATACTGCTTTAATACATGATGTTGCCCTCTAAATGCTGTCCAGTGAGGTCAGGAGAGCAATTTCTTGTGGCAGAGAGAAGGTTGGGTGACAAACTCTGTTAGAATAGAATAAGGATTTTCAGTTACTCATACCCTGGTTTAAGTGTTTTGAAAGACGTAAAGTAAAAGAGCATCTAGTACCTTAAAAACAACCTAAATCCTCCTAAGAAATAGTCCTTCAGTTACTTTTCTGGGTACTTATTCTTAAAAAGCACTCCAGGACTGCTTCTGGGAACAGCTTGGTGATCCGAAAACCAGGACAAACCTCTTGCAATCGTCTCCCAGCACGGAAGAGCAGCACACACGGTGTCCCAGAGGCTCCAGACTGCCCTGGGCGAGGTGAGCTCTGCCCCTGGGAGTCACTCCAAGCTGACTGGGAGTGAGGGAACGAGTGGGTACAGCAGACACAACTGCTCAGCATCCTTCCCGTGGCAGGAACAGCTTTGCCAGGAGCTAAACAGCTCGGACACACGTGTGTGCTGGGAGCCAGCCCAGGTGAAACACCAGGGCATCTCTAATAAATGAAACAATTCCTCTCAGCGGCACCAAGCCATCAGGGAACTTCTGCTTTGGAAGCTTTGCCGAAACATCAGCCCAGCCCTCCTGTGGAGAAGGAAACGGACCTTTGAACTCTTTGTGCAAATTTATACTTTTCTAAGCGCAGCCTTTTAGAAACAGCGATAGCCAGGGGTGCAATTAATTCAATTCTTTCCAGAAGATTTTTAGCTCTGTAAAACTCATGTATTATTTAAGCATCACAGCTAAACCGTGAACAGTATCGAGGCCCAACTTTTTCTTTGTGAGGAGGGAAAAAAAAAAGACATTTAGGTGAAAGATCTCTGGAAAAATCCCACAACACCTTCCAACCCCCCAGATTCTCTGGCTACCAACAGAGACCTTTCCTTTCTGGATTGAGTTTGGCAGTATCTGACCTCTCCATCAGCAGGGCCCTTGCTGTGCCCAGCTTCAGATTCCTACAGCAGCATCAAGGGATCATCATCTGTGGCAGAAGCCTCAGCCAGGACATTTTCTCCTGTACCTGGAGGATTCAGGTACCCTCAAGGATGATGTAATAGAAGGCTGATCTTCCCTCCCAATCTGGATAACTAAAATCAGCTGGATGAAGAATCTTTACACATACAGAGTCGGGTGCCAGTAGCAAACAAGAAATAAATCTAATCTGTAGTTACATAAGCATTTTTTTAGAGCAAATATTATTCTGATTGAGAAAGTGCCAGCTTTAAAACACCTGATATAACACAGCAACTTCACTACTGGCCTGCGTTTCACCTTTGGGGAAGGCCTGAGGGAAATCAGGTCTCTGAAGCAACACAGAATCAGCTTCTTCCTCGGCAGCCTCATGTACTCAAACACCAGAAAAGTGTGTGTAAAAATGAGGGTAGGGCTTTGCTGGTAAGAATTTCTGTAGCCTTCTTTGTATTTCTGAGAGCTAAACTCGCAGTTTAATGAGCAAGCACTGCCCAGCAAAAGCTACCTGGATCAGGGCATCAGTCTCCCATTCCCAGGGGATCCCAGAGGCAGAAATGGTCCTTCCCTTCACCAGCACTTGGCTCTAGTTTGACAGAGTGTGTAGCTGGAGCCTTCAAATACCAAACATGTGAGATTATCTACATTTTCTAGTGACCAGCCAGTTAGTCAAAAAAACCCTTGTCTTTGAAGAAATACAACCTGGATTTTAAACACACTGAATGCTCCATTTGGTGCTGCATCAAGTACAAGGAGAATGGTGCAACACAGGAACTGCCTGAACAGCACTCCAGGCCAAGCCAAGTGCCCTGCACACCTGCCCAGTCACAGCTCCCAAGGGTTGCCTTGTTGGGATCACTGACCCTGCTTTTACGAGTCCCAGCTCTGCCTGGTTTTAAACAGCAACGCTCTTTCTAGAAATCTGCATTACTGCACGTTCCAAGTGCTGTAGCTGTCACTCAGCTTCCCAGAAGTTATTACTTCTGTGTATTCAGAGCAGTTTGGGAACTGAAGGTTGTGTTGTCACTTCCACACTTCATAAACAGTATAGATGCTGAAATGTGGTAATATTTACTCCTGTTTTGCCATCTGCTTATATATGCACATAAAAACATGTGACTCCCAGAGCGTGGAGCAGCAGAGTAACAGCCTTTTCATTGCAAGATAAAGGTACAAATATCAATGCACAGCTTTTCTTCTTAATGAAAAAGGTGCTAGTGCACAAAAGAAAATATATATATATGTAGCAAAAATTAATGAAATTAATTCCCTTTTCAATGGAACACATAATCCTTAGCTTTGACTTTTAGTGAAGAGTCAGTGTCAATAAAAAAACAAACCCAAAACCCTCCCCCAAAGTCTCTACCATCTGGATTATTTAATGAGTAAAAAGCAAACCAGAGGGCTAAATTGTTAATCTTTAGAACAACCATCCCAGCTCTAGATCAGCTTGCAACAGGACCAATGTCCCCAAAGACCCTTTCACCTGAGCACCCTGACATACCTTAGAAAAAACCCCAACTTCTGGTGTTATGGGAGTTCTGCTCCTCCTTCGTGCAGCCTGATGAGAACTCGAGGAAGAAAGAGCCAGCCCTCAGCAGCCCCAGCCCAGGTGTTCTCACTGTGCAAAACGCAGAGCAAGTACAGCCCCCACCCTTAACAGCTTCGTGTGCGGGTGGGGCTCCTGACTCAGGTGCTCATTGTTAAAGTGAGTGTTAGGCAGACCTAAGCCTGGGGGTGCGTTGAAGTAACTCTGTAAATAAAGAGTGACATGGCTAATGGAAGTGTAAAGACCCTTTGCTTCCCTTAACCAATCAGTGAATCCAAACACAGAGTTAGTGTTCAAAATGACTGACCCTGTCCACACACAGGCCCGTGGACATACAGCTCTATGACACAGAGTCTTTTGATATCAAGTGGGTTTTGTGGTTGTTTTGGGTTTTCTTTTTCCTTAGGGCAGAGATAGCGTGTTGGAGGTTGGGGGTGCAGTGCGTGTGCCTGCTTTAAAGCCAGTCAGAATGAGAACATTTGAAACCAAGTTGGGTAACATTTCATAAGAAAAATCTCAAAAGCTCTCCCTGGCCAGAGAAAGGCATAAACATTCCTGTCCTAGCTGGTTGCTCTCTTGTTAGTTCACCAGGCAGATAACTGGGTTTGCTGTCAGACCCCATGGGTACAACGCTTTACAGCCAAGCTTTCAACCTGCAACAAGTCAGCTGTGGTGAACAGATCTTTTCTCACTGGTTTGGGACACTTGTGTTGCCTACAACCACTACTTTAACCCAGAAGGAATCACTTCCAGTTTCTCACAGCTGTAAAAATAAATATGAACCTGCATTCTGTGTCCCATCCCACCCCAGTGGAGCTGCTGGATCCCAGGGCAGAGACCAGGGCCTAGGAGAGGGCAGAGCTCAGCTGGAGCTTCAGGCACCCACCACATCCAAATGCAGAGACCTTCTCACCAGCTGAGGTTTGCACACAACTCAGTCCCCCCTTCTTTGGTTGAAGATTGTGATTTAAGGAACTCAGGGAATAAAGAAAACTTCTCACAAGTCTGTACTTTTACCAGTCTAGGGAGTCAATAGCTGAACTCAGAGCAGCTATGAAAGAGAATATTCAGTGTCTTACGTGACTATAAAAGAATTAAGAGACTCATTTTACAGTGCATTTTAATTAAAAGTTCATTATAAGAATTTTCTTTTAAGAACAGCATACTACATATTCATGGAAATATGTAACTTTACCCTACAAATGGGACTGTCACCATATTATTCTTACAATTCAAACATATGAAAAATAAAATATGATATTTAGCTTTATAAATTCCCCCTCCCCTTTAAATCCTTTTTCTTTTAAATAACAAAAGTATTAACTCTTTCCCAGTACAGTGCATTTGCTATCTGCGAGCCACAAACCAAGTAGTCACATCAATGCCGAGGAAACAGCAACAGTGTTTGCAAAATATTGAGAGAAAACGATAAAAAAATATAGTAGTCAGCCCAGTGCTTACAGAAGAGACAGTCAACAAGAATTGAAAAAGCAGCACATTTTCATATTACATAGGACCATCATAATAACATATAAACCAGTGCAGAAGACTTATGCTGGAAAAATATATAGCAATTCTCAGCAAGCAGAAACTGAACTTTGGCACTTGCTCATAAAAAGGCCTTTCAAAGCAAAACAAAACAGAAATTCACTTAATCACAGCTTGTATATTTAAAAAAAAAAAAAAGACATTGACTAAAGCAAGAGAAACAATAGAGAAAAGTTTACAAGCCAGGTCACTAGAAATTCAGTACATTCAGCCTACAGAAAATACAAGTACAATCTTTCATCTGTCTGTCTACACTGGGATCCTGGCTAGCAAAGGACAGGCTTTGGGACAGAACCTCACCTGAAGCATCTCGACTTCAATGGAGCTGTGCTGATTAAACAGCCCTTTCTTCACATTGAACTGGTACAAAATGTGTCTCAAATACATCCCCTCTTTGTCATACAATAAGGATTTCTAATCTGCAAATTAAAAAGCAAGAGCCTTGCACTCGGACAGTGGCTGTTCTGCTCTACCCACAGTTGCACCATAACCACTGCAGTGTAAGGATTAAGTGGTTTCTTTTAAAAAGGGCTAAAAAAGAATGGCTTTGATTCAAAAGGGGAGACAATAGACTGGGAGGAAGGATTCACGTTTAGCCTGTTAATCCTGGTGCTCTGTCAGCACCTCCCGTTCTCAGGAGTACTACAGTTCACACATGCAGGGCTCCTGTCCCTCCCTGCACAGCTCCTGGACTAAGCTTGGGCCCAACCAAAAGGCTGTGCAGGCCAAAGCATGTTTTCGGATCAGGCCATAGGAAAGCCAGGGCTGCTCTAGTCAAGAAGTGCTCCTTTCACAGTCAGGCTCGACCCTGAACTAGCAGCTCTCTTTGCACTGAGGCAGTTCACTCAACGTTTTATTCTTTCGAGGAGTTAAGATCGGGGAAGGGCAGAGAGAAAAAACAAGTGCTTCAGATTGCACAGAAGATTGTCCTACTAAAGGGGGCACTTGAATGGGAAACAATCACAGCTATAAATCTAGCAGACGCTCTTCACAAGTCTCCACAGGCCATTTAGTAGCACCTCCAAAGACATCAACGTTGTTATCCACCCAGGGGATGATGTTGCCAGGCATGTTGATGGAGCAGTTAGCAATATTCATGATGTCTTCAGCTTTTAAGACCCTGTCCCATATATTGAACTGGCTCATCTCTCCAACAAAGGCTTGAGTTGCATCAAATCTTCCTCCCACTGTGTCCTTTAGGCACAAAAGAGTTAGGATTAGGTGAGAAGGTTATTTTGGCATTTTCTTCTTCAAACTTGAGGTCTCTCCCCACCCAGACACACTGCTAGAAGGAGGTGCAGAGTTAGGTCACAGGGATGAACAAATTCAAGCTTCTACAACAGCTACACTGAAAAAGACATTGTATGGAACAGTTACAAGCTCCCATCTGAATTGTGCCAAAACAACTGAGAGCAAACAGAGGTGATTGCACAACATCCCAAAAGGGCTACACATAACCAACCCTGCCCCTGGGCAATAGAGCTGGAAGGCAGCTTTAAATATCGAGGCTAATTTAGGAGACATTTTGCAAGCTTGGCAGAGGACAACTTCAGCAAGAACTGCATAGATGTGTCAGATTACACCAAAAACTTTATGGCTACAAGTGTAACTGCAGCCCTTGACCTGCAGGGCCTGTGAGATGGGATCTTTGGATCTAAATACACAGGCTTGGTCTGGTTGTACCAAATAAGTAAGTCCAACTACCACTGCATAAGCCTAGAAGTGTTTGCTTGCTCCATCCACTATTCAAGGACAGAAATCACAGTTTTTGTGACCACACTAACATGAAACCGATAGCACAGGACAGAACCAAGCACAGTGCAGGCAATGGCAGGAGAGAGAGAAAACCTGCCAGACACTTCGTATGAGCTGGAGCATCTGCTATGCAGAGTGGATTAGGACACTGAACTTACCTATCCATGGCATAAATGATGGAACAGTACCTACTAAAATCAATATCAAGACAAAACTAATTTTTCTTTGCCCCATTGTGAACCTGGGAATCCTGAAGAAAGGCTATTTCTTGCTACTCATCATAATATTTATTTTTTTGGTATATGTATGATAGAGGTAGAGAAAAACCATGAAGCGAAGAGCCACACAACTCACAGAAAATTGTTTACGAAGTGTTAACTAGAGAAGCAAGATTCAAAATCCTTCGGGTTTTTTACATACTCAAAAGGACTTAACCTCATAATACTTTCTGTTGGCAGTACTCATATTCAGACTTATTAGCATTTGCATTAGGAGAGTTATTTACCTACACCTTTAATGAGAAACCAAAGGTCTGATTTTGAGTTTGTCTCTGACTTCAGGCTCATTTTTAAAGTAAACATCAAATCCTGAATGGCTGACAGTCTCCACTTCTCTAAAAATTTGATACATACCTGACAGCCTGCAGAGTTCACCCTCATAGACACACTTCCTTTGGTTTCAGTCATTCTGATACTGTGTCTACAACAGGACCAAGTGTTGAACAGAGAAATTCTGTTTGCTCGGGGAGTTTTGATTTTATTTTTCTTCAAACCCTGGAATGCCCTGTCACTTCACTCACCTGTTCCTGACCCAGGATCAAGACACCTCCAGGTTTAATTGGATGCCAAGGAGCAAGATTCTCCCCGGTGCCAAGCTTCTCTCCATCCTGAAAAGCCTCCCACATTCCATCTCTGGTTGTCCAAGTTATGCAGATATGATGCCATTTTCCATCACTAATGAAGAGAGGGAGCTGGGCAACCTACAAAACCCAGAGTAAACATGTGGCAAACCAATTTGTAATACACCCTTTGTAATAGCTCTGAAAAAAAGACCTGCCTGCTCCCATTAAACTTGTGCGATCTGTTACATGGGGCTCACAATAAGGAGGAATTGTGCTCCTTTAGGAGTTTGATCTGAAAACTTACTCATCAACATAGAGACACAGATGCAAAGGGCTATGGAGCAGTTGTGATGTGTAAGGAAAAAAAGCCTCACGGAACATTGATAGTACCAACATATTGAAGAGAAGAAGTTATTGATAAAGATAAGCAGAGTCAAGTTTCCTTCTGTTCCACAAACCATTAAAAATAATTGGCTTATTGATTTGTGAGGATGATGGGATTGTTAAAAGCCCTTAACTGCCCACATGACAAACTACCTGAGTTGTGCTGTAAACATGTAAACACCTGATCCCTCAGAGAGCAGCAAGTTACTAGGAAACCTAACTGAAGGTGAGGAGAAAGTAAGGATCTATAATCTGCTTTAATGCCAAGTTTCTATAGGTCTTGTTTTCTTCAAGCCTCCTTCTGAAGCTTGTCTAAGACCATCACTGGTATGGAGTAGAGTGAGACAATTGCTGCTTTTTGTATGGAAAGTCTGAAAAAATTGTATTTAAACTGATGTTGGGTCACTAAGCGTAACAAAAGCAAACACAATTACATGCCTTTTGCTCTCTGTCTTCTGCAAAATTCATCTTAACGTACCTAACTTCCACAATTAGAAATTCTACAATTACTATTAGAAATACCGCAACTGGCTTACATCTCACAGGTCTTGCAATAGTGTGGCTTCAAATATTGTTTCTGCTTCATAAAACCAAAAAAGAAGCCGGAATCTGCTAGTAAATTCAGACAACACCCCTAAGTGTGTGCACATCGAGGTGTGATGCTGCTTTGTTTCACCACACAAATATTTGTGCCATTTGACTTTTCTTATGAACTTGCAATGGGCAAATGAACAACAGCCAGGCAGACACTGCCATCTCAAAGGCTTCTCTCTGAGAAGGAAAGAGTCAGTAGAGTGGAACCAAGGAGTCAGTCCTTATTCTGGTTATGTGGACAGTAAAGAAGATTTAGTTAATTCTCACCTTATCATTAATTAGCAATTCAATTGGATTATTCCCCCATTCTATGAGGACAATTTCATTAGCTTGCCCAGGAACAGCATATGAGAATGGAGTGCCAATTCCAGGGGAAGCACTTGATCTCAGCCACAAGCACACGGTGAACGCGTAGAGCTCTGGCAGCGTCTTCTTGATCTTCCCATACAAGTAGTTTGTACGGAGAGGAAGGGACACCTTGAACTCATCAGGTGACTTAAATGCACTGTTACCTGGAATCACATTGAGGAAGAAAAACCTGTAACATTAAGCAAAAGCAATGTATCTGTAATTCAGGTTAAGACACAATTTGATTTATATTGAGAATCCTTCAATCACCTCAGAGGCACATAAAAAAAATATACTGAAGTAGTATTGCTGAATGTTGATTTTGCAGCACATAAAAATACAACTAGATTTTATCCACACCATGCTAAGTATTTAGTTTATTTCTCCTGCTCACTTAGAGCAGAAGAATATACATGGCAGTCAATCTTTCTTCATCACCTAGTTCATGGCTGGAGGCCTGCCTATTTCAAGCAATTCAAACTGGTTTAAAGGATATCTACTGTTACTGAAATGGATTCTCTCTGCTCATTATTAAAGCATCACAGTACTTCAAAACCAGGATTTCTTTTCCTACCATTCCCACACAGGCAGCAAAGAGCAGCATCCCCATTTTAAGATCTCAGACGGACACACTCATTTTGAGTGGTCAATCTGAAAAAGCTGACATAGTCCAGAAAGCAACTACAGTCAATAGAACTGATTTCTGTCCCATAAATTAATCAGGACAAGATCTGAACAGTTCAAAGTGACCTGAATTAAAAATGCAATATCAAGTTATGAACTATTAAGAGATTAGACATTTGATTTAATATAAAACCAGAAATTAGCATTTAGCTTTTTCTAAAAGATGTGATAAAAACCAGTGAGACATTCCAGCCCTGCTTATGAAATCAAGAACCCTGGAGACCAAAGCTTTCTGAAGTTGCAGGGCTCTGTATCATGCAGTTTGTGTACACTTCTGATGTAGTCACAAGTCATTTTCTTGAATGAAGTATTAAGAAATAAACCCCACCAGTCCTATAGTAATGTCACCCTTAACATTTTAGCAACCTGTTCTTCTGAGCCCCACTCATTTCCTTCACTCACATTCCTGAAGCAAATTCAGTCCCCTTGCCAAACTTTAAACTCTAATCCAAACGAAGAGCTGTTGTCACAAAAGCTTTCTACAATTCTCATATGGATTTTTTAAACCATTGGCATTCTCTCACTTCCCATTCTCAGAAGCAACTGCAGTGTTTTGGCTGCATTTTTCACAGAATGAGGGGGTGGGAGAAGAATGAATTTCTCTTTTGCTTGCATCTGTCTTGAAGAACTTGCAGAGCAAACCCCGAAATATTTTAAATTCTGAGCAAAAAAGAAGACCAGGGTGTGAGGGCTAATGTTGAGCAACCTCTACCAGGCTGGTACACCTATCTCACATGGAAAAATAGAAACAGACTCCATTAAGAGCACTGGTTGCTCTATGGAAAAAAAAAAAAAAACTAGAGAAAACAATACTGGGTTGAAAAAGAACAAACAATATTCTGCTTTTTTTGTGTATTTTTCAGTTTGTTCTCATGACTTGAAAGCATCCACGACTCGAAGTGATAACAAGATCCTCATGTTCTGGGCAATGGGCACGTGCACAGGAGCAAATCCTTTTCCTAAAGAATCTCTATTTTTGGACTAGATGGGCAAGAAATACTGTTACTCCCTTTTAGAGATAGAGAAAACAGGTTTAGACAGTGACCTGTTCATGTCTCCAGCAAAGCTAGGAATCAACTGAAGTCCAGGCACTACTGGTTGCAGGATTATTTCTCCTACATCATCCACTGCTCTCAATGGAGAAAGCTGGTAAAGGAATGACCGGGAGACTTTGGGAATCACAACAGTTGTAAAAGCTTCAAACTCTTCTGCCCCACTGGTAACTAAAACAGCTGTCATAACCAGAGATAAAGAAATCTAAAGTTCATAGTTTCACCTCATAAGGTTAGGTTTTTTCCTCAATTTGTTTAGTCTCAGGACAACAAGGAGCTTATGACACTCTAGTTAGTTGTCAGGAAGAGATGCTAAACAATACTACATTCTAAATAAAAGCACAGTAGAAATACTATTTTCAAAAGAGATCATATGAAACACTGTCTGTATTTAATTCACTATAAAAGTTCTTAGATCATTATTACCCTCACTTTGATTTGACAAAGGAACCAGAACAGCTAAGCTGCAGAGTAAGAGAGAAAATTACACAACTAAAAGAAAGACTGTCTTGGTTCCTGTCCCAAATTCTTCACTTCTCTGGAGACTTAAGACAGCCCTCACCCCCCACACAAAAAATAAAGGTGGGAACAGGTTATTTTTAGCCTGACTAAATTACACATTCTTGTTCTCCCACCACTCCCTTTCTCTTTCTGATGACTTGCTGCTGTGAGTCACATCTCTCGGAGACAGGGAATATACTCGACACATAAGACATTAACAGGCCACTGATTCTCCACAACCTTAGCTGCAGGTTAGGCTTTATCTTGGCTCTCAGGAAATACTAAAAGACAGAGCCAGTAGAAGATCTCCTTCCCTTTTCCCCTCCTTTACCCCTTTTAAATGCAATAAGAATAGATACAATATTACACAAATGCCTCCATTAGGCTGCATTTTTAAATTCATGAGCTAGGTATGTTTATATCATTTTGAAAGCATGTCCATTAGGCTGCTTTTAAGCAGAGAGCTATTCACCTCGGAAAAATCATTTAAGGACGGGGCAGGGATATTTACTGGCACTCTAGTCCTGCACAGTCAATATAGACAGTTCTGTGCTGCAGCTCCTTCCATGGGCATTTGTGATTCAAAGAAACAGACTCTCCTCAAGCATAGAGATCTCTGTAATAATTAACCCAAGTACCAGGGTGAATGAGTAGGATTACGAGAGTGTCCCCCAGTGGACCGTGTGTAATTACTGCAAACTCCAAAGGCTACAAGCTTAGGATAGGGCACAGTTCAAGTATCTGCAGTTACCCCAGGTCATAACCAGCAACTAAAGGAAAGACCACCACCAATACTTCCAAAAGCATCAGGAAACGATTGTGGTATAAAATGCCATTCATTACATCAAAGGCAGTTGTGCTAATTAAATTGAGCCCATACGAATTTCAGTCCAAATAAAGAAAGGCAGCTCTATTTAGATGCTTGACATTACGTAGCTATTTACACCCATGTCATACTTCTTATTTCCACTCGCCTCCCTATAGATCTTTCCATCCCACAAACACTAAGAGTTTCATCCTAACCACCCACACATGCCAAATTAAGAGACAGGAAGCCAAAGCCATGCAACAGCCTGTCAAGCAAGAAGCCTGTGACAAAAGAAAAAAGAGAATGCAAGTATTTGCACTGTCACCCACTATTCAGTCCAGCACCTTAATGTCTTTCCTTCAAGGCCCACATTCAGTCTACTGCACTGGAAGGAGGGAGTAAACAAAATTAACCAGCATGGGGGAGTGTTTGAATTCTGGGCAGATTACCTTTTTCCAGTTCAGACACTCTTTCCAGCAGCGCATTCAAGGCTGTCTCTGTCTTCTGCCGATGGGCTGATGTCTCGTTATGGAGCAAAGACTTCTCATCCTCCAGCTCGGCCACTTTGCTCAGCAGTTGGCGTTCCAGGTCTCCAAGCCTCCGCTGGAGCATCTCCCGGAGGTCGGCAGGCAGAGCAGCATAGGACACGTTGGCTCGGAGTTGGTGCTTTAGGGGAAAGGAAGAGGGAAAAAAAATAATTGTTATTTCTGAAAGAGAAACTGAAATGCAGATATGCTCCCGACTCAAAGGGAGGAAAGCAAGATCACGGAGCTCTCCAGCGACTACAAAAGAGGCATTGCTTTTTAGCACTTGTCATGTTCAGTGCTTTTATCAGCACTGTAGCTAAACACATCCTGAAACAAAAGGGCACTTTTGTTAGAGGCTTCCAGCACTTCATATGGAGGAGTCTTCATACATTTAAGTTCAATAAAATCAATGTAGGGAACAGGTCTGATGCATTTCCATTTGTATGTGTATACGTGGCACATCAGTCAGTTTTTGCTTTACTTACTGTAAGTGATGTGGCCAACACAAGTAAAGAGAAAAACTATCACTTCTTTTTAAATAAAAAATTAATCTACTTTTTGAAAGCAAATTCACCAAATGAAAATCTTCTCAGTTTGGTTTTACAGCAAAGAACTCAGATGCTCTTTAGATCAACTGTAAGTATTAACCAGTGAAAGTATTTTTATTAAAACTACAAAAAAAAAAAAGGCACGTCACACTCTCTCAAATAACACTGCTATCTTTAAGGACACGGAGAAGCCAATGGTTCCACCTACCACGTTATTCTAGCAGAGCTTCTCTTCTACAAACCTAATAAGAATGCTTCAGAAAGCAATAGTAACAAAAGGATGTTATACTACCAGATCATTCAAAACTACTTACAAAGCAGCCCAGTCCTCACAGAACAGCCTTTAGGAAGTTGCCATCTGCACATCACCACTGACTGTTTGGAGGGCAGCAGGAGGACACGAGTGAGCTTTCAGGGTGTGAAAAGCAAAACAACATCCGGCACAAATCCTGTGGGAATCATCTCTATTACACATTTCCATGAGTGCCACTCAAAATATGGGCGCTGTCCAAAGGCTCATGGAAATCACTTATCAGTGGGGCTTGGACCAAATCCCCTTTCTGTCCAGGGGTGTACAGAATCAGGTTCTTTTTATTCTATGTCAGCTCTAAATACATCATCTTATCTGCACAATCTGCCCAACACAATCTCCTCATCACCACTGTTCTGTTCAGCACCATATGCCGAGGTCTTACTGCCCAAGGCGTCAGCTTTGTACCTCAAACCCCAATGAAGTCACATCCCCAGAAAGAGAGATTTAGACATATTAATACAGAAACTAAGCTGTGACAAGCAGGGAAACCATAATCTCCCCCCACGCAGTGGGAGAGCACATTCAAGAAGAGCCCTTTACGTTCTTTACCACTACAGCGAGCAAATAACCAGAAGAACGTGACAAGCAGCTCGCTCCCGGGGCTGGGACACCCCGGCTCCATCTCCCGGAGCCACCGCCGGACGTGAAGAGGCTTTGCCCGGCCCTACCTCCAGGCTCTCCAGCCGGTCCTTCAGGGTCTGCATGGTGCGGCTCAGCTGGTCGATGACCTGCGCCGGGTCCCGCGGCAGGTCGCCCATCGTGTCCTTGCCCTTGCCCACCTCGTTCTTCCACGCGGACTTGCCGTCGGCGCCCTCGCATCGGCTGAGCTTGCCGGTGAGCTCCCGGATGGCCTCCCGCTGGCTCCCGATGGTCTCCTTCTGCTGCAGGACGGTCTCCCGCAGCTGCAGCACCGTGGCTTTGAGCTCCTCCTCGGGGGGCAGCGCGCCGCCCTGCATGGGCACGGGGGGCAGCGGGCAGCCCGCGCCCGCCGCGTCCAGCGGCAGCGACGTGCACACGAAGCGGCTGCCGGGGGGGCTCTCCTGCTCGCCGGCCGGCGACCCCCGCCCGCCCGCCGCCGCTACGGCGAGCAGGAGCCCGGCGGCCACGAGCAGCATCGCGGCTGGCGAGCGGGGCGGCGGCCGAGCGGCGGTGGCAGGAGCGGGTCCCGCCGCCCCGTCCGGTCCGTCCCGTCCCGTCCCGCTCCCTCACACGCCGCTCCCGCGTCCGCCGCCCGCCGCCGCTTTTATGGGCAGCGCGCGCGGGGGGGGCGGGGCCCGGCTCGCGCCGCGAGGGCTGGTTGGCTGCGGGCGGCGGTGACGGAGCCGGGCGGGCCCTGCCCCGGCCCGGGGGACACCCGGGATGGGCCCGGGAGCGGCGGGACCGGGAGCGCCGGGAGGGGCCGATCCGATCCCGGGATCCTCGGCCAGGGCCCACCCGCGCCCAGCCCGAGCACCGCCGGCTCCTGCTGACACCGCTTCTCCCTCGCTGTCCTCGCACCACGCACCGCCCCGTGGTCTCTGCTGGAGACGGAGTCACCGTGTGGTCCGGCCAGTGACGAGCAGAGGGATCGTCGCTTCCCCTGGACCGACTGGCTGCACTCACCTGGGATACAGCCCAGAGCATCTCTTTGCCGTCACAAAAACGGGATCAGTTTAAGCTACACATCGGCGTTCACACCTGTGGTGGAGGGGAAAGGGACAAGGACATATTAAGAAGCATCATCAGAAAATTTTGTAGAGTACCATAAAACTACTGTTGGACTACAAGACCATGGACATTTTAGCTATATCATTTGTGGCATCTGATATTTTCAATGCTGATCAATTTGCCTACTTGAATTACTCTCACTTTATTTACTTGAATTACTTTAAATTTATAATCCTTGAAGGGTCGTACATTTTTCCAAGTGCCATAAAAACATCAACCAAACAGTTCTTGCAAACTTCTTATATGTGAATTTCTTCTTAGATATGCAATGAAAACTCTTACCTCCACTGGAAAAGGCAGAAACAATTTCTTCATGCATCAGCAGAGGCTGCTCTTAGGACTCCCAAACTCCAGACTTTGAGTAGAAGTTCAGATTTTTAGAAAGTTTATATATGGAAGTGATATTTTACCATAGGCTGAGTAGCTCTTACAGTGAAACACATAACTTTTAAAATAATTATGAATAAAAATAAGGAATAGAGAATATGCAATTGAAGATATTTTTAGCTCTTTTTTTCAGTTAGCATGAGAATTGTTTTGTTACAGAAGGAGTTTGCAAGCTTCCAGGAGTGTGCACTACAGGGGTAGTCAAATCTGATTGCTTCATGAAGTCCAGTTGACTTGTTCAAGTCCTGCAGCGATGTCCTGTTTGAAGTCACACTGCTCAAAGCCAACCACAGCCGCTGTTAAGCCACACAAGTGAGATGCAGCTCCCATTGCTTATTCAGGAGCAGAGAACCCCGAGGGCGGGCAGAGTTCAAAAGGCGACTCGAAGCTCCGATTTCTGTCTGAACCTGGAAACCAGGTCTCAGGAGACTCCGCTGCTTCCCGGCTGAACAGAAACGTACCCACTCAGGTACGGAGGCTGCGACTGATGCCCGGTTAGACATTTCACTCCCCTTGAAATCAGCAACATATCATGGTTTAACCTCTTTGCTGATTAAGATCCTGGATGCTTCAACGAGGAGGACCATGCAAGCACACGAGCAACGTCTCCCCTGTCAACACAGGTCAACAGAAGTCCAAGAAATATTAAAGCTTATACAGAATAATGTACCGAAATTTTTTCTGTACATGTAAGATTAACCAGTCACATCTCTTTCACGTGACAGCCTATTTCTGCCAAATTTCATGTGAAGTGGTTTGAAAAAAGTAATAAAATAATTGTAAAATGCTGGATTTACGTGTCATTAAGGCCCTCCACCCTACTGTAGGTCAGCAGAAGTCTATCACTTTTATACAGCTTGACTCCATCCTCTATGACATGGATTGTGATGGTACCCTGTGAAAATAACCTCTCATTACTTCAAAATAAACTTCAAAATTCTGATCTGGATTTTAAAACCCACTCAACAATTTGGAGCTGTTCCCAAACAGATTTTGACTCAATGCATGACAGTGATAAAGGCATTGCTTCCTTTTAAATTCAAGCAATGTATAGCTTGAAGGCTTTGCTTAATTATAGATAGATTTTTGTCATGATCTGTTATTCAGGCAAGCTGAGAAGTAATACAAGCAGCAGCAAGCAATAAACATCTGACTTCCAGAGTTCTGTAATGTATATGGTGGTAAATTGCTCATGACAACAAAAGTATTGTCCTTTATTACTATACTGTTTCTTCTTGACAGGGTAGGTCAGTAAAACAGGAAAGAATCCCAGCAAAGACACTCAGGAACGTCAGTTATCACTCAGTGGGGTATAAACAGGGAGGACATGGAGAAAGGCTTCCTAACATCCTCAATATTTTGCTATGGTACTTCAGTGCTTCCCAAATTAAAAGGAGTTTATTGTCCTGTTCTGCTTGGGGTGGGACCCCACCCCAAGTGCTGTGTGCTTAGTGCTAACACTGAGGTGTTAGAGAGGGTCCAAAGGAGGGCCATGAAGATGGTGAAGGGCCTTGAGGGGGAGCCGTGTGAGGACACTGAGGGCACTTGGTGTGTTCAGCTGGAGGAGACTGAGGGGAGACCTCACTGCCGTTACAGCTGCCTCAGGAGGGACAGAGGAGGGGCAGGCCCCGAGCTCTGCTCCGTGGGGACCAGTGACAGGACTGAGGGAATGGCCTGAAGTTGTGTCAGGGGAGGTTTAGGCTGGATATTACAAAAAGCATCTTCCCCCAGAGGGTGGTTGGGTACTGAACAGGCTCCCCAGGGCAGTGGTCAGAGCACCAAGGCTGACCGAGCTCAAGAGCTTGGGCAATGCTCTCAGGCTCATGGTGGGATTCTTGGGGCTGCCCTGGGCAGGGCCAGGAGTTGGACTTTGATGATCCCTCTGGGTCCCCTCCAAATCAGGACATTCTATGATTCTATGAACCCAAACAACATGAATTACCCCACTTTACCCTGCTTGCAGACTCTGAGACCTAAATTTAATGCACGTAATAATTTATTGAAACACTTTTGGTGACTGTAGGCAGCATTTTTTCATGTTGAAGGCCATATAACTCTTCATTTGAGTGACTGGCACGCGGCAGTACATTATCATAAATAATAAATCTTTAAAATTTTGAGAAAGTCTATCATTTTTACATCAACGTGTCACATGCTGAGGCATAAGCAAGCTGAATACTTGATCACTCAAGATGTTTTAAAAAGGAAGGGTTTTTTTTCCTTATGACCAAGATGAACAGTTCATAAGCACTGTGATATTTCACTGTAGCATAAAAGTCAGCTGGGGTAAGAGCGGGAAGCTCAGAGAGTACAGACAACTTACCGTTGCATTTGAGAGGTGTTTAAAACTTCCTGGCTCTGTGGCTGTCAGGCAGCCTAGTGTGTCAGCAGCCCACAGAATGGATTTTTAATTTTTAATTTAGTTTTGACAGTTTCTACTGCCTTCAAAAAGGGCTTTATTCTCTTTGGAAGCAGCATTTGCATGCTCACTGCTGCCTGTGTTTGATGCATAACTGTGCTATCTAACACTGGAACTTCAGTGCCTGTGTAAAATGTAATTGGGTTCTCAATAATACAAAGGCTTTTTGGTTTAGGATGCAGGTCTGGAATTTGGGAGATCTGCCATGAAACTTTGCTAACACACATCTGTCTGGCCACTATCACTAACACAATCTTACAAATAAATTGGGAGGCTGTGCCTCATTTTTGAGGAGTAGCTCGAGCACATCAAAGGCAGTGTAGAAGTGACTTTAGAGGAAAGACTGGCATTTTATTTTCTTGATACTACAGGTTTGCTCCATTCATTATTGTCCAGATATTCAGTGACATATTGGTCCAATTATCTGAAAGGCCCAACTTAGACCTGCAGATACAGGTGGAGATCTTTTTTATAGGTGACTTAGAAATTCAGGTCTTATGGTAATGGAAGTTAAGCATTTAACTGCCTGGGGAAATTTCCGAAAGTACCAGCTGTCCAACTCTGTCAGAAAGCTGGGACATTTGAAAAAAATATTTATTTTCTCTACACCTCTCTAGCTTTTCTCAGATTATAAACTCACACACTGGCACTTGATGCTTATTATTTGTATCACAGCAGTGTTTATATACACTAGGTATATAATCTACGTTATACTAGTTTATTTAATCCATTTGCTTCCACCAAATGCTACTTGGACTGTCATTTACAACATCCAGAAGTTAAAAAAATAAATACATAGTTTAAGGAATTCCTTATGTATCACTGTCAAAACCCCACCAATTTCATTTCCATCATAACAAGTTTAGCGATTTACTATCTATTTAGCCATTTACTTTATTAACTATAAAACTATTCACCAGCAATGAACCCAGAAATTATGAACTTTGTTTAGTGTCCTTCTTAATATGTTTGCTGAAGTAATCAGAAATGATCTGACTCTTGATGTATTAATATCTACTTCTGACTGCATAATCTGTAATTTATCAATTACAGATGTGCCACATAACTGAACTCCAAAATTTTTAAGCATGTTCCAAGAAACTCAATATATCCAGGGATATTGTAGCATGAGGATTTTGTTCAACATACTTTAGGTGTTCTTAATATTCCTGTCTTATATAGTTTTTATGGATAAAACACAGATAGAATATTAGAAGAAGCTGATCATTAAGAGATGTACTCCCTTTTTCTTTCCATATCCTAGGCTGGCCTATGAAAATCATAAATGAAAAATGTATTCCCTTTTAAGTCAATAGGAATTTTGCCATTGATCTGAATAAATTCAGGATTTCACTAGATCATTTAAATGATACATTACTTCTGAGAATCATTAATTTGGATGATCTTCCTTCCAGCAGGAGGAGGACAGAACTCGCTGTAGAGGTACTCACTGTAAAAACTAACTTTGTCGGAGAGATTCACTGCAGGAACTTTCAAAGAACATCAGACCCTTAAAAGAGAGCTCATTGCCTCCAGCATTCCCATATGCTGCTGGTGACTAAGGGACAGGAACAGGAGATTTTTTGGGAATACACACCAGCTGCCTGTCACCCTGACACTAATCACCAACCAGAGAAACAGCGGGGCAGCCACTGCAGGACCTGTTCCCTTCCTGGTATTCTACAGACATTTAGCCCAAAATGCCAGGCTTAGAAATGCATTTGAGAAGTGCAATAGGTTAGTTGTATGGAGAATAAACCCTGAGAGCTTCACATTTATTGCTCAATTATTATTAACACATCATCTCCCTGAAACTGTGTGAATTTTGGCCAGTTCCAAGAGCAAAATCATAGAATTTGGCTAGGGATATGCAAAATACATTTCAATGTATTATATAGTCTTCATATATATAAAATATATAGCAGTGTATCAAATGCTTTTACGTTTTCAGATCTGGATATTTATTGCTCAAGTTGCTTTTCAGACTTCTTAGCCCACTTAGATTTGGCGTTTTTTTGAAAAGTAAGATGCTACTGTGAAAAGACCCAATATCACACTTCTCTCTGCAGCACGTGAGATGCTTTTCCCCTCTGCAGACTCCATTAGCACTACTTCCTACATGGACTAAAGTTCCCAGTGCAGGAGCTGAAACTCATTAAACTCCATTGCAGGTGTCTCGGTGCTTTGCACAGAAGCAGGATAAAGTACCTCCTGTTATATCTCCAAATACTGAAGTATGGATGATTATTACAGCCCACACTTGGCCTCTTCATGGTTCTGGACAGGAAATTGTGTCCCTTGACCAGATAGTTCACTGTCACGATGGTATTGGGAAGTTCTTTTTTCTTTCCATGCCACAGTTACATGAACCACAAGTACCTGTTTGTATCAGTCATTTGTATCTCTGCATGTGTGTACGAGGTGCACACTCACAGACATATGTCAAATTAACTATATTTTTGAAGATACCCCACCAGAAATGCACACTTGGATCTACGGGTAGAATTTACAGAATGGAATGTCATGTACCCCCCTTGTGACTAAGAAAGACAGAAAAGAATCCGTGAGAAATTAGAAATCCAGCACAAAAGGCAGGACACCTTTCAGTACCTTTCCATCACAGAACATTACTCTAGAAGCAGCTCTGTCTTTCATGTCAGTGAGTTGGTTTCTCAGTTCTGGCAGGAGCAGAGTGATGACCTTGAGTTCTCCCACCAGGGATTTCCCTTCTCCTTTCACCACTTTTGTGTCTCACTCTGTGACTGACAATTAGAAATGCTATTATGTCTTGACCCATCTGACATGTGAAATGCCGAAGCACCAGGTGTTCTGGGATGACGTAAAGTCACCTCAATGGGTTTCGTCTCAAGTTCTAATGAGTGTGACAACATGAGGATCCACGGAGAGGCCCAATAGAGTTCTGGGAGGCCAAGGGGAGAAAAAGAAGTCATTGTCTGTGGAGGCAGTTTTTGCAAGAAACCGGAACGCACACAGATGGAAGATGGAAGAAGACTGACGTGGAAAGGACAAAATAAAGAATTTGGAGATTAATTTATTTACATAAGCAGTTAGATTAGGAAGTGTTTGGGCTTTACTGTAATCAATAGCATCTCCGCTATTGAACCCCCGTAGGGCATCTCATCCCCTGGCTCTGGTAAGGTTGTTTGCACTGAGAGGTACTTGAGGACGAGGAGAGTTAATCAGCCCAAATCTTTTTAGATTTTAATTGTCAAAAATGTGTTTACTTGTCATTGTACTAATTCTGTTTGGCCAGGCTGCAATCAGATTTTAGGCAGGGTAGACCTAAATAATCTTATTTGATTTTAATGCTCATAACAGATTTACCTTACCCTTCCTGCTATTTGCCCAGTTACACTGTGATTTAACCTGTTATCTCTTCACCCTTTAAGATGACAAGATCTTGGGGGAAGTGATTGGCTATTTTCTATGTGTTTTATAGCACTCAGCTAACTCCCCACTGACATCAGATTAAAATGTATTGTAATAATATTACTCTCATCTATATTTTCATTGTCTAATATCTGAATTCACTGGTAATTTTACATTTAATTGCTATGTTCAGTATCTTTTACACGGCCTGCCATCATGAAATGATCTCACAGACTAAATTTCTTTCTTTGCAGACTGATGGATATTCATCAGAAAACATATACCAAAACAGCAGGAATGCAGTGTTAAAATTTTCGATCCTTTGCATTTAAATGCTTAGTAATATTCTAGGTATTATTAAACGAATGGCATTAAATTAATTCATTTGTGAAACAAGTCCCATTTCAATGTTTTTTGTTCCTGTCAAAAATGTGCGGTTGCAAATTAGATTTCATTTTCAAATAAAATGGAAAATGCCTTGCCTATAAATCTTTAATCTTCAGCCTGTGAAAAATATGGTGGACTATGAAAGACCATGTTCTACATCCGTGCTGTGCCTCAGCCAGTCTGAACAAAGGTCTAATGAGTCTCTGAACAGTGTGAAAAATATCACTGATTGTCTGAGTAGCTGACTGTAGGGCAGGCAAAAATCCTATTTGTCTAGATTTGATTGAAACTTGAGTTAACTGTCAGTGCCCACACAAACCGGAAAAACAGGATTAAAGGCCAAAGAGACGTTAACAGGAGAAATGTTGTACGTCTGCTTTGACAGATGATTTTCACCCTTCCCAGCTTTAACTAAAGATCACTTTCGCTGCAGTTCTTGGAGTGAAACCCCTTCTAAATGAAATGATTAAAGAACAACTGAGGATTAAAGGAGCAAAATCTAAGCTCTCACGAAAATATCCAAGATGTCAACAGTAATGATAAGCAAAGATAAAGCAGAGCACTTAAATTGAAATTTTCAAAATGATTAGATGTCTGGACATCAAAATCCAATCAACTTTTACAATGCTAAGGGCCTTGATCATCTACTTTTTCCCTCACTCCATGAATCATTAAGCAGATACCGAAATAATTTTTATTTGTGATTATGGGAGTACAATAATACTTTCTAGTCTGTGAAGACTGTAAGAGTGAGACCGAATCAACTCGCTCTTTCTGCTTGTAACATGACTTCACCCACATACCTGCCAAAAATTATGACTTGAAGTTACTCAACCCACATGAGCTGATGAATGGGGCTGTTTTAGTCTGGATCAATGGCAAATAATTCAATACAGAGGCACCGAGCTGCCACCCAGCCAAATTAGTCAAGGAGTTTCTTTCCTGCTGTTTGACCTGGTAACAGGTTTAGTGTCAGCGCTGCTCGAGGAAATCTCCAAATCCGAACGTGGAAGTTCAAACCCTGATGCTGGGTTGTGTGCCAGAGCCCACACTCAGAGCAATGGGAAAAGAGTTTGAGGCTGTTTGAGCTGGAAAGTCAAAGGCACCAGGCACAGCAGTGGCCACAAGTTACAAGTGGGCCTGACTTGATGTCCCATCACCTTGCTGTGAAGAGATGAGTGGAAGTCTTAAAACCAGGAGGAGATTTTGAAATCTCTCCCCTAATATATGAAGAAATGGCAAATATTTATTTTTCTGCAAGAATATTTTCAGCCTTTTTTTAAGTGCCACAAATATTAGGCTGCAATAATATTTACTAACGTGCGATCACGTTTAATTTTTAGTTTTGTCCTGTCATACTGACATAAAATAATGCTTATGAATGAAAGCCCCTAAAGGGATTATTCTAAAAATAAAGGGGAAAATAAAGGGAATATTCTTAAAATCTTGTCTGACTCAGTTGCCATTGTACAAGTACCACATAGTCTCAGCCAGATGCAATTCTTTGGGCTAAAAGATAAAGAAGTCCACGATGTACTCCAAGCATTAATTCTCAGCTCTATTGTTGCAGGGTTCGAGTGGATCCAGGAAATCATTTTCTGAATCAGAAGTAAAGGGTCACAAATCAGATTTCTTAAGGAGTCCTTGTTTTAATGCAAAAGTACATTTTGCCCTTCAATTTCAATTAAAATTACTCACTTGAGAACTCCAGCCTAAGAGGATCTTCAGAGTGTCAGACACTTGTTGCTTCCAAAAATCATATTTGTAAGTTAGTAAAATCAAATGTTTGAAAAATAAGCTAGAACAAGAAGGAATGTACGTCATTGATGGGGGACCAGGTCCTTCGATCACCTACACTTGCATCAGGGCGAGAAATTCTACTTTGTCACCAACTTCCTATCAGTTCTGAAGAAGCCCAAAGTGAAACTAAACACAACATACTGAATTTCAGCATAAAAATATGACCACTTTTGCCCAAAACACTGTTGTGATTCCACGTCACTTGCAAGGCTCTGTTGGATGAATTTAACTGTATATAATAACTCTTGACAAAAGAAAGCATTTTGACTTGCTGCTTTGGACTTCAGTAAGCACAGCTCACTGACTTTATTCCAGCAATCAGTTGAATTAACTTTGCTGTCTAAAATGAACGGATGGTTTTATTTGAGTTGGTTTGGTCTGCAGCGTTAAATAATCAGTTTCTTATACCTCCCCTCCCCCCCCGAATAAAATCAAAGTTCCCTCTTGCCAACAAGAAGGTGATTAGGGCTTTGAGCATAGGGATAAGCTTATTACATCAGACAGGGTGGCTGTTCCCTGTAATGGTTGTGGAGTCTGCCCCTGCACGTATAACACTTGATAGGTGTTCATCTAATCCACTGCCAGAGACTGAAGCCAAATGTAGATCTGCCATTTTCCTATTATTAAAACTTTAAGTAGATCTCAGTAATCTAATTACTGTCTACTTAATGACACTGGGCAGACCATTAGTCTGTGCAAAAGGTGTCTGTATAGAAGAAAATCTACCAGGTCTCCTTTAAAAATATTTAATGGAATTAAATTGTTCAATTGCCAAACCTGGCTGATCTCCAAAGGTCAGTGAGGATCCTAGTTCTGCCTCTGGCTCTGCACTACATTATCAGTGTGCGCTTCCAGCTCTGTCCTAAGTCCTCAGTAGTCGTATTTTGGCAGACTCGCTTTGATACCTTTCAGGTCTATCAAATACATATTTAATAAAAGTATTTTTCAAAATATCCAAGTGGAGACAGACAAAAGAAAATGTGCATGAAAACTGTCCTTGATGGCACCTTTCTTTCAAAGCCTGAGTAACGTGTACAATTATAATTCCACACAGAGCTACAGAAAAGTAATGACTGAGACTCATTAGACTGTATATTAAAGGTACTCAGAGGATGAAGAAAATCCAAAAAGGGAAAGCACAAAAAATTTGGGAATGAACTCTAGCTTACAAGCACATCTCGGAAAGCAGTGGAGTAACATCTGCTTTTAAGTGGTGGAAATTCCGAGAGATGCAGCAAGTAATGCAGTTGCCTAGAGGAGCATCACAGTACCAACCAGGTTAGGAAAGACCTCTGAGCTCATCAGGTCCAACCTATAAGCTCAGACCACCCTGTCAACTAGACCATGGCACTCAGTGCCACATCCAGTCCTCTCTTAAACACCTCCAGGGATGGTGACTCCAACACCTCCCTGGGCAGCCCATTTCAGTGTCCAATCACCCCTTTTGTCTTAATGTACAGAGGTACATGCTGTCCTGGAGAACTGGGAAGTGACTCAACTACACTTTTCTGCTGTTATCTTTTCCTTCTCTAACTGCAGGAAATACGATAAAAGCTATGACATCCAGGTTACTGACAAAAAAAGCCATCCATATAGTAGCAGCAAAAAAAAAAGGGTGTTGAACAGAGTAGTATATTCCCTAATCCACACCAGTTTTCTGCACAGGGCTGTGCAGAAGAGCCTATTACACATGCCTTGTACAGTCACTGTATGACTAAACAATTTCTGCCTTTACATCCCCACTTTTCAGCTAAATTCCCACAACTATAAGCCCTCAGGCACTTGTATATTGTCCTGATATAAATCAAGATTTCCAGGTCTTACTCTTCAATTCCAAATACGCCTCTGAGATATCCTTATAGCATTTAAAAGGTATTCTTTCACTGTACACATATTAGCATATTATGAAAGAAATAATTAGCATATCAAATGCTGGAGATCAATTAGCTGCCAAAGCACCAGTCTAGACACAAGCGCCTGACGCTTGTAATGAAATCAAAGCCAAGCTGGCCAAATGCTGCTGCTGCCTCAGCAGGCTCCTCAGAGCAGCAGCAGTCAATGTTCATTCATTACCCTCTGCACCAACAGTGCAGAAGCTGATTATCATCTGCTCCCATTTACTGCTATTGTCAAGCCAAATCCTAAATGAGTTCACAGATTCGGTGACTATTCCTTTATTGTCTATGTCCACTGACTGCGTGGTTTTACCCCACAATTACCACTTGGTTCCACAAATTCCTGCCCGTCCTCCTGAGCTCTCTTCAGATGCAGCACAGGAGCTGCCTCCTTCTTTAGACCTCCCCATGCTGGGAAACAGGAAACTGCTGCAGAGAGCCAGGGACACACTCCTGGTGCACAATGCAGTTCCGCTGCAAAGTTCTGCTGTGTCAAGCCTCTTTGAGGTTTTGAAGGAGTCTGAAGAGGATTTAGCTCATGATGATGAAACAGGTCCAGAACACTGCACTGCACAAAGCAGAGATCAAATACATTTGCCCTCAAAAGAAGCATAAGAAATTGTGAGCTTCAGTGCTTTGGCGAGCTGAGAATGAACAGCCTGAGGCAATACATGTCCAGAGAGCAGGAAATACAGCAAAACAGCGACTAAGTACCTCATTCTGCAGTCTAAGTATGACCAATTCCTCATGAGATTTTCCTCACCTAAAAAAGAGAGAAGGAAGAATTTTCTTTTAAAGGAGATGCGATCAAATCTCTGCTCTGAATTCGCTGTACAGCTGCATATCAAATGCCTTTGGACCGCTAAGATTCTTCATTCCTCACTGAAGCTTTGCCTTCTCTGAAAAACTTGTTGCACTTTCACCCTAATCACACTTCCGGTGACACAGATGGCTCAAATACCCATTTACTTCCATGGGACAATAGGATTTAATGTGCCATTATCAAATTTCTATCTGCAGATGCTATTTAATACAGAGCCATATTATATGACCATATGTTCAGGAAATGAAGGCAACTTCTCTGGAATTTCATCCATGTGTTAAAGCAGAGACAATTCAGGAAAGAAATTGTAGACACTGCTTTAGCAATAGATTTATTCACATTAAAAAAGGAAACCCATGCGAATCTAAAGACTGGTGTGACTTGTTTGCTTTATGACTCCCACAAAATATTCTCCAACACACAGCATTTTTCTCTTACACTTTTTCCCTTCTTCTAAAGAATGAACAGCAGTTCAGCACAGAAAACTATCACTGGTTTTATATGCTTTGTTTTGAACTCTGTCTCAACAGGCCGCTGACAGACAATAAAAACTATTTTCTAGCCCTCAACTGGAACTTACTTCTGAAAAGAGGAGTCATACAAGTTGACTACTTTGAGAAAACAGTTCTGTTTTCATCCATTATTAAAATGTGCAGTGCCCATAGTTTTATTTTCATACACTGCAGACCCACCAAACCATCTTATGTGAATGCCCTGTGTGTATGTTCAACACTATGTACTGATACCACTTCTGTGAAATATAAGGAGGAGTCTGAGCAGCTCTCAGATCTACAAAAAGCAAGAATACTACAGCAGCTGCCAAGGCTAACTCAGTCTTTGCTCCTAAGATTTCACTTCGGGGTTTTCTGACAGGCATTGTCTTTTTCACTGTTAGAAAAGTCCATGTCCCATAAGTGATCGCCAGAACCTGGTGTTCATACTGGGAATTTCAAAAGAATTATAACTAATTTATCCTTTTGCCTTGTGCCTAAGATATAGTTACATGAACCTTGCACATTCAGGAAGCCAAACTGGAGGGCATAAAGGACTCCTAAAGGAATGTAAGTGCTGCAACTTCAGTTATTTTATGGTTGGAAATGCTTTGGGACAGTGGGTGGAGGGAACGAGTGCATTTTGTCTTCACTTGCTATTATAATTAGTGTGGATTTAATGTAATAATTATAACTCAGGTAAGATAAATTCACAACATTATCCTAGTAAGAAAACACATAAATATGTTGATAATTTAGATATTTTAAACAAAATCATCTATTACTTGTCAAGAACTAAGAAACTCCTCAACATCTGCACGGAGCTCACACAAAATACCACAAATTGCCAAGAATTCCCTGAATATTCATTTCATTTGTTTGTGTTTAATTTGCAGCATATGATGTTTTATGCTAGTAATTATATAAAATCAACACTTCTGAACACAAATAAAGACCTTCACAGAGTCTAGCAGAGAGCACAGTACAGTGTAACAATGTAATCCATTTAAAAGCAAAATAAAAAACACTGGCATAATTTCAAAAACGTAAAGCACTCAGTACAGCTGGAAGAAGCATTTATTATTTATACTCTGGGGGCTTTTCATTCACATTTACCAACTTGTTTACCATTTGGAAGGAAGATGAATTAGCAAGGAAACAGTCAGAGACAATTTTTTTTCTGTATTAAACTTTAAATCCAGTAACATTCGAGTAAACCATTCCCATCCTTCCTCTCCAGTGACTGACAGGGATGTGAGAGGCTTAGTAAGATGTGCTTGGATCAAAGTGGTAGATGCTGTGTCACATATAATTTCTGGATTTGGGTACATATCTGAGGTTAAATGCTAGAAATACACTTAAGCTTGCCAAGGCAGGCAGGTGTCATGAATAATGTATTGCATCCTGCAACAGAGAACTCACCTTAGAGGCTTTTATATCCGTCCATTTAACTGCTGGTCCAACATACAGAGCATGAATTTTTCACACAAAAACCTGTCTGAGGTTTTTGGCTGTGGGCACATGACAAGTGATTGTTCAGGGCACCATCCTATCTAAGTCAACAATATAAAAAGTTAACAAACTTGCTGAAAACGGCACAGATATTCTAAAATCTGCCTTTTATATGTTATGCTAATACAGAGCTGGTAACTTTTTTTCCTAAGATAGGGGTGCTTATGTTGATTTTTGTGTTTGAACAACAGCCTGGAGATCAGAAAACTCTTCCCAGTAGTGGGAGTCTGGATTCCGTTTCCTCATTAGCCTGAAAGGCTTCAAACTGCATCTGCCACCATCCTAGGAAAAGCTTCCAGCCTGTGCCTGTCCTGGAGACCAGGCAGCCTCCTCCTTTCCTGTACAGCAACTGCTCTGTGGCACAAAAGGACACAGGATTCACAGATGGAAGGGAAAAAGCAAACATAATGCAATTATTCATATAAATGATGGAATAGAAATCTAAAACTGTTCTGCTGTTGGCTATTTAGCACACACAGCCAAACTATGTGCCAGTTAATATCAGCTGAGGGGAAAAAAAACAACTATCTCACAACTAATAACGCTGCCAGAGCCAAAACTCAGTCCCAGATTCAGCAAATACTATATGATCAAATTCCTGTCAATAGTCTGTCACGGTGTTGAAGCTTCTAACTTGACAGCAATCTGCCTCCACAAAACCAACCTGCATATACAAAACATGCTGAACGGGTATGAGACAGTATCTATTTACTGATTGCTATTGAATAAATTAAAAAAAAATTGCCCTGTCATATTTGAGCTTTGATGCACTTCAGAGAAAAATTTTCAACCTTCAGGCAGTGGAAAAAAAGAACACTTAATAGGGTATAGTTTCCCCAAATCTGATAAACACAATCCCAAAGCATCTCTTAAAAAAGTCAGAGCTGATACTTTACAGATAAGTATGCTCCTGGCAAAATACCAAATTATGCCTAGCTGGAAAGCAAAATCTACACTGGGCATCAGGGACTGGCTTAAAGATGTGACTGAAACATTTCCTTAGGAAAAATAAAAAATAATTTAAAAAAAAAAGGAAAGGTGTGGTATAAAGAGAGAACGCTCTGTGTTGGCCTTCATTATTGCTCAGAAACAATTACCCCTTTTACCCCTCCATCACATGAACAGTGAATGAAAAAGTTTCTTCCAAATATAATATGGTATCAGAAAGGGCCTGGAGCTCACAGTGACTACCTAATAGGGCTCAAGGGAGCTCTTTCCGCAGTCATCACTCCCCAGGGCACGTGGGTTTGCTCTGCAGAAAACAGTGGTCTGGCAAAGAACTGCAGCTCTGAGAGACAAGCCTGCACCTTCAGCTGCCTCTGGCATAGCAAATGTGTGGGGAACACCACACAGCAGAGCTGAGCAGGCCAGCTGGAACTTGGAATGCTCACAGTGCATTCACGGATCGCTCCCTCCCCTTGGATTTCCTTCCTCGCACACTATGCCAGTGCACACACAAACACAGATTTTCAGGCACTGAAGTTCACTGAATTGGGTTCCCTGGTCTCTAAATGTCTATAAAGACAAAGCACTGGTTATTCTGAGCAGCCCTGAGTGTAAAAGAAAGGTGTATATTCCCAGCAGGATGATGGAAGCCTTTTAACAGATGCTGAATGAGGAACACACATCAATTTATAGCCAGGTCTGAAGGTAGAGATAAGGAGACAGCACCTGGTTGGGTAATGGAGGGGTTGTTGGGGTTTAATTTTGAACCTGGGGGATAAGTTTTGAGGCAAAATTTTTTTAAAATATAGACAGTGGAGGGAATTACCCCAATTAGGAGACTAAAGACAGGTTAAAGTAAGAATGCTCAAAACTGGAAATAACAGGCCAACAACAGGCCAGAACATGGACAGCATCTTCTGTAGATAATGTTATAAAAGAGATTGGAGTTTAATAAATCTGCAACAGTCAACAACAAATAAGAATCAATTTAAACTCCCCCATCTGATTTAAGTAATACTACTGCAAGTTGTTTATACTGCATTATGCAAACTTCTTTCCATTGATCTGACAAATCTGATTAAATGTTTCTAAGCACTCCTCAAGCTGAAATTGAGGTCATGTACAAGATTATTTTCTACAACCCAAATGACTATTGCATTAAAGTAATTCAAAGCAGTGCAGTGTGAATATGAACAAGGGTATGTGTTCACTAATGTTTAATCAAAATATTAATGCTAAGATACATTTTGACTGCACGTTTTCAACAATCCAATTTCATTATATCATTGTGCAAAACACTGTGCCTCAAAACTTAGCAAAACTTGCTATGGTACAAAACCAAAAGCTGTACCAAGGAGGACTTTGCAGAGGAAGATTTCTCCAGTATTAAAAGTCCTTGTCAGGACACGAAAGGTTCAGGACTAGAACTGCTGCAGGGTGAGGGGCTGTGACTGTAATTAAAGCCTTCTGCCCCTCTCCGGAGTGTGGAGCTGAGGTCAAAGATCAGCCATCGAGGGTCCCACCACAGCTCTGCTCAAGTCTGCCTCAGTAACAGATACCGAGGTTTTAGAAGATTTGTGTAGAAAAGTGGTTGATTTTCCAGCTCCAGGACTTTTTAGTCACCTATAGGAAAGAATAGGTGTCCAACATGTGCAGATGTCTCTGTTTCTGTCTGCTTTACACTTTGGCTTCAGCCACTGTTGACAATCCAGAAGCACAAATACATAATGTCAGGTTTCTTCCCCTTCTTCTCCAGGTTTTGTTTTCATTGCCCACAAAAAGGCACCCTGACAATTAAGATTATGGCAACATTAACCTCCCACATCAGTATTAAAAATCTGTAAATCTATTAATATTCTGTAATCTGTAAAAATCAATAAACCTATTCACCAGGGAAAGCAGCAGCTCCCATGGCTCTGGGAGCTTGGAACGGGGGTGCTTTGCTGCACGTCAAAGAAGCCACAAGATTGTTACGGCACCTCTAAAGAAGCAACAGATTCTAAGTCCTAGAGCATTCTCAGCAAACCCCCACCAATAACCCTTTCTGAGTCAAACTTAACTAATGTCAAACCTAGTTCAATTCTCTCCACTCCTGCAGAATGCCATCGGGAGACAAATAGCATCTTAGACGGCTCTCAAGATATTGTTTTATCGTGTTTATTTAATTTCAGAAAACAGATATGCTTCCCTTAGAATAAACTGTTCTGTCAATATTGCAAAAGATTAAATAGTGTGACTCACACTGCTGTGAGTCACCCACCTGAGTATTGATTTCAAGGAAAATCATGCGATATCTGATTAAAGATTATTAGTTACTCTTAGAGGATTAATTCTATAGTACTCAACGAGATCAGTCTTGTCAGATCAAATACTCCCACTAACAGAATGGCAGAAACTGTTAACAACATATTTCTGAACATGTTTTAAGCTTTGAACTCAATACCACAGAAGTTTCTGATTCTAAGAGACAGGAATACCCAGAAGCTTTATGGGAATAGCAAATGGGAAAATACTTTCTTCATACTGCATTTCTTAATAAGACATTATCAATTATTTAGGGTGAAAAGCTACCTGGAGACTGATTATCAGCCCATGATATAATGTATTCTCTTGATACAAATATACAATTAAGGCTGGTGATATTTCCAAATGGAAACGGATGGACAGAATGGAAAAAAATTAACAATAACAGTACAGTTTGCTTGGTAAACTGAACTCAAAGGGTTCTTCAAAGCAGCCGAAATACAAGGCTTGTAATATCAAAATTAAACATTGTACTCCCTGACTAAAGGACCTAAAGAATTGTCAGCAGTAGCTACCTCAGTACAAGCTACCAATTCACAAGTTGAACCAATAACTGAAATTTATTATCTGTGGTTTGTAGAGAAGTGTATGAGATGATCATTATTCTAAACGTTCCTGCTTGTAAAATCTGTAAGTAACAACTGCTGCAGAAATCATTTGTGTAGAGCTTCCCCCATGTAATCTTATAATAAATTACATCAATCATAATGATGCTGCTGCCATTATTGGCAGATTTGTAAATTGGAGTTTGTTCTTTGATGTTTTTGCAATTCTGACTTTGATACCTGGAGCATATCAGGAAAAAAAATCTATAGTAGAAAACTATGGGCTTGTCAAATTTCTCGTATTTGATTTAAAACAAAGCCACAATGGGGTTGATCAGTGATGTACCATGCTGATCCTGGACACAATTATTAACAACACCACTAGCATTTATATAAATACGCTTTCACCATTTTCCAAGTAAAATTACAAACCTGTAATAACAGAAACTTAGAGAAGGCAAGTCAATGTCAGCTTACTGCACTTTATTTTATAGCTGTGCAGAGCTCATTTATCACTCCTTTGTAAACACTCTGTTGGCCTTGATGCAGTGTGTCTTCTCACAGTACAAAAACAATACCCCTTTTAATTATCACAATGAGAGGCATAACTAATGAAAAACAATGATATTCATTAGGCCTTTCCTAATTAATTTCTTTACACGGTCTTTTTTTAACCCAATACAGTACAACTGAAAGCCAAGTAAAACTATTACTATTATTCAATTTTAACATTACCAAAGAGGAAATTTCTGCGGAATTTGCATCAAATTGAAAAAAGGATGTACAGCAGTTTTCTGACACATTTAGGGCATAAATAGAAAGCAACATGGATTAAAAGACCAAGATCTGCAATTTGCAATCTTAAAATAGAGATGAGTTGAAGAATTAGGGGAAAAAAAGCACTTTCAAACCTTGAAGACTGTGGTTTGGAAGCATCTCTGTGGTATTGTTTTGTATTATAGTAGATAGTTGGAATAAAATTAGTCTGATCTTTTTCCTGGAAACAGGATACAATGAGGAGTGGAAATATTTAAAAAGCAGATCACAGAATTCTCATCCTCCATTTTACAGGAATTTGTTTGCCTCGGACAGCATTTCCAGTTTACCTAAACCTATTAACCCAGCTCTGCCAGAAGTCCTATACACATAAGCCTACTTACGAGGGGTAAACATTTGTCTTTGCAATAATTCAACATCCACAACGTGCCAGGTGCTTTCAAAGCATTTCTTTTCTCTGTAACGGGATTATAAGGGTTAATTTTGTTAAGAACGGATTCCTAAAATAGCGGCATTATCACTGTCACATGAGGAACACAGACAGTGCAAGGTAGAGTAGAGGGACACGCTCAGAAAGGCTCAGGGTACCCTGTAGAGCTTGGAAACATGAATAATAATTGAGTGGTGCTTTCCTGGACAGAGCAAAATGTACTTCCCAACAGCTGGAATCACGGAGGTTTTGCAGCGTGTTTCGCACACCCACATCCGCCGAAGGATATTTAAGAAGTACTTCTAAAAAGTCCTAAATTCTGAGTTTACAGCAAAAGATTTTAAGGGAAGTGTGCTATAGTACAGACCACACTGATATCAACAACAAATGTTGGAATCCCATCAAATTCCGGAGGATGCTGAAGCATTTCTTTCATTTGAGTGGTTTAAATGAACACATAAAAGGCATACAAAAAAGCATATGAGAGTAAATACTTAAATGGTTTCCTGGCAAGGAAAATGGTCTTCAAGTGAAAAATGAAACCCCAATTCCAGAACAGGTATAACTGGAGATCGAATGTGAAAGTTTAACCTCAAATAGAAGCCGTTTACGATCTGTCAGAAAGAAAATGGATCTAATCCAATTGCAAAGAAATTCGATAATAAGCAATCCAGAGTTTAAAGAGACAAAATGATCACTAGACCTGCTTGTCCGAGGGCAATCCCATGCAGTGAGAAGCAACATTTCAAAGCAGGTAAATAAGAGCAGGACGAGGTTTCGTTAGAACAAGGATGCTGAACACTAACTCCTAGCAACAAAATTATGGAACAGCATCCAGTTACACCTGTATCTTTGCCAAATCGCTTGGGATCTCAAGCAGCTTTGCACTATGACCCCTGCTGTCACCTTTTAAACTAAAACACAGCAAATGAGGTGAAATGTCAAAGCACTTGGGACAACCAGGACTAGGAACCTCTGGTTTAGTTCAGTAACCAGCCCCTTAATTCCACTGCCTTCCGACGTTTCTTACAAAGCAGTAACAAAGGGCTTTAAGAAGATTCTGATGTTCAGTCTCTCTGAACAGAGTTCACTGACACAATAGCTTTTATTTTTAGAAGTATGAACACCTGGTAATAGGCTTGGTGATACAAAGTACCTCACAAAATCCCTGTATTTTTGTTGCATGTTGGTAGCCAGTGCTAACACTGACATCAAAAAAGATTCCTCTTCTCCATATTACTTTTTCTTCTTGTTTTTCTACTCCTTCATTATCACAAGGTACCATATTTCTAACAAGGATCAATCCCTTAACGACAAACACTATCATAAAATATACCTAATAAAAAGTCCTGGCAACTGAATAAAAACTGAGTTTTAAAAGTCTATGCTAAAATTATTGAGGAACAATTTTATTCCTAAACACAACAATCCTATGAATTTATTTATTTTTTAAATCCAAAATCCTGTAATTATATTACTGTCACCTGATTATTTTAATTGATAATGAAACTGTAACCCATGAAAATATTAATCCCATGAACTAGAAAAAAAAAAAAAAAGAAAAAGGAAAAAACTGTGTGGTATTCATCTTATGCAAAGACTCTAAATTATACATTTTATTATCCTAGAGAGATTTATACTCCCATTATCTCTTACACCCACATAAGACAAAGGAAGTGTAAATCTGTCTTTCTCCGTGCAGGGAATTTCTTAATGTTGTATTAGAGAGACGATTATTCTACCCTCACAATTCATAACACTATTTTCTTAACAAGCAGAAACACTCTCATTTAGTATCAAGACAGATGTTTTGACTGAGAGCTACTGTTATATGTGCTGAAACTAAAAATTAAACCCCCATATGAATAAATATTCAAATGTACATCAATCCTCATTCTAAGGGTGATCTTCCACCCCCAAGTAAGATGCTTGGCCAAGATTGTCTCTAGATATTTGCAGCAGCCAAAGGGATTTCACCTTTATAGAACTTTCATAAATTACTTCTACTCCGATTACAAACCACCCAGTTCTTTCTTCTGCTGTTAATTGTAGGTAGGGCAGGGCTATCACAACTGTGCCAGTTCCCACTCACATAAACACCAGAAGTACAGGCTGATTGCACCTAAATTGAGACACAGCTTTTAGCAATACAAACGGTATGAGGAAAAAAAGATCTTGTAAATATGTCAGATTTGTATTTGATATATTTTCCTACATCACCCCACAATGTGACATACATCAGCAGCTGTGCTGGGGTGGGCTCCTGACTGGAAACTTTGCTGCCAGCCCTTCGCACGTGGTAACTGCTCGCCCAGACTATTCAAACATTTCAGCTGCCACGATGTTCCCTGGACAGAAAGGTGCTGTCTGGGGTAGATACAGTCAAGACTTTGGAGTCATCATAGATAAAACTGACCTTGAGAGTTAATGGGTAAGTTTAACCATTAAAAAATGCTATGAGTATTATTCTTTATTAGTATTTATAGTATATTCAGATCACAGAATGGTTTGGGGTGAAGGGACATTAAAGATCTTGTAGTCCTAAGCCCCCTGCCACAAACAGGGAACCAGGTTGCTCCAAACCCCATCCAACCTGACCCTGAACACTTCCAAATGCCTTCAGATTGACTTTTTCATTGAGGCTGAGATGCACCCCATAAAGTGGGGAGAAGAGGGGGCACATTCCCTCCTCTATCCACTATTCCCACAACCATCTCAGACCTGGTGCAGTGAAGGAGATCTTTAGGGATGCTCTACATTATACCAACCCCCCAGGTCTTTCTTCCAGTGTACAATCACCTGTGCCCAACCACACTCTGGCCAACTGCTTTTCAGTAACTCTCCAATCCAGTAATCTCTTGTTCTGGTTCTGTGGCTCCCCAGGATAGACTTCCTCAGGGAGATCCCCAACCATCTGGTTAGCTCAGCTTTCAACTAGCTTTGATCCAGGAAAGTGGCTCAAAGCAGTAAGAAAAACAAAAATATAGATATTCCTCTCAGTATTTTGCATATATTGAACCAGACACTGATCTTAGATCCATTAATGTAAATCCAGAAGAACTTGACTGAGCACAGGGATAGAGGGCAGGGAACATGATTATGCTGCTTTGCCCAATATTAAACACAGCTGGTTTTTAAGTAAACAAAGAAAACTCCAGCACTGTGCAAAAAACCCCAAAACTCCTCAGTTCCTATAAATCAGCATCGCTTCGCTGAAGTCAAGTGAGTTATGAAAATTCACATCAACTGCACATTTCCTCCTGTGTGTGATGAAGAGTGTTCTGTTTGCTCCCCTGGGCCTCAGCTCAGCCTCTGGATGAATGCAACTGGATTATTTTCCAGAATTAGCATCAACATTTTCTCCTGAGTCACATACTTTCAGCTTCTACATGCCGCACATTGACAAGATGACTAAAAAAGCTTTAAAACATATTTAAATGTTTTTTCAACTAAAAAGAAAAATCAATGGCAGTATTTTCTTACACAATTAGAAAACTCACCTCTTTTTATTGCCATTTATTGTACCAAACTGCTAAAAAAGCAATTTGCTGTAGAGAACAGATCTCAGGATAATACACAATACTGAACAAAATGAAAAAGGAAACTTTGAGGCAGAGCAACAAGCAGCCCTGAAAAGGCCCCAAAAAATGATGGGCAATGACAGATTTTAGTCAGGAATCATAAGGAACAAGATACCAATAAAATTATAATGAAAAAAATTATGAGCCTGCACACAGGTAACTAACTGCAATGTTGTAATCAAAGTTATTCTTACATCAATTTTATGGATTGAAATTTATATCCAAGTACTTGGATTTCAGAAGATAAAACAGGCTAGGATCTCCTCCATTAACAAGCAGGACACACAACATCAGAGTCCTGAAGCTGGAAGCCTGTTTTTCACAGAAAGTAAAGGTCACATCTGGATGTCAATAAACATCATGTTATTATGTTTCCATAGAAGAATGTTGCATTAGTATTTTCAAAGCATACACAAGACATTATTTGTAATTTTCAGGGAAAAGGATACATTTTAACAAGTCCAGACACTCTGTGTATATTATTGCACTGTCTCATGAAAAAAAACCCACTGCTAAGCAGACCAAAGCACCTCTTCAACTCCAGATAATGAACACATAGTGTGTCCTGAAAAGTATGATTGACTTGTAAAGTCAGGTGTGCCCAAGTTAGAAAGCATCAGAATTAGATCTCTTTGTGTTTATTGAATTTAGCAAATCCTTGTGTAAATGCTGAAACCCTGGGCTGTTACCTTGCCTGTCACACGCTCTTTAATTTTAGTGCACAACAGAGTCACTCCTCATGTTGGGTTTGCTGCAGTAACACCGAGGGTATCCTTTTAATACAGAAAATGTTTTATTCTTAAAGGCTTATTTCTACTGCACTGAAGCCATTACCGAAATGTCAGTCAAATCCAGGGGGATGATGATTAGTCATATTAAATCCTGCTTGAAATTCTACAGATTTTTATGGCTTTCTAACAGTGCTTACAACAGTGTGGGGGCTGGTGTAGAGGGACAACCCTGCCCTATTCCTTGGAAAGTCATCTGCAAGCCCATTGATGTGTCCTACTCAAAAGCCTCAGAGTGACACACCTGAACAGTGTCAGTAGAGCTGGAGACTGAAACTGGCTGAAATACCCTAAATTTTAAAATAATTCTGCAGGGGGTCTAACACTGCACTGAAAACAAACTGAAACAAAAGACATTACCACACCCACCCCCCCCCCAAAAAAAAAAAACATACATGAAGAGGACAAAAAAGTAATTCTAAGCTGCTCAAGTTTTGCAAGCATGCAGTCGGCTGTAGCAAGAGAATTGCTTGTGCAGTTATACATCTGCTGAGATGGATTAAGACAGAAAATAAAATGATTGTCCCTTTTATCAGCACAGGTAGGTAAAAATATTCCACTCCTTAACGGTTTGGCAGCAACTTTGCGATTAATTATCAATTTGTGAGATTAAGAGATAGAGCAAAAAACTTATTACTGCCTAATACTCAATCTTCAGTGCTTTGTTTCAAATATAAGGTAGCAGCGTTTTCTATTTTAAAACTAAAAATATACTTTTCCTACACCTGAAGTAAACAAAACCTTGGCAATACACCCATTCTGAACTTTGGGGAAGTCTTGATTCTGCCTTGAGCTGTAGTTACTTCATTTGTTCTACATTTATTCAGAACAGCAGTGTAGATCACTAATTTTACTCCCAAGCCTATGACTTTGCATCCTGCATGCAGTGTCTTCATGGCAAGGCAGACCTAAAAAACTACACACTAAAAAACTACAAGGCTGCAATTGCTTGACACCCAGGAAATCAGGTTTGTAACTCAGAAACAAAAAGAACACTAGTTTTTGCAGAAATAGGGAGGAGATAAGGTCAGAAACACTCTGTTAGGATTTGGAAGAGATTACGGGATCATTTGATTAGGTGAACTGACATATTAAGCATCTTATATCAGCACTATTTATTCTGTGCTCTTTTTTGCTTCAGAGTTCAAATACAGATGCTGCTTTCAAGTTGTAAAGTCTAGGTAGAAAACTGCAGACTATTTTTGACAGAGAACCACCAAACTGGAACACTCTCTGACTCCTATTTCTCAGTTTTCTGTTCCATGCATGAAGCCCATTTCCTCCCCAGAATTTTGCACAAAATGGATCTGTAGTGGAGGCCAAAGTCGTGAGAGCTGATGGCAGTGAAGTCATCTTGTTGCACTTGCTAAAAATAGGGCTGAAGGATATGTGTTCTCACAAGTGACAGTTATCATTTTGACATAACACTTATCACAATGTGAAAGTGCTCCCAGAATCGGGCAATGCATTTACAGAACCGAGAAACATTTGAATTTCTCCTTTAAAAGGATGAAAAACCTAAAAAGCACTAAAAAGTAATTTTATTCTCTTTTAAAAGTGCTTTCAAAGAGAGTGTTAACAGCTGATTTATTTTATTCCTCCTACATTCGTCTGTTTGTCTTCATCATTTCACTTTGAGGAAAAGCTGTTCCACTGTTTTAACTTGTGGGCTGTTATTTTTTTTTTTTAGACTGACTAGCGTTGTCACATCCAGTTCCTCTGTAAATCATTCCACGAGGCCCTGCACCTTTCCTAAAGTTTGAATTCTGCACTGTAAAGTCTGCAGCAGAACAATGATTCTGCTCATCCCATTAAACTGTTGCACCATATGTCAGCGATATGGTTCCAAAATGCTTTTTAAGCTTTGCGCTCTAAATAAATACTCTCACACGTGTTTATCCACAGCAGCAGCTGCTTCAAGAGCTCCTGTTGTGTTGAGCACCTACAAGCATCCAGCCTTAGGCAGAAGTGCCAGAGATACATATGTATTTCCTACTTATTTGATATCAAATTTGCTGTCACTTCTACCACCCATAGGCGGGCTGAGCAGTTTGAAAACACCCATTTCCAAATGCCCTCCTACCTCCTGCCATCCGGGATTGCCTCCATGAGGGAGCATCACTGGCCTTCCACCAGATGAAAGAAAGCAAAGCAGAATTCAGGAGAGCTGCTTTGCCTGAAATGAAAGCAATTCAGTTGAATGGCAAAGCTCCCAGCAGCCACTCAGGTATGACAGTGTTTTTTCAGTGATACATTGAAATCAAGTTAAAGGGAAAAAAAATCTGATTTTAGTACGTTTTACAAGTACACTGGCATGGCTGTGGAGATGATCCTACTTCACTTTTATTGTATCACTTCATTTGACTCAGTTCTACTTTTGAAATAAGACAGTGTGGACTACATGGACTTTATCACAAATATGTCAATGGTTTTACCACCTCCAAGCATTAAAAAAGCTGTTTTCTCTGTGGGATGGGAGATATTGTTAAGTATTAACAATTTGGAATCACTTTCTTGCTCTAACACAAAAATGATGCTATATTCAAGTTGTTTGACTTCTCTTTGCCTCAGTTTTCAAACTGTGAAAGAAACAAGAAGTGCTTGCACTTACTACAAAGTACTATTGTAAGGCTTTATTAATTCACACCTTGTTTTTTCTTTCCTCACAGCATCATCTCTACAACTAGTCCTGTTCATTCTAGTGAAAATTCTCAGGAGAACTTTTATTGCTCTTTGAGCACAACAGAGAAAAAATTTTCATTAAGAAACAAGAGTTTATTCCCACTCCCTCCCTCACCCGCCCCCTGCCTTCAGTGCTTCTCCTAATTAAAAGCACATTAACTCCTTGAGAGCAACAGAAAGAAAAAAATACTTTCTCTGTAAGTTGTATTTTTTACCTGCCCTTCTTAAAGGGGAAAAGACCCACCTTGCAACTCAACTAGTTGGAGCCCAGGCAGCACAAACAGAAGTTTTCCCTTCTCACTATACTTACAAACATATACAAGTTCCCTTTTCTTTTTGCTTTAGCCTCAGGCTCCCAGTATGTAGAATCCTGCTGCCTAAAATGAAACTTATACATTTAATAAGAATTCAGGGCTGTCTGAAGAGAATTGGCTCTTTTATTAACTACATAAGTCTGCAACTCAGTTAGACACTGTTCAGAGTTGTGTAAATATAAGTCTATATTTCACCACAGACATGTTCAGTGACTTAAAAGCAATATAAACAGGGTAATCCCTAAAGGAGCATGGCATCCTTTTCTCACTGCAGTCATATCCATCCCAGTTACTGGGTACTTTACTTTACTATGCTTTATTTCTTACAATGTTTTAGTAGAGTTTTTGTGTTGTTTTTCTGAAGTTTTTGGGGTTTTTTTGTAGTACAAGAAAAAGTAGAATGTGAATAGCAAAGATATTGTTTATGATTTAAACAACATCCAAAATTCAATAACTGTACAGAGCATGTTGGTACAACACATCATTTTGGTCAGGAAAGCAGCTACATTTCTGTGCTACCTAAAAATCAAATTGGAAGAGGCTGCAAAGGGAAAGAAATTCCTTCCCTGCCTACGCTGCAGTGTTGTAAAGGCTCCATATAGCAGGATATCATGCACATGCCACATCTTATACAGCAGTTCTATTTTAATTAGAAAAACAAACCAAAAAAAAACCATAAACACAAAGAGAAACTTCTTAAGCCTCATGTTTCAGACAACTGTTGCCATTTTGGAAATCCTTTTTGGGTACAAAAGTTGAACAATTCTTAAATCTGAAAAACAAAGTTCTCCTTGAAAAAAAAAACCCAACAACCTATTTTTTTCTAGACACATTGAACTGGCAATACTTCCCCACAGAAAAGCTGTGAATCTGCAACAGATGCACCACTTTGGCCCACAGCCAGAGACTGTGGATGTGGAGGACCGACAGTGTGGAAGCAGCACGTTGGAAAGATGAAGGGGCACCCACTGGCACCAGCACTTTACCAGCCTCTGGGCACTTCTGCTGCCTCCTTGGAGAACATCTCCCTGTCCAGCCTTCCTGATCCACTGCTGGCACTGCAGGGCTTTAGTCTTAGGGGTGGTGCTGGTTTAATCTGCACAGAGCTAGAACTGCACACTGGAGTTGGCAAGGAGAGGAGCTGAACTGATTTGAGCAGGCGCACTAATTATTTCCACAGAGTCTAGAGACAAAAAAGGATCCAATATGATGTAGCAAATGAAAAGGACACAAACAGGGACCACTCAAGATGGATTTGTGGGCCATGAGTGTTGAAGGACAAAGACTAGAAACTACAAGAACATAAGTTTCCTACTGAACATGTGCAAATAACTGCCAAGTGCAGACTGTCCTAAAGAGTGATATCAAAGGATTTCAATTAAAGATAGAAAGGATTTATTGCTTCCATAGTTTCACAACAGAGCTATTGAAGACAATGTAGAAGGACTGAAATTGTAAAGCATTTTAACACTTCTGGAAACAGATAGTGAGGAAACTGGTTTTGCCCCCAGATAGTACTAAAGGCTGGCAGAGTGAGCAGTCTATATTAATCCTCTGTGCTGCAAAGCAAGCTGGGCATGTATCATTTGAGAGTGAATGACAGATTTAGCTGCACTGGTGAGACAAAGTACAAAAGCGAGGGATTTCATCAAAATTATGTGAAAAGGCAACCAATGTCATTTAAGATGACATCAACACCTTACAGTTTAAAAACTGCTCCAAATTTTTTCAGATCTCCAGAGACAACCAAAAATAGAGACTGAAATTACTCACCATGAGGCTCCGGAACCGTAACCAAAATTAACTGCAGTGACTAAGCATAGTTGTCTTGCCAGCAATGAAAAAAAAAAAAGATACATTCTTTATCCATGATAATTTGACAGCAGTTGTTCTTATTAACACAGAAATAAAGTGATCAATGTCCTTTCTTTAAAATACTGAATTTTTCAAATTAACAGGTGACGAGGTGAGCAATTTCACTGGAGCCCAAGTACAGGGATACTGAAAGGGAATATTTCACACTTGAATAAGAACTACAAGGATATGCAAAGACTGCTGAAGAGTTGCAGAGAGCAGAAGTCCCCTTCAAGACTTTTACACAGTGGGCAGGGATTGATAAAGCAATGGAGAAAACACCAGTGTCAGCAAACATCCAACATGCAGTCAACTACACTAGAGGCTGTTAGAGAATTCAGAAAAGACTTATGGTCAAATATGCAACTAGTTACTTATAAATGGCCTTACTGCAGACACTTGAGAGCAGCCACAATGAACAGTTTTCATCAGAATTTCCATTATAACACACAGGTCTCTGAATCTTGCAGGTGATATCCTGCTCTCACCCTCTGCACCAAAGTTTCCAGTGCTTTCAGGAAAGCAGCAGAATTAAACAAGGCTGAAGAATACTGATTTCCATCAGGTGGGCTGAGATTTCCCAGTCTTGGTTTTAGTTTAGAGCTACTATTTTTAAGTATTCGGGAAAATGAATTCAGCCATCATTTCATTCTGGAAAGTGAAAAATGATGCTTACAGTATTACTCTTTACTTGTAAGGGAACACCCTGCTCATGTAGCTTGACATTTTGGAACTTACACATCTTTACAGAAATAGGCTCCCAAGCTTGGTTAGATCCAACACAACTCGAAAATCTGTTTCCCAGCAGCACTCAGAAAATACAAGCACCTAAATTCAAACACCCATGTTCTGAACAGCAAAGCTCAGAGAGATTCAGAAGCACTTCAGTGCCTGTTCCCAGCTAATTACAATTCAGCAATGATATGTAAAGACGCTGCCACTCTGCCCACAGCTCTGCAGAATCCAACTGCAGCAGGAGTCCCCTTCATACTGAAACTCAGCTAGGGAAGGAAAGATGCTGCTTGTACTCCCAGGTCCCTGAATTGTTTGTGCTTCCTGACCAGTGAATTCCCTGTTGACGTAACTCCCAAATAAATAGATTGCAGAATTAGTGTTTCTGTTCATGCTTTGCTTCCGGGCCCACTTTGAGCTGTGGCCCAACTTCAGCAGGATGAGGAGGACAACCCTCTGTCTGCCCACCACACTACCCACACACAGCCTGTGACTGCAACATCCCCCCTCTGGGTTCAACTTTTCCTGATGTGGGGAGCTGTGAACGGCCTATTATTGTATCTCGTTTGCCTAATAGAAAACCATAAATACCATTTTCAGAACAGACCTATTTTTCTGGTTCAAAGATTACAATTATCTGCAATTGAAGCTTTAACAGCAAGGTGGTATATTTTCTGTCTAGCTGTGGAAGTCCACATACTGAAAGGTCGAATGGCCCTCTGTTCACTCAGGAGCCCAGAACTGAAAAAACAGGAGCCAGGTCATATCTGAAAGGAGAGATCTCCCCAAATTTCACGACTCTGGTGTCGGAACAATGACCTTTGGAAAAACCAAATTGCCTCAATATAGTTTTATTGGGGGGTTATTTTTTTTTTTCTTTTGGGGAAAAAAGAATAAACATTTACATTCAAATCTGAACCTTTACTTTTAAATCTACAGGCCAGGTACCAGCTTGCCAAGCCATCCATTGTGAATGGGACCCGTGTGTTTGTACCAAGCCACTGGAATCTGGCACAGCCTCATGTGCCTGGAACACTTTATAGAGTCACTATTATCAGTGATCAGTAATCAGGAAGTGCAAGAATACAACCCATACCATTTTAAACTGTCTATGCCTTTATTGCACTTTTTACTATAGTCTTTACTTTCATAATCAAAATACTGCTTTTCAAATATTCCAGTATAGTATCTAGCGCTTTTCTGAAGGACTAATTTAGAACTGCACACGCTGGAGTGATTTATACTTTAATTCCTGTGCACTTATCTAAATTGAATTTAATCTGACATCTTATTACTAAGTTCTATTACATTCTCCTGGAGCTCTTAGTAATCTTTTCTAGTATTGCCTAATTTATATAAATTTATGGCATTACCATGTATTGACACCCTGCTTTTCACCATTACTCTAGGCAGATAACATAGTAATACATCAGCTGATGTACAAAGCCTCAAATAACCCCAAGATTTGACTTCTTTCTAGTCCTTCCCAGTCAGAAGACTTTACGTCTCCTACCTCTTTCTACCTGACTCAACTTTCCCCCTGCCTTAGTTGCTCCAATTTTCCTTAATAATTTTGAATGAGTTACTACAGCAAAAACCTTTCAAATGTCTAAATATATTATAGCTCTCAGTTCTCTTTTACTCTGTTTCATCAGATCCTTCAAGAATTCGTGGCAGAAAAGATATCATTTACCTTTCCAGAAGCTATGTAGGTTTGTCCTTTGAATTACTTTATATAAAAATCACTCATAAATACATATAAAATTGATTTTTGTTACTTGTTATGATCTTCTCAACTGCTTTTATGGATTCTTCATATTCTTCTAAGACAAATCTCTATCATTTAGAAGGATGACTGGAACCTGAGTATCCATCAATCTCTAGCAAGTTGTGGTCTTGCTGTCACTGTTACTCTGAAAAATTCTGTAAAATTTCCACAGAAACTTCCACAGGAAACTTTCCACAATACAGCTTTGAAGCCTAATTTCTTCCCTGACATTACAGCGAAAATTGGGTAAAGAGGTGATGGATACTGAGGTACTTCTCTCACCTTTTCGAAGAGCTGCCATCTCCTAAGACCTGCTGGTTTCCTTTCAACAAAAACCAGAGAAAAGGACTACACACATCCTTCCAAAAAACCAAGCTGGAAACACTGTGCTCATTCCACTTACAGTTTTACAGCTCTCACCCAGGTTCAAGTCCTACCTCAAGGTGGAGTAACTCTGAGTTATAGCTGACATCTCACAAGAGGAAATTATTGTGCTCAGACTGGATAAGCACTAAGGAACTGGACAAAGCCCAGAAACTTCTCCAGTGATCAGGTGTAGATTCCAAGGCTCTCCACTCACAGCTGCCTTCGTGCATCACTAGAACATTATGATCGAGTTCATCCCATCCTTGTGGTAATGATAAATCCCAAATATTTTTCATGGGTAGCAACACGTTTCTGAACAAAAGAACTGCAACTTCAGGTGTCCCAAAGCTGGGGCCTCAGAAAGCTTTAGGATCACAATTCTAGACAGGAGAGCCTACACTACACCTACATTTACTCACAATATTTTTTGACTCTGACATTATATTCCTGAGTAACTGAAATGCATTCACCGACAATTTGTAACAATATCAATATAAATGTTATATCCAGAGTTCATACATTTGAAGACTAGGGTTCCTCAAAGTCAGTGGCAGCTGTGACATTCGGCACAGTGAAAGATGACTGATAAATGGGGGCTGAAATTGCACTTATTTGCCTCCTCTGCTGTCCTCTCTTGAAAATACTCCAGGTCAATGGCAATGCTTGGGTTCACTGTAAAGAAGGCAGCTATCTGTAGAGAAATGTTCCCCTTGGAGTTCTTAAAAATTCATATTAAAGAAAATAACAATGAACATCATTTGAATATAAATGGAAAAAATATATTTCAGTTCTGTTGAGTTAATCAGACTTAAATCTCCACGGGAAACTTGCAACATTGCTCTCGGTTTAAATGCTTCCAAAAATTTACAGCTTCATTTTGCCAACTCTTCCCCAAAACAAACTCCCCTGAATTTACACAGCCTAGAAGGCTATTCAACAACAGCTGAACAAAGTGTGTGAAGAAGAGGTTTAATATGCTGATGAGAAATAGTTCAGGAAAAAGTAGCAGCAGCTCCTGAAAAAAGTCCTCCTTTTATTCAGATGAAAGATACCTCAGTAATGCATCACAGCTTTCTACACTTCAGATCAACAGTGGCATATCAATTTCCTTCTTACATTTGCACATCGCTCGATGACCAGAAACGTTAATTAGCATAAGGTTTCTCTGGCCCATCATTACCATCAAAGTGAGAAAATTATCAGGGAGGGGGACAGACAGAATGATGCAAAAGCTGCTTAGAAGATGAACAAAACTTCACAATTTCTCATACTCTGTGCAAAACTGCTAAACTGAGTCAGGCTGTAAAGCTGCCCTAGCACAGGATCTGTTCAAAATCTCAGTTACAGGGAGACAGGTAAGTGTGGATCAGCAGGACTGGGCTTCATCTATTTTCCATTTTTCTCTCTGAAGCCAGGGCATGAAATTGTGTGACATTGGAGTAAATGCCAACGCTGTTGGCTCTGATACATTTTCCTTAAAAAGCACACAGGGCTTGCTGACCCCCAGGAAGGCAGTGCTGCCAACAGATCAGCCAGCTGGGGTGAGCTCTGCTCCTTCCCAGCAAACAATACAGAGAAACAGAACCAGGATATGTTGAATTTTCTTGCCAAGTCCCAAAGGATGACATTTGAATTCAGACACTGTTTCAGGTCCTGGGCTTGGCTCTTGATGCTGACTGACTGCAGTGAATGAAGGGGGCACCTGCACCATCAAAATACACCACTCTGCTGGAACAATTCTCTCATACACTGTCAGTGTTCACTTTCCAGTACAATACAATCGTTATCTAAATGTCTATGCGGAGAGGGAAAGGGATATAATAGGAATCATGAAGATGGATGAATATTAGGATGAGGTTTTTGAAGTGGACTTTGTGTTTAGAAATGGCTGGTCTTAATACAATTGCAATACACAAACACACATTCGTGTGTTTTGTAATAAAAAGGTGAAGTTCAGTTGTATTCTCGCTACAGATCCAGAGGGTTAAAATGCTTGTTTCCATAGTGAAACAAGACAAAAAGGCAAAAATTTAGAAAAAAAGAAATTAAAAAATCGGGAACTTACAGTTCTGTTCCCAGGCAAACAGAACTGCATCCAGGAAAAACATTTGATGTAGGTAAGATAAAACGTTTCCAAATGTTCCTTATTTTTGTCTTCTGTTAAACAATACGGAGAAACCTGAACATAAAAAGATTTTGTTTCACTCCAATGCATGACATCTAATTTCAGGCCTAAAAAAATGTGGCTTTTTTTTTTCAAAAATTAAACCATCTCTCATGTAAAAGTTCAATTTCAATAATTTAGCCTTTCTAACACACACACAAAAGGCAATCAGAAAAAGAATTGACTGTTCCAGCTCTCAGTAATTTACACACAACTGACAGGTATTTGATGGCTTTCTTGGCCAAGATACTGGGAACTTCATGCCATCCACCAGTTGCTGTGTTACATGAAGCTCTTCTGCAATTGCATTTTCACACTGGTTCCTTCAGTGAAAGACTGATTTCTATTACCTGCTCCATCACTGGCTGCATTTGGTTATTATTCTCACTTTCTCTGCAGTAGTTGCACTTAACATGAACCAACTAGATGTCCCCAGGAGCAGCTTATGCTACAAGTCAGTCAATAACTTAAGTTTCTGTCTCATTTTGGAAACCATGCGATAGCACAGCACTTATAACTGCAATCCCAAAGTAATAAGACTATTGCACTGACCTCTGATGATTACTTTTAATTTATATACAGTTTAGTCTTTTTTCACCTTCTGGTCTTGTTTAAGAATTTAACAACACAGCAACCTTGACAAAATTTGAATTAACTGTTAATTAGTATTCCCTGTAATGGAGATGAAAGCCAAGGCATTCTGACTAAGAGAATGCCACACAAGGCATCCTGACTAAGAGGGTTCTGCACTTATTACATTAAGCTATATATAACTGCATCAAATGGAATATTTAAGCATTTTAACTTGAGCATTTTATGCGTTAGTAATGCACTTAATTATTTTCTCTAGAGAACAAGCGGTATAATATCATGCTGATGCACAGGGAGTTATGTGAATAAATCTTCAGGCATCAGGATAGGATCGGGTACCCCAGAGCCTCACTTAAATCAATAAAAGCAGGAGGAAGTAGTGGGAAGGATGCTGCTTCTGGCTTATTTCGCAGCACTGTACAGCAGGTACACCGATCATGCTGGAGACCTACTTGCCTTAATGAAAATGTAACTCAAATTTTCACACTTTCATAAAAGTAAAAAGCCACCTCTGTTACATTCTCATTTCAAATGTCTCTGCTAGACCTCTTGCTTCGTGATAATCATGTTCTAATGAATGTGAGCTTTTAGGTCGCATTACATTTCTGCAAGGTCACTACAATCTCAGAAAACAGGTGAGAATGAATCAGTGGAAAGAGTGAGAGGGTACAAACAAGAAACTTCATCAACAATTCCCTACAGAAAAATTAATGAATGTGGCACTATTCTCTAACACATAACCTCACTAACTCAACTAAAATAGCCTCCCTTTAAAACACTTTCTGCACTGGGGCTTATTTTTATAGCCCTAAATTTGATATGGGAAATATTACATCTGTAATCAATGACTGCAGAGAGAAACTGAAATGGGAAAGAGTCATAAAACGAGCAGGAAAGGCAAGGAGTAAGGGAACACAATGTCAGAGAGCTGGGAATGGGAAACAGGACTTCTGTTAGTTTGTGTGTCTGTGCTTTATTTGATACAATATTTTCATTCTATTATATTGGTGAATAGAACCTGTAGCTGGGGCAGGAGAAACTGAAAGTTAAGAATTAGAATGAGACAGGCACAACGAAAAAGGTGCTCAGAGTTTGAAGTGCACGACCCCAGCTGTACCTGCAGCTACAGGCGGGTGGCACCCAGGGGGTCCCATCGTCAGACCTGGAACTCCACCACAGCTCTGGTAAAATCTGGATCACACTGTGAGTCAGAGCAGCATTAACATCAAACAGAATTCGAGCTACAGCACTGCCCTAATTCATATGCTGCTACCCACTTTCTTGGTGGACTGTGTTGGCAGCTGAGACTAACTCGGAAGCAAAACCAAATTTCCAACTCTTGTTTTGCTCAGAAATTTCAACTGATTGGAGAAAAGTTTACATTAAGGTGCTCTGGTGGATATGTTATCAAGTGATTCCTCCTATGTAAGCGGGATTCCTATTTAGCCACTGTCTGCCTTTTGAACTACTCTGTGCTGCTGCTGAAGAAGGGATGTGGCTTTGGCCCACATTGTCTTACTAACAAAGAGCTAATAAAATATCACACATTTTTACATTTGCTCATTAATAGTACCCAGGCAGCACAAACCATTGGCTGCACTTAGTGAGCTGAATATTTCGGAATATTTGGGGAAAAATATTCAGCTGCTAGCTGGTGAATCACACAACAAAATGTTTGTGCCTCTAAAAAGTTATCCATCAACATAAGTAATGCGTGGTTTTAAATTCCCAGTTACACACCCGTTTGTCCTGGTCACTTTGCTGTCATTGCTGACCAGACGCTGCACAGTCACCACAGTTCTCTTGAGGTCGTGGAAAATTCCCCACAATGAAAGAAAACCAAAAGAAATTAACTGTTCATTTTCCCCTCCCTGCCTGCAATTATTGCAGTAACCAACTTCATTGTTGCTGCTGATGAAGGTGCTCAAGATCTCCTTGTCCATTTGCCACAGCTCTGCCTGTCTTTCACCATTCTGTTTTCTGTGAGTACAGATTTTGGCCCTTGACTGTCGAGGATGCTTTTATTCTTTTTATAGGCATTATTCCACTATGAATACATATCACCCATAATAAACCAGGATTTCAGCCCTCTCCTTAGTCACGGTAATGTTGTCATCGTGGCACTGTTACAGCTCTCATCTTACCTGTATGATTTGCAACATTCTTTTTTGCCTGAAGTGCCATCCATGGGTATAGACAGACCTAAACAGGTTACACTGCCTACAGCTCTCACAGTGAAGTAGTTCTGCGGCTGAAAGGTTGCAGGCTTATATAAAAAAGTTTGGGGAAAAGAGGTTGTAGATATTCTCCCTGTGTATTTCTCCTGCAGTGCTGAAGGAGTATTGATATTTTCAACAGTAGTATTAATTCTGCACACCATCTCATCCCTTACTAATTTCCAGAAAAATCAAGACTTGCAGGGTTACTTGAAGAGTTAGTCATAAAGCTGAGAATTAAAATGGACTAGAGGTGCAGGACTTCTTGAAAGAAAGACCCAGCTGCTCACAGTGAGGATTTTGAAGGATTCAGAAATTGTAGGAGAGAGATGAACCATCTGTTCTGTCATCTGGGGGAGGAAGGGGACTTAGGATACTGATCTAGAATAAACTCATAGTACAATATTACATCTTTTCTGGGTGTTCCAAAAAAGGGGACAATCTTAATTGTCCTTTTTTTAAATTCATTACTATGTATGGTAATACTTTTGGTTCAACCTTGTCTCTTGGTCTGTAAATAGTATACACAGAACACCCAAAAGCAGAACCAGATCACTCTGATGACTTCTCACACTTAAAAGCAGAAATCCGATTTCTAAAAATCTCAGATCTAAACTGATATCTGAATTTTGCAGTTTAGGCCCTTGCCTCCATTGCAAAGAGGGAGTTTGAGTAGGTTTTCACTATTGTTCTTTTGATTTACTCTGGGTTGCTAAGCAGTGTTACAATAGTAACAAATGTGGGCAGAGATATAAAACTTTATATAAGGCTTTAGCTGCAAGTACGTGTGTTCCATGATACTGATGAAAAACAAGTTTACAACGAAATCCCATCCACACAGCACAACCAATAGGTGGATGAAGAGCAGCTAATACAAATGAGTCATGTACAACAGCAATCTCCCAAGATTTTAGGAGTCAAATCATCAAATTGTTTCACAAATCCTGTCAGTGTAAGAGTTTCCTGAGTAATTGTTTTCTCTCTTAAAAGTTGACATTTATTGAAGTTTAACAAAAACTCAAGAGAATAAAAATGAAAGTTAGGCTTCACTAAATTAAATCAAAAACTTTCATTAATTCTAGTTCAACAAAATTCTGCCCCAAATTTAAGAGAAAGACATCAATCTTGTGGTTAAAAGAAGATCCACTAAGTCCCTTCTTTCCTAGTCTGGACGAGTAGTATTGTACAGGCTTTGTGTAAGAACAAGAGCCTTAAAATTTTACATATCACTTAACATTTCTAAATTTAACATTCAGAAGCCCCTGAAGTTATCTTGATATTCAATTCAATGAATTCTAGAATGGAACAGCAGTACTATGCAGCACAGAACAATTCGATATATCTCCTGCATCCAGAAACCTGGTTCTCTGCTTCCAGGACAGTTAGTTCTAAAATATCACCACAAATATCTGACATTGAGATTATAGTCCTTACGTGAAGAGGCCAAAAGAACAGTAAAATGCTTCTTCCTCAGAAGCCATACAACTGAGCAGCTGCAATGTCTGTATTGAATCACAACCCAGACAATTCTTACCTAGTAAGTTACCTGTAACTCTAATAATTCACTGCCTTAATAACATGGAAGAATTATGCCTTAGAACCCCACTGGAAGGCAGTGCCCACTGCACCATTACCAGAAACCAAGTGCTTTCTTCTCTTCATGTGTCAGGTCAGGATGGCAGATCAGCTCCTCAGTTCACTCCTAGATCCTGGTCCTCTTGATCACCTCCAAAACACGTCACTTTACACTCAGGATCTCCTTGGCTGCTGCCTCACCTTTCAAACAAAATTTGAGCAGCACCCTGAGAAAAGCTCATCTCAAGGAGCTCCTTAAAGGCCAAATATGTCCAGCCACACTGGATCCAGCTGCCTCCACTCACCTCCTGCCAGAATACCCCAGTCTGCCCTCCGGCTCTCACACCCTCTGCCGAGCCCCGGGGCACACTCTGAGTACCGGCATTATCATTCCACGCAAATGCCACAGGCAGGCTACAACACAGCCCTGGGACTGAACCAAAAAACCAAACCAAAGCACTGGTTAAGGGTTCCCAGCCCAGCAGTGGTGGAGCCCAGCAGTGACCCAAACCAAGGGATGCAGCCAGCATGTCCTGGAGCAAACCCACCAGGAGCCAGGTGAATTTGAGCCATCCCACACCACTTTGCCTCGAGGCTGAGAATCTCTCCTTGTGATACAGCCCACATATTTTATTTTCGAATGAGAAAGCTGAGCAGAAATGACAAATGTCAAGCCAAGCTCTTTCAGGAAATTCATAGGAACTGAACTGACTTCAATGAAGCCAATTAATCAGGAGCTGAAAGCCACCTGTGATCCCTCAAACTTCCCTAACCATGCTACTCTCCCAATCTCAGTGTAACTGGAAGTCTAGTTTGACCCTAGAGCTATCACCTTTCAGACAACAATTAATCAATCATCCTCTTCCTGCAAATCTCCAAGACTGCCTTTTGCCAGTCTGATCTAATCATCATCTTCCCATCTTTGCAGAAGTCACAGCCCCCAATCACCTCCTTGCTCAGACATTTTGCAAGGTGCAGGACCTCAGGTGGAGATAGAAACTGTCAGCACTGCTTTGGGCCTGCCAGGAGACACTCTCAGAGCACACATGGGGCTGCACGGGCCCCTGGGACAGGCAGGATTAGAAACATCCATCACAGGCTGCTCCCAGGATTTGCGTCTCTCTGCATCAACCATCGCTGCCCAGGCATTTTCTGGGAAACGCTGCTAGTATTGTCCCTAGCCAGTGGGTGTCTAGAAACAAGGAGTGGGCAGGCACAGCACTGTCAGATTCTACCTCAGCAGCTTCCTAGAACAGCAACTGAACATAAGAGGAGAAGGCAGGCTCATAACAAGTCCATACAAAGAAACTTCAGTGTGGTTCCATCCAAAAATATCCATGCACGGTTTTGGAATCATATTTTTATTACCAAAAAATAGAAATGGATTACTTTTTGGGTGTCAGTACAGCTTCTAAAAAATGTTCACAACTAAATGGTAATACGGGAAGAATATGATGTAATCTTTTTAATAGTTTATTAATACAATCCACCCTGAACATTTTTCTAGTAATTCTCCATGACAGCAAGGCTGCATAAAATAGAGGGGTTAATGAGCTGCAAGTTTCTTTGCAATGTGGAAATGACATTCTAAGAGTTTTGCCATTTTTAAAGTACAATCAGACTACCAGTATTATGTACTTGGTCTATCTTTTCGCAGCTGGGAATAGGAGGAGGGAAAAGCACGGCATCAAAATTTATGTTATGATCTGCAAACACTCACAGAAGTGCTGCTTTACACCTGGGGCACGCTGAGCTCCCAGACTTGAGGTGTTTATGTTCTACCCCATAACAAACACTGGTAATTCCTACTCTGGTTCTAATACCCAGTCTATTGACATTACTAAGACCAGCAATGTGCAAGTCCATGTTTAGCTGCACACTCTTCACTCAGCCCCAGGCAAAACCAGTTCATCCCTTTGGAGCAGTGCACACCTGTTGTTAGCTAATCCCCAGCTGACAAATTACAAAAGGGAGGATAACAAACTCGTAGGTATTTAAAATACTGTGTTTCCAGCATGAGTCATAACACCCTGGAACCTAAATGGATTAGAAGTTTATAACAGGAGTTTCACCGGGATGTTGGCTTGCTGCTAGGGCTGACTTCCAAAACAAAGTTACAGATCCCAAGGCATATTTAGGTTTCAATAACGTGAACATACTAACAGCGCTTACACTCCTGAGAAAAAATTCCAAGGCTGTGTCTGAGCAATATAAATGCTGTTTCATTTGCTTACCGCTAATATCTATCTTGCTACATTACAAAGCATCTCGAGAAAGCCTTGTGCATGCAGATGATGTGTTTCCTCTCCTCCATCGCGCATAGCTCGCTTGCCACCTAGTGGGCACAGCACGCGAATTAAAGCATCGCTACTTTCAGCAAGAAAAGACCAGTCACAGAAGGTGTGGAATAACAGTTTTGAATTAAATATTTCAATTAACAGCAGAAAACTATTAACACAGCTAGCAGTACTGCTTATTAGGCTCCCTTGAATGTTAAATTTTGTCTATATTCTAGGCAACTTCAATAAAACCCCTTTTAAAAAACCACATTCTTCCATACCATACATTCTTTTTGAGTCTCAAAAAAACAAACCACAGTGATGAAATCAGATTATATAATTCATCTCATAAATCTGCCAAAATAATTTGCAACATGAGACAACTGAGACACAAAACACAAGAATCCAAAGCACTCATCTCCAAGATAAAAACCATCATCCTATTTTTAGTCTGGAGAAAGAGGAGTTAACAAAAAGCATCTTGCACTTCTTTCATTCAACCCTCCAAAGTACAGTGAATTAATTACACGTTTAAATTAGGCATTTGATTAAGTGTCTTTCTTGACCAGAGATCTCAGTATCTTATTGACCTGTAAGTCTGAGTTACAGCTCATTTGCTTTGAAACCAGCTCAGGACAATGAACAGCAGGGAACAAAATGATTTTGTGCTTGCTTGCATCAATTTAAAAATGGTGTAAATCCTTTAAATGATCCAGGACTGACTTAGACCAAAAGGGTCAGTAAACCTTCAGAAGTTTTATAGAATTCAAGTGACACTTTGTGTGAGTTGTAGTGTGCGTTTGTATTGTCAGTTTGGAGGGGATTAAAATACTTGAATAATTCCTTATAAGTGTCAACAGAGGACAAAAAACATCTATCAATCAGCAAAGCAAGCTGGTAGAGTCACTTTAATTTCCTGTTCAGAAAATGTTATTCTAACTCCGTTGTTTGACAACACTAAATAACACACTGTGTACACTTTTTTTTAAACTTAATCAAGTTAAACATCTGCTAATGACCACAGGGAATGAAACAGGCCACAGCTGGCTGTATCATGCATATGTGATCACTGCTTAGCCACAATTTATGTAATTAGTTACAGTCATATTAAGCTACTCAAAACACATGTTAAAGATCTAATGATGAGTTGACATTAATGGGTCTTTCTAGCATGCTTAAACATTTCCAAAGAAGGTTTGAATATGTCGCTGATATGCAAATAGGACAATCATGCATCGAAACATTACTGCTTTTAAAGAAATACATGCATTGACTCAAAGGAATATTTCTGAGTACATATGTTTTCAAAAGCTGTATCAACAATACAATTTTCTCATTTCAATCTCAGTTCTAAAAGTCTGACAAAACACGGGCATATTTTTACTACTGCTACTCACGTCCCAAAACCTAAATTCTACAAGGGAGAGCTGGCCTTCTGTAGGGAATAAATATAAGCACTTATTTTGAGTGAGTCCCTCGACAGCAGTTCTGCTAAATCTATGTGATTCTGCCCTCGGCCAACATGGAATGAACTGCTGGATCCGGGCCCAGAGCAGGCACTTCCCAGGAATACACGCAGGAAACCAAGTTCAGGTGCCAATGGCCTCAGTCCCAGGCCAGCCCCTGTGCCTGTGCCTGGCTGCTCTTGTTCACACCCCCCTGCCAAGGGCCAGGAGCACCTTGACCATGGCAAGGATCAGACCAGGAGACACCAAAGTCCAAGTCATCACTTTGAAACAGGTGGTCTGTTGGAATTATGCATAATTACAAGCCTACAGACATTTCGGTTTGACGTCAGGAAAGCGTCATTTGAGGCAGAAGGGCAGGTAATGAGGAAGGAGTTTTGTTTTCTCAACAGGCAACATGTCCCAGTCTAGTATCAAAGCTCTCATTACAAAACAGAGGATGTCAGCTAAGCATGAGGAGCTTGGCTGGATGGGTGACTTACATCAGGGGATAGACCCACATAAAATATTAATAGTTATTTTCTCCTATAACACTGTAGATGATTTTCTTTACTTGCCAAGTTACAGCCTGTTTCTAATAGAATGTTCTGTTCTGTTCCTCAACTGTTCCTTCCTGAACACTTTCAAAATTCAGCTGGATGAAGCCCTGAGGAACCTAATGCTGAAATTAGCCTGCTCTGATGGGAGACTGGAGCAGAAAACCTGCCAGGTTCCCTCTAACCTGAACTCAAACAGTTATTGCTTGAGACACAGTAAAAAGAACAGACGTACTTATACAGCTGCATGGGTTCACCACCACAGCAAGAATACTTCCTTCTTCATCTTTTTGGGCAATGAAACCATGCATGTGTTAAAAGTAAGGGTCAAAAAAAGTAATCAGACCATTCTAAATTCCTGCTGTTTGGACACATCAGGATTGACTCCATCTAAGTCAGTAACATAACACTAATCTTAACACAGTGTAAGACCAAAAATCCCCTATTAAGAGACAAAAATATTTGCATTTGTATTACAAGTACAAGCAGACTTTTGTTTTCTAGCGAATTTGAAAATTTGCCTGTCCATATAGTTTCTTTCTGATATGCATATTTCATTAACACTTACATTGTCATTTACTATGACTGAACTTAGTGTGCCAACTGGAAACAAATACCCTGAATCCCAGGTGAGCTCCAGAGCTCCACAGTATTCAGAGGAAGGAGAAATGCTTTGTTCCTAACAGGAATAACACTGTCTGCTATACAGTACATTCACAGCTCATTTATCTAGAATCAGAAAAGGAAAACTCCTATTCTACATCTTCCTTTGGGTACTTGCTCCCTCAAATTCAAAGGCCAGCCTGTTAGGGAGGGAGATCCTTTTCAAACACTGGTATATGGTAACACAAAAGCAGTAGTACCCAGGCATGATCTGTTTCCAAAGTTGGGAAAAACCCTTCAGACAAAAGACTTGAGACTCTTCACCCCATGCTCAGGCAAACAGCCACATCATATTCTAGACAACTGTTTGTATGAGCAAACATTGCTTAATGGGAACATAAATTGTAGACTTGGACCCAAAATAATTCATTATGCCTATAGGATAACATTATAAATTGAATTGAAAGGCAGTTCATACCACACCTACCAGAAGTTTGCAAACACTTTACCTGGAAGTATGAAGTCTCATAAAATGCACTCCCTGCTCTGAGGTTAAGCTGCATTCAAGTCAACACTCTAAGTGTCCACTTTTTTCCCAGATGGTAAATTGTTATTGTAATTCTAAAGGCACCTCCAATGCTCAGATGAAAACATTTTTACAGCTCTTGAAATCTGGTAACAACCTACTCCCACACCAGAGTCCAACATCTAGGGTTCTGTTCCAAGTCCAGTTTTCTCTGCCTGCCATGATTTTATTGCTGCAATAAAGTGAGGGAATCAGAGGGAGAGCCAATGTGTCAGTACAGTGATTGCATCTCACACACTCAACACCCAGCACCAAACCTAGTTTTCAGTACCTAAGGTTACGGAATTCCCACAGTGTCCTTCGAGACGGTGCTGGTATTACTTTATCAGAAAGATATCCCAACTAGCATACTTTAAATTAATCTCACAATCTCTGGCCAGTTTATGGTCCACAAAAATTTACAGCTTCCCAAAGCCTTCCTTACCAGCGCTGCTCCGTGAAGGCCTCGTGAGTCAGTTCACAGAGGACAGATAACTGGAGGCACTACTTTAGGGGTGTGTACTTGAAAGAAATAAAAAACTTTAGCGTGTAGCACGAAGCTCGGGCAGTGCACTGGGCCAGGATCCGGGAGAGAGACGTTGTTGTCCGTGCCTGAGGGGCTCTGAGGAACCCCCCTCATGTGAAGCTGCTGTGGGAGGAAACAAGGGGACCACCCCCCGCCTCAGCAGCATCTCTAGGGCTACGCTAATTAACTCTGACAAGACTAATTAATTCCTACAGAATCCCCACTTAATTGCTGGGAGGAAGGGTTTACCTACGACTTCCCTGGGGCACCAGCAGACCTGAAGTGACTTTCACACGGCCCAGGATGGGCTTTGGCGGCGGGGCAGGGGCTCCCGGAGAGGGAAGCGGGGCGGAGGGAGGAAGACGAGGGAGGAGGCGGCAGCTCAGGTAGCGGCGGGCGGGCGGTCCGGGCGACCCGCCCAGCCCAGCCCAGGCCAGCCCAGCCGTGCCGTGCCCGCCGAGCCGAGGCGCGGTGCGGTGATGCGATCCCGTCGCTCCCCGCCCAGCCCAGCCAGTCCTGCCGCGTCGGGAGCCGCGGCCCCGCAGGTCCTGCCCCGGCGGCGCTGCCCCGGCTGGTTCCGCAAGTTTTTGACAGTTTGTTCGCGGCCGAGGGGGAGCCGAGGCTGCCGCGGAGCTGCGCTGGGGCCGGGGCGCTCCGCAGGACCGAGCTCTGCCCGCCGGCACCATGTCCCGGGACCCCGAGGAGGTGAACAAGCTGACGGAGAACACGTACAAAGTGAGTGCGGGCCGGGGAGGGGCTCCCCCGGCCACCTTTGCCCCGGGGGCCGCGCCGGGCTCGGGGCGGCCGCGGCTCCTCGCGCGGAAACGCAGCGAACTTCGCTTCTCATTGTTTTTCCCCCTCTCCCCGTTTCCCTCTCCGTGAGCGATCCGGCCCGCCCCGGGGTTTCGGGACGCTCTCCTTCCCCCGCCAGGGCCGGGGCTCCGCCGCAGCCCCGGGCGGGCACGACCGCGACAGCCCCGGGACAAGGCGGGCGTTCGGACCGGTTCCTCGGTTCTCCCTAATTCCCTCGGTGTGTTCTGGTGATAAGGCGGTTTGGAGATTCTGGTGGCTGTGGTCCCTCTGCTTGAACCGTTTCTTCACAAGGGCCACAGCCTAAAAATGGCTCAACGCTGAGTTAAGTTGCTTGCCGACGTCCCGAGCTGATAATCAGATTTATGGTGGTGCACCCAAGCACTGCCTCAAAGCACGGGCTGCTGCGGGCAGCCCCATTCCTGCCGGTAGCTTTTAAACTTTCCAAAATGCCTCGTTATTTGTAGAATTAAAAATATTTTGCTTGTGGCCACCAGACGCTTGTTTTGAACTTTTTCTCCCTATAAACTCAGTCCTTCCAAAACACATCAATTCTAACTGGGCAAAATTCCCTTTAGAATCATACTTTTGGCTGGGCAGCATTGGATCCGTAATCCTCATTCTGTACAGTGTGTTGTACTAGAGAAAGCACCCAAATTTGCATGATTGAATGCATTTGCAAATTTAAGTTACAGCTGCAGTGCACTTGCAGCTTTGAGCCCAAAGGAAAGCTTTTGGGGGGCTTGTTCTATTTTACTATTTACTAAATCTTATTGGTTTACTACCGAATGTTTTCATACTTCTGAAGATGTTGTCATCACTGAGAGGTCTCTGAAAATATTTACTGGGAGTAAATTTTGATGTTTGTTGTTCTTCAACGCACTTAAGTCAACTTTACCCTTTCAAGTACAGCAGTTAACTGGGGACATGCTGTATTTACTGTTTACTTTCTTTGGATTTAGATATCAATTTCATGCAAATTACTTTAAAAAAAAAAAAAAAAAAAAAAAGGAGATTACCTGGCTATAAATTTTGTCCTCTGAACCAGAGCAGGTCATCTTAAACACTCTGGTGCTTTTTGATATCAATTACGTTCGTGGCAAGGCCGTAAGCAAACATAAAATCCTCTCTCAGAAGAGCACCTTGTAAATACAGGCTCACAGGAGAGAAGCCTGGGAAGTTGACTGTTCAGGGCTGTGCCAACAAAGGAATGTTCTACCTTGTCTATTGACTTCTAGAATGTAGCTAAAACAGTTTCACAGAGGAGAGGGAAGAAAATATCCTGCGTGTTTTAATGCGTATGATTTAAAATAGGCTTTAAAGGAATAACAGACCTCTAAATAAGCAAAACCTTCCCTGCTATTCAGTACTTATTTCCTGGGAAAGTTTACCCTTTTGTTTTGTATTTTAAACTAATTCAAAGGGATACTTAAGATTGAAATAACCAGCAAAAACACAGTAATACAAAGTTAATGTTGACAGTGTGATGAAATGCCTTCTATGTAAGTATTTTGAGAGGTCTGGTATGTTGTATCACATAGCTTGAACTCACAGGCCTGGAAACCTCCTGCCCTGCCCTCATTAAAATTTGAAACTCTATCCAGATAAGGTATAAAGGCTGCTTCAGGTAGAAAATGGATTCAGCGTCTGCTTTAAAGCAGTTACTTCTACACCAAAATTGAAATCTTGAAAATAGTTTGTTACCTCTTCAGGGCAGAGAGGAGTAGCCTGTATATTCAGCACTGGCTGTGACTGTAATCACAGCTCCCCCATCTAAAACAAATGAACACCTCTTTGTGCTGTGCTTCAGCCTGCTCTGCTTTGTTTTGTGGTGCTCATGGAACTGCTGCTCTTGCTGTGCCATCCTGGCAATGCCCTGCTGGGATGGATAAAATTCATAGCTTCTGTTTGTGCCTCTCCTACCAGTAAAAAGAAAGGCTTGGTCTGGGAAAAACCAATTCAGTGTAATGCAGTGATGGCATCTGCTCTGCAGGGCTGAACACAGGCTTTGGACTTCTCAAAAAAAATCAACTTTTGGGTGACCTGGAAAAGTAATAGAAAATTAAATTGAGTACCTTGCTGATCTGCTATTTTTGGGGGCTTTTGTTGTGTGTTTATTTTTTTTTTCTTCTTACAGTGCTAATCCATTGGATTGATTAAATACATAGTAACCTGTGTTATACAAAGCTTCAAAATATACTTACAGAAGTCACCAGGTGACCCTTTCATTTTTATCTCGTTCTTCCTTTCTGTTGTCAACAACACCAGAAAGTGAATACCTCAATGTTTTTCAGCCACCCTGACTAAGTAAACATCATAATTCACAAATATGTGGGCACACAGAAAACCCGGGGCTGACATTTACCCTTTATGTAATACCTGAAGAAGAATCGCCTGAACGCACGATAGGAATGGCACGTGCAAAATGAAGCCCAAGGGTGGGGGAGTCGATGACTAAAGAGGGCACGGCCTCCCCTTTGCCAAGGAACTGCTCACAGGTTCCCTGGTATGACACAGCCCTGCCCTTGTCGCTCACCCAGGTGATGTGACGTGATGTGAGGGGACGTTGTGTGACCCCCCTCGCGCACGGACTTGATTTGCAGCCCCAGGAAAGTTGTTATGTCTTGGTGTGTCCCCGCAGCCCGTACAGTGTTGTTTTATCTGCTGTATGTGGGGGGGGGGAAACTACTTGGCACCCAGCTGGGAGACACAGAGTGCAGGGGAAAGGGGACAAAACAGGAAAGTGCCGAGTTCCAGACCTGTCCTTTCTGTGTGGGCTGAGGGCTGGGCGGGTGGTCACGGAGCGCTCCCGTGGTTTGAGGTTTCCGGAGCTCTTCATAATGGCAGGATAGCTGTGATTCATTGCCATGGCTAATCTTGGTTTTTAAAGATCTATCACTCTGTATTCAAGTGAATCTCACCCAGAAATTTCAATTATCAACCAAGGTATAATCTAACCCTAACCCTTTGCCCAATGGAGTGCTGTGTTCTCCTCAGGGGCATTGTAGAATTACTTTGGCAGGCTGTATTGTTTTATCATGGAAATATATTTGATAAATTCTGTTTAAAGTCCTAAATTCCATGTTTCCATATTTTAAAAAGACTGACAATTAGATAAACTACCAAACCTATTTACCAAAACTAAAATTCACCTGTGGTCCTAGCACATGCTGCAGTCAGGCTGTTGTTTGGCATCCTTAAAATATAAATCTAACCCATGGGAAGAGGAGCCTTTGGAGATTTGCGTGTGTGTGTAGAATCCAGTTCCACCTTGGTGCAAATTATCTCTTTTGGCCTTACTTACAGTTATGCCTGCTGAGAGTCTATCCTTGGGCAAATGTTCAGAACCTGGAAAAGTTTGTATTTGAAACACAGCCATGGATGACATATTAATGTTTCTCTTAAATTAGAAATGTCCCATTGAGACAACTAATAATTAATCCTAAGAATTAGTCTTTTTGAATAAACGCTGGCACCTTAATTTATTCTTTTCCATTCAGTTAAAATTGTTTTAAAACAATATTAAGCCAACTTAAAACTGAAATAGCTTAGCATGAGATGTGCTGAGGGCTCAACTGTGCCCTTCTGAAAACAGCATTATGGATTTCAAAAGCCAAGGAGATGAAATGCAGTAATGTACAAAATGCTTTAAGTACAGTTTATTTTTTTTATGGCTTTTAAATTTTCTCAGGTGGGTTCTCAGACACAGTGTGGCAACACTAAAGACTTTAAAAAAAAATTTACTCATTTTCAAATTGAGAAATAACAAATTAAGTCAGTAGTACCTATACAAAGATTAGCTATGAACAGCTACAGCGATGGTAATATCAGTGATGATGCACATCAACATCGACTTTGCTAGTTTTATAATTTCAGATTTCTGCCCAAATACATTGCTGTTCACTCTTGCAAAAGTGCCTGCAGGATGTAAACTTGAATCTACAGGGAGTCTATGCATTGTTTAGTTGTGTTCATACCTGCTGAGCCATTGTTCAGTGAGGTGTGTCTTTAAGTAAAAAGCAACGCTGAGCATTTACAGGAAGGCACTTTTACAATGGCTGTCATTTGTTTTGAAGATTAGTGTTGTTTATATGAGTATCAGGAACTGTGGGAGATATAATACCTGCATACAACGAGTGGAAATACAAGGCTTCTTCCTCCTCAGTCAGCTCTGTGCTGCATTGGCTTCAAGCAGTGACAGGCACACAGCAACTTTATAACAGATTATATGAGGTTTCAATGACTCCAATGACCAGCATAGGTTTCACTTATGTTTTTTTGCTTGGAAGGTCTCTCTTTTGCCAGCTCTGAAGGTCTCTGCATAAAACGTTGTTTCCAGTTGCCTGTTTTGAAAATGTTTCCCTTTATTTCCATTCATCCTAAATAATAGAAAGCTGTAGGATCTGATCATGTGCCTCCTCTTCTCGTTAATTATTCTGTTCATGAGAGGTAGAGTGTCACTGGAATATAGGACACACGATTGGCAATTAGGAGGCCGTGTTTTTGTGCTCACTGTACAGTCAAACAATGTGTTCTGAACCACTTTGTCTCTCCCAGGCTCTTTCTTACTTTGTGATATTTATTTGGATTAAGACAGAGGTTTTATTTCCACGTCTTTGTACGCCATGGCAAATAACAAGACTGTGTTACTTTCAGAGACTTCTGATAATTTTAAATAAGTGGTTCTCCTGTTCAGAAATACTTCTTTTCTCCTCTATCCTACTTTTTTAGAAGTTTTGAGGTCTGGCTTTAATGTATGACTTGAAATTTCACACTGATGTTCAGACCTTTTCCTTCGACTACAAGTAAGAGGAGCTTTAAAACTAAGAAAAAGCAGCTATGCAAATTGATTTGAGTTGCTCTTGTCCCCTGTAACTTCTGAAGCTGAAAAAAAAATTACAATAAGTTTAATTGATCTGAAATGTCTTGTCCATATCAAATTCATACCTGACCCTGAAGGGGGAGTTGCCTGTGACAGTTTCCCTTTTTGAAAAAGGGTTCTAGATACTTTTCCCTGTACTTCAGAGACTGCCAGTGGTTAACTGTGGTTAACTGCATGAAAAGAGCACTAGAAGCATGGCCAGGTTTTTTGTTTGCTTTGAGAATCTAGTCTTCAGTAGAAATTAAAAGAAACCCCACATGTTATGCTTCTTTCTAATGTATGAAAGGGAAATAATCTCAGAACTATTTCATTGGGTCACCTCAGAGACCTGGCGGGGGGTCAGGGAGAGCTAAGTCTACCAAACAGAGCTAAGTCTATCAAACAGCAGCCCTTAAGCAGGAAAGTAGACAAGCCCTGCCCAGTGCTGTGAGGATCAGCAAACCATACCCTGTGTTAAACCAGGCAGGTTCCAAAGGGGAATTTCCATTGCAAAGGTTTTTGCCGTTTCTCGGGCGTTCACGTCTGGAGACTGGTTCTGCTAACAATCAACCACTGTGGCAGAGCAAAGCCTGAACCACTTCCAGAGACTGCCTGGTCTGATGGAGAAAAGATCCATTAGTTGTACTCCTTCCAGCCACTGCAGGCACTGAGCTGTAAATTGTTTCTTCATCTGTCCCAGCAGTTTTACGTGCACAGTGAGCAAAGGTGATGTACTGGGGCTCTTCCTCTGAGTCCCCTGTGTTTCACTGGAGCTGTTGTGTTTCCACAGCGTGGTCTGTGTCTGCTGTACCTGAAAAACTGCTATGGAGCAAGTGGTCTAGTGAAAATCAAGAGCTGTGGGGCCTGGCTTCAGAGAAGGGAGCTGTTGAGGGTAATTTTATTGGGGTTTGTTCACTTCCTCCTAAATGAAAACTAATGATACAGGTGCAGTCACTGTTTTTTGTTTGAAATCTGAACTAGAAGATGTCAAGAAAATTGGAATATTAACCTCTGAATGTTTTAGACAGTCATTTCAGAAATCAGTACTTCAAGACAAAGAAGTGTCATGTTACCATTAGAATTTTTGGGTAGGTGGCATGGCAAAAAATTACTCTGTAATTTTTTGCTTCAAGGAGCAGAGTTAAAATATGTCCTTCAGGAAAATTATTTTCAGTACAGAGTGGTAATTCAAAGTGACATTGAAATCCTTACCTGCCACAGACAAACACCACCATGGTACACCTTCCTTTCCCCATATCCTTGAAATACAGAACTCTCTATCCTAAAACAATCCCCTAATTCAACTTCTTTTTTTTTTTTTTTTCCCCTTGTGATTCACTGACTCCATGTGTGTCAACAGACATCTTTAGTACACAGCTGGAAAGAAATAGCACAAAGTTGGAATAGGAAGAAACAACTTGCTCCTTGGAACAAGCGTCTTCCAGTCACACTGCCTCAGCAAGGAGGAGGGCAACAGGCACAACAGCAAATTATAGAGCTGGGGCAGGAGGAGGGATGTTCCCAGACACTAGAGCTGGAATATCCGTGCTGTTGAGTTGTTAAAATAGCCCTTGGCATTGTTGGCCCAACCTGAAACACACTTTCCCAAATGATTTCTGGATGTGGTTTGTGAGTTAAGACAAATCAAGGGCCTGGGGACAATAGCTGGTTTGTTTGCAGTGATTGCATTTTGGTGGGTGAGAGTTTAATGGGACAGAGCAGAAAACAATCCCAGTTGCATTTAATTTGGACACAAAGGCAGAGGGGCCAGGTATTGTCATTCTGTGTCTGCTTTTGATTTATACTCCACTAGTATTGGAATCTAAGAGTTTTGTATATTTTTTAATATCTATATTTTAACTCAATCTGACTGTTCAAGTGCTATTGGAGTTAATTCTTTTCTTCTCTTTTTAAATGAAATAGAGTTTGATATAGTGCTATCTTTGAAAAATTACATGAAGCTCTGTCTGCATGACCTCGCCTGAAAATAAGACACATGTGATGGTCTTGCAGTTCTTTCTGAGTCCATCTATGTACTCAACATAAATATTTTCATTCTGTTAGTAGTAGAACAGACAAAAGCTTGATACTATTTCACTTGTCTTGAGTCTTGTATTTCTTGTAAACAGAAAGCATCTGTTTTGAGTTCCTTGAACTTGCAAGTTCTGCTGTGTGAACAATAGTGAGTTGTGTCATAAAAGTATTGCCATAAAAACAATAAGAATAACAGAATAGTGTCTTCTGGCATCTCATCATTTTCCTTTTGGAATACCACTATTTATGCTACATGTGTTCTAGACATCAGAAAGAGCAGGATTCTGAGTGAATAATTGCTGCATTTATAGCAGCTGCTTTTCCTTTTTCAGTGCTCATAGCAAGTAACTTTGCAATATTGATTTGGGGGAAAGAGGGAGAGTTGTTGTCTTTGTCCAGAAAGAGGAGAAACTGAAGCTTTTGAGTAGGGACAACTCAAACTCTGTGGGGGATTTTCCTTTAGGAAGTGGACAAAAGCTTCTTCTCCCTCCTTCACCCCCAAGCTTTAGGCAAACACAAATTTGGATTCATAGTTCATAGCTTCACTTATTTTCTACTTTTTGCAAAGGCTGTGGCTAAAACCATTTATGGATAAAGGTTTTTCTCCCATCTTTATTCCACCGTCACCTACCATAGAAGACAGTTTTGTGCCAACTTGGATCACATACTTGACATCCTTTTGTATTATAAACAGCCAGATTCCTTTCTACTCCTGTGAAATAGTTCACCTTTTTTTCCCTTGTTTGTTGATCTTAAATGCTCAGTTTTTCTCCCTTCCATCCTTTGCTTTTCTCTGTATCCCAAATCTTCTGATTTTCATTCATCCACAGACTTTTCAGATGGATGCTGTACATATGAAACTGAAAACTAGACCTAAGTGACACTGAGAAAAACACTTCCATGCACTGTTAAATTGCCTTTGTCATAACACAAATTTTGTTTTCTCTTCACTAGAATGTTATGGAACAGTTCAATCCAGGATTGAGGAATTTAATAAATCTGGGGAAGAATTATGAAAAAGCTGTTAATGGTAAGTTTTCTAAGTGCTAACTTTAAAAAGATTGTTTAATTTTCATTTTAATATACATATAAATATGAGGGTTGTGTATATAAGTTTAATTTCCAAGTTGAACTTTGTATGAGTACATTAAGAGAAAAAAAACCAAACCAATTAAGAAGCACAAACACACAAACACATGTACCTTCTCCCCAACCTTTTGGGTTTTTTTCCACTGTCCTGAGGAAGTTGCCTCACAAAAAATCAGGCAGAGAGCTACTGCAAAATAAACTGAAAATGGGTTTAAATAACCCACATTAGAATAATAACATAAATGGAAACCCCAAAATGATGTAAATTTGATGTTCTTGTTTTTTCTCTGAAAATATCTTCCAAAGATGTTTCACATCCTTAGATCTGTTCCCGCTCACCTGCACATGTCACCGCCTAAGTAACCCTGTGAACAGACGAATGTGAATGAATATGAGTTGCAGGAGTGGATTGCTTTTGTTGCTGTTGCCCATGCTAATCCTGATAGTATCTTTTTAATGGATTCAAAATCAGAATGAATATAATTGAATCCAAGGACTTTTTAGAAGCCAGTTGTTTACTTCCATCACTGACTTCACAGAAACTATCCAGGAAGGGGCTTCCAGGACTGGGCTCTTGTTTCCCAAAGCTTGCACTGTAGGACCTGTTAGAGCTTGCTCCATTTCACCCATGCAGACCTGCTGAACTGCTTGATATCATATTAAAGCAATGTAAAATGTCTCTAATTTTGCCTTGCTCAAGCCCATGGCGTGTCTTTGCCCTGCATGTAATCTAGTACTCTGAGAAATGTGATCCTGCAGAAGTAGTGCATAGCCAAACAGACATTAAAATCTCTCTTCATGCAAATTTTAGGCCAGGCTTGAGAAAAAGATAAAACCAGAGCCTGCTGGAGATGAAAACAGGGAAATGCTGACTTATCTGTCGTGGTGCCTAACCTGATGGATGAACACGTGGTTACCTCATACCTGACCTTAGGAATTGCAGGTAGTGCCAGAAGTAGCAACAAGTGTTTTCCTACCCATTTGAAATATTTCTAGGCCAGTTTCTGAGGGTTCTGCTTCTCACACACTTTGCTGTCGACATGTCACACTGTGCCTCTTTTAATGCAGTTTGTCATCAGGAGCTCCCGATATAAGTGTGCGGAGGCCGGAGGAGAGGCTGGGGGTGTCCTGTTCTGGCACGTTTGCCTTTAGGACTGGCTGATAAAGCACATCAGCCCCGACTGCTTCATTTCCAAGGGACGTTCACAATGTTGCAACAACTGTTGCAAAGTCATCTTTGGACTCTCATAAATTGTTAATCTTTCCACCATCAGTCCTGAGCGGTGTAAATAGATCTGGAGCATGGAGTAAATACTCTGTTGCTAAACAAACACTTCGTAGCTTTCAAAAAAAAAAAAAAGCCAGAGTAGGCTGACAATGAACATAGGACTTGAGAGAACTCCCCATATAGGTTTATAATGTATTTTTATACATTTTAGGGACAAAAGGTCAAAGCTCCTTTTCTGCAGTAGATTAAAAGCCATAGTGTTGGTGAAGGGACTGTACAAGGCTAACTTCAATCAGTATGTTTCACTGCCCCTTTACATTAAAAGCTCACCAGTTTGTCTTTGTTATTTCTTTCCTTCGTGGTGTGCAGATCAGTTCTGGACACTGTGGAGGTGCAAGGCAGCCATTGCAGATCCACTCCCTGAGTGGCCTCCCTGCAGTTGGAGTCCCCACGTTTCCGTGTTCGTTCTGGCAAAACTGGCTTTGCTGTTTAAATCAGCCATAACCAGGAAATGATTAACTGGGAATAACTGGAGCCTTCATGATATATATTAAGAACTTATTGGTTCCTGTAGCAGCCAACTTAGGCAGGAAATGGTCACTTGTTTTTGAAGGGCTTCAGGTTTCCTTGTGGCAACGACAGGTCCCTTGTGTCGTGGCCGGTTGGCATTTCTCAGCTCACTGGTCAGGCTGGTCAATACAAGAGATCTTGGCATTTCTGGCAAATTCAGGACTGCATTTTGCTTTTTTCCTCCAGTTTTATTGGTACCAAGGAATTTTGTTATGTCCTGACCAATGGCGCGTGGCTAAACCTCCCCTCTGGATGCTGATTGCCCTGGGTCTGCATGAAAGTTGGAAGGAAATAACAGGCTGAAACTTCATTAATGTCTTCTGGTGTTCTGTCTTTGTCCCCTGGTTTCACAAATTAGCAGGAGCTGAAGGGCTTGTGTAACTTTCTGTGATAGATTTCCCTGTTGCCATATGTTCCTCTCTTAGTCTCTGTGCCCTGGACTGCAAGACTTCATAGGATCATAGATTAATAAAAATGGAAGATATTTTGATTTTTTTAACACTTTCTTTTTTCCCTCACCTCCAGTTATGATAGTGGCTGGAAGAGCGTATTATGATAGCCTTGCAAAGATTGGGGATATATCAGCTGGTTCTCCAGTTTCTAAAGAATTGGGTAAGTGAAATCCTTCAAAATATAAACTCTATTTTTGTTTTCCTGCTGGCAGTTCACAGAACTAATGTGAAGTGGATAAGGATCGGTAGAAGTGTGTTTTACTCTTAAATGACACATAGATGGAAGGGATGAGATGCCTTTAAGGCACATTGTTTCTCAAGACACTTAAAATGTTTTGACAAAGTGACCTTTTCTTTTTCTCCTTTTAAGAATATATACCTGCCTGTGCATTCAAAAACATGTATTCAAAGTTCATATATTTCTAAATTAAATAGAAAAAATACATAGCTTGACTTTTAATGCAGAGATGAATGTTGAAATACTTTTGCAGTACAATACTGGTATGAGAAGTCCTAGTGTATGACAGCAGTTCTAAAATAAAACCATTTTCTGGATGAGTTTCATTGTGAAGAGTTCAGGTTTACCTCACTACTTTTGATCAAGTGTATCACTAAAAGTTCTCAGATGCATTATATTTATTTTCTAGTTGAGCTTTTGAAAGTGAAACTAGACTCAAAGATGGATTAATTTTACATTTATATAAATCTACTACAAGTTCTGTACTTTCCTGAAAATAATTTCTGACTTTTTGGAAGATTGTCATCTGCTCTTGTTCTTGATAACTTCATTTCTGTAGGCTGGGCAGTATAATTCCAATGTCAGGTAAAGGAGTACAAAGTATTTGTAATATTTCTTACATCACTACAAAAAAAAAAAGAAATGGGAACTACACTGCAAAGAGGAAACATTCCTTTAATGCCTTCATTTGCTTTTTGACAAAAATACCTTGATGAAGTGTCTTGTCTCAGAACTTTTGATTTTGGGCAGTGTAGGGCTCTTCTAACAATGTAAAACGGATCTGTTCCTTTAACTCACAACCGTCTGTTAATTCAGCTGACTTGAAAGGATGGGCTTAGCAATTATTTTAATAGCTCTGGTGAAGTGGAACTGAGGGGACAGAGCCTTCTTGAACAGTGGCCACTGGTTTCTCTGAGCTGCACACATTTTCCTGGTTTGTTCTGAAACCTCTCCTGGGTGAGCGTGAACTCCTGTGCTCAAAGCTGGGAGCGGCAGAACAGCAAACAGGGCAAAGCAAACAGTCCTAATGGAGCTGCTTTCTGTGTTTGCTCTACAGGTTGTTTACAGAAAGCAGAGCTGCTGCTGTCAAACTGTAGCACAAAAGTTAGAAGAGATGACTATGCAGAGCCTTATGAAATAGCAGAAAATGCACAATCACTGTATTTGCAGTCAAGCAGTTGGGCAGATGCAGGGAAGGAATGGATTTATTGGATGTCATGTGACTGTGGGATGTTGCTTGTTGGAAAATACTATTATTGGGCAACCTTGTGCTGAATTCTCAAAATACCTGCTTTTCCCTATTATTGGGGACAATACAGAACTGTGATTGAAAATATCATTTTGCCTAACTATGAGTTCTTCCCTGCAATTACAAACTCTTTTCTAGATATACTGTATTGAGAAAGCATGGCCTTCTTCAGGGACAGGCCCCTAACCCTGCTTTCTGTTCACCTTCTGCTTTAACTGTTCCTGCAGAAAAATCTGTTCTTCATAAGGAAAACAGTAACTCTGGATTTCTTCCACCGTGGTCTCTGCTAGAACACTTCACTTAGAGATAAGAAAAGTCAATGAACCCTGGAAAAGGCAGGATAATGCACTTAGGAGTCTGTGAGAGATTATTTGCATTTTCAAGAAGAGAATCTTACAGGTCCTGAAGCTGGGCTACAACACTGAACTATTTGCCAGAGAAACGTGAAACACTCAGATGTCTTTAAAAGCATCTCCTTAAAAAGAAAAAAGAAGAATTTACTGTACACTGTTGTATTTTAATAGTATTACAGTGAATGCTGAACAATCTGGCACGTGTAAAGACTTGACCAAGCTTTGCTCATCTGTGGGCACTGTAACCCCAGGAGAGTCACTGTAGATGCAGCCCCAGGTGGAATTGTCCCTTCCATGAGTTCTTTAGACTTGCCAGAAGACATGTTATTGACCACCAGCAGCTCTATCAAGCCAAATACTTCTGTTACCTTTGCCAAAAAAGAGGTCATTTTGCAGTTCAACCCCAAACCTGCTGGGTGACCTGGAGTATATTTCCTGCCAAGTGTGATGTAAAGATTTGTATCAGAACCACAGTTAATCCTTCTCTTCTTCTCATGAGGAAACGTGGAACGTTGTCTTCTGCAATGAGGCAGTAAAATGAACACCAGCCCCACAGCAGGGCAGAAACAGAAATGCAACAGAAGCACAGAAGATATTTTTTGAAGTAGAGGGTAGAATACAGAGAGGCCAGAGAAACAGTGGGGAAAAAAATTGAAAATGCCAGAGAAATGCTTTCTTCTGGCAGATGAGATTGGAGCAGAAGGGGGAAACAAAGAGAATGAAATGGAAATCTGGACATTCCAGCTGATTCAGAGCTTTTGTACTAAGTATCTTTGTCTTTCAAGTCTGGTTGAAGCACTTTGAATTATTTTGATACAGAATAACTTAGGCAAATTGAGGCAGTAGAAGAATGTACTGCAGTCATAACACAGTCGTTATGAATAAGGGATAAGTTGATTTAGTCAACATTCTTTCTAATTTATTTCCCTAAATTTCTGAGCTTGTAGTCCCTCAGACTTGATGTGAGCATTTAGGAACAGAACCTGAATTTATGTGGTTCAAGTTATTCCACAATATGAGATTTGCATACCTTTTTTTTTCCTTGGCACCTTTTGGAAATCCCTCTAGGAAAAAAAGATAGGAAACAAGAAACTGCATGTTTAAAAATGTAAAGAATTCATACTATTCAAATTTCAGGAAACCACAATAATGCACTAAAACCAATTTCATGGAGACACTGCACCACAGTGTTAAAACAGTAACTTTCATGATGTGAAACAGGTTTCTGAGGCTTTGTCATATCAATTTTTGGTGCTTATAATTTTATTAAACTCCCTCCTCTAGTAACACAGGCTGTCTTTGTAGCCTGCACAAGGAATCAGGAAGTTATTTCCTGCTCAGTACTGCTTCTCATATCTTCCCAACTATTCTCTCTGGCATCTGCCAGTTGTTGCAGCTACATCTCATTTTGTATTGGTGTAATAACTGGGTGTAAAGTCCCACTTTGTTTGTTGTGCAGCAATGGTATCTACAGCAGTCACCCACAATTACATTATGGATCTGTAACTAGAGCTTATTTCTCAACAACTAGGAAGTGTAGGTTGTTAATTGCTTGTCTAATTAGGAAAAGAAATAAAAATATTACATTGCAAGGTCTTGGTTGATGGAAGTAAAATGCAGAAGATTGGTATGTTAAAAGGACAATCAGAGGAGACAAAAATCCCTTCTGAAATCTAACCAGGACTGATAATCTATTTAAAGATTACTCTGAGTTATAGGCTTATATTGTCATAGTTGCATTCTGTTAAAATTTACCTGGAAACAGGTGTGCAAAAGCTTATGCTCATCTGCAGTTTAAAATGTAAGAACTTGGAAAAATTTGGCTTCTCTTCGAGAGAAATTTTTCAGTTAAAAACCACTACAAATAATCTAGAGAGGCAAGTATTAGACTAAAAATATTGCTCTGTGTTGTGGTAGTCACAGAATATAGAGAGGTAGGGGGGAAAATTCCAAAACTTCTAGTGGAAATCTTGCCTGACAGAGGATGAGCCCTGAACTTGATGTTCCTCTCGTGCACAAAAGAATGGGCTGTTCTTCAGGTCTAAACGACAGGATCTGAACACATTCACAGAACATGTTTGCCCATCAGGTGGTGTTAATTTTAAATGTCTCCACAGCCTGGTCATGCTTTGTCAAATACAAAATCTCATGATTCAGTAATACAGTAATGTAGTGGTTGCAGTGATGCAGGGCAGGGGCTCCTGCATATGGAAGGAACATGTGCATGTTTCCTTTTTTTGAGAGTCTTTTATACTCCTCTGCAGGAAGCCAAATGTCTGCAGTTATTGGGGTAACTGCATATTAGCTGACAGTCAAGGCTGATAAACCATCAGTCAGTAAGAAAACAAACCAGTGATGGTTGATGAACAGACCTGCAGTCAATCCACCAGTTGGCATTTCTTATGAATCTCTGAGTAATCTACTACGTTAGAGCTCTTGAGTAACATCTAACAGGCTCAGAGAGGTCCTTTGGTAACTGTTTTGTAGCTCTTTGTAAAGAAAACTGACAACACTTTGATAATCGTGTACATTTAATACTGATGGAATCAGTAGGGTGAGGTCCAATATATGGAGAGGTCTATCTGATTTTTCTTTTCAGTGATAGCCACTTCATTTTACATTTGCAACTAAGAGAAGCCCTGTGGGCTTTTCTCTCTCCCCTCATTTCTATTTGCAGAAATGAGAGATTTTCTGTATCAGAAGCTGTGAGCTTTAAGTGGTCAGCTCCTAGAAAAATTTGGGAACTGAATTGGAAAATTCTTATTTCACTAGAAGAAGAGATCTACTTGCTGGAAAATTTCTATCAGTCTGTAACATAAGGCAGCACCATATTTTTAAAATGCTATGTTCCAAGTATTTGTCATTTAAAACTGTCTGTTTTCTTCCTGTTTACAAAGCAAAAAGCAGATACTTTTCAGAGCTATAGCTCTGTTGTCAATCTTGGGAGAGAGCACTTGTGTCACTCTCACTAGTGAGAAAGCCAAGCAGAAAAAGAGAAAATTCCATAGTTTAGGATGCATGTAGCTAGCTGCACTTCTATTAAAATAAAAGGGGAAGGGGGAGTGTTGTTGGCTTACTTTAACATATATTTGACCCTGGAATCCTATTTCACTTGCCTTAGAAAGGTGACACCTCACACTCTTCCCTTCTCCGGCTCATTGCAGCTGAAGAGGAGGGATCTGTCATCTTGTCCCACCTCGCTGCATCCCTGTTATCCCTTCCACAGCAACAATGTGCTACCTTTGGAACAGACCGTGTTGGATAGAAAGCCAAGTGAGGTGTGCCAGCAACTACAGAACCTTTAGCACCTCATCTGGTGGAAACTTCTGGGAAAGCAGCTCAGAGGCTGCGGTTTAAGCAGTTACAACCAGGCCAGCTTTTCCTATGGAGCATAAAACAGTCTTCTACTATGCTTATAATGGAATTGCATTGGAAGAAGCCACTCCATCCCTGTGTCGTGAAAGGAAACTACACAGAGAGTGTCTTGAAATGGAAATACAAAGCAGGTGTGGGCTTTTTCAGGCATGAAGTTTTATATCTTCCAGTTTTACGAGTAACATTCTGAGCTTGTGGTGTACAGACCTCCAAGCTGCTATAAGAAAGGTGGAAGGGGATGAGCCAGCCTTGGGTTTAAGGTCTGGTTTTGCCTGCTAAAATATAAACCAGAAATGATACTATCAAGAAATGCAGAGAACAAGAGGTGGGTTTGTTATTGAACATAAAGAATATAAATGCTTAAAAATGGATACTGCAGCTTGTTCTTACAGGACTACCCAAAATAACAAGTTTATTGAGTATACAGTTATGTTATTGTAACTTCTGTTATGAAGACTGCCAGATGAGGTGCAAGTTCTCTGGTTCTAGAAATGCCTGATAGGAGAAACAGAATTATGACAATACACAAGGCCTTTCGGAACAATTGCAGTAGCACCAGGGGAAGGAAAGAAGTCAGATATTCATAAGACTGTAGTGATATATATTTCAGGTATTTTTTTCAGATTAAGTTGGTCATATTTCTCAGTCAATTTTAGTATTTCATCCCCCACTCCCTCCTGAACTTTACAGCACCCTGTAAACTGCAGCTGATTCTCCTGCTTTCAGTCAGTGATAAGATCCTGTATCACACTCTTGCAGTCTATAGCCCTGAACTGCTCAGGGGGGTTGAGCAGCTCCCAGGGAGCACTGGCAGTGCTGTTCCTTGGGATGCCTCCCTACAGGCTGATTGATGCCTGTGGCACCAGGGCAGGTGTGTTGGTACCTGCAGCTGTAGGAGCACCTGCCTGTGTGCCACAGCTCTGGACTTCAGCACAGAAATCCATAATGACACACGTGAGCACTCACCCTCAGGGGGAAAATTAGCTATTCAGAACACCTACAGTGAGTGTGTACTTGGTATCTCCATGCTGTGCCTCAAAGGCCTGAGAAAATAGTGGAAGTGCCGTGTAGGCAATCCTTAAAGAATTTCTGACTATACTGGAACACTTAAATTTTATGAGTCTTAGACGTGGCAAAGAAATCCTCCACCTTGCAGTAGAAGCCCTGGGAAGGATGCCCTGAACCTCCCCTGTGTGTCCATGCAACGTTTCCTGTACTGTGGCTCGATCTGTCTAAAAAAGTGGCTCCCCTGTTGGACATGTGAGAACTGGCACAGCTTTGGAACTTACCGAAACACAGGACAATCAGCAGGTGCTGGGGCTCCTACAGTGGCCAGGGGGATGTTCTCCCTCAGCTGATGCTCCCACAGTGCCAGGGGGCTGTTCTCCCTCACATCTCCAAGCTAAAGATGCTTAGCAATCAGAGTCTTTCCTCACTGCCAGCCCCAGGTATGTCTGTTGGCAAAGAATTAAGAGGAAAATATACTTGGTTGTCCTCCCAGTGAGAGAAATAGACAGAAAATGGGAAGTAAAGGCCAATATTGTGAGGGAAGCGACATCATATTTGTAACGAGCTTGTAAATCCTTTACTGAAAGTCTGACTACATTTAGTCTGGACAATCAGCTCGTCCTGATGAATTATTTCTGGACCAAAAAAAATGAACAATCCAGTATCCATTGTAGATGTCACAGTCCCAGGGGGAGGGCAGGGAACCAAAACCAATTGTCTTGGACTTTTGAGATAAAGATATTTATCAAAACTTTCAGCTCAGTTTGGGTGTGGGGTTTTTGGTGGCTTTTTTTGGGGATTGTTCAGACTGTGAGACTCAGTGGCAGTTCCAAAGTGCTGTAAAGAAAGTGGCAGTGATTCCTTGCATTTTATTGCATTTCATGTAGCATTCATAGTGATGATAATGATAAATAGTTATCCTCTCTAGTACCGAAACCCATAAAGAACTTTAGTTTTTGCTGGTTAGCGTGATTTTTATGTTCCAGACCTGCTGAAAAACACAGATTAGCTCTCTTGTATGAGCTTCCCTAACTAATCTGCCTAAAACCAGCTGGGCTTCATCCAGGCAAGTTCAGGCCTGTGGCTGTATTGAAACTTCTTTTCTTTGCACCCGACTTGTGTGAGGATTACAAGTCACTTGTTTAAGGCCACTGCAGCTCAAGTATGAAAAACTGTTGTATATAAGGTTTTCAAGGCCCTATGAAAGATGACTCTCTGACATACAAACCTGAATATATTGTGGGGTTATATGTTTGGGGGGAAAAAAAAACAAAACAAACCAAACCTCAGATGCCTGCAGCAGTCTTCATATGTATTAGTAATGGAGTAACAGGTGGAAAAACAAGTTTGTCCTTTTTCATGCATTATTTATTCGGCATATGCTTTTCCTTTCCTTTTTTTAGCATTAAAATTTAGTTTCTGTGCTTAGCAATCATCTGAAAAAAAAGATGAATATTTCATGTTAATTAACATCTGTTCAGTAATATCATAGGTTTAAAAAAATTCTAATCTCTGAATTTTTTTTGCCTAAGAGATCAAAATGGTTCAGGAGAGAAAGGCAAACTAGACTGCAAACTAAACTTTGCTAAATCTGCAATAAAGTCACATTCCTCTTTAAAACACAGTGTAAGCTAACGTGTTTGATCCATTTAAAATCCAAAAATAGGAGCATCACACCAAGAATAAACTTGGACTAACTGGAAATCGTAATGATCTTGACAATCTAATAAGTATTCACTCTTGTCAAGGCTTAGGTTGCTCGCTGGGTTTGTCTGAATATGAGGCAAGATACTTAGGCTTGGGCATCATCCAGGACTGTTTCTCTCTCCTGTATCAATGAGACTATAAGGTATCTAAAAAGATTTTAAAATTTAGAAGTGATTAAACGTGTGAGAAAACAGTGATAAAACTGAGCTATGGAGAAACTGAAACTTAACTCTGAGCATTCAGTCACTTTCAGATAATTGCTTGAAATGTTATGTGTTAACTTTAGAGGAGGAATGATGCTTTTTTTACATGTCCAGTAATATCATAATGTTCAGTTTCATTCCTCATGGTTCATAATCATATCACTTTGTGGATTTTATTTTACTGGACTGGTATATGAATACACAGATTTCAGCCATTGTGTCATGGAGGGTTTTTTCATTTCCCTTAACCTGGGTTTAATCTGTTTTAAATTCATTAACTTACTTGCTTGTTATTATCACTAAAATGTTTCTGTTCACAGTGAGAATTCTGCATATTTTAAAATTAAAATTGATCTCAGAACGCCACTTAGAATGTGAAGTTCTCCTTACTTCTATTTTTATTAACAGATTGTATTTCTTTATTGATTTGTCTATGTACAGTTCTAGCTGCTTCAGGGCACTGCATCTACCACGTAGACTGGACTTAAAATACTTCACTGTAGTGTGAAATCTCTTCCCCTTTTCTCGATTTTAGGCTTTATTCTTTTTTTTTCTCTTCCCCTTCACCTCTGCAGTCACCTTCACCAGCTGGCACTGAGTGGTCATGTGTCATTGCCATTTTGGAAAATGAACTTCAAGGAGATTTACTCCTTGCTTCTTATTCCATGGGTGCTCAAGCAGGAAGGAAAGGCAGACTTGACCTAGTCCTATTGATTTATGTGCACATTACTGTTACTTCTACAGATGAAGGGGAGTGTGTTGAAGCATTCTGGAGAAATTGTATTAGAAGCAAAGAGCAGTTAGAGCTGGGGAAGTTTTGCATGACTTTGTCCTTCATTGTGATGTTATTCTTTTATTTTCAGTTCCATTAAAAATTTTAGCCTTCTTTAAAACATCTGTTGCACAATTCAATCCTTCCTATGACAGAATGATAAATTTAACACATTTGGAGCTGAACAGATGTTTTGTTCAATCATATTTATCTGTTATACTGTATTCCTTTGAAGCTTCCTATTTTACTACCTTCCAGGGCCTACTGGCTTCAAAGGACTCTGTTTCTGACTTTCCTGTGTCACAAATGCCTTTCTTCTGGGCAAAGGGTGACTTGGAAGAAAAAGCATCTTGCCAGGAATGGCATCTAATAATGCACTTGGACTATATTGTCTCCATGTGTAGGTTTGACTCAGCCTTTCATTCTCTTGTTTAATGTAAATAATTGTGTGGCTTCATCTCTAAGACACAAAGTTACTTGACCTGCCCTGAATACAAAATAGGACAGCAGGAGGTAAATGAGTGATATAATTAAGTACTTTGTCTGTTCCCAGACATCTAAGAAAGTCTGTCTATTAAGAGGCTTGAAATTTTTCAAGAGCAACTTTCTCTAAATAAAACAAATTTGAAGTATATTTCAAGTAAGCTGATGCAATTACTGCTTTTATTGATTTTTATACAGCTATTTAGTATTTTAAAAGGTTAAGTGATTTTGTTGGTAGCTGTTGATACTTGTTTCTATGACAGAACTTTATTGATTGAGTTCCATTTTTTGTTTCTAACTTGAACAAATTCTTCTAGTCTTCTCTTCACAAGAACAGTCAACATAAGGTGAAAAGGTAAATAAGCTGAACAATCAGCCAGCGCAAACAGTGAGGTTGAAGTGTAACTGCTGCACAAGTTCTGGCCTTACAGTGAGGTTTCCTGTTAGGAACTGCTTTCCTTGACTTTCATCTCCTGTGAAGACAGACTTTCAAGATGTCTTCTTGCTCAGGGGCTGCTGAGAGAGAGTAACAGTTATGGAGAAATAACTGTTACACACTTTGAGCTACTGATTTATTTTTATTTGTATTTTTTGGTCACAAACCCAACACCATTAATGGGATTCCAATCTGTCTTATTTTCTCAAGAGAAAATACAGACACAATCAACAACCTTGATTAAGCCTAAAAATATTCCACAAATTCCTGAAGTTTCAGTTTAAAAGATCTTTCTACCTGTGCACTGAACCTATTTGAAACAGAAATAAATTTACCAGGGAACTTGGCACTACTGTTCATGGTCATATATCAGGTTATAGCTGTATTTCACAGCAGAGTTTCAAGAATTGTATATGAGGCATGTTTCATTTATTTTTAAGTCATTTAAGGTGTTTGAGATGTGCCCCCAAAATCCCTTTCTGAAAGGGGTTGTTGCTTCTCTTCCCTACCTCTGAGGTAACAGCAAAATATCAGAATAAGTATCTGTGAGCATGTACAACTACTTTTTTGTTTTCTGAAACAAAGTGGGAATATTTAATGTCAGCTGCATTTTTCAGTCACAAAGATTTCATGTTCAGGGTGTGGGAAGATGGAAAGCAAAAAAAACCCTCATTTTGAAAGGGAAGTATTTTAATAGTTGTGTTTATCATCAAGACCAGTGGTTTGGGTTTAGTAGCTCATTGCATAATATGAAGCCTAAAACTGGTTGAAGTTCACAGCAGAGCTGCCACAAATTGGACTTAAGTGGCCTGTTATCATGTGCTCTGGTCATGTCATTATGTTTGATAGGTTTGGGGTTTGCCAATAAATGATGACAAGGTTAACACTTGGTTATTGTGTATTATGAACTCTCATATATAAAACCTGCTCATGAGCAGCTTTAATACGTAGCAAAATAGTTTTAATTGATGTGAGAAATACATGTTTGTCTTCATTTTTCTGTACCTTTCTGCAAGAGGAATAAAGACTGAACATTAGAGCCTGGCCTTAGGTTATGCTGCTGTTAACCCAGAGTAACCTGTCATCTTTCTTAGAGCTATTCTATAATTCACCATGGTAATTAAAACTCAAATACTATATTGAAGTTGTTCAGTTTCCATTCTACTTGGACACTGTTACATGTAGAACAGGGACTGTTTTGTCTTTCCTGACTCTGTCTTGTACAAAAACTTGCATCCTTCTATAAATTTTATTTGGAAGGGCCACCAAAATGTGGCTAACCCATTATCTTAAACTGGCAAACATGGTATATGTTCACTGTAAAAATGCTCTCTATTTATTCAGAGTGCAGAATCTGATGTATAATTTAAATTTTAATAGGCCTGAGCCTGCTTACTGTGGGCTCTTCTCACATTTTGAATCAACATTTTGAAAGAGGAAATTGAATGGGTGAGCCAGCACATGGAGCGCCTGTGGATTCCCAGTAGCAGGGAGGAGATCCCAGCATAAAATGGGGTTTCTGATACACAGCACAGGGAGTCTTTGGGTGAGAGAAAAAGAAAATGCAATTAGAGAGAGGCACAGTCGCTGACGCCTAAACACTCTGTTTGGAAGTGTTCTAGAACTCTGAAATAAACCCGTAAAATAATCCTGCACACACCATTCAGAAGGAAGGGTCATTTTTAAGGTTCTCCTCGGGACATGTTTTGGCAGTATTTTTTTGTAACTGAGATGAAAAAAAAAACCCCAACTGTTTCTAACCAAGCACTTAAAGGCGAAAGCCTTGAAGGCTGCAGTCAGTTCAGGAGACAAAAATAACCACCGAGCACGTCAGGTTTTCCAGCGCGGCTGCCCCAGGTGAATGGGGGTTTTATGGAGCAGGGGCAGGGCAGGAGCGAGGGAAGAGGGAGGGAGGGAGCCACGCAGAGCTGAGTCAATACCCGACGTTGTTGGATGTGTGTCCCTGCCCGGAACGCCCGCGGTGGCTGCGCTGGCCATGCCAAGGATTAGCTCAGTGCTCTGCCTTGGCTCCGAACGTTCTTCTCGCAAAGAGGCAGAATAAGTTCATTTTAGAAGTACAAAAATCGATAAGGGTAATTATTTTGAAGGCCATTTCTACTGTCACCCGGAACTTCTGTAGCTTCCCAAATAGCTTTCTAGCCTGCACATGTAAAACTAAATGACCTTTGTAATTTTATTTGTATTTCTTCATTATATTTCCTGCTTTCTTGTAACAACATTTTCCTTTTTAAGTTGTAGATAAGCATTTACAAAACACTTCTAACTTTAAAAGCTCTTTAGAGTCTGAAATGTGTCTTTTCAGTTCAGCTGGTGAAACAGAAACACTATGGACTAAAGTGTATTCACTCCTATAGCCTTAAAATAACAGGGCTCAGGTCCGTTACTTCAAGTGTTTGTGTAACTACATTGTATTTACTTTTCTATTGCATATGAGCAACTAATTACTGTAGCACCTCTCTCTTCTTACGGTATTTATATTTCTGTAGTCACCAGTAACTTTAAATAGGAACAGAAAAAAGCATAGCACTCTATGGGCTGGACGGAAGGACTCAGAGAAACCGTACATATTTTTAAAAAGATACAACACCCCTCTGTCTCTGCCATCTCCCATCCTGTGTGCAAATTCCTTTTTCTTGCTAGTCAAGGGGTTGTCCGATATCATTGTATTCTGATTGTTTTTTCTAAGTCATCTGTAGCCTGCTGGGCAAAGAGGGATTCCTGAAAATTCAGGAGACCTGTGTTTCTTCCTGAACCACCTCGTGCTTCCCCATATTCAGTTAAATATCTGCTGTGTTGTACACAGGATACAGGGTTCTCATTTCAAAGAAACTGAAATCTTGAGGTGGTGTGACCTGAGAATGAGAGAGAGGTGGTAACACATACCCAGGCACTGTGGGAATGGTTCTGCCTCACGTGGGAACGTTACCAAATCACTAACCTGCACTGTGGGGAGAGAAGTTTGGATGTCTGTGGAGATGAGAAGGGGGAGGATGAGAAGGTTCTCATGAAGAGTTCTATCATTCGTTTTATCAAGCCAAATTTTTTAATTGTCTGCATCTCTTGGGAGCTTTTCTGAGCATTATGGGATGATAAGTCTTTGTTAACTAACTGAGGGCTTCTCAAAGACTGTGGATGGTAGAAAACAAGATTTGTACAGCAGCACATTGAGCAGTTAATGCATCCTCTCTTCTTTAACTCAAGAAAGGAAACTGGACCTGTGTAAAATAAAAAATAGGAGGGACACAGAGTCCCACTCAGTGACTGCCAGCCACGTGCAGGAGTTTCAGAGCTGTGGGTTGCTCTGTATGTCTGTGCACTAGGACAGCACGACTGCAGGTTAAGCACTGCAGACACCTGTGCGGCAAATACAGGTGGGACACCCTCCAAGGCTGATTGAGGGATAGAGGGATTACTGGAGGAGGTGTGCCAGGGAACCAGCTGTGGAACTGAACCTGCCAGTCTTGCCATGGAAATGGAATGCCAGTGAACCACATCTCCAGTCAAGACTTTCAGATGCAGCCCAGTCTGGGATTCTGATAGTGCTCCTGGCACTTCCAGTTGTTGTAATGGCTCCTGGGTGGGAGCTGGTAACAGTTGTTTGATTTGGGTGAAGTCAAACTGGGCACTTCAGGGCCCTTCCAACTCCTCTTCTCAGCAGTGTGTTGCAATCTCCCAGACGAGGCTGGCACACAATCGTTGTGTCAGTGCCAGGGCAAGGAAGGGAGTGGGGATGATGTGGCCATGTGCCCCAGGCAGGGTGATGTGGCTGCATGCTGGGCTGCACCACAGTTTATGATGGTTTCTGCACAGAACCACACCCAAAAGTCTGAGGGATTTTTCTTCTATATCCTCCTAAAGTAAAATGAACCAGTTCAGCTTTTACCTGCTCATGGTTCAGAGGAAGCTGGTTTAGTTTGGGCTGTAAGACAGCAGAGCAGAGCTGGCAAACTCAGGATCTGTTGAGAGGATGATGAGAAGTCTGCTTGGTCTTGGCCTTCTGCTAATGCTGTACAATCGCTGATGAAGTGGGGGAATTCATCAGTGTGTGCATCACCTCTGTTTTAGCAGCTGTGATGTGAGGGAAGGGAAAGGTTATTTTGTTGATTCTGAAGGTGCTGTTACTTAATGAACATTAAAGTTTAATTTTCAGGCTAAGAAAGGGAGAGCAGCTACTTGTACAGTAACAACTCGTGTGCTATTCTCTGACTTGGCAAGAAAAGAAGCTGTTACTAAACCAACAGGAGCTATTCTGGAGAGAAGGAAGTATTTATTTTGTCTGGCACCCCATGTTGCTTTTGCATAACAATGCATGATTAGTTATTCTTCTATCACTTAGGAGCTGCTTGGTTTGTCTGTGGCCAGAGAGAGTTATTTATTTAAACTGCTGTGGTGAGCAACAGCAAGAAATTTCCTATCCCTCTTAAATGTAGTCTGGTTAATGAGTATATTAGGTAAATGTATTTTATTACTGCTCTTTGTTAACTAACTAATATGGTTGTATGTTTATCAACAGGCCAAGTTCTGGTAGAAATCTCAAGAACACACAAGAAACTTAATGACAGTCTAGAGGAGAGTGTAAGTTAAATGACTTTTTAAATTCATTTTCCTTGTGAAATTATAAATTCCTTTTGCCAATTTTTAATAACTCTTCATTCATTTGCTTTTAAAGTTCAAAAAATTTCATAAAGAAATTATATCTGAACTGGAGAAGAAAATAGACCTGGATGTGAAATATATGAATGTAAGTATACATTCAATTCTAAAGCTCCTATTTATTTGTCTATTACTAGTCAACGCATTTTTTCAGAAAATGTTCCCAAAGAATTAACTAATCAGTAGGTTAGAAATGGTACATAAAGATGGCCAACATTTTCATGCTTTATCTAAGTTTAAAAAGGGAATCCATTTTATGACTTCACAGGTCCTTAAAACTAAAGCAACTGTTGAACTCCTTTAGTTGTGAGAGATCTCAGGGATCACAGAAGTGCTTTAGGCACTTACCCAGCTCTGGGGCTGAGTGAATTATGAGCTGTTGTAAATGCTTTGATTGCAGGCAACTCTGAAGAGGTACCAAACCGAACACAGGAGCAAACTGGATTCTTTAGAGAAGTCTCAGGCTGAGCTGAAAAAAATCAGAAGAAAAAGCCAAGGAGCACGAAATGTAATGAAATATGAGCATAAAGAAATGGAGGTCAGTGCATTGTCTCTTATTTGTTTCTTTCTTTGTATAAGAACTGGTCAACAGAAAACGTTAATGATTCCTGAAAGCTGGTGGGGATTAAAGGCACTCCTAGAGGATGTATTCCAGCTGAAATTGAGCTCTCACTGCTCCACTGTGCATGTCCAGAGACTTCTGCTCTAGTTTCTAGATTTCATCCCATGACCACTAAAGTACCTCTTAAAGTACCTCTGTAGCTACACCTTCATGTAGAGTTTTACACAGGAGTCAGCTAAGCTATGCAAATTCAGTGGTCATTTGCTATAAATTTATTTCCTAAAGTAGGCAATGCCAACCTTTTTTATCATTTACTGCCTTTAATCCAGCATTGCCATCTTGAGGAGAAATCTGAAATGGCAGGGCACTGAAGAGAAACAATTTTAAAATTAGGATTTCCTGTTCTGGTTGTCATGTATCTCTCTGAAAATACTTGCCATTGATACTTTTATTTGCACAATACTTGTACTTCATGCTAGCTTATTTTTTTCCATACTTTTCTACTTTAAAATTCAAATAAATCTTTGTTTATAACTCAGATAAGTAAATGTAGATGGTAGGAACTCCTATTTCTTAACCTGTCTATCTTTTAACCTACATTCATAATAGGTTTGGTTTTTTACAGTTCTGGCTCTGGGTCTGAGAGTTCAAGGATTAGCATTTAATCACAGTTCAGTTATGAATCCTCATAACCTCAGATAAATATAGTTAAGCCTTTTTAGTTCATTCATTTTCCCCCCTCTTAAATGAAGTAGAGATTCCTCAGAGCTTTGTGCGAGTAAATGAACTACTGTGGAGCAGACAAGGTAATTAGTCTAATTAGAACACCTGTGGCTGTACAATTGCTCAGCACAGTCACTGCTTTGATGTCAGGTTCTTATCTACTGCAGAGTTTTATTTAAAGGCTAAAAGACTCTTTCTTCTTTTGCTTCACTTCCCCCCGCACGGCCCCTAAATAGGCTGTTGGTGCCTGTAGGGACAATACACCTTTACCTGATGGGATCAGGCAAGTCAGGTGTGAGCAGGAAAAGAGAAAGGTTTGGAAGCAGAGCCACCCACTCCACCTTTGCAAAAGCTACCTCTAAGGCTTTGGGAGTTTACCTCAGTAATTGGATACAGTGTCAAACAAAACTCAGAGGCCCTATGTGAATGTTCTCCTGTTTTCCTCAGTATTTGGAAACCGTGAGCTCTCGCCAGAGCGATATCCAGCAGTTCATTGCAGAAGGCTGCAGAGAAGCTCTCCTGGAAGAGAAAAGAAGGTTCTGTTTTCTGGTCGACAAGCACTGCAGCTTTACCCAGCACATGCATTTCTACCACGTCCAGGTCAGCGAACAGAAACAAAATTCCTTAAATCCTGTCCTGTAGGAGATCTCCAGTATCTCCTGCAGCACATAGATCCCACTGCCAGAAATAGCCAAGGAACACTGAACTGCCAGACAAGTGTTGTGATCAGTTCATAAAAAAGTTTACAACACACTATTCTATGAAATGTATTATAGCAACAATTAAGGGTTATTGTGACCTTTTAAATCCACTGTCTGACCCTGCAAAAGGAGAGCCTCTTTTTAAAACATATTCTTTGTTTCAAAGAGGTATTGCTTAGAAAAATCTTAGAAAACACGTCGATGTTGCTGGTGTTAAGGGTTTGGTGTAATGGAAGTTAACCAGTACGCCTGTGCAATTTTATGGAAAAGTACATCTCTGACAAGTACCTTTTCCCTTGGATGCAGTGTGCGGACTTCCTAAAATCCAAGCTGCCTGGGTGGCAGGAAATCTGCAGTGATGCCACCAAAGTGCCTGAAAAAGTCAGAATGATGATAGATGAAATAAGGACACCTGGATCCACTCCAGTCTCGGGAACGCCGCAGCCTTCACCAATGGTAGAGAGAAATACCATGGTATGTTGTTCTTTGATGGGAGTGGAGGGGCTTCACCAGGTTTTGTTTTTCTAACTAAACATCTGGGATGGAGAATATAATGTATCTCAGTTGAAATATACTGGGGTTGAGTATGGAACCAAAATCCTTAAGCTGAAGCTCTGCTACAGGAAAAATACAAGCACAGCAGGGAGAAGCCTAGCCTCAGGACTACTTTTGTTTTAACCATTCCATTTCCAACATTCTTGTCTGTAAGTAGTAGTAATTACATACTCAGTAGTTCAATATAGACTGAAACACAATGTTATTTTCTGTTTTCTTTCCTTCTTCCCTTCATGATTCTTACTACCTTATTAGGTACAGGTTGAATTCTCATTTCTGTTTGTATGTTGTGTCACCATTAGTTGCTGAATTTCTAAATGATTATAGTGAAGTTCTAAAAAAGAAAAATCTGGAGATCATTGTGCTATTTGTGAAAAAAAAAAAAAAAAAAAAAAAGGCTATCATAGCCTTCCCACTAACAAGTGTTTATCAAGGGAAAGAAGCCTCTTACAAACCCATCAGCAATTCCACAGGAACATGTAGGCTTTATGTCATGTCTCCATGTGTATCAATTGGGAGTATTTAAGCTTTGCTCTCTAGAATTCAACCTTGCAAATAAGTGATGGCTGTCTCCTCAGTGTTGTGACCCCATTGTTTTTGTGACTTTAGATTGGAAATGATTTTTATCCTCATCATGACAATGCATCCAACGTGCCCCCAGCTCCCACAGGCAGGGCCTACACGAGCCCACTCGTTGATATGTTCAACAATCCTGCCACAGCTCCCAAAGCACCTTCTGAGAAACTAAATCATTCAGCAGGTGAGTGTCCCCTTTGCTGCAGACTGGGTAAATGTGAATGACACCCAGAAGAGTTCAAAATTACCTCAGGGCTTCTCCCCCACCACCACGATGTGAATTCCAGGATGTATAGAGGAGTAGGAAATGGTCTTTACAAAGCATTTATGACTCTCTTATAACAAGAGAGAGATGTGTTATAAGAGAATTGTTTGCAGTAAAACACAGGTCAGGGTAGGTAGATTCTATTTGAATCACTTTCTGTGTGTCACTGATTAACCCAACTTAACTGCTCTTATGAATTCCAGCGTTATCAGCAGAAGGCACTCTGCAGTTTTGAGTAGGACACATCCGAGGGATTGTTTCCCTGCACAGAACAACATAAATACTCTGACAGTCCCGCTTTGGTTTCCTTTAAAGGCACTCAGCACTAAGGGAAGCATGCATATGGGACAAAACGAGCAGTCTTGTGTTCCTTTCCTGAAACGGAAAATCCTATTAAGATTTATTTTCCAAGTTTCCAATATCTTTATGTTTTTACTTTCCCTGCCACAGGGAAGGGAAAGCACTAAGCCTCACTCACAGCATAAGAAGTGAAGAAGTGCTCAATGTGATAATAGCAATTCCAGCATTTCTTCCTTGAAAATGCGTTTACAGTATATTGTACTAACACAATGTACAAATAGCACAATTTTGAGCCCTCCTTTATTTTGTCTTCCGGTAAACATCTAGTTTAAATATCTGCAAAGTGCCAAGTACCTGCAGCTCTCCTCGATGCTGAAGCTGAGTGTGAGGCACATTTGAAAGTGAAATCTTGGATTTTATACGCAGTTACTTTTTATAATGGAAAATTTTCAAAGGCTTTCTTTTATGGCTGTGATTGTTTAGCACTTTTCATGCCAAAAGGGGAGAAACGTAGCCAGTTAAAACTTACAGAAATTTTTATATCTGATGGTTCAACTTTATTATGCTGGGTGTGTGTATATAAATGCACGTGCTGGTAAGAACTTCATGGCGATAAGAAGCATTGGCAGGCAACTGAGAGGTGTCTAAGTGGAAAGTACAAAGTCTCAGAACTTGATTTGCACTTGATTATTCCTTTATTTTTTTCTTGTCAGACTACTAATTGCATTTAATTTTCTTAGTGTGGCTAATTTTTTCCTTTAATTTGATTTTTTTCCTTTGTGTTTCTTTTTTTTGACAGAGAATTCAGATGATGCCAGTTTATCACGTTCCACTTCCGTTGCCACCGGACTAAATATAATGAAAAGGCAAAAAGTGAGGACAATCTTCCCACATACTGCTGGAAGCAACAAGACACTGCTCAGCTTTGCCCAGGGGGATATCATCACACTGCTGGTAGCTGAGGAAAAGGATGGCTGGCTCTATGGGGAGCACGACACAACCAGAGTGTGAGATAATCAATATATTACCCACCTTGAGCATGAAGGAAAACGAGTTTCATCAGAGTTTGTTAGCAGATAGTAAATGGTTTTCTAACTTTTTTGTTGGCTGTCTGGGGGACTTGGAGGCTTTCTGTGAAGGAAATCACTGCATACACTTTAGGGAGGTTTTGCACACTAATTTGGCATCATCAGAAATCGGGTCTTCAGAAATTAAGTCTCAGTCTGTTCAGTCTATGGTTTTGTCCAAGATGTCTTTTGAAAGATCTTTCCAATATATATAATATCAAAAACCTTTCTCATGACAGAAAAGGATGGTTTCCATCGTCGTACACAAGACCGTTAGAAGAAACAGAAGATAAAGCCTTTGCCCCTGTGCCAAGGTAACATTTTGGGTGGCACTTGCAGAAATGCCCAAATCTTCACTAACATTTATTAGAAATGTTATTTCTGTGTCCATGTTCTTTGAGGATCAGTAACATGTACAGTAAATACTCTCTAACAATCTGCAGTAGGAGGGCTCGATTACGTTAATGTGTTTTATCGGTTACACACAGACCCAAGCAGTAGCTTTAAAACAGCTCTGTAATTCAGAGTCCCACTGACTTCAGGGGCACTGTACACCATTACTAACTTCCAGCTCATGCCCCTTTGTGCTCTCCTGGTGCTGGGGATAAGTGAGAGACGCATTCTAGGACATGAGAACGGCATTTGTTGGGTTCTGTCTTGCAGCCCTGCACCAATCCGAAGTGTTAGCTCTGTAAATCTTGTGGAGAAAGGTGAAGTTGTCCTCCCACCACCAGACTACCTGGGGGCTTCCCAGGCAGACAAACGAGTGGAGTCTGCCAAAGGTCCTGCTCCTAAAACACCGACGGACAGAGCGGAGCACGCCGGGCCGGTGAGTGATTACACAATTACTAGTCTTTGTCTTACTGCTCACTTAAGTATTTTGCTGATCTGTATCTGAGGGTGATGTTGTTGAGAATTCTTCAAAAAGCCTCTAGAAGCAGAGATCACATTCTGAAGGAAAAGAAACACCCTAATACACATAAAATAACAGAATCTGCCAAGTCCTAGGAGTGGAAAACAAATACATCTTTTTTGATAATCTAAATTTCCACATGGAAAACAAGATTAAAATAAATTAGGAGTTCTGGAGTATAAAATAATGGCCACTTTTGTTGAGGTACCCCCTAACATTTTACTGTGACCCCACCTGACCTTTCACCTTACAAGAGAGCTGTAGAGAGGAGTTGCTGCACTTGCATCCAAGTCTTTCGCTCCCAGGTCACTATTTATTTTCATTCCTTTGGGAAGTTGCTGAGCTTCCTTGTCTTTCCTGCTTCCGTGCAAGTCTCAAACCCCCGCTCCCCCATAAGGCTTTGGAAATAAGCCCAGCATTGTACCAGGCTGGCCTGGAGACTCATACAGGATTTACACGCTGGGTAAAACAGTCTGCGCACTGTGCAGGAGTGAGCAGAACACAGAAGCAGGAAATGATTCAAGGCATCTTATTTTTGTTTCAGACTACACAGAAAAAAATAGCTCAGGATTTTAAGAAGATGAGGAATGGTTCTAGCCAGTTACATTGTTCATGCTGTGCAGCAGAGCGACAGTATTATGGAGAACAAGATCAACTAATAAAAAAAGTAGTTGACAGAGCTTTGATGAGGGTTGGTGTTCAGTAAGATGTAATTCAGGCATTTGTTCATTTTAATTAATTTTAAGGGCTAATTAGGCCTAAATCATGGTCTGTTTACAGCTGATGTACATGACCAATTTCATTGAAATCACAAGTCAAGTGTGAGTTAAGAACCCTGCTGAACGAGGTCCTGAATAAACAGACGTTTCTTCTCCTGCATTGTGGTATCATGAATGTGGGAACTGGGAACTGCTGGTACAGCACAGTGTGCCTGGAAAGGAAAGGCTGATAGGCCTTGGTTCAGCACTGAAATTTGAAATATTAAACCCCAAATGGCCATATAGACTAAATTGGTACAAGTTGCTCCATAAGAGGTGACCGAGTATTCCTGCTTCTAAATGCAAAAATGTATATTCCAATTTTCACTTTGAGATTTGACACCTTTTAGCAGCAATTAGTTTGCAGTTTAAAATACATCATTAAGAAAGGGGGGGGGGGGAGGTAGGAATTAGCTGTTTGTTGAAACTCCCCCATAGCACAAGTAGTTTGCCAAAGGCAACAGTTTTCCATTTTGTCCCACCCAAAATGCTGCAGCCTGGGACAGAGCCACACTGCCACCTCTTGGGTTATCTTCACAGCACCACTGTAACTTTCTAATTTTGATCTTCTGAAAGAATCCTGTTCAGTTCAGCTGAACTACATAATAATTGTTCTAAATGGCTAAATATGTTAGCCTACCTGAATGATGGGATCTCTTTTCCTTAGCAGGACAGTGAAGGCACCTGTAGCATATCTTTATAAACTTATGTAAATATCCTTTCTTTTACAGAAACCCAACATGAATGGCATTACAAAACCACCTTTTCTAAGGTAAGTTTTTAACACTTTTACACCAATTTATTTGTGTTGATTTTTATATTAGCTTATATTATTTTATCTGTTGTAAGGGAAAGTATTGATGTTTATCATTAATTTCCCTGGGACCTTTCCCCAGCACTGGTAAAACATCATGGATAAATTTGGCTGCATTTTTCTCTAGAGTGGCCTCAAGTGAAGTACCATGAACGGGCCCTTCTCAGAAAAATGGGTTTCTCCAGTAGTTTGACAGGGAGAAGGACTTAACCTTCCTTTAACTGTCTTTCAAGGTTTAAAAGCAAAAATCCTTGAAGATTGGGACTTGTACAAAGAAGTCCAGATCTAACTAGGCCTTAACTTCCCAAATTTTTGGATCACTGCAGAGTGAATCCTCACATGTAACTTTGTTTTACAAATTCAAGTTAAACTAAGAGTTGCACAGAATCCTTTGGTCTCAAACCATAACTTACTTTGAAGTGGTTTGAAGACAACTTCCATGAAGAAGTTGAGTTGTTTAAATTGGGGGTAGGATTGCAGCAAGCCTTGGAGAAACTTTATGCATTTCTTTGCAGTGGAGAAAACCCCTTTGCAACCGTGAAGCTCAGACCAACAGTAACGAACGACAGATCAGCACCGATTATCCGATGAATACACGGCCCAGACACGTCCTCCTTCCTTACCCACACCCAGCTCAGTAATGACAATTACCATCTCAACTTCTTCTAAAAATTTATTTAAATGTAATTACTGTACAATATTGGCATACTGGAATGGAGCTCTGATGTTTGTTTTTTTAAAAAACTTTTGCTTTCTAATGAGGTAATTGCTTTGGGCTGGTGTTTGAGCTTGATTTTACAGTATGCCTTTTTTGTAGTAGGATTTGTGAAAATGCTGGAGATAGTTTGGATGCTCTAGTGAATCAGTGTAAGTAATAGCTCACAGATCTGAATCTTTGGCATTCATTATTTGGAAGCTGCAATGGTAAGTTCTAGAATATAAGCCTGCATATGCCACCTACTAAAGAAGATAACAGTGATTTTATTTTTTTTTCCAAACAGAACAATGTAACAACTGCCTTATTTCAGAATAGAGAATCATCTGTATAAATGATTATACATTATTTTGTGTAAGAAAGATACCTTAGGTTACAAATAAATATTTATCCTTTAAGAATAGACAACTTGTAAAGCTTTGCTTGATATTCACTTACAAATTTTCAAGTGTTAACAGAACCCCATTTTCAGTCTAATGTTGTACTGTTAACACATTCTTCAATGATAGTTTTGCCTTTAAAACGTGTTGCCAAACTTTAGTCTGAGAAAAAATCATAATAAAGCAGTGCCACAATTTTTTCTCAAGTGCCAATACAAAGAGCTGCCTTTGAGGTTCCTCCGTTACTGCAGCCTTCCCAAAGGAGAAACAGCTTAAGTTTGAAAAGTTTTGGTTAAGGAGCTGAGCAAAGGCCTGAATGCTGGCATGGTGCAGTACCTGAGTTAAGTGAAATTGAGCTTTTAACTTCAGCCACAAGCAGAGCTGAGCAGTTTGTCACCTCAGACTCAGGTGTGGTAAATCCAGCAGAGCCCGCTTGTCCAAAAGCCTTTTCCTACAGTAATAATCGCCTCAGAAATTAGCCTAGAATGCTGAAAACTAACTCTCTGCATCAGCAGCAGGTGCTTCATCCCTGCACAGCTCAGGGGATACTTCCCACTGCTGTTGTCTGTATTGTGACTGCTGCCACTGACCAGTCCTTACTCCAAATCATTCTATTTTACATACGTACATGCTTCCTGAAGCATCCCCTGGACCGTTCTACTACTATAAACAGTGAATTCAAGTCATGTGAAATGCCTTTCAGTTACTTAATATCAAAAAATAGTATATGAGCATGTGCTGGCTCCTCTCACCCTGCCTTTCAAGTTCAAGGCCGAGGACACTGCTAGAGAGCCCTGCATAAATATCCACCATCCCAGTTTGAAACACCAGCCTTTCAGAAGGGTAACTTACACCTGAGCCCGTTTTCTAAAGCATATTAGAGACAAGTCAATCTATGTATGAGCTTTCAATAATCCAGTGTCAGAATTAAATATCTAATGTGTAAAAACTTTTACTGAGGGCAGCTCACGGTTGGCAGTGCCCCGGCCTCTTTCTAGAGAGGAGGGCCCTGCTGCAGACAGAAGGTTCTGCTGTCTGTAAACCAACACATCTGCACAAGGCAAAACCTTCACTAATTAAAGCAGGGCTCTGATTGTGTGTTATTACTTGTGCCTTCAGAGAGGGGAGAAGGGCTGTTAGTCAGCGGTCGTACATTTGCAAAACTTCCCTGAAGTATCCGATGTCCTAAACAAGTACAGCCTTAAACCATGGTTTATCATCAGCATAAAGATTCTGGCAAATATTTATCCTTCATTGTAGCTAGGATTACTAACTCTGCTTTCAGACTGTGTTATCAGACACATCAGTCACATACTTAATAATCCAGCCACAAGTTGAGGATTGCAAAAGGAAAAGCAGTTTTATTTAGTTTTCAACAGGTGCCACTAAACATGGAAAACAAGTCAGGTTTTCATGTTTTGCAATGCACATGCTCATAAAAGATTAAGTTTAAATTACATGCAAGAGAGACTAAATTTCTTCACACTTTACAAAACAGGTCTGAAGCAAATAACATGATTGTACATGACATTTACATTAGAAAGAGTACGCTAACAGTTGTAGCTTCCGTAAGCACATCCACGTTCATCCCCTCAGCCAAAAGCTGCCCCACAATTAGGGCATCTTCTCTGCCTCAGTGCAAGGCAGAACAGAATCCCAATTGGAAAGAATACAATGGCACACAAAACACCAAGACAGGTGAAGGTGTCCTCCAACACGCCAACCCTGCAAAAAGGGAAAACAGACTCAGTCAAGGACACACACCAACTTTGGCCCCGAGTTACCACTTTGTGATTTGGCAGTCACTGAGAACCACACCATTTTATAGAGCGAGATAAAGTACAAGGTTTGGGGTTCCTACTTCCAGAAACTGATGTCCCTTTAGAACTGTACGAGAACCAACTATTGATGTCATGTGCCTTCAGCTGAGTCCCAGCTCCATGACCACCTTACATGAGAAATTCTGTTTCAGCAACAGCAGAAATTTAGAAGTCCAAGACAGAAATTGAGGTAGTGCTATATCTGAGCATCACCCAAAATGAAAACAAACAGTAAAATTGGAATATTCAGACTTTAGAAATTTGTGCAATTTTACTAAACAGAAAAAAATCGGAGCTTAGCAAAACACTCGAACAAGCTGTATCTTCTTTGACTCACTGGTTCAGTGAAAGTCAACACAAACAGAGCTGAGTGACCCTGAAGTACAGGCCATGAGCAAAGTGCCAAGGCCAACAAGCTGCTGTTTCCCTCCGAGCAGTCACGCACAACCCACTGTATGTGTAAATAGAGCCAAGAAAGGAAGACACAGGCTCAGAGACCATTTCGTTACAGCAACTGGCTGAAACACTGCAACTTGATTAAACTTCAGAAACATTCACCTTCCCCTCAACCATCACAGAAGCCAAAGGCTTTTCAAAGTGCTCTTGATATTCTGCTGCTTATACAACTTCACGTTCAGCTTAAGCTTTCCCTCATTTTAACACACTTCATTTCTGTTTGCAGAATTCTTGTGATAGGATTCAACTCTGCATCTGGTATAAAGCAACTGTCAGGTACCATTGATCTCAGCAGTGGTTTTATTTTTTCATGTCCTCAGATAACACTCCTTTAAGGCAGCAAGTTAAAAAACATAGATTAATACTCAAATCACAGGGATTCCAGTCTTAGTGCACAAGTGTCCCACAGCTCAGCCCTGTGCAGCCTGTGCTGGTCATTGTGGCTATTCCCATAAACTCAGCATAACATCACCTCTGTTCCCTGCAAGTCAGGCAGTCCCAGAGCTCCAGCTGTGAGGCAAGCCCTTTGTTTTGCCACAATAAAAGAACATCTGTGTGTCCAGGGAGATAAGAGCAGTGAGAGAGCAGGTCTGCAAAAGTTTTCTGCTTTTATGACATACTCTTCAGGATTTCAGATCTGACCATTTTTCCCAGAGCTGGATTAGGTTTTGTAGAGTTAGTTTCAGTAGTGTAGGTACTACAGTTCTGTCCCCACAGCTTCAAAGCACTTCAGGAAAGCCTCCTCAAACATGGAAGGAGTTTCACCTCTCTCCCCAGAACCTTTCAGCTCCTATTCCCACACCTCTATCATCAAATCACAAATCCAGGTATCAACACTGACCTAAAATAAAACTTTAAAAGTATCCATGGTACTGCCCCAATTCCTACAAACTCATTTCTTCAGGATGGAATTGCCATACTCAGTACACTGATACAGACAGCACATGTTGTAAAGGACAGTGGTTCTGGCACATCACCCACAATGAGCTGCTGCCTTACAGAATGTCTGGAGGGAACAGTTCCACATTCATTTCTGCTCTTTCTACTCCTAGTTTTAATATTGACCATGGGCTACAGACACTCAGCACCAGCCAAGAGCAAGTTTCTTGGAAACAGCACTATGGAACGTCACTGTGACCTACTCTGTAGGTCAGATTTGGCAATGTCTGAATCTGCCTTATGATGCTGCTGATGATGAACAGAGTTCTGTGTGTCACCAACCAGCCTTTACAGCTCTGCTGGCTCCATGAGCAGTGGGCCTGTGAGGGTCAGAGAGAACACACCATGTCCCCCCAGCACACAACACATCTCTGCCTGTGCACAAAGTGCTGCCCAGCAGACATGGAGGAGCCCAGGCCAGTTTGCTGGGAATCCAAAACTCTGCCTTGGCTCAGCACGTGTGTTAGTCGGTGACTTGCCCTGCATCACCTCCGCAAACAGCACTCACAAAACACAGGCACTGGATTTGCACAGCTTGGTCAATATTTCCTTTTTAGGCTGTGCCTAGTGTTCTGCTCCAACGAACTTTAGCCCAGGATTCCCATCAGCCCATCGGAGCAGTGCCTGCTTCCCTGCCTCTCTCACCACAGAGCATTCCCCAGCGTGGAATACCAATGGGGAAACCAGTCAGAAGGGACAGAACTGCTGGGGAAAGAAACATGGAAGGAGTTACTGGAAAATCATGAACAGAACAGCAGGCACTGTCACTACTAGAAAACAGGCAAACATCATAGCAAATTTTTCCCACATAATGTGGAATATTAATGCTTCACCCAGACCACTGTACACAGTTTTGGTCCCAATTCAAAAAAAAAAAAAAAAAAAAACAAAGAATGTGGATTAAAAAAAGTCAAAAAAAAAAAAAGAAAAAAAAATATAGCTCCCATCGACTTATCCTTGCTACCCAACTCTCAACTCCTAATCCCAAACCAGTTGTTATATCATTAGCCAGTGCCAGGACACATCAAAATCTGCTTGCTAGGTCAAGTTCAGAGCACACTAACCCAAGTGGAGATGCTTTTATTAGACTGACTTTTAAAGCAGAGCTGAAGAGCCTCACATTAAACCTTGCTTCCAAGAGATTTCCCACTAACTGCCTACCTGAGCACGTCACTAGGTGTGATGGGGATTATTTAGCATGGCTTAAGGCTCACAGGAAAGCTTTAGCAAAATTCCTTTGCTGTACAACCTCTTTACCTAGGCTGTATCTGGACAGTGAAACTGTAAAGTTACATTGCAAGTGACCCTCAAAATTAGGCTGCAATTAAAGAATGGAGTCAGGAAACAAGGCTCTCATACCATTGCCTTCATTCGCTAGGGGAAAAATGTGCTACTGGAAGTGCCATCTCCTGGGAAGATTCTGGTGCTCGGGCTGGAATGCAAATGGATTCAGGACTGTTGAGAGAGCCAGGGCAAAAAAGATCCTGTAGCATTCAGCCAGAACTGTCCAGTCTGGACAGCAGCTGAATTTGGCCATTTGTCCTCGTGGAAATGCACAAAATGCTGAGCACCCTCAGACCAAACAAAAACCAGCAGCAGAAGCTTAGGAGGTGAGGCCTCTCCTTTTCCAATGCCCACAGGTTAAACCAGTAACACACCATGTGTACAGAGGCTTGGACACACTCTGGGTGATTCTGAGTAATTCAAGATTCAGCAGCTTTCACTACTGCACAGCTCCATCCAAGAAAGGCAAAGCCCCTTTTCCAGGCATTTCAGTGCCATCACAAATAACACTACTTTGGAAATGCACACTAAGTGCAGTGCACAGCACGTTACAGCTGTTGTATTTCCTGCCTTGCTTTGCTGTCACACTAATGCCTTTTTAACTTTCACGAACACTGAGCACTCCCCTCCTGCAGGCATTGTTTGGTACTGTTTTGAAATCTTCTCCTTGTCCATATTCAGTTCCTGCCCTGGAGCCTACACTTGTGACAAGTAAGCCAGTGTGTCTAGTTAAGAGTATAAGCAGCCAATTGATGTGACCCTACAGAATAAACACACTAATTAAACACTAGAGGGGGATCAATCAGGGTACTTCTGGTCAGCCCTGAGCAGTGATGGCTGTGGCCTAACCCATTCCAATGAACCCTCCTAATCAGCTTGCAAGGCTCAAGTCCATTGGTCAGCACATGTCCCTGACACTTAAAATAGAATTTATTTTAAACTCCCTTCCCCCTAAACAGACTTATCAAGAAGCATTTTGTGGTCATGCAAAATGCCAAGTAAAAATAAAAAAAACTGCCATCCATATTCAACTCCAGATCCAGGGAAAAGGCCCAGGGAAGGACAAAGAGAAGCATAGGGAGCACTGCTGGGTCAGCATTGGAGTAAGAGCAGGGATAGTCCAGCCCAGGATCAGACAAGGCAGCTCCAAGGGACACTCTCAGCTGATCAGACTGTACTTGCATGACCCTCACAACGTACCTGTTTGTTTCAGAGCCAGTTCCTGTCACATCTACAACAGAGACACTACTACTGCAGCATTAGCTACACAGACTCTTCTTGGCTTCTCTTGATTTGTGTCACCACCTAATTTTAGATGAACACTTACCCAATCACTGCTTAGCCAGTTACTAAATTTAAAAGGAGAAAAAAATACTTTTTATCAGGGAGACTGAATATTTCAGTTTTCACTTCTATATCTTACCTGAGCTACAGAGTAATTACAGATTCCATATTCAAACTGTAGATTCACTAATGTAACCAAACATAAATTTTCTTCTACAGCATAAACCACATAAAAGCTGATTATAACTGCACCACTCCCTCTCTAAAAATAAAGTGGAAAGGTTTATTTATACTGCAAGAAGCATCTCAGATTTAAGCTATAACTGCAGCTGCCAACTCCATATAGTAAGGTCAATTATTCCCACTGACAAGAATTTAAAACCAAATTATTTTTTCAGACAACCCCCTTTTTCAAATTAAGTCTTAAAACATTAAGATCTTAAGTCAAATGCTCAGGATCAGAGGGCCAATAATGAGATTTGTGAACACAGCACTGGTATGATTTAACACAAGCATTTTTAGACTTATCGCTACATCACAGTGGATTACACTTGGAATTTTCAAATCAGTATCCCATCTCCTCCCACTAAGGTTGGTTGAGTTTCAAACTTTAGATTTCAACAGGAACATCAGACCAGAGGCTTTGGAAGCTACACACTAAATCTTTAATTGTGAATATGCAAGCAAAACCAGACAGCTTTTCATTATCACCTCCTGGCCAATGCAACAGCAGCAGCTAGGTTAAATGCGTTTAAATCTCACCTGCAAGCAGCAGAAGAAAAAGAATTGACAATTAGATGTGCAACTGCTGAGTAAGCAATAGTTCACAGTTGTAATTTCCATGAACAAGGTGTCGTCATCAGGCTGAGGCTGGAGGAGCTATCTTGAATGGTTGTTGATCCATATTCACAGAAAGGACCCCAAATCTCTATAGACATGGCTTGCTCTCCTCAACACAAGCTGTACATACATGTAAATGCAATTATCTTAAAAGTCACCCTCAAGTAAGAGACACAAGAATATTTGCAGATATACCTGCATTTCCTTAAGTTTTAGGCACATTTCCTATACAGAGGGCTGGCTGCAGGGCCAGAGAAGTTCTAGCAATGGGAACAGCCTGCGTCTGGCTGTTGTCTTTCTTGAAATGCCTCCAGATCACCAGCCTTCTCTAATGCAGGGGCACCACTGCTTTAATTCCAGTCCTGAGAACACACTAATTAGGAGAAAAGCCTCATGGCTTCACACCAACCTCCAGCCTCACAAACAAGGCTCAGCACTCCAGTTAGAGCTCCCTCACGGTGAACATGTCTCAGGGAGAGCTAGACTGAGCCCTGGTGTGGCTTTCCCTCCCTAGTCTGCATGCACAGCCACAGCAGTACCACCTCTGCTCACCAACAAACAAGGCCAGCTTCCTCCTCTCTCCCAGAACAACTCATTGCTACAAAGAAATCCTGATTATCACAGTACAGGCAAGTATTCTCCAACACAAATGGTGACATTAATTAAAAAAATGAGTGCTGTAAACTCAAGCCCACTGACAGGCTGGGCATTAGGGACCACAACATCATTTTTATACAGCCGCAATAGTGAATATATTCCTGCTGCATCTTAGTAATCACATAAAGGCTCACTTACTAAAAAAATGTGTTTTGATTATTGCGCACAAATTGGGTCAGATCAGTAAAACAAAACTCCTCAGAAGCAGCCAGAGCTATTGGTGTCCTCATCCACAGGCTCACCCCTCCTCTCCTTAGGGAGAAACTTCCTGCTAAGCAGCTGCTGTCAGGCTGAGGGGGGGAAAGCGAGAGCTCTGCTAGACAGAAATTCCAAACAGCTCTGCTGGATCAAGGCTCTCTCCTTCCCAATCACGTGTGTGAGCCAGTGCTGCATTTCCCACCCCACCTGCTCCAGCCTCCAAACCACAGCAGAGCAGGGATGGACACCCTGGCACAGCACACACCTACCTGTGGTACCTTTCGTTTTTTTAATTCTTTTCATATTCAACCAGTACGGATTATGAAATTATATTATGAATATTTACAGAAAGTTTAAATATCACAGTTGTGAATAACTGCAGAGAACCTGTATCCTGAGCAGCCTCCTATCAAACCCCACGTAGCATTTGTGACTGAAACAATGGAAGTAAAAAGCAAAAAAATTAAATTTTGAAGGACTTGATCAGCGAAGTGCAATTTTTCCCAAAGCCTCTTCCCTCGGGAGACAGGCATTTAATTGAAGACAACAAAATTTCAACCAAAACCTGACAACTTACTGCCTTGTCAAGTTAAGTAAAAAAAACAAAACCAAAAACCAAACAAAACCTGTAGCAGGGAGAATGCTTTAAGAGATCTGAGAATAAATAAATAGTTTTAATCAAACTTGTCTCATCTTCCAGGCCTAGAGGAAGCTTCAGTGTTAGCAGAACTTGGGACCCACTATGATGCTTCTCCAGCAGATGGTTCTTTCCCTCACCCTTTCTCCCAAGCAAGTGAATATTGTTAAATAGGAAAACAAAAAGCCAATGGGGCCCAACAGAAGGTCTCTCCTAGATTTTGAAGAAAGTGGCTTTTACAACCATCAGATCAAGAGAATGTTTTCACAGTTTTTAAAGGGATCTTTCTTCTGTTAAGTAACAGGAAAGCAAACATTCCTGTGCACTTAGTTCTACCCAACAACGGAAGGTGGAGAAACAGAAAATGAAAGTGAGCAAAAGAGAAGCAGCCAGGCTGCATTCTCCAAGCTAAAAAGACAATTAATGAGTCAATCTGTACTTGGGAACATGAAATAGTTTAAAAGCAGAACCTGGCTGATACTTAGACATCAACTATATGAAAAAAGTTGACAAGATTCGGCAACTCAGTTTAATTCTCTGTACATCAAGGTTGGGAGTAGAAGCTGAAAAAACAGGACTACAACCAGCCAAAACATTCTAATAATGCAAGGAAGGATGGAACACACATTAATACTGAGGTCTGTAATTAGAAAGCAACACTGACCAATTAGGACTGAGCATGATCTGACTAAAAAATAGCTCTAAGCAAGAGGTACAGCTTGCAAGACAGGAGAGTCACCCCTCAGATGGCAGGAAAGCTTGAGAGAGAAGAGAAAGAATGCAATTACCACAGCATGCTACGGACTTGGGAGTCACTTCTGCAGATACTTTGTACTTTTTATGTACCTTTTATGAGTGAATACCATAAATAAAGCCTAAATATCAACAGTGCTCTAGCCAGTGATCCCAAGATCACTTGTGACTGCAGTAAAACAGACACCAACCCAAATAACTGCATTTCTCCTCAACCATATATTTTCAGTGGGAAATGGGTCTTATTTCAGTTAGCAACATTAATACATGCCATAGTGCAAAAGACTGCTTTGCATTTCTGATGGCAGAAATCCTCTTGATGGCCTTAAAAGTAACAGAACAACTAACCTGGTAATTTATTAACAAAACTTTTTATGTATCATTAATAGCTTTTTATGGTTTTCAATGCCCCTTCAACAACTTTTCTGTTGCATGTTGTATTCTGCAATGTGCAGCTATACTCTTTCTTTATAAAACAGGTCTCCAGGGCAAGGAAATGAACTAGAACTGTGTTTAAGGTCTTGAGAAGTCAAAGAGCATTAAGAGTTCTTTCTCTAAGAGAAGCAGCAGTGTAACCTTTCAGAACATGAACCCTGACCCTTTGGGTTTCCATGAATATTTCCAATATTATGCTTCCCCCCAGCCTCCCTGTCCTTTCTCTTGAAGTACCAGACTACCAATTCTGTAATGACTCAAAAGACAAGCAATCTGAGATTTTTCTCTCCTACCTTGACACTTGAACCTTGTTCTAAAGACAGCTAAGAACAAGCATAGTAATACTGCAAAGGAGACTATGACATAACACTACCAGATACAGCTGCTCATACTGAGGATTCCCTGATCTAGAGCATTTCCCAGGTACTGAGAAGAGTCCTACAGTTTAAGCAGTGCAGTATTGTGCCTTACTGTAATCAGTATGTCAGAGTTCTCCTCACAACTTATTTTTGACACAGCCTAAAACAAAAACTGAGGATCCAAGAGTAAACCACTTTTTTGTGGAGAACATTTTGCTGCAGGACAGAGTGTACAATGGGTACTTCCAGCAGAGCAGGTCTAATGACTTAAGAAAACAATTCAGGTAGCTCATTTTCCCAAATTTCTCTGAAGTTATATATTATATTTGCAAATGATTGTTTCAAAAGTCTCTCCTAGACTATCCCAGGATAACTTCCAGGGGTAAAAAAAAAAAAGACAGCAGCAAGAGCCTACCAATCTGAAGTTACTGCAAAGACCACTTCCACAGTAAAATGTTTTGAGCTGTATTGGGTTCAGGGCCACAAGACCTGTATAACACACTGCCTGCCTCTTACCAAGCAGCACACAACACCTGTCCTGTTTTCTGGCTGAGCTGCAGCATCAGCATGTTAATGTAATCACTCAGGTGGCAGGATCTACCACATCCTCTGAACAGCTCAGCACTAACTTTCCCTCACTGACTAAAACACACACCTTCTAGATCAATAGCTCTGCCTGGTACAGGTTTTTCAGCCTGAACTAGAGGCATTTCAGCAGGCACCTGTTCTTAAACAGCACCACAAGACACTTCCTATTTGAATCCACCTCTGAAGGCAGGGACTGACTCTCAAACACCAGCTCCAACAGAGCCAAAAGACATCTGGGGGTCAGCCCATGCCATACGACCACACTCTGCTCACTGCAGCCCACTCTCACTTCAGCTACTCAGGCAATTCCGTTTCCTACTCGTCTGGAAAGGAAAGCAAGGGCTCAGACCTGCAGAACTCCAAGTGCCTCTTTGCCAGATGCCCCAAGGGTAACTCCCATACACTTTAACAGAGGGACTGAGTCTGTACTTGAGTCAGAACTGGCACAGCAGTGCCTGAGCTGCACCAGCAGCAATCCCTCTGCCCTCACCCATGACCTAATATCCTGGGAAGAGAACTGAGAAGTGAAAGGGCTACAGCTGACTTACAGCATTAGAGTGGAAACTGAGTGTCTTCTTCCTTTTTTATGGCTGTGATGTCCCAGAGGGAAGTTGTTCTCTTGCTGCAACTCCAAACAACAGCTGACCACTACTTCTGGTTTTTACCACTGCATCAGACTAACACTTTTAATCAGGTCTACGAAGCTCCCTGTTCTTTTGCAGTCAAAGGACTTTTAGAGATCTTTTAAAGCCCTAAGACACTGATGTTTTCAGCATATACTGGCAATTACCCTGCCTGGTTTTGCACAGTCTGGACGGTGGGAATGGGACCGCACACTACAAGTCCTTCCACAAGACTGCCAGAAAACCAGAAGAAACTACGGTCAAAGATTACAGAAAGTTTCACAATAAAGTCATGTTACTCACCGTCACCAGGCACAAACACATCAGAAAGGACTTCCTGTCATCCTCTCCCCCACAAACTGACCCTTTTCATCTGCTACTGAAGTGCCTTTTCATTAAAAGTACTGCTTGCAGATCTTCCTCCATCATAAAGAACAGACTCGTGGTTTTATATAAAGTGTCTTGTATTATTTATAGCAGTTGTCACAAGCCCATCAGGACAAGCTCATACTACATAAACCAAAGCACTTCACCACTAAATCTTGGTGGCTCTTCAGTTACCTCTATTACAGTACACACACACAAAGAAAAACGATTGAAAACCAAGGAACCATATGGATACCTCAAACACTTAAAAAATAAAACCCAAGACTGAGTTTCTGTCTCAACTCCAGAGCCATTTTACCTGCAGGCAGGACAGCCACCAACTACTACGACAGAAGTGGTGGTAGCAGGCTGTTGAATAATGGTGTACGTGCTCGAATAGTTGGGCTGTGATGTCGGTGGAGGAACAGCATATCCTAAAGTAAGAAAGAAAACCTCAATCACCACAGGTAAGGCACAAAGAACGATAATTAAAAAGTATGACAACAAAATACGGAAAACAATAAACAGAAATGCAGTTTTGATTGAGCACTTGAAGCTCTATCAAAATTAGAGCTGGAAAACCTGGCACTTTTAATAGCAAAGCCACTTCATAAACCCAAGTATCCAGCACAATTTAACCATCTCAAAGGGACACCAAGCTAATAATTAACTTCAAGAATTTGTTTAAATGCTGTTGAGTGTGAGGGGGGGAAAAAAAAACACAGCAGTTTAAACAGTGACCAGAGCTTTCACTTCTGAATAGTATGTATCAAGTATGGCCCACTCCAGCACACAAACGAGTTGAAACATTTTATCTTCCTATGGTTTCCAGTTTAAATTCCAATGCTCAATTTGTAACTGATGAGGTAAGAGTGATAGGATGCAAGTAGAGAGGAAGCAGGATGCATAGCACAATAAAAACCCCCCAACTTTCAGAAAGCCCATGTGCTTAGGTAGAGAATAAGTAATTTCAACAGCTGTAGTTCAAAGACACAGGCCTTCAACTCCTGCATTAACATTAAAAACTTAAAATGAAAAAAAGTTTTTTAATGGGATGGTTAGATTTATGCATTGTAATCAACACAGCCAAGGTACACTTTGCCCAGGTATGATCCATTTTTACCTCCTTTCACAGGGCAGAGTTCTGATTTTCTTGGATCAAGCTACACATCTGTAAAGTCCTGCAACCTCACGACTAAAACTGAAAATAATCAGTTAGACCTGTGCTGTAGGAAAATAAGCTCCAAGTTATTAGGAGGAAAATCAGCCTATGGCCTCAAGCTTCAACTCAATGCTTGATGATTATAGTGTGTGTCTGCTGTGTACTTTTCATAACTTTTGAAGCATTCCTCTTTCCTGAGAAGTTACTTCTTTCTTTGACAGATGTTAGAATCAATTCAGCTAACAGAAGTACTGCACCTACTCACCTGCTTAAGTCCCTCCAACACTACTGAAGTGGACCAGGAAAAAAAAAAAAAAACATTAACCAGAGTGCAGCGAAGTGCACGCAAAGAAAACTCCAAGTTCGGGGTCTGTTTTAGTCTTAGGGCGGCTGAGCCCCTGCCATTGTTCCGAGGCAGAAAACCGGCGCAACGTGAGCGGTGCTCCCAAACCCCGCCAGTATTTCGGGGAGAGAACACAAACACCTCAGGGGCACCGAGGGAAGGAGGGAAGAGGGAGATGGCGCTGGGAAACACCTGGGTCGGTGCGCATGCAGCTCTCTGTACGCCGGCTTCAAGCGGGAGAGCCGAGACACCCCCCGCGCCCCGCTGTGCCGGGAGAGCCGCTCCGGAGCTCGCGGGGCACCCCCGGCCAGCCCCGGGGGCACGGAGGGCTCTGCAGAGCCGCCCCCCGGCCCAGCGAAAGGCGATCACCCCGCGGACCCCCCGACACCCCCCGAGTCCGCCCTCCCCCGCCTCCTCCTCCGACCCACCTGCGGCGGGCGCGGTGCCCGGGTAGGGGTACGGCGGGGGCGGCTGGTAGCCGGGCTGCGGGGCGGGGATGGCGCCGTAGTTGCCGTGCCCGTAGTCGTATCCCGGCGCGCCCGCCGGCGCGGCGGGGCTGTAGGCGGGGGGCCGCTCCTGCAGCAGCGGTTTGCTGTCCATGCTGGGCCGGCGGCGCTGCCTCGTTCCCCGCGGACGGCGGCGGGGGGTGGTGGTGGTGGTGGGTGAGGGGGGCCCGGCAGAGGAAGCGGCGCCGCCCGCCCCGTCCCGCCCCGGGGGCGCGGGCGCTCGGTGTGAGTGTGTGTGAGTGTGTGAGGGGAGGGGGGGGGCGCGCGGCGGGAGCGCGCGGGGAGCGCGGGGCGGGAGCGGCGGCCCCGGTGCTGCGCTCGCGCCCGGTCACGAGGCCGCCGCGGCCCCACGTGACGCCGCCGCTCCCCGGGCGGCGACTCCGCCGGGCGGGCGCGCGCAGGGAACCCGCGGCCTTAAAGGGGCCGCGCCCCGCACCGACACCGCACCGACGGGCAGAGCCCCGCACCGACGCGGCCGTAAAACCTGTAAGGGAACGCGCGCTTGGGAAGGAATTAAGATTCCCGTGCGTCCCCGACGTCGTAATAAAAGGAATGCCACCTTCTGAAACTCAAATTGAGTCTTAGGGGGTTTCTTTTAAAAGACAATTTTAGGCAGCCCCCCGCCCCGCACGGACGGGCCCCGCACCCTTCTGCCCTGGTCAGCAGGGCTGTGAACGCGCTGCCCTCGCTGCGAGGCTCCCGCAGCCTGTGGACAGGCTGGTGCCCGAGCCCCCGGGGCCGGCCCGCTGTCCTTTCATGAAGATGACGGGGTTTAAACACTCTCGCTCAGCCCCTGTATTCCTTCACGTGCCCTCTCCCCGAATTGCAGTCCTGCACCATGTGCTCTGGGATGACCCTGCTGGAGCAGGATGGTTGGACCAGACAACTCACTGCGGTCTCTTCCAACCCGACCCGTTCCGTGGTTCTGTGAAATGCAATCCCTGCTGGAAGCCGGGAAGAGGGTGAGGATGAGGCTCGTTATTCCCTCAGTCCCCCCGAACAGTTCAGTCGGCAGCAGCTGGAGGGGGGGCACGGCCCGGGGAGACCCCAACACCGTCACCTAAAAGAGGGATCAATTCTGCACCTGTGATAATCCCAAGAGCAGCTTTGAGTCTACAGCAGCCAAAGGATTTCAGCTGAGCTCTGGGAAGGGTTGAGGGAGTGTCAGTGTGTGTCCATGTGCGTGCATATATACTCGCAATATAGAGATATATTCCCTGCGTTTGCATTTACATGGAACCCACAATTTTTAGAAAAAAAGGCAAATTTCAGCAGGGAATGGCACTGTGATCTGCACTGACTCCTGCAAACTCTTCCACCTGCACCAGGAAGAGCTACAGTTGGGTGTTAATGGAGAGGTCTGGGGGTGGTGGCATGGAGTAGGAATGTTGTACAAAGAGGGAAAGCTTTTGAAAAGAGACTGAGGAAGAAGCAGGAGAAAATCACGAGGTTCAAAGAAACACTAAAGTTAGGAAAAAAACACTACAGGAAAGAAGATGCTGTAAAGATCTTAAATGTCTTTTACTTCAGTTAAAACTTTGGCTTCTTCCCTCCACACCTTCATCCCTTGGGCTGTCTGACTCACCAAATCTTTTGTTTTGGAAATCACGGGTTTGTCCTTCACTCGAGGTACAAACAGCCTCTATCACCACAGCAAACACTGGTGACTCCCTTCCCCAGATAGCGTCCTGTCCAGTAGGGAAGGCTTAGCCCGATTTCATAGGAAGGGGGTTAAAAAACACATAAAAACCAGAAGTGATTAAACAGTTTGCCTCAAAATGAAACAAATGCTCAAAACAGGTGGGAACACAGGTCACACCACCCCAAATCCAAGCCAGTGCCAGCATCACAGGATGATGAGGGGGTCCCTGCCCTCTTGTTTTCTGTCTCCTTCTTCCAATTTTCAAGTGACCCATCTGGAAAAGGCACCTGATCTGAGGGCTCTGTTGCTTACTATAATTGTGGCAGTATCAATATTACATGAGGTCATTCAAAGAAAAATCTTCGAACACAAATGCAATGCAGTACTTCCTCTCCAGGGGAAAGATACTTCCCTAAAATGAATGTCAAGTGACAAAAAAAAAAATTCGGCCTTACAAAGAAGCGAGGTTTGGGAGAGCATGGAAAGCCAACAATAGGGAAGCTTCTGTACAAACCTCCTCCACTTGTGCTGGGACAAGGGCTGCAAAGCAGCAAAACAGGATTGAAAATATCCTGACTATGCTTCGAACTGAGCAAGGTCTTTCCTAATAACCAGAGATTTAAGTTAATTTTGGAGTGCTCTAGCCTTGCCTTGATCAAGGATGTGTCCCAGTCACGAGGTAAACCTCACCTAGCTGCATTTTCAAGGCAAACTCTGCCTTTGCCGTGGGAAACTGCAGTTTGTGTTTAGACAGCGACAATTCTGGACAAAACTGAGGGAAATCTCCCCAGCCAACAAGGGCAAGTGAGTGAGAGCTGGTTCAGTGGAAGTAACTCCTTCCTCCTGAGTCACACAGTAACCACAGGGCTGAAGGACAGAGGTGAGGAAGGATATCTGGATGTTTCTCTCTCTTTTGCAAGGGTTCAGAGTCCCATTCAGGGGAGACCCCAGGTGTACCCTTCACAGGCCACGGATTGGAAATCAGGTTCACACTAACCTAGAGCAAATCTACCCTTCAAATTGATGGCAAAATGAAAATGAGTTTATAATCAGCTTTCTCTGCAAAACCTTCCTCATCACCTGCTTACAGAATGGGAGCTCTATTGCAACACCAGCAACTGAACAAAGCAGGGGTCAACATCAGGCGCCCAGAGCAGCAAGGGTTTTCATCAGGCATCAGTTCAAGCCTAACTTTTACTTCAAATTTCAGGTATAGCAGAGCCACCAACCACAGAGAAGGGACATCCTGCCAATGTTATGGGGAGCATTTTTTTGGTTTCACATGTAATGTCCTCCTTAAAATAAGCATGAGAAAACTGTACTGGATGTAAATGACTTATCATGCAAAACCTTTGCATAACCAATCTACTGCACTGCAGTTCAAAATCCAAACTGTGAGAAAATCCCAGAAAATGCTCCTTGTGTTTTCTGCAGTCTAATTCCCATGGAAAACAACTAAAATCCTGTTTCCAACCGCTTCAAGTGGCAGCTCAATTGATTAAATTGTATCAGAGCCAGAGCCACTACAAATCTTGCGAAGCTAATTTCCTTGGATCTAAACAGCACTTGGTCTCTACAAATATGTTTTGCTCTGATGATTAAATCATCAAAACACTACTAGTGAGCAAAAATTCTGTGTTGATGTAGGCCCCAGTCTGTGCAAGAGACCAAACCACAGCAGGGTGAGTCAAGTGTCCAAGGGCTCAGCAGGAAAACACCCAGACAGGATGGTTTTGCCTCACACAGGAATCATTCTAGGTAATTTCATGCATGCCTCAGTCCTCAGAACCACAACCCTCTGCACATCAAAACCATCTGAACCTGCAAGCCACGAAACACAGATGTATTCTCCTTAACCAGCAGCTAGAAACTGGAAACTCCTCAGGCAGGATTCACACAGATCAGCCAGTTCCCTTTAAAAGAGGCCTCAAATGGTTTTCCACCTCCTGTACTGTGCCTGTGACATATATGAAGATCTGGGATACCTTTTGGGAATTTTAATGGACAGGCAAGGGTGTTCTTGCTGATCTTCTTCAATTTGCTGTCTTACTTCAAAATGAACTGGAATGTGATGACAAAAACTGAGCATGCAGTTTCAAAGGGGGGGTTATTATTTGTAGTGAGACTGCAAGTGTGTGGTGTCCTGCAATAAATGTTTAGTAGCACCTTTGGTGTTGTCCAGGGAAGGAGGACTGCTGCTATGCTACTGCTACAACTGCAAAGGCCACCTTCCTCCTTACACCTCAGGCAGGATATTTGCTGATGCACCAGGAGTAAATACAATTTCAGACAAACGCTGTTTTCCCTCACTCTGGCTGCAGTCACTGCCCGCTCTGAGCAGCCGGACAGAGGGATGGGCTCTGCCTTCACCAGCCCCTTTCACAGAATCACAGGGAAGGTTGGAAGGGACTACAGTGAGTCATCTGGTCCAACTTCTCTGCTTAAGCAGTGCCATCCTAGAGCACATAGCACAGGATTGTGTCCAGATGATTCTTTAATATCTCCTGTAAGGGAGACTCCACACCCTATCTGGACAGTCTGTTCCAGTGCACAGTCACTGCACAGTAAAAAGTTCTTCCTCCTGTTCAGGTGGAATTTCCTGTGCATCAGTTTCTGCCTGTTGCCTTGTGTCCCATTGCTCAGCAACCCCAAGCAGGGCTTGGTCCATCCTCTTGGCATACCTCCTTTATATATCTCACGGAATCACAGAGTCAGTGAGGTTGGAAAAGACCTCTGAGATCATTAAGTCCAACCTTTGACCTAACACCACCTTGTCTCCTAGACCATGGCACTGATGCCACATCCAGTCTCTTCTTAACTAAATACCTCCAGGGATGGTGAATCCACCAGCTCCCTAAGCAGCCCATTCCAATGTCCAATCATTCTCTCTGTAAAGAACTTCTTCCTGATGCCCAACCTAAACCATCCCTGGCGCAGCCTAAGACCATGTTCTCTTGTCCTATCGCTGGTTGCCTGGGAGAAGAGACCGATCCCCACCTGGCTACAGCCTCCTGTCAGGGAGAGTTGATAAGGTCTCCTCTCCTCCAGACTGAACAACCCCGACTGCCTCAGCCGTTCCTCACAGGGCTTCTCCTCCAGACCCTTCACCAGCCTCGCTGCCCTTCCCTGGACACATTTATCCTCATGGACAAGGTCCCCCCTCCTCTTCTCGAGGCTGCCCCAGCCTTTCAGCTCCCTCAGCCTTTCCTGGTCAGAGACGCCCCCGTCCCCCGCCCATCTCTGCTCCCGTCCCCTGCCGTTCCCGGCAGGAGCCGCCGCGGTGTTTCCCCGGGCCCGGCGGACCCGGACCCGCCTCCCGGGGCCGCCCCCGCCGCTCCCGCCGTGACGCGCGGGGCCCGCGCCAATGGCGGCGGCGCTGGGGGCCGCTGTGGGCGCGGCGCGGCCCGGCCGCGGCT
>JAWMRA010000033.1:9507466-9784714 GCA_035584735.1 Pseudotriccus pelzelni | reverse complement strand
CCGCGCAGCCCCCGCCGCCCTTCCCGGCGGCTCCAGCGCCGGCGGAGCCCTCAGGAGGTGCCGGTGCCTCCGCAAAGCCCCGCCGGGGGAGGCGTGCGGGGCGTTTTGGGGTCGCCGCCGGAGCCCCGCGCCCTCCTCCTGCCGCAGCGAGCGGGGAGCGGGGGCTGTGCCCGGCCCGGGGCCGCTCCGGGGCCGGTTCCGCCCGCCCCGGCCCCGCGGAGGCGGCGCCGCAGCCCCGCACGGCTCCTAAGCCGATCCGGCCTTAATGCCCGGCCGGGAGGGCCCGTGCGGGGCTGCCGGGCGGTGGCTGCGCCTTGCGGGGTTTGTGGGGCGCGGTGGGAGCCCCGCGGGTGCGGAGCGGCGCGGCCGTGGCGGTGCGGGGGTACCGGGGCAGCGCCCGCGGGGTTCGAGCGGCACCGAGGAGAAATCTGTGCGCGTTGTGCCCTGGAACGCGGGGAATCCTGTGCTGGTGGGGGTTCACATCCCGCCACCGCCAGGGCCTGAGCTCGGGGGCACGGCCCCTCTCTCCTGGGGAACCTCATTGCTTTTATAATGTGGAAAGAGTTGGGATGTTTTCCTAGAATTCTGTAGCACTCGGTGTTATGCCAGGCAACAGGAAATCTTAATTAACAATGTATCATCTTCGCTTAAGTAGTTCTAGTTCTCTCAGAAATTACCTGGTTGAGCTGCGGGATGAGGAATAATTTAGCGGATCTGATTTTTTTTCCAGTCCCCTGAGAGTGCTTGACAGTTTCTGCCTTCATTGAAATGCACGTGAGCCACAAGCACTGAGCATCCTTCAAAATCGTGCTGCATCTGTTTTCATCTTCTGCAGCACAACCAGTGCAAAGGGGCCTAGAGTGAAGTCTTAGAAGTTTATAATCCCAAATGCATCTGGGATTTTTCCATAATTCTCCAAACACTCTATCTCAAAAGTTCAGATGTAAGAATATGCAGAAATTCTCACTTGTCTAGGCTGCCTTGATTATTTTAATCCAGTTGCATCTGCCTGGATTATTTTAACTCTGTCCCATCTGTAGTTTTCCTAACTCCATAATCTTTGGAACTTTCTGAACCTTTTTCTGAACTACTCTAGGTACTTCTCTGCCTGCCTGGACTGTCATTCCAGGTACAGACCTTCATTTATATATTTGCCCACCTTTAAGAGACTTTTCCTGTTTACCAGGTGAACCTGTTGGATCCAGGTTTTTAGGTAGTTAGCAAGAGCAGTCCTAGGAATCAAAGAATTGAAACATCCCCCCTGGGATGCCATGGGAATTTACTGTGCTGTTGCTTGACACTGACCCAGCTGGTTCAGATTCTCTGCAGTTTCACCTCTGCCATTCACATCCACAGTACAAGTCAGTCCCTCTGTACCACCACTTCTATCAGTCAGAAAGCTGGCAGGCAACTCTCCTTAGGCTCTTGTGCTGAAAGCACAATTGCCATTTGACAACAAAGCAGTAGTGTTCCACTCTGACTCCAAGCAAGAATTCCTCTTTATTTTCATTGTGTTGGATCTGAATCCTTTTTTCTACCTTTCCCCTCTCTGTCCCCTGCTGTGTAGTTAAAGGAACTGAAGGCAAACTTCAAAATACTCATCAGTAGTTCTGAGTGTCAGAAACACAGAACAACCAGAATTTGTCTCTTTTGATGGCACCCAGAAGGCCAAGTGACAGAAACACCCAGGCCTGTCTTGACTTCTGAAAGGACTGGCCTCACATAAAAGGCTGACCCCTCCCTGAAGGGCAGGGCTGCAGTGCCCAGAAAATGACAGGTTATTATGTGATAGAACTGGAATGGAACTCAGCCAGGTGTCTGCTGTGAAACCATAAGTATTCATAAATATCACATCTATGAGTATTAAAGATCAGATCTCGAAGTGGTTGGATCTGGTACAAAATGTTTTCGAAAGAGGTTTCCTGGCAGCAGCAGGCAATATATCCATGGACTAAAGCAGATGTGTGCTTACAGAGAAGCTCCCTTTCTGCTCCCTTTCTGCTCTCCATCTCTGCCTTTGGACCTGGGTAGGTGTGTTGCTTACACCGAGAGGAGGCTGAGAAGGAGGTACTGCAGGATACCAGGGCTTTGTGGAGCTGAGGTGAGCGGGGTGTGTAGCAACATCAGATCTTCGGAGTGGAGCTGCCTGCTATGAAATGGTCTGTGCTACTTGGTTCAGAGCTGAGTTCTGTCCCCAGCCTGCCAAAGCTGTCCCAGTCGTGTTGTGACCTCCTGTCGGATGGACAGTAGTGGGCTGGTAGCAAAGTCTTTCATGTGGCTTTTCAGAGCCATCTAAGAGGTGTGACTGCACAGCTCTGACAAAGAGATCTGGCTGCCAGCTTTGCACAGGCTCTTTTGAAAAATCATCCCTTACATCTTTATTTAATTTGACTGATGATGGCTCAAAGCAGGACTGGATCTGCAGCAGGTTCAAGATCCATTTTTAAACCTGTTGTTTCCATTAATACCTTCTCTTTGCCTTTCAGATATGGCCATGCCCAGTTCCCTTTTGTGGGCTGTGGATATTTTTGGGAGGGTTTACACCCTATCTACTGTTGGCCAGTACTGGGAGCTCTGTAAGGACACACAGCTGGAATTCAAACGTGTCTCTGCTGTCAAACAGTGCTGCTGGGGAATAGCCTGCGATCACCAGGTCTACACCTACGTGTTCTCAGGGGATGTCCCTATTAGGTACCAGGAGGAAACCTATGAGAACCAGGTAGGACAAGTTATGGTACCAACACACACTTGGCAGAAAGGACAAACCCCCACATCTGATGTCTTGGCGTGTTTTCCTCACAGGAAGATTGATCAGTTTCATTTGTTTTCACTTTTTACCTGAAGTTTCTGAGGACTATATATGTGCCAAATAGCTGGTTATTCTTTTAATATTTAAATTCCCAAAGGAGTTTTACTTCCCTGCTCTTAGCAAAAGCAATGCCAGTGTGAGCCACGAGCTCTTCTGTGTGAGCCATTTCAGACTGAAACATTCGCCCTTTTCACTGGGTGGTTTCTTTTCCTTAGTGACAAATACACAGTTCTCTTAAGAAAACACCCACTGGAACTTCAAGGCAACAAAGATACATTGCCTTTTTATTTATCAAAGATACAATATCTTATATTACTCTTAAGAAAATGCTGGGTTTTAGTGTCTCAAACACTTCTTTAATAAAGGCATAACTTTCCATTGAAGTACATTTCCAGCTTTTTTGCATAGAAGTGTTAAGATGATCCTCCCTGGATGGTGTACTTCAAAGTAATGTCTTTAAAACAGTATTTAAAGGAAATTTATCAATTTTTTTTAAGTTAACTAAAAATTATTTGAGGGAGAAGGATGAGCACATTTTCTCTCCTGAGCACATTTCTTTGCTTTCTAATGAACAATGGGATAAATATAGATTGAGAAAAGACATTAACTTATTGCATGGGTAAAAATACAGCAAATTAATTTTATATGTTATTTAATACTGATACAACTTTTTGCCCATTTAAGAAGGTTCCTTTTATTGTGTAAACATGCTCTTTAAAAATGCAAAACTTAAAACTTTGTTATTTTAAACTTTTGTTTTGTTTGTTCTAGGCTATGAAAAATGGAAAACAAAATACTAGAAAGCACAAAAGGAAACATTCTACAAGAGCTAACAAGGACAAAATTAAACTCAAGTAGTTTATAGATAATGTGCAAAGCAACTTAGCCATACTCCTGCTAAAAGTAAAATAATATTTTGTGTAAAAATGATAGAAGGATTTTGAACCACTCATTTTCCACGTGCCCTAAAATGTAAGACAGCATTACACGACAGATTTTGCCAGTATTTCTATAGTATGTAGGAGTGGGGAGAAGAAAAAAATAAAAATGACAGCTGTATTGGTGAAAATCCTCGTGTTATTTGTACTGCTATTGATTCAAGCCAGATTAGGGGAAAAAACCCTCTGGTGTAACATAAGATACAGGGGAGATTTGCTGAGATAGTTATCTTGACACAGTTTCTGGCACAGAGGCAGTGCTATTTGTCTAGTGCAGACAAGATATTAATCATTTTTGTCCGGGGTGTAGATTAGAGATCCCAAGGCCATCTAATGCAGCAGTGTCATGGTGCCATACATCACCAAAGAAAAAAGCACTGTTAGGAGTAAAATATATCATCAGATGCTCCTATTTGTGTAGCCAAAGAGAACTTGCTTGGGACCAGCTCTGTAGTCAGCCCTGCTTTGAGACTGAAAGTCTCAGAGTCTCTTCCTAAAAAGGCCGTGTTAGGAAGAAACTCACAATGGGAACACTTTCTCATTCACCCCAGGAATTTATTACTCTTCTACTGCAGAAAATAAGAACTGTGTCTTTTTTGACTCCCTGTAGATGACCAATGAGATGATGTGATCTCCAATAAAATCCTTATTTATTATTTCTGGCAGCGCTGGAATCCAGTTGGTGGCTTCTGTGAGAAATTACTGCCCAGTGACCGCTGGCAGTGGAGTGATGTGAGCGGGCTAAAACATCAGCAGCTCGATAGTTTCACACTGCCTTCTCCACACTGGGAGTGGGAGTCTGACTGGTATGTGGATGAAAATATTGGAGGGGAACCAACAGAGAAAGGGGTAGGTGAACAATACCAAAAAGAGATCTGTTCTGGGAATCCTTAGTCTGTAAAATAAAAGGCACTTTTATAGAAGTGTAAAAGGTCTGTAAAAAATAAACTTCCCATAGATACTTCTTCCTGGGAAATAGCTCAACTCTAATACAGCACAAGGAAGGATCTTGTTTTAAAGCTTTTGAAGTCCATAAGAGCTTCCATAGAAGCTTTTTTTCTTTTGGTCAGGCCACAAAATGCTGGCAGCTGAATGCCGTTGTTATTTAAGATCTTTCCTATAAAACAAGCAAAATGTTTTACTGTGTCTTGTTTGTTCTGTGTGTATCATGCAGAGGAATTTGGGATGATTCATAAATCATCCATGGAATTAGCTGATCTGTTAATAAGTGCTCTTGAGACACACAGAGTAACTTGTACTGTGACTCTTGTGCAGAATGGCTCTGAGTTATGATTTCAAGCTTTCCCTTGATCCCACATTTCAGACAAGAAAACCTCTGTTTGCAGGGCTGGACTTATGCCATAGACTTCCCCAGCACCTACACGAAGGATAAGAAATGGAATTCCTGTGTCCGGCGCAGGCGGTGGATCAGATACAGGAGATACAAATCACGGGATGTTTGGGCAAAGGTTCTGGATACCTTTTAAGTACTAAATAAATGGTTTGTCTGAAATAATTAATTATAAGTGCAGAGAAGTTAATTTTTTGTTACTTCTCTGGAGGCTGGAACTGGATTCCTTGACTTCCAGCTTGCTATTCTTGTAAGCATAAATGGAAGGCTGGGATTTTTCAGAGAAAGCTGTGGTAATAAGGTGCCAGATCTCATGGTGATGCAATTGGAGATGGATGCTCAGCTCCACTGCAAATTTCAGACCAACTTTTTAACTAACTTCCCTTGGTTGCTTGACAAAGCACTCTCATTTGAAGTGGCACCTGCCTGGCATCTTTCACCAGCTTTGTCCTCTATCTGTCTGAATAACTGTTAGTTAAAAATTGTAGTTCCATTCTAAGAACATACAAAAACTGTAATTTGTGATGTTTCAACTTTCCAATTCTGTATGCACTGGAAAAATTTCCTTTAAGTAGGGTGCAAAACCAGCCTTCTTCGTGCTGATCCAGCAGCGTTTCCCCTCTCTGCTTGTAACAGCCTTGAACGAGAGGGAGCACCTCCATGCTCAGCCACTTTAGGAAGTGATACATAAACCAATCTGCAAGACACAAGTTAGGCCATGAGTGCGGTGTCTCCTCTTCTCAATCTTCCTTCCCTTTGCTTCAGATCGTGTCACATGATGATCCAGAGCAGCTGCCAGACCCTTTCAATGACATCTCCATCGGAGGGTGGGAAATCACCGATGAGCCTCTCGGCCGCTTGTCAGTGTGGGCAGTTTCTTTACAAGGAAGGGTATGTGTGTGTTCCCTGTGTTTTCTGACACAAATTACTAATGGAAAGGAGTTAAATACTTTTAAAAGAGGGCAGGTTTGTTATTGTCTTATGTTGGTAATGAAATACGCTGTTTGTGCATCTGGCAGAGGATGAAAAGCTGCTTTGGGGCTACATTATGTAACAACTTGTGTTGTAAATGGAAAGGCTTAAATATCTCATAGAATTGCTGTTTTATGGAAGCCTTAAACCTCTATGAACAGGTGAATCTTAAAACTTGGGCTGAGTAATGCCTTATATCCTGAAAAATTGCCCAGAGTGCTGACTATGGCACTGGTAACCAAGAGAAAGAGCCTTAAAACCTGACAGAGATTCTTGCAAAGCATTGTGCTGTGCCTCTGTGGTGGAGAGACAGGAATGATTCAGGAGTTTACAAAATTATTTTCTGAAACTTACTGATCAGAAAGTGATCACCTCCTGGCTTGGCAATGTGGTACCCAACTCTGAAATGTTTTCAGTTTGTTTTCTATTGAAAACTACACATCTTTCATTGTTGTTGTGGTTGGGTTTAGGCCTACCATAAGATGTCTCTCCTCTTTTGCTCAGTGCTGTGAAGATTTGACTCTTGCTTTCCTTCCTTCATCCTTAGAGCATGTATCTGACATTGCTTTGTCTCTAAACATTTTCTAACTTGTGGTATCACAGGGCAGTTTGTAATACTTTTAACAGATATAGCCTGAGCTTTCAGTCACACTTGGCACTGCCTGGAGAGGCAAGCAATCTTGGTAAAATTGTTTAAAAGAAAATTCCCTACGCCTCATACTTTCCAGTAGTACGTGACAAGCATCCCAGTCTACAGCTTACTTGACTGCCATTGTAAAATGCTTTCATTTCCCAAGTAAAAGGCACCAGAGAAATAAAGAATTTCTAAAAATGAGGATTTAACACTCAGCAGCCATGTTGTGGAGTGCTCATGTGACTGCCACAGGATGCTTTCTCTGTTTGACCTCCCCATTTTGACTGTGATCTATAGAGAAATGCACAGTCCAAGACTAACAAAAGGCTGGATGTCACTGAAGGCTGCACAGAGAATGAAATTTTTTGCCCATATTGTGGCAATATTCTGTTCAGTGAAGGGGAGGTCAGGCTGTCAGCCAACAGAAACATTTTTGTGTTATGTATTTGTTCATTCTTGGTTTATATAACATGCCCTGGGATATACTGAAGTGGTTTAAATGTTGAAATACACGCAGGACTTGCAGCAATAGGTTTCTGTACCCAATCCAGATTCGATTCCATGATAAAAGCAGCTCTGTAGAACAACCTCCTCCCTTAGTACATAAGGAAATAGCTTCAACTGCATAATCAACATAAAGAACTACCTTTAAAGGTCAGAGTGCCATATACTACGTAAAAACATCCTGTTGTTAAAGGAGGACTGTTCCTTCCAGTTTGTCTTCATGCTTCTCTCAGTGGCTTCATTGTTACAGTGATATTTTTCCTGGGTTTATTAATTTCTGGTTTTTTAAAACTTGTCTAGGTATGGTACAGAGAAAATGTCTGCCACCACAATCCAGAAGGTTCCACATGGTCCTTGATCACCACTCCTGGTGAAGTTGTGCAGATCAGCTGTGGACCTTATGACCTCCTTTGGGCAACCCTTTGGGAAGGGCAAGCTATTGTGAGAGAAGGAATCGATAGGAATAACCCCCAAGGTAAAGTTTGTTAAATTTAGCTGGAAACCCCCTTGGTTTGTATAGTGGTGAATAAGAGACTAACCTACAATGCCTCCTGGGTTTTGTTTCTTGCAGGAATGTCCTGGAGTATTGTGGAGTCTCCAAGCTCTGAAAATGGGATTATGCACGTCTCTGTGGGTGTTGATGTGGTGTGGTGTGTTACAAAGGATAGAAAAGTAAGAGGGGTCATGATCTGCTTCTGCTTTTTTCTTCCCTTTTCCTGTCTGCTTTTCTCAAACAGGAGTCCTTGCACAAGAAGTGTTGGGGATTTGGACTCTCTATCCCCATGGTTTGGGGAGTTCTAGTTCCCCTTGCTGTTATGGGAGTGCTCTGTGGTTTATGATAGATATAGTTGAGTGTAATTTAAGGAAGACTTTCTGCTTTTCTCTTAGAAGGAATTTTCTAAACCCAGGTCAGACAGATGTGGCAGATGGGTGGGGATGTTGGTGGGAGTGTAATAAGGGGTCTGCTTTTAGAGGATTTTAAACATTGAAATGGAAGGGACTCCTGCTGCTCAGTCTTGTTCCCACATGGGCTGAAGATTACATGAGCATGAGGAATATTTTTATTTACACTTTCCTGCATGATGCTATTTTTTATCTTCCTACTGCAACTGTTCTCTCTTGATCAGCCTTTTAACACGGGTTTTGTATTAGGTGAGATATCTTTTATGTAGATGTGTGATTACTTTCCTGCTGGGGTTTTAATTTACAATCGTAGAAAGTCTCAACTTGGAAAGGACCTATAAGGATCACCAAATCCAACTCCCTGCCCCTTGCAGGGAATCCTGCAAGTCATGAAGAATACTAGAATACTCTAGTCTTAGAGTGCTCTTGTGCTGGTTGCAATCAAATCCTTTCATCCTGAATTCAAACCCATGCACGAACCCTGTGCATGTGTAGCAGTTGTGTTGAGTTTCTCTGGTTTAATGAGTCACTACTTGTCAGCTGAGCCATGGCAACAGCCTGTGCCCAGCCTGCTCCATCTGCCACAGAAATCTACTGTAAGAAATGGAGACAAGCTGGTGTGTTTTCCTTCAGATCTGCCACGGGACAGTCAAGTGTACTGATGGTATTGTATCCAACCAGCAACTTCTAAAGGAGCTGATTGTCACTACAGGACTCTGTGCTACACACAGAGGGACATTTTTTCAGGCACCCTGCCCACAGACACTCTCAGATTGGTAAAACCTGATCTAAGGGAAGATAATTTAAAGAGCTGTACCACTAAAAAGATCCCTCTGACAGTTCCCTCTGTCAGCCCTGCTTCTAGAGTTTGAGCACCAGAGCACTAGTTAGAAGGCCATTCAGAATGATCAAAACCAGCCTACAGTTGATAAGTAATAGAAGGCAGAGAAACCAACCCTGTCACAGAATGTCATACCAAAAAATCTTCCAGTAGGCTCTTCTGGCTGTAGTACCCACAGTACACACTGTATTAAGAGAATTGCTTTATCTTTATCTGATAAAGAATCGAGGAAGTAATTGAATTCTTAAGACAATGCAGCAAGTCAGTATTAGGGATTAAGACTAATCCACTAAAGAAACTAAATTCCAGCTGTCTGCCTGCAAATGCAGAAGGAACAAAATTTAGACTTTTCTGTTGTTGTTGTTGTTATAGGTGTGGTTTAGAAGAGGAGTGAACTCACATAATCCTTGTGGGACAAGCTGGATTGAAATGGTTGGAGAAATGATGATGGTGACTGTAGGCTTAAATAACCAGGTAAGAGAGCTGCATACCAGCTGTGGGATTATTTACTTTCCCCTTTGTACAGGCGCTATTCACACATGGCAAGGACTGTCAGCAGTGCCAGTAGGGCTGGCTGAACAAGAGGTCCACGGGCTTTGAACTGCTAGGGAGGAAAGTGTGGCTGAATTCTGCACCAGGAGATAACAGTCAGTCTGTGTCTTGAATGGCACAGGGAAGTGCAGGCAGTTCTCTCTTGATGGTACAGAATTTTGTACTGCATCTACAGTATCAGCATTAAGGAAGAACACAAAAGGAAAATGCTGTGTCCAGCAGCTGAAATTGCACCACTGCACCTTTCTTGTAACTGGTATCTACTGCATTCCAAGCCATTTCCCTCACCAGGCCCTTTCCTTCCCTAGGTCTGGGGAATTGGCTGTGATGACAGAGCAATTTATTTTCGTCAAGGTGTCACACCAAGTGAGCTCAGTGGGAAGACATGGAAGGCAATTGTGTCTGGCCGAGAGAGCGACAGATCTCAGACCGGGAGTTCAACAAGTCTGCTCAGGTACCAAGTGAAATGCCTGCCTGAGACTCTGCACCCCCAGAGTTTCAATGCTAGGAGATATTTCTTTACATTCAAGTGGTACAGAGGGGGGGAGTGGGGAAGGCATCTCCAATCATTGTGTATGCCAAAAGGCATTTGCACTTTTTGCCATTAAAATTAACAGTAAGCAGCCGTTGTTGGACGCAGAGTAGAAACTGAAGCTCCCACACTGGAATTCACTGCATGTTTGCAGTAAAGCACGTTCCTCTGGGCTTTACTACCACTATCTGAAACTAGTCTCTAATAAGAGGAACTGTTGTCTGTGAAATATCATGAAGGAGCGTCAGCTCTACTTAGGAATTACCCTTCCTGAGTGTCACTGTACATTCCTTTTCTTTGAGAGATTAAATCAGTTACTCCCTGCTGGCCTATGGGCTGTGCAAGATATGCCAGTGGATCTAGGAGTGCTGCAGAAGCTACTTGTTTGAGTCAGAGTGTGCTGAGAAGACCTCTGTAGCCAAGGCAAATCATAAGGTTAATAATGAGCTTTGAAAAATCTGTTTGTTATTTCATAGTCAGAAAACGTGATGTTGCTTCAGTGCTTTCCTCCGAGCTGTAAGCAGCCAACACCACTCATTGTTTGAAAAGATCAATGAAATTCCTTCCTGTGGTTCAGATTTACTTGACTGATCTGCCAGATTTGTGGTGGGCTCTTTACCCTGATAGAAAAAAAAAAGAAGTCTGCTGTTTCTCTGTGTGTCTATGGTCTAAGGCCTGTGGTAATTAACAATGCTTTGGATGATAGTTAATTAATTATCTGTTTGTCCTTCAGTGCTGGCTGTTTCTTTACTGATGATATTCAGACCCAAACCAACGCGATCGTTCAGGGTGATGCAGATGCTTCCTCTGACACGGAGCTTCCCAGCGTGCCCACGAACCCTGCCAGCACTGCCCCAGTGGGAGCTGCATCCAGCAGCAGGGGGAACAGCACGGGCAGCCAGACAGAAATACCTGCAAACCTCCCTGCGGATCCTCTGGACTCTGATCAAGGAGAAGCTGCTGCTGCTTCAACGAGTCACGAGAAAGCTAATCTCGAAACCCATATATCTGCTGCAAGCCCAAATCCTTCTGCAGAGCTGCAGTGGACCAACATTGACTTGAAGGAGGCCCAGAAGCACCCCGTGCTCTCCGTCAGCAGCTTTGCAGACACATCCAGCCTGTCCTCCCTGGGCGTGTTCCCGGCGGGAGCTGAGGAGCAGTACGGAGCCGATGAGCACCCACTGTGGGCCTGGGTGTCTGGAGGAGGCTGCCTGGTAGACCTGCACAGCCCACTGAAGTGGTTCACTGCTCCATCAGGTACTACCCAGTCACCACAGCAGAGCCTGGTTCCCAATCACAGGTCAATAAGCTCTTTAAGAAAAATGTTGGTTTGGTTTTTTTGGAATGAAGCTGTGGTGAAAGATTTCTGATAACCCACTTACTCTTATTGCAGTTTGTTAATAGGCTCCATGTCTGAGCACAGTGCTGCAGTATTTAGCTGTAAAGCACTTTGGGCTTGAGATATACAAAATAAAAGTGCTATTTGCTCTGAGTTTCCTAAGAATTTTGTAAAATAATCTCTGCTGGATCTACATCTCATTTTTAATTGTACTCAAAATGCAACTTCTGGAAAAAGTCATAAGACCGAATAGTAACAGGAAGCAGTGAAAAGGGTTCTCTCGAGAGATGCAGATGCCAATAAGTCACTCCTGCCATTGCTACTGAGACAGGGATGAGAGACAGAAGTTACACAGAGGCACTGTGAATGTCAGCCCAGATGATAATTGGATAGCATTAGAATTTAGATTTGTGATAGACAGTGGAATATAACCACATTTTCAAAACAAACTGTTAACTGTGGCATCCCAGTATGTAACCATGGAACTCTAAATGCTTTGTATCACCTCATTAGCTTGCAGTTCAGTGACTGAATTCCCATTTTGCCAGGTTATGGCTTGCAAGGATTTTACCTTTCACGGACCTGTGTTCAAAGCTCCCTGGAGTTGACTGGGTTTGGTTCTGCTCTAGGTTTGTCATGCTCTGTGCAGTCCCTGTCCCTGTCCATCACCCCAGCTCAGACAGCAGCCTGGAGGAAGCAGATTTTCCAGCAGCTCAGCGAAAGGACAAAGCGGGAACTGGAGAATTTCAGGCACTACGAGCAGGCTATTGAGCAGGTGAGCAGTGGGGACACATCTCTTGTCTTCTGATACATGATTTGAACTTACTGTCAGCTTCATATTCTTGTCCTTATTCCTGTCTATGACAGCTTTCCTGGATTATTACTGTCTGAGCTCCCTCTGGGAAATTAACAGCTTGTCAAACAAGGAACAGCAATCTCCCTCTAAAAACATTATCAGATAGTTTTGTATAGGAACAAACAAATTGCTCAGCATTATTTGAGTACTCTGAAACCTCAAATCCTCAGAGAAATGTTTGCAATAGCACACGCTGTATGGATTATTCCACCACAAGATGAGGCTTCTTAATTGAAACAGTGACTCAAGTAGATGAACTTCCCTCTCTTTGGCCATTAAAAGATTAATTTAACTTGCATAAATAAAACAATGGTGCAAACATCAATGGCAGCTCTTAAATAGCAGCACTTTTGTTTGATGTTCCCTTTATAATGGCTCCTTGGTTATTTTTCAGATTCATTCACATTTTTGGTCCCTTCATTGCTAATTGCCACATGACATCTGGAATTCATTTGATTAAAAATACTTGGAGCCCAGGGATTTAATCGAGTTTAAAAAGATTATGTCAAAAGCCTTTAAACTCCAAACAGAGGTTGTGTTATAACAGGAGCACAGTGGAGCCAATTAGGACCTGTGTGCTACTGCATTCTTGCAGAGGTGAAATGTAGAGACATGAAATACTGTTGCACACGTGCTATTACAGTGCCCTGCAATCCATTTCTGTGACTTTCAGCTTTGGAATACTCTGTGTCAGAATTAACTGATATGATACAGACTAACTTTCAGAAGAGATAACTTGTGGCAACAAAAAATAGTATTTGGGAGAAAGAAAAAGAGTCACAGAGTTTCCTTAATCTGTAAATTTGTGTTTGCCTTGTAGTCAGTTTGGGTTAAAACTGGAGCCTTGCAGTGGTGGAGGAATTGGAAGCCTCACAAATGGATGGATGTTCGAGTGGCACTTGAGCAGTTCACGGGGAGCGATGGGATGCGGGACAGCATCCTGTTCATCTACTACATGTACCACGGGGAGAAAAAGGTGTGTTCAGCCTGAGCCCCTTGAGAGAGCTGCTTTTGGCAAAGGGAAACCTCTGAAAGGGAAATCAGCTTTCATAAGGGAGGCAAATTATGGCCCTCTGATGTTCTGAGCTCTGGGAGCCGATTCAAAGGTAGCCCCGGGTACCAGCAAAGCACAGGCTTTTCTGAGCTACAGCTCTGCCAGTGCTGCATCAGAAATACCAGTCAGCAACCACCCACACTGCTTAAACCATCAGTTCTCCACTAACTAGGAGTTCTGTTGGAAGTTCAAAATGTTCTTGATTGTGAAGAAAGAGCCAGACTTGGCTGGCCAGTCTTCATAAATAGGGTTAATGCCTACAGGCAATAGGAATCCAAGGAAGTGCAGGACTGGAAATTGAGCCCCATTCCTTCTGCACCAAGAATTGATTCTTTGCTATCCTTGGCAGGAGTGCCTTGTTTGGAGTCCTGAAGTGCAAAAATACTGGCTCTGAGGAAGGATTATCTGAGTTTGCCTTAGTCACAATATTTTTTCTCTTGTTTTAGTACATCCACGTGTTCCTGAATGAAGTGACTATTATAGTTGAAGTGCTGAATGAAGCCAAACACTCCTTTGCACTGTACACACCTGAGAGGACGAAGCAGCGATGGCCAATCCGCCTGGCAGCCACAACTGAGCAAGAAATGCATGACTGGGTAATTCTGGGAATCTTTCATTTCAAGATGGCAATATCTACAATAAAACATAAAATTTACGCTCTGAAATCCCAGCATTACATTTGCACTATCCAGGCTTCTCATCTATTTTCAGAGTTTAGGTCTTTGAAACATCTGATCAAATTTATTTAGAGGTACCTGAGGCTTCTTATCTCCTCTGGAGTTTGCACATGTGTTGGTGCTGCAGTCATCCACAGCAAAACCAATCTTGTTCTTCATTTCCTCCCCATTTCTGGATACAGATTAGGGTACAAATGAGTTGGGAGTTGAATTCAACCTATTCTTCTACACTGGCAGAAGAACCATTCTCTGTTGTCACTGTTGTAGAAAGTCTTATGTGCAGGCAGGCAGATACACACTGGAGCAAGGAAAGCCTGAAAGATGCTTCCTCCTGATCAGTCCCTGCAAACCATAGTGGCTCCAGTGATTGTGTGATAATTTCTAAACCCCTGAATTCTCGTGCCTTAAAGAAAAGGCTACAGATTAACTTTGCTGATTTGCAAGAACATGCAAAGGTAAAACTTGGTTTTACAGTACCGAACATCTATATTTTTGTTCTCACTGTAAATGGAAGCTGTTGGTTCTTTGCTTCTTGTTTTGTAGCTGTCTTTGCTGACCATGTCCTGCTGTGAGAGCAGACGGATTCAGGGCCCTCCTTCTCACCATGCCATTTGGTCAGTTACTTGTAAAGGAGACATCTTTGTTAGTGAGCCAAGTCCTGAGCTGGAGGCCGGACCACAGCTGATGCCCTGTGATCAAATGTAAGAGGTTTCAGAAGCTGTTCTTTCTGCATGGGATGCCATCCAGCAAAGAATGTCCTTCCTGTCAGTTCAGTGGCTGTGATGGGCTGTTGGAGTGTACAGTGCACTGCAGATGTCTGTTAATGACAGGGTTAATGGCAGCCTTCTTATTCACCACTGCATGTGAAGAAACCATATTTTAATTCTTAGATGCTGGAACTGTTCCTGTGATTTCAAAAGCCTTTCTCATTGAGATCCCATTTATTGTGATTGCATCTTTAATGTAATAATTACTTAAGAGATAGCCTAGACTAAAACTAAATCTAATCACTGCAATTGGAGCTTTCAGTTTTAACTGAGTCAGACAATCTGAAATTCTCAGTCCTCCATAGACCCTGCAGTCCAGCAGCAGCTTCTTTACAGTTTCTATTACAACTGTGACAATATGGTACTTGCCAACTCCTGAAGCAAAACACCACCTGCTTTTTAGTAGTTGTTCAGAGCAAAACGCTTTCAGCTGGCAACTGCCTTCCCTTACAGGTTGCCCAGTGGTTGAACAAGTGGGCACATTAAGTCGCCTGTCCTGAAGATAGCTGAGTTGCAGGCAGGGAGAGCACACGTTCCTCATGGATGTGGGGCGGGGTAAAACATTGTCCTCTCTCTGGCAGGTTTTGGCGCCAGGTCGGGGGTCACCTCCGGCTGATCGAGTGCAACAACCGCGGCGTGGTGTGGGGCATCGGCCACGACCACACGGCCTGGGTGTACACGGGGGGCTACGGAGGGGGCTTCATCCAAGGTATGGCCTGGGGAGTCTGGGAGCACATTCCTGCCTGACCTTCCTGACTGGGTCAGCTGGTCAAGCCCTTTGTGCTGCCCTTCCTGCAGCCTGAAAAGGGGGGCTGTACATGAACAGGCCACACATTAGAAATGAAGTGGTATTGCAGTGTCATATTTTCAGCTTAAGAGTGAAATATTGAACTTAAGGTGTAGCATCTTGGAGTTTAAAATGTAGTGTCTTTAATCTTTAGCCTTAATCCAAATTATTTATTTCTCCCAGGACTGGCCAGTAGTGCTGATAACATTTATACACAGTCAGATGTGAAATGTGTTTACATCTATGAGAACCAACGGTGGAACCCAGTCACTGGATACAGCAGCAGGTTATTTAGTCAATTTATTGTATTTATTTACTGTAATGTTATTACTGCCAAATGAAACAAGGGGTTTGTTCTAGCTTTTTGGCATAGTTATTACAGTTATTCTATCTTTAGTCTCCTCCAGCACTTAAAATTAACCTGAGATGGAAGGAGCAGTGTTTCTCATTTTTCTAATTTGTAATTATCCATTCAAAATGCATTTGTGGCAAAGCACTGCGGATTTGTGATTGCACAAAGTGTGCTACTTGCAATATCTTTCATTATTAAGGCCACACAGTTAAGTTATTAGGATCTGTATATTCACACATACTCTGCTAAATACACTGGGTCCTTGAACAGTATATTTGAACAGAAGTACTGAAAATATACATTCACATACATGGGGGTCTATGAAAAACTCAGGATTCACCTTCCAATTTTAAATAGTGATGAGGAATATCACTCTACAGAGAGCTCACATGATCCTCAAGTTTGATGTAACTGGAAGCAATTGTACACATTCTTTCCCACTATCCTCATCACTCACATGATATTCCTAAATAGAGAGATTAATGTCAGCAGAGGGTTTTGTGTATGAAAGTAGGAAATGCCGCAAAAAGGCTTTTATTCCCCCACTTTTTAAGTTCTCTGTTGTAAATGACCTTGCATTCCTTGTCTGCTGTTCCACCACAGAGGGCTGCCCACAGACAGATACATGTGGAGTGATGCATCCGGCCTGCAGGAATGTACCAAGATCAACACCAAGCCTCCTTCTCCACAGTGGTCTTGGGTAAATTTTGTCTTGGAAGTTGTTTTTTTTTTTATGAAGAAGGCAATGCTTTAGCCAGTGGGATACAAGACTTGAGTTCAAGCAGCCCAGATTTTCTTCCTGGATTTGCTGCAACATTTAACCTTGTTTTCCCCATTTCACTGGTAATAATCCATAGGCAAAAGAATGTTAAGCATCGAGTGGGGTTTTTGTTTAGCAGGACTTAAACTGATCCCTTCCAGCTGAATTAAAAAGACATGGGAACCTCTCTGTGAATTTCACATTGGTATTGGAAGATTTCTAGCAAGTCATTGAACTCAAAAGGTGTAGGGAAACGGGAGAGGAGATTATTTTTATTATACATCAGGTGTTGATTGTGCTTGTTATTGTCTCCTCCCGACAACAGGTGTCGGATTGGTACATTGACTTCAACGTGTCCGGCGGGACGGATCGGGAGGGCTGGCAGTACGCAGCAGACTTCCCAGCGTAAGGAAACACCCCCTTCTACCCAATCCATACCGAGGTCCTCCTTTGGTGTTGTTTGCTGGCTTGTTCATTAACTGTGCTTTGACAGGGACACAACACTGCCCTGATTTCTCCCCTTTTCTGGGCACACCAACACATGCCCGGGAGGTCGGGCAGCAAAGGGAACTCAGCAAACTATTGTTTCAAGGGTTTTAAAGGCAGGACGTGTGTCTGGTGGGCAGATCCAGACAGTGCTCTCAGGCTGGCACTGACACTGGAGCTGCTCTGACATCCTCATGAACACCTATTTAAATCTGTTTTGGTAGGTCCTACCACGGTCACAAGACAATGAAAGACTTTGTCCGACGGAGGCGCTGGGCAAGGTGAGGAACTAAGATATAAATAAAAGTCCTGAGGTTGAATGTTAACTGCTCACTACAAGTCTCCTTTAGTTATGAGGGGAAGAGTGTGTGATAATAGAGTCTAACATAATTTCCCTAACAGACAGCACTACTTCGTTGCAGTTTCCACAGAAAAAATACCCAAATTCTCAGCATGACCAACCAAGATTTTAATTTAGAGCTCCCTTACCTCTGCCTGCCTCAAGATGCTACATAACTTTTTAACAGGCCCAACCAAAAAAGGAAAGGAATGATAAAGTTATTCCCTTAACCAAGAGAGAGGAAGAATAGAACTGGATGTGGAGTTCTCTCTGCAATTGGATTCGTTATCTATGCCCAGTGAGTCTGAGAGAACTGGGGAGCAGAGGAGCACAAGTTGCAGACTTTTTGGGTGGTCTTTCTATAAAGTAACTTTAAAAAACAAAAAACAAAAACAAACAGAAATTTTGAGAAATCAGTAATAGTTCAAAATTCAAAACCTGATGCAAAGCACGACTGGTTGTTAAAAACCTCTTTCAAATTAAAAATACTAATATTTAATGAAAAGCACTATTTAATGAAAAGACTTCAGGACTGGAAGTCAACAATGGTCTGGAAGACAAAGTCAGTTATAGAAAGTACATAAATTCTGACAGGTTTGGGTTTTCTCTGCTTCAGAAAATGTAAGATAGTCACCAACGGGCCATGGCTGGAAGTGCCTCCTGTGACCCTGTGGGACATCTCCGTGATTCCCAGTTCAGATGCAGATGCTGAAGAAGCAGTGGCACTGTGGGCAATCAGTGACAAAGGAGACGTGCTCTGCAGGCTTGGAGTGACACAGCAAAACCCAGCTGTAAGGCTCCCTGTTTGTTTTCCCTGCCTTACTGATGTGTTTAATGGCATTATGCAGGTCCATACACACAGCCATGCCCTCTCTCAGAGCACCTTGGTACTTTTTACCCTTTTATGTCCCAGATTTGCAAGTCCCTGTCCATCATCTGTAGCCCAGTTTGCTGCCCATTTCCCTTACAGTGCTTCTCTGGCATAATCTACCTTAGCTTGTGCCACATCACTTGCTGGAGCCTCTCTCAGCTCCTGCCCATCTTCTCATGAAGCATTTTACTTCCACTTCCTGCACTGATAGCTTAGTTCCTCTTTTTTTGTCATTGTTTTTTTAAGTTGTTGATAATGTGTATCCCATTTCAATGATTGGTGAGGAAAGAACTTCTCTAAAGTCTGGTCCCAGTCTGGTGATATCAGAGTTTAGCCTTTGACTTTTCTGGGCCTGGAACTGACTGTATTTGAGAGAGGTGGGTCTGGACAAACCTACAGATTTGACTTTTTTTTATGGACTGGGACAGATATAATGAGCAAATGTCCAGTAAAGTGTGCAGAAAGGAACAAATAGTCCTAATAACTTCAAAAGGAATATTTATTTCTTACTAATAAACACATGCTGAAACACCAAATTAGTGTGGATATGCACTGATTTTAAGCCATATTTACAACAGGGAGGAAAAAATCTAACAATACTGGAATTTGGAGAAAAATTGCAAGAAATTGAAAGTTTTATAAGAATGATATTTTTCCTTCCTATCTAATCAGTTACAATAGCACTGATCTGTGAGGCAGTGCAGCAGTGAGAATTGGAATGGTGTGTCTGGAATCTGAAGCCCCGTATCATTTGAGTTTTGGGAGACTATTGTTCTATGTAATCAAAACCAAAGGATTATTATTAAAAAAAGAAAAAAGAAGGCTCTAGTCCCTCTGTTCAGACACATGTAGGTGCCTAAAATCCAGTGATTTAACCAAAAAAGGCCCTGCTGCAAACCAATTTAGCTATTTTCAAAGAGTTGTATATCCAAATATCTTTGGGGATCAGCAACCTCATTTCAGTTCAGTTGTAAAGTTACTAAGAATTGTTCTCCATAATATTCTTCCCTGTGTGTTTCCCAGGTGGTAATAACCAACGATTTTCTGTCATGGAGTTTTTAACCATTCCTTCACAATTCATTTTCCACGATTTTGTAGGGACTGTCCTGGCTGCACGTGGGAACAGACCAGCCCTTCATTTCCATCTCAATTGGAGCATTTTACCAAGTGTGGGCCATTGCTAGAGATGGTTCCGCCTTTTACCGGGGTTCGGTGTCTCCCAATAAACCTGCAGGTGAGTCCTTGTGCTTTCTCTTTTGCTCTGCTGTGGCTGAAAAAGACCAACCTGTTTCACAGATGCCTCCCCACAGCTGTGCCAAACACTGCATCCAAATAATATGATAATTGTAGCAGTTTATTTGCTCTTCACTTGCATGATTTGAAGTGTTTGTTTGTAAAAAACAAGCTTGCAAAAATAGATGAAGTGTAACATCATTCCCAGCTTTCTTGCACAGCAATGTATTTCAACTGCAGTATTTGCAAGGCTTCTTGTGCATAATTCTGTTTTCTCAACTCAAGTTTAACTCAGGTATTTCTGACCTTTAGGTGACTGCTGGTACCATATTCCTTCACCTCAAAAACAAAAGCTAAAGCAAGTCTCAGTAGGACGAACATCTGTGTTTGTCTTGGATACAAATGGTAAGGATTTAAAAAAATTATTAGTTAAAAAAATACATCAGTATCCACTGGACTGATTTAAAAAGGAGAGGCTAAGTCAGAGCTGGACAGATGATCACTGGTGGTGCTCCAAGAGAAAGTACTTTTTGTAAAAGAAACAAGCCTTTAACACCAGATTTAGAGACCTTCATCTCGTTTGATTTTGTTTTCTCGTGTTCCTTGTATGAACATTTTTCCCCAAGAAATTTTCTGTTTTTCAGAACATTTATAAAGAATAACTATAGAAATACAAATTCCAAAGTAGGAAGCTCCTTGTCCGTCACTGTCACACATTAGCCAAAACCATGATGCATTTCCCAGAAAGAATTGCCAGCTGATCTGTTGTGTTGTTTGCAGCCCTTCAGACAAACAGCCCCCTGAGCTGTAACTGTTTGGAAACAACCAGCACTGTTTGTTTTCCAGGCAATCTTTGGTACCGCCAGGGAATCACACCGAGCTACCCCCAGGGATCCGCTTGGGATCACGTGTCAAACAACATCCGGAAAATGTCTGTGGGGCCCCTGGACCAGGTGTGTGTGAGGCTTTCTTGGATCTCGTTAGTTTATTAAAAATGATGCATAACATACTTTAGTAATTAAGCGTTCTTCAGAATTATTTTTGTTTAGCTTTATTCCACAACTGTTGGTCTAAAGGCTGGGATTCTGAGAGCAAGACAGAAGTTGTACCAATGAAATGATGCTCCAGCCCTTTGATGTAAAAAGCCTCATTATTTCTTCTTTAACAAGGCTTTTTATATATTTAATCTCTTTCCTGCCAACTCTTATCTGGCAGTGTTTTAATTAGAACACTGCTCTATAGCTTGGGTGTCTCTCTGCCTAAATTAGAGCAGTTTCAGCCTAATGAAGGTCAAAACTGATTTATGAAATTGGTCAAACAGAGCTTTCACCTCTGGGAAGAGCAGCACATTTTATTGCCCCTCTTTGCTTTCCTGAGGTCTGGGTGATTGCTGACAAAGTGCAGGGAAGTCACAGTCTGAGCTGTGGGACAGTCTGCCATCGGATTGGTGTCCAGCCCCTGGAACCTAAAGGCCTCTCCTGGGATTATGGCATTGGGGTAAGTGCTGGGGGCAGGATCCTGCCTAAAAATTGTACATCCAAATGTCCTTGGGCATCCAGAGGAAGGAAATTGCCATCCTGCCCAGCTGGTGAGCTTTGGAAAGCTCACATGTACCTGCAGGAGACTGACCTTGGGTGTTCAGTCTCAGCCTCCTTTTTGAAGTCAATATAATGGGCTGTGCAGTTACAGCTGGGAAGTTGTTGTTTATTTGCATTTGATAAGTATTCCTTTTAAATAGGCAATTTAAAAGTTATAATGGAAAAACTGGTAGAGTAAGTGCCATTTAAAAAGAAAAAGTGGGTTTCTTGCTGGCGTGCACGCAATTATTCCTCATGGTCGTATCCTGAATTATTCTCAAGGTTTTGAGAAAGGCTATTTCAAGGTTTTGCTCCCTTTTAAGTTGGTGGAAAACCTGCAGTGGCTCTGCTATAAACACCTGACCCTACTAATCTCAGTTCCCTGTAAGAAAAGGAATCCTCAGGTTTAGCACCTCTGCCAGGCAGGTCCGCTGTGCTTTGTTTCATTTTACAAGGAGCCTTTTCTCTGATTCCTCGTGAATAAATAGAACAAAACTCAGTAGTGCCCATAAAGCATCACATCAGATATTGCACTTGCAGGGTGATGTTTCTGCCTTTGAATTTCTGGATCCATGTTTTCCAGGGTGGGTGGGAGCACATCACAGTCAGAGGAAATGCAACAGAAGCATCTCGGGCCGCTGCTCACGACACCTCCGAGGAAAACCTTGCAGGCTCAAAGGATTTAGAAGATGAGGAAAGTAAAGGGAAACCAGAACACTCCAAAGCCCTTCTGACGGTCAGTGAAGATCAAGAATTGGACAGAAATGCTGTTAATTGTTAAGTTGTCGGCATCTACATGTTGCAAACAAGCAACAGTCAGTTTAAGATGAAAAGAAGCTAAATGTGTATTGCTTGGAGAGAAACACATGACCTTTCTGTGCTACTAATGTATTTGGCTGAACTGGACTTTGCAATGGGGTATTTTAAGTACTGAATTCTTCTACTCCATCATGTGTAAAATGTGACTTGATAGAGCTCACAGTTTTGTCAAAGCAGGCAAGGTTTTTTTTACCACAATGTATTTCTGACCCTTTACCATAGCTGCTACACCCCATACAAATGTGAATGCCTGCAGATGATCACTACCCTGACTTCTTTCTTTTTTAAATATTACAATTCCCTACATTTCTCTCATATTCACACACTGTTCTTCAGATTCATGTTTGAGCACAGATGAAGATGCTGGATTGATTTAAATGAAGGCAAACATACCTGGTCCTGTTTTGTACATGCACAGAGCTCTGCTCCTCTGGGTGCTCCCTGGGCAAGAGCAGAGCTTGGGCTCCTGCTCCCATCAGTTAAATCAAATCCTGATCAACTCAGCTCAGGGGGCAGTTACCAGGAAGGGCCAATCTGTGCTGTCTTTGCTCACAGTGAGCAATATCTCACTCCAGAAATGGAACCACTGGTTTCAGCCAGACTGGGTAGGGAGCACAGTCCTGCTCAGTCTGACTCAGCAGTGACATCTGTTCTAAACTGTCACTCCAAATGGGGGCAAATTATTTTTTGGCTTCATCTGAACTGGAACTGTGATGATCAGGGGGTACAGATGCCTCCCTAATGGGGCTGGAAGGCACCAGACACTTGAGGAGTTAGGCTGTGTTCCAGATCATTGCAAATTATGCTCTCATAGTGTAAAAATCAAGAGAAGGTCTTAAATTCTGACTTCACAGTGCAAAGGGACTTTATGCTGTCAGTGGAGTTTGCCAGTGTAATACTGACAGGGGTTCAGAATGAAGCTTGGCTCTCTGTTTTTAGTAAGTGATTTATTCATCCCTTTTTCCAACAACAAACCACTTTCTATTCTCAAGAAAAGCTTTTTTCCCTGAGTTACTTCTAATAACTGGACAGTTCACATTCATTTTTCCTCTGTGTGTGTGTGACTGTATATGAAGTTATTTTTATATGATGAGCAGTTTGGTGTGGTCTCAGTACTGTATTTGTAAAAGTAAAACTTATGTTTGCACGTATTTAAGGAATATATTTGGTATTTAATGCCAAGGAAAGCACTGTTTCCAAGTCCAAATGTGAATGAAGACTGAAGATGCTTAACTGTTTCAAAAGAACCTGTTGATCTTTCCGGTATGTGAGTAGAGATTTCAGATTTATACCTATGTTGTGGGAGAATCATAAATAACATGTTTGCATTAATTACCATTATAGGTTTTGCATAACTTGCACAGTGTCTTGTCCAAATAAATAACTTTATTACCTGTATTTTTAGAGAATTATTAGGATTGTATTTTCCCTGCATTGTATCAAAAAGATTTTTCCTTTTAATAGTCAGTGTTTACATATCCAAACAATCAACCTGGTTGTACACAAAAAGCTTGATAATGTACCTTTGCATTTTTCCCTACATTGCCAAGTATTACTTACTTTACTGTAAATAGCTGGGTTAAAGTGAAAAAAAAAAAGATAAATTATAAGTTGGTTATGTTGGAGTACTAAGTATTTGCCTTCTAAAACGAATATTTGGAAAATTATTTAATTGAAAATATAATGTCATTGTTGTGGTTAGTTAAAATAAGGAAGAGTGACTTTAAATTAAAGCAATTTTGAAAAAATAAAAATAATTTCTCAGAAAAAAAAAAAAAAGCTTCTTCAAAAAAATCCCTTTTGGCATCTCCAAGGGCACAGCACTCCAGAAATGACCAAAGAACATCCCACATCTCTGACCTGGAGAGATGCTGAGTGGAAAGAAGAGGCCTTGGAGTTACTGATTTCTCCCTTTACAGTCAGACATATATACAGACATAAATACAATAAGGATTAATTTATCAACACAGGGCAGCTGTTGAGTGGAGTAAGATCCAGCACTGTGATGGCAACTGAAATCTGTAACTCAGCAATACTTCCATTGACACTTGAGTTTGAGAAGGCCTTGATCACACCTTTTTTAGTGTGAAAACAGTTCAAAAATTAAGAAAATGCCAAGCTGAGGCAGGATCCAAATAGTTTCTCCAGTAAGGCACAAACCATTGTGTGTTCTACATCACAGCTGTGGATTGCTATGGTGGGGGAAAATAATTCACATCCCTGACCAGCCAGTGCAGGAAACCTCACCTTGTAGTCCAAGTGGAATCCTCATGCTGTGCTGGAGCAAAACAGATAACACACAAACTGCACAGGTCAGCACAACCCTGATGGAGCCAATAAATCCTTCCTCAGCCACTGTTTCTCCTTGGACAGCTCTACTTTGCAGGAAGAAGGGCCACACCACAAAGTTTGTCAATCCTAGTGGTGCAGCAGATGCCAAATTTGCTGTCCCAGCCCAGAGCAGCTCCTGGGGATGGGGAGGACGAGCTGTACCACGGGGACCCCACGGGCACCGCAGCCCCAGCTGAGGCCCCTCTGGCTTCAGGTGTGAGAATACAAGAGGAAACGAGTGTTCCTCAGGGACATAAAACATTTCACTGTGAGAGGGGAAATGGGTGGAGGAAGAGTGAAAAAAAGAGCTCATTTTCCTTTTTGAAGAGTTTCTGCATTTATTGTTTTATAGTACCAGAATCTAACACTAACCCCAAAAGAACATGATCACATCACAGGCTTCATTAGCAAATAATTTAAATTGGCTAAATCAGGTCTAACTTAAGACTATGCTAAAGCATTTTTATCATTGTTTTGGCAAAAGTAAGTCACTTATCCCTTATTTATTATCTGTATTGCAATGGTAGCCAGACACCCACTAAAGAATGTCTTTATGAGGCTGGATGGTCTGGAAACACAGACCAGAACTGCCCTTACTCTAGAGAGCTTACAGTCCAAGAAAGCTTTGCAGATGTTTACATCAGCAAGTATTATAGAAGTTTTTATGCTTTACAAGGTTTAAAATTATCAGAGCAGATCTCTAAAGATAAATATCAAGATAAATATTCAGATTTAGTGACTGGTTTCCCATACAGTCACTTCAGCCATCACTTTTAATTTCCTCTGTGGCTGGGAGATCACAGCAAGGTTGGGGAACAGCTACAGCCACGATTCCCCAAGCTCCAAAGAACTCAGGAAACACAGACCTTAAAGGCTCAACTCACAACCTTCCCAAGGAGGGTAATTTTCAGAAGTTACTAAATCCTTACATTCAAGTCAACTCCAGTGTTACAGGATAGGTTTCCAGGCCCTGGCAAGCCACACAAATACATTAATTATGCTCTGAAAAATTCTTATAGTTTAAGGTAGCTTTTTAATGTGTCAAATGAACTATAGCCATGAGTGTTGCCTGTTTGTCTTTCTAAGAAAGAGAGGAGAGCTGGAGGCAAAAATAATCCCTTAAAACCTCCCATTACTGACATGTATTATGATGTAAGAAGGAAAAATAATGATGGTAGCAGCTAACTGTGGTGTTCTGGCTGAAGCTATGAATCTACATGGAACATTTCTGTAAGTGCTCCTCATGGTCCTCCTCCTCATGTTGCTGTTGATAATGTTGGTACAATTTGGACCCCCAGGTTCCCCCCATCCCTTCTGCTGCTGGAAAGTGTCCATTGGACATATTGAGTATAATGGAGGTCAAGGATTTAATGTAGTTTTTAGCCAGTGTGAGAGTCTCTATTTTGGACAGTTTGTTCTCAGCCCTCACGTGAGGGATCACCTCCCGCAGGGCCTGGAACGCGTTGTTGAGCTTGTGCATTCTCTGCCTCTCCCGCTCGTTGCTTTCCAGCCTCCTCAGATGCCTGTCCTTGGTGCTCCAAGGGCGCTTGGCTCTGGCTGCACTGATCTTGCTGCTTTCCTTGTTTCCCCCATTCCTCCTTTCTCTGCGTCGCAAACATTTCACCAGTTCTTTTTTTCTCATTGCTGACTCCTCAGAAAATGCTTCTTTGTCGACAGTTTGCCTTTGCTTCTTTCCTTTGGTTTTAGTCTTCATGATTTGCTGGAGGTGCTGGTGTTAAGCACCGATGTGCTGTAAAAACATGACACCAGTATCTTTAACTGCTGCACAGTTCCCTGCTGAACCAGTGATCCGGTGCAGGTTGGTTTGATGGCTGTACTTGGTTCGCTTACTGGAAAACCGGCACTGGCTCTCAATTTAAGTGACGTTCGTTTTAGAAGTTGTGAATGTTGTTACTCAAGCTGATCTGTGCAGATGAACAGAGGAGAAAATCCTGTTTTAGAGAACAGATCCTCCTTCAGCTGGCAGGAAGAAGTTACAGAAGGAGCAGAGGACAAGTGAACAGAACCACAGAAACAAAGATGCAGTGAATCACCTACTGGTGAAAAACTGATGCCTCTGCTTTCTCAGAAGGAGGTCTCAAACTAGAGAGATTTCCCTTTCCTCACTGTACAAAAGAGAAAACGGTCTCCAAGCTAATCCAATCTTCCTGTAGGAAAGTGAACCACAACTCAAAACACCTGTGGCATACAAGGGTCAGTTGGATTTGATAACATGTTGCCTCTATCGTTTGATCTCATACGCTCCTGTTGTGTCACAGCTCATCACCCCACGCCATAAGAAAACCATATGCTGCTTCATTCTACCTGTGGGGGGGGGTATTAGACAGAACCCTCAGGCTCTTACTCAAATAATTTTTCCTTGAACTCCTGGCAATTGCCTTCTGTAGGAACCGCTTCCCACTGTGGTTTTGAGCAGTCCACTAGAGGGACACATGGCACACTCACTTCCTGGAGAAGCTCAGACACTCTGAGTCGGCCACGTGTTTTCAGCTGCAGCATTTCTGCATTGTGGGCTAGTCCCCCCTCCACACACACAAAAACAAGCACTTCCCTCTTCCAACAATAATCCACTAAGTGCAGGGCTTAACTGCAGTTCCTGACAGATCAACAGCAGCAGGGCAGGTTATTTTCCAGGTTATCCAAAAAGACACAGCAATGCTCCTTCCCCCATATTAGCAGGGCAGATGACTGCACTGACATTTTACCCTCACTTGGCCCAGGTTCTGTGCCCACACTACATCTGAAGACAACAGCCCTACAGCAACCCAGCCTCTGACACCAACCATCAGCGTTACTGAGAGACATTCTCAGAATGTTCCTTCTGTGCTCTCACACTTGATGCAGTCAAGTACTCTTCCAAAGGAGCAGCTTGAGCACTGGTGAGCCAATAAAAAATAAACAAAAGAAGCAGCAAAACCTCACCCCAGGTGTGTGAGTGCCCCAGCACAGGCCATCACCCTCAGCTGCAGCAGGTGGTGGCAGTTCCCGGGTGTGCTGTGGTAAAAGCCATTTCCCCTCCTGTTCCTTGTTTCTCTAGAGCCAAGTTCAGCTGCTGGGCAGGCAGGGACTCAGCTCTGCCTGGGAGGGCACCCTGGCCATCCCCAGGTTCTTTACTGCCAGGGAAGCAGCTTCAGCAAATGTGACAGAAACTCAAAGAGCTGGGTGAGGGTGACACCCAGGTGATGAATGCTGAGAGAAAGCACCAAGCAGCTCTGCTGGTGGGAGCCTAAAAGCAATGCTGGAGACACACAGGTATCTTCAGCTTGAAAACAGGACAAAAGGCAAGCACTGGGTTTGTTCTGGACTCTTCATGTAACTCAGCAGAAAAGGCCCAACTGCAGGACAGCACAAAGCACTGTTGGGAGAGCTGCTGCTTGGAAGGAAAACAGCCCATAGGACTTGGTGAAGAAGAGGTTCATGGAGGCAGCCAGGAGAGAAAGCTGGAAGACGATCCAAGAGAAAGGAAGCTTCAGCAAACTGGGGGAGCAAAGTAGTCTTTAAAACTGCAGACTGAGCAAAAGCAGTTGGGATATGAGGGGATAAGAAGGTGCCTAGCTGGCCAAGGCCTGCTTTCAGACTGCTGCACGCTGCTGTAACCCTGAGAAGAGACCTTACGGAGCCACGGGAGCTGCAGGGACCCCCAGGGGGGTGGTACAAGTTTGCAAGGAGGAAACAGGTTGAGGAGTTCAGGATACACATACGGGGGTGGTCACGAGAAACCAAAGAGTGATAGCAGCCATATACCAACACATTTTTCACCCTCTGCAGCCATCTATCAGGGCTGGCGTCCCTCCACTGTGACTTACCGCTGCACCAGCTGCAGAGAACGTGCTTAAGGCCCAGGGAGCAACATAGCAGAGACCCACAGGGAGCCAGGAGCAGCAGGAGGCTCTGAGGGAGCAACAGGGAGCGAAGGCTGCGGATCCTCGGCCGAGCCACGGTATGTGGGCAGGAGCCTGCGAGGGCAGCAGGACCTGCCTGTCGCCGAGGGGGCCGCAGGGGCGGCGCTGACACAGCCCCGGAGCCCCGAGCCCCTCAGCTGAGGCCGCCGCAGGTGCCGGCAGGGCCGCCCGACACGTCGCTTTAGTGGCGGGGGCGGGCCCGGCGCGGGCGGGCGGGAGCTGCGGTGCCTGCGGTGCCACGGCAGGAGGCACCGGGCAGGAACACCTCGGACACCCCCTCGGCACGGCCCGGGCTGCGCACGGACACGGCCGGCACGGGGCTCCTGGCCGGGTCTGGGATGGTCACAGGGCTCCGGGGACACAGGGCAGGGGGAGCAGCTCGGCAGCAGCGCGAGTGTCACTGACGGGCACTGAGCCGGGCGCTGCCACCGCAGGACGGGTCAGTCCAGCGCCTCCTTCAGCAGGTGCAGGAGGACAAAGGCTGGGCCAGCTCTGTTCTGGCCAAGGGCTGAGCAAGGTCTCAGCCCTCGTTTGACACCAGCCCGCAGACACAGCACTGCCATCCCCTGCAGGGAGCTGCTGCTGATAAAGATTGCAAGTTCTCAAATTCTTCGATAACAGATTCTATATAGGATGACCAGTTTAGTGCCGTGGGATCTTTTACATCTGCTCTCATTAATGATCGCTGCCTTGGTCAAGTTTCAGCCCAGTAGTTATATTTTACCTAACAAAGTTAAGTCATCTTGCTATCAGTTTCTCCTTCCCAGCTCTCAGCAGCTGCCAGGACTCAAGGGCTGCGATGTGATGTGGGGGCTTCCCCCACGGCCTCCACTAACCACTGACTGCTGCCAGTGCCCTCCCACACTGACCGAATAACAGGGAAAACCAGCCCTCTCCTCCTGCCTCACCGCCTGCCCAGGCTGCAACAGCCTCAGTGGCATGTGAAAGAAGCTCCCAATACACACAAGGACTACATTTACCTCTTTGGTCCATTCAGCACATGCACCTGGATTGAAAAAAACCCAAAAAAATCTTCTAGAAAGAAATTCAGTGAATACTGAGAAAACATCATTAACTTGTTTTCTGAAGAGTACTTACGAATTCTGAATTCTGCGTTCTTCCTACTGACAGTAAATTCTACGATTAAAACCAATATTCAGTGTTTAGAATTTCAGTTTGTATTTCAATTATTGCTTCTCTACTGACTGTACACACATTACCTGAAGTTCTCACAAGGGTGATATTGGAAGATATTAAAGGTGACTACATTACTTAGTGTAGACTCATCTGCTGGGACTGTGGCTTTGAACTTTTGGTACTTTCTCAACCTCTGGACACTAATAAATATATCTTAGAATGGAACTACACTGTGGACCTGATCCATTGCTGGCATCTGTTTAAAAACGAACAAACAGACAAAGAGATTATAAATATATAACTGTATTTTATTTTTAATATTAAATATTTTTAAATTACAAGCAGTTTCTTGAATCACACTATGCATGATAATCAATATACAGTAGAAATTACAATTTAAAAATGTACACAATTTAAAGACATTTTGACCTGAAATTTCATTAACTATGATATATTGCCATAAACCTCATACCTGTATTAAATTACAATAGGAAAACCTCATACCTATGATTTTGTTACATAGTTTCTCATTTACAAATAGAATTAAACATTATATATACACACACACATCAGTACCATTTATCATTTAAGTTACACCTACATCTGTGCAAGTTCAAACAATTTCATAAACAAAACTAACTGTAATTCATATTCAAGTTTCTGAAAAACAGGCTGCTGGTATTACAAATACTTATTTTCAATAAGTTTATATGATGCTTGACTCTCCTCTAGATTTCTTCCCGTTTTTGTACCAAAACCATTAACATACAAGGATATTTCTGTATGACTTAAAGCTGAAGTAATTTTGTACACTCCATTCTTATTTAAGGCTATTTCTTATAAGGCTAAAATACTTGGATTCCACCTTTCAGCAACTCCAACACAAATAGCCATGTCACCGACACCTGACAATGCTGACATTTTAGGATAGTGCTTAATTGTAAAAAAAAAAAAAAAAAAAAAAAAGTCTCTCTACCAACCAGCCTCCTCATGAAAGAGATTGAGTACTACATAAAAATCTGCTAAAAATACTGATAAAAAGAATGAGGCTTAAATGGCTTTCATTAGTGCATCAACAAGGATATGAGAAAAAAAAAGTTTAATCCACTCATTTGATGAAAATGGCAATTTCCATAAACGCAGGGATACACAGTGTATGTGCAGCTGGGGATTGGGGAGAGTACAGGTGTTCCCACTGAAACTGGACACTTCTCACTCTCTTGGCTTCTTACTACAGATCCCAAGTTTTAAACAAACTTCTTTAGGTGGGAAAAATCAGAGCTTTTAAATACCTTTAGTAGCCAAATTGAGACAACGCCTTCATTATTCAAACAATCCAGGTATTCTACTAGAGAAGGAATTAAACTGTAACCAGTCCTCATCATAAACCATTGAAAATAGATACATGTACTTCTCAGAGAGAGACCAGGCTTAAGTAGCTAGTGCAAGAAGTTACCTGTAGTGAATGGTTTGTAACAAATCCCCTCATTATAATGTAACACATTGGAATTACTGATTCATCTTCATTGTGCCACTTGACTGCCAGGCAGATATTGAAGTATTGCTAGTAGTTGATCAGATCTTTAAGTATATTTTCCCCCCAAAAGACCATCTATATTATTGCAATCCTGCCTACTGGATTACTGAAATTAAAATCCTTGTTTAAGTGAGGTGAGTCAACTTTAAATATTTCTTTCTCTTCATTGTACAGCTAAAAAGGACATTACCTTGCTTAATATAATACACATCTAATTTTGGAAAAAATGCTCCTTTGGCAATTCATTAGCAATGAGTCCATGTGGACAAAGGAATAAACTTTCACTTCCTGTGTAAGATTTTCTTTAAACTCAGGTAAAGAATAAAAATCTTGGATTCCCACCCAGCAAAGATAAACATCTGATTCTCCAGACTTGTACGAAACAAACTGAACCACCAAATTACAACATTCTGCAGTATATGCTTTTGCTTAACTCTGGACTAATTTTGTACATCAAATGATTCAAAATTAAGGCTGAACTCCAGGTCTGACAGGCTTCTCACCACACAGGGCAGACAAGCCCACACGTTCTTTGCAGACCACTTTGGAATTTCATTCTTACTATGGTGAGAATTGTAGAAGACAGATGAAATGCCCTAAATCTAGCTGTATCAAGGAGTTTAACATTGGAATTACGGAATTTCTAAGCAATAATTTGTGCACAAAGTCTATGACCAATAATTTTAAATATTTGTAGTGCACAGCTTCCTTAAACCCTCTACAACATCTATAACATATACTGTAAGCCTGTATTAAAAACTACTTGACTTTGCCTTTTAAATCATGTTCTGGGAAAAGTCCATGGGAAAAATTCAGTTCCTCACTTCATACTGAAGAACAGTTCTGACTAACTCCAAACCTGAGTGCCTCATCAGAAAAAGATATCTCAACAATTCATTGGCAACTTCAAATAACATAGTAACTACATCGTTCCCTTTGGATCAGTATGGAAGCCATTCTGCTTAAGGGCTAAACAATGCTGGAAAAAAAACCAAACCTGACATATTCCTGTCATTTTAAAACATACTTAAAAATCAAAACTAACATAGAGGTATACAAAAAAAATTACACATCTGAAAATATCTAGTTTTCCCATCTTCATTTGATGAAAATTCTCTGGTGATTGGATCTGGACACAGAGCACTTGGACAACCTGCCAAAACCGCCACTAAAATACAAAGTACTTCATGTTTCAGTAGATTTGTATTGTAGTGCCCTAAACCACAAACCCAGGTAAACTGTTCCTATCAGTGTTTCCTACAGATCCACAGCCGCATAAGGCATTCCAAGAGGTCAGGGATTTGTTTCTCAACTGAACTCCCTCTGGAGTAAGAATTAAGGGTATCTTTTTTCGGAGCAGTTGAAAGGGTTGAACCTGCCAGATGCCTGGGAGAGCAGGAGGGTTAAACCCCCTGAGCATCCTCCCTTCCCTACAGACTTGAGAGCAAACTTACAGGATCAACCCCTTTGCTCAGGCTGCATTTCAAGGTGTACCTGCAGCCTTGCAGACACCTTGGAGTGGGTCTGGCCTTACCAAGGGTGCAAAACTGGGCGTTAACTGTTAATCCAAACCTTCCCTGCCATCACATCACCGAGAGGTAGATTTACCACAGGCCTCTGAACGCAGCCCCGTCTGCCGTGGGCAGAAGAGCTTCAGAATTCACAGAATGTACAACTGAAGGGCCAAGTGTGCCCAAAGCCAGGCTACTGAAATTAGTCTTTTTATAAGATTCATGAACTCTACAGTTTTGTACAGCCAATTTTTCCTCTTCTTTCTCCAAGGCAGAAATTGTAGTAAAAACTGGAAGGCCCTTAATTGTGATATAGTCAGATGCTATTACAGTTTGAGCAGTCAGTAGGATCATATGTAGGAATTAAGAGACATTCTCTTTCATCTAAAAATTTCAGAGTATATCATATATTCTTTTCCAGTTTCCTATAAAACATGAACACTAACAACCATTCTATAATCATTATCATTTAGAAATGGTACTGAATATAAGATTTCAGCAAGTCTAACATAATACTCAGAAGTTATGTACGTTTTACAAGTACCGTGCATAGCAAAGGCTACAAAAAGGACAAATTAAACTGGATAACTGGGCCAATTCAACTTGTCTTATTTTCCTTGAAAGATTTAAATTTTGATTCTGTACATCATCAGGAAATAAAGGAAGAATAATCCATAGTGCAATTGTAATAAGCAAAGTAATATGTAGTGATATCTTTTTGAATAAATATGGCTCACTACTGATCAACTATCATTCATACAGTTCCATCAACACAGCCACCTGCTGCACAGGACAGTTATACACAATTCTACAACAGGTGTAGGTTCAAATAGATAATGAACTACATGGAAAAATATAAAAAGAATATTATACAATCTCATACATAAACCAGACTGTAGTGTAATTGCTTTACTTGTTTAAGTTATCTGAAAAATACTTCAAGTACTTGAAAACAGCGGCAGAGTCGTCTTTCAATGAAAAGCAAAATTGCACTGATTTAAAAATACATTACAAAGTTAAATACACATTCAAATTAATGTCCTGATTTAACATTGCTTTCAGTGTTTACTTTCGTTTCCCAGTACTTCTTGATTACCTGTGCCACTCCAGGAGGATCCAGAGTTTACATAAAGAAGTCTCAGACACAAAGTCTGTGTGTTTTATGTATGTAGTCCGAGGAAGTTTAAATTAATTTAATCTTTTTCTCCATCTTCACTGCTTCCTATTAACAGAGGAAAGGTCATATAGTACAGTGAGATTCTTCTGCACAACCCTCACTTCTTTGTAAGACTCTTCCTAGAACTTGGCCTTCTGCTGTTCTGCACTTCCAAGTTTTGGTTAATCTTTCCCTACAGCTTTCAACTACTGTAAACATTTGGTACATTTATTCATAGACATCTGCTTCAATCACACAGTTCAATGTCACTTCCAGGACACATAAGGTAATGCAGGATGTCCAAAACAATCTCTCTTATCTGTAAGTTACTAAGCAGCAAACATTATCTAATCAATAAGCACAATACAAGAACAATACAACTCTTTACCACTGATTACACATTTATAGACATTGCCCATTAGCATGGCTCTGCAATCAGTAATATTTAGTTTTAATAATGCAACGTGTTATTGAGATTAATAATGTGCCAAACTGATTCAAGTCTCCTTATTTTTGCTTCCCTTAGCCCTCAAAAACATATCAAAGCTGAAATAAGCTTTTTGTTACAAGGCTTGTTAATAAATACACTGCTGGTACTCGCTATTGCTCTGAAGAGATTGTTTGGCTCTCCTAACAGAAACGATCCTACTCACAGCTCCTGAAAACAGGCTGCAATTCTTGAGAGAATGTCAAGAATGCACTTTCTAAAAAGCAGTATGGAAAGAAACTAAACTGTAAAATAAGCTCACACAATAATGGCAGAGACATCACGTTCCTGGCACCCTCACCTGTGCCATGAAAACACAACTGTGACTTCTGACAGTGCAATAATGAGAATTATTAAGTGCCATAGTGTGGCAGGTGTAACAGCAGTGCTTGAGCACTGCAGAGGTTTCATTTATATAAATACAGCACTAGAGGTTTTTCCACAGAAAAATGGAGAGCTTGTCCTGTAAGTGTTCCATAGACTGTTCAACCACAAGCTTGTAGCAACTCGGATGCAAATCTCTACGGAAAGCTATCTCTTAACTGGAACACAAGAGCAGACATTACCTTTATAGGGCTAAAAATGCATTTCTAAATTAAGCATTTAAAATAGAACATGATTTGTTGTACCTATGACTTGTATCTTTGAAAAAGGTTTTTAATTTGTATCTTTAAAATAATTGTTACAACTAAATCACTCACCTCCTTGCTCTATATCTGAATCTGTAAGATGTGTAAGAGAAAAGCTTGCCATGTTTGCAGGAGAGATAGAGAATCTGGAATAAGGGGATGAATGTGACCAGTTCTGATCAAGAGTCCTGGAAGGTGGAGGTGGAGAGAAGTACTTTGATGGCTGAAGGGGTGATTTAGAACCAATAAGACTATTAGCTGCCTTGGATACAAAGGATGGCTCTGGAGAGGAGAAGTCATCATCCCATTCAAAACCCCCACCTTGAGGGCAAAAAGAAAAAGCAGAAACATCATTACAGTTCTGTAAGGGAAGGTCACACACAGTTTTACAAGTAAGCCCCTGGAACTCTGATTAACCCCAAACAAACCCTGTAGTGCTGGGCTAGAGATTTGTCACCCACAGTTTAGTTTCCTCTCAGGGTACCCTGGACACATCAATATACAAACAACCAGTATGACATTTTGCTCCTCAGGAACACGGGAATCTGAGCCCAACTGCAGCATGTGCTTAGGATGCCAAACTGCAGCCACCACGTACAGTGAATTTACAGATCCCATTTAATTTAAATGACCTTCCATAAAACACTGTGCACAAAACAGTCTCAGTCCCCACTGTGTATAAATATATTCAAGTACCTTCTTCATCTGTTGAACTTTCTGAATTTGCAAATCTGTTTAAGTACCCAAGAGTGGAGGATGGGACAGGAGAGCTGCCAGCGCCTTCCCCGTTCACGTCCACCCCACGGCTTCCCAGCTCCTTGGTGGGTGTTTCCTGAGGCAAACAAAGTCACTGCTTTAACTCTTTTTCCACACAGCGTGTCCCTGCACCACAAATACACTGCCCCACACCACCCTCAGGTCAAATGGGGAATTAAAAGGTCTGTGAACTGTTCCTATTACACAACAGAACTTCGAGCTACAGATTAAGAACATGCATGTACTTCTAGTTCTAAAGAGAGTTCTATCAAGTCTATGCTAAAATACAAGCAGGAAATCACTATTTAAATGTTATTTTTTATAGAAAAAGGTTTCATATTTCTCGGAACAAAGCTAAAATATCTTCCAATTGAAAACAGTTCCCTTATCAGCCTAACATAGGTAGGGTTTTTTTTCCTCTTTAATAAAGCCTTATCCCATCTCCCAACATTTTAGTTTTCTTTTGGAATCCCTTAATCAAGCTTTAGGATAAAGAGACAGACTTTGTACAGCCGGTATTGGAAGCAGCCAACATTTTATCAGTTACTGGAATAACAAGTAAAGAGTTCAACAAGTAAGAGCAGTTTAAATACAGCTAATTTTTTTTCCTTCCCCTCTGACAAAAGGATTACTATTCCACAGGCTACCTAAACACAAATATATCACCTCCATTTTCTATTCCAAAACACAATTAACTCCAATATTTATGTGCGTCATCATAAGCAACATTTCCAACGCTTCACAATGCGACTGTTCTTTTAAACTCACTGGACTAGTTTAGTTGCCATAATGTTAAAATACAATCCCCTCTGTATCCAGTTACAGAAGTTAAAAATTGATAAAGCGGACAGGGAAACAAAGGTAACTCTGGATTTTATAAGCAGATCAGTATTTCACTGAACATGAATCACACTTGATTAATAAAAATTAGCAATAACATCGAAATGCTGTTCTCATCCTTGCTTATGATTTTAGGTAAATTTGCCTTAATGCTGAGTAACACGAGATTCAGAGTCAGGTTTCAGTTTGGGGTTTTTTTGTTTGGTTAGTTGTTGGCTTTTTCCCCTTTCTTCCTTTCTTTTATAAAGGCATCTGAACTTAAAGTCCTCAAACACGTTAAACAGATAAGCTGCTTCTATAGTTACAGTGACATCCTGTCAAAATAAGTTAATCAGATCTGGTCCATAGCGATACTGTCTCACGTATTCAAATTAAATACAGCTTACAAACATCACCAAAACATCACTAAAAACCATGTTTCACTCAGCACATGCAGTCAAGGGTCCGACAGCAATGGAGGGTCAGGATTTGGCAACCAACCCTGCCCAAAGCAAAACCTTCCTTCACTTGAAATTAGTGCTGCTATTCTACCAGCAACATCAAACTGCACCTAGCCAAGCAAAAAGAGTTCTTTTTTTCTTTCTTATATATTCTTTATATATAAAAGGAACCCACATCACAACCAAGCCCTAACACTGCCAAAACAAGAAAGATAATGTTGTAACAAGGTTTTCCCAAATACTAAGCTGTTCATTCTATTGCTTCTTGTTTAACACACACGCAAAAAAGCAAACCAACAAAATCCTCAGTCATTAAAAAATTACCTGATCAAACAAATAGACTGTCACATCATCGAAGAATGTTACAGCCTTTTTCTCATCTTTCCAAAGCTCGTGTTGCCTTTCATTCAGAGGTTTTGGAAGTTTCAACAGGCTTCTCAAATGCTTTCCATCATCCTTGTCAGTAATAATCTCAGGTACTTGATGAACAGTTTCATCTTCACTGTCAGAACTCAGACTATGCATATGAAAAGTCCTCATGTCATCCTCAGAATCACTGTTTTCATCCTCCTCATCTGCATCATCACCGTCTTCTAAATCAAGCATTCCAGAAACACTGAGTTTGCCAAGGTATTTTCCTTCAATATCTGGCTCTTTCAGTTTTTGTCCTTCCATGTGGTAGAAGGACTTCTCAGTGTTACTCAGATCTAAAGGCCCGTGCATGTTGTGCACAGACTTCAAGTCTCTGTGTGAAAGGAGTTCTGAAGTGTTAGTGCCAACACAAGAGACGCTTTTATGGGAAGTCTCCGATAGTTTTATTTCATCCCTTAGGTTACCTTCCATCTCTATTCCCAGGGAAGTCAGAGTTGCCTCAGCCCACTCATCAGGACACCCCTGCATCCCTACATCCATCTCCTGGACCTCTAAATCGTGGTTTAGTTCTAGTGTTGCATTTTGATTATCATCCTCCTGGTAATTCCTCACATCACACATTTGCTGGCTCTCCTCAAAACCATAAGCCTCTTCTGTATGATTCTCCCCTCTGGTGGAGGAAACAACACACACAGTCTCTCTTGGCAGATGTACAGACTCTTCTTGTTTTTTATCTGGCTCAGAATCATTATCAGAGAAATAGGCAGAGTCTCTATAGGAATTTTGATTTCCACCCAGAAAAACCACCGGGGTTATTTCAAAATTGCTGTTCACTGCATCTAAACAAGCTGCTGCTTCTGAAACAATGATGACTGGGTTGGAGGGTAAAGCACTGACACTGTTCTCGCTGACAACACACAGAGCTGTATCCACACTGGAAGCATCCTCAACAGGGACATGGGAAGTCCATTCTGGGGATTCCAGGTTTTCCGTTTCGTAGCCACTGTCAGCAGGTTTATCCGGTGGCAAAAGTTTCTGAGGACTTTGAGTCTGTAAAGATTCTAAAACCTCATTTACATCTAAAGAATCCAAAGAATCAGGTGTTTCTAAGGCTTGTTCTACAGTTTGTACAGGAGAAGGGCTGTCTTCCAAAAGACTATCCTGACTTGTACAGTCCGAAGCAGCAACAGAAATTAAGGTCACCTCTTCTGTAACATCCTTACAGTTCTCAAAGTGATTTGATGTTTCTTGTATTTCCTCTAATAAACATTCATTTTTTTTTAATATGGGAGAACTATCTTGCAAGTTTCTTTTCCTGTCTTCCTGATCACTACATTTTTCTCCATTAAAAGTTATTTCACCAGATTTGAAAAGCAGTCCCTGCTTAATCTGTGCACCACACTCATCTGTTTCAACAGCAACACCGTAATAAGGACCATTTCCAACGGTATTATTTTTGGCATTATAGGACAGCTCCTCTTGACAGAGAGTATCAGTGTTACAGGACACAACTTCATTCACTTCTACATTTAAAAGTTTTCCCTCATCCTTCAAAATAGGAAGATTTGCATGTTTATCACATGATTTAAGTGCTCCAGGTGGACTAGAGGATGCCTGCACCTCTACAGGAGTCTGACAATTCAGATCTTTATTCGCTGTCACTGGGTTAAAATTTTCATCTTTCACTGCTTTAAGACTTTCATGTATTAAAGAGAAGACCTGTGCATTTTCAGCCAGCACAGGCTCAGGATCTACAGAGTTTTTATTTGAAGTTTCTAATATACTTTTTAGAACATCATCTGATTTTTGCCCCAAATCACTGCTGGTTCTGTTCGACAACAACCCTGTTAGTAAGTTTTTCTCTTGAAGAAATAAGAAGTTATCAGAAAGTTCTTCTAAAGTGATCACATCAGACTGGTTAGAGATATTTTCACATAAGGAAACTGTTTCATTTTCAGATGTATGACTAGAATGCTCCCTCTCAGAACATCCTACTGCCTTTCTATCATCTGTGTTTGAGTTCAAAACAGCTGATCTAAAATCCTTAGGAATATCATTTGTCTCAGCAAACCCAAGTATTTTTCTGTTTGCCAGTTCTTCTGATCTGTCAATGTCATTAAATATACTCTGGAAAGGACTTTCTGGGCTACCAGCAGCAGGCAAAAATTCCTCTTGAGGATCTGTATTGTAGTGGAAGAAGTCCCCATCGGTACTAGATTCTTCAACATCAAGATCCCTGAGAACCATGAAATGAGAACTTTTTTCTTGTACAGCTTCTTGATGATCAACTTCTGTTGTTAATACAACTGACTGGTTATCAAAATTCATGCTGCAGCCACTTCCTTTTTCCTCTAATTGGATATAGTAGTCATTTCCCACAGAAAGCTTGTGTGCATCAAACACAGGTAACACCCCAGGGACAGCAAGTGACGCCTCCTGGCCACTTCCATCCTGTGCTCCCGATCCTTGCTCTGAAAGTGACCTCTCAAACACCTCCACTGGATAGAAAATACTTGTGTAGGTCATTGCTTCCTCGGGATTCACGGGACCACATTCATCAAAGTGATCGTGTTTAGCTGCCTCCCAGATATACTCAAAGCTGAGCCCATGGCTTGTTTCAGTTACAGTCAGAACCTCCTCCAGCTCATGGCCAAGCCTGTCTCCTGTGAAGTGATCCAAGATTGGGAACGCAGAGTTACTTGCTTCTCTATTTGAGCTGTTTGGTTTCAGAGCATTCCACTGCTGTTCAAAATCGATCTCCGAGTCCCTCTGGCTCTGCATGCGGAGGTAAGTCAGGAGCCTGTGCACTTCCTCTGCCGTCGGTCTCTTCTCTGGAGGCAGCCAGCAGAACTGCAGAACTTCATACCTACACAAATGGAAACATGTCTCAGTAGGTTTCACACTGAAAAGGAATTCATAAGAGTCAGATATCTAACAAGCCTCAGAGTACCAATACCACTGGCAAGAACTTCCATCTATAGCAAGTCCTTCTATTCCCTTTATCCAGGGTTGGCCAGGAGCGTGATCCCATGCAGCAATTTCAATACATTTAAGTGAGCTGAGTAATTTGAGAAACTTCTTCAGCATCTTTAAGAATAAATAAAAACAATTGAAATTTACCATCTATCAGAGTAGGGCTGCTCCAGACGTGGCTTGAAGGGTTTGACCTGCTTCTCCTTGATGACATGGGTCAGGACTTCCCGGTCGGAGAAGTCCGAGTAAGGCCGAGCAGCGTTCTCAAACAGCTCCCACAGCGTCACCCCCAGGGACCTGGGACAGAGCAGCAAGTCACTGTGCATTCTGAGAACTATTTTAGAGTTGCTTTTCTAAGAAAGTAAGGACATGCAAAGCATAACTGGCAAGAAGAAATAAATACTACTCCCCACTGTCCCTAGAATTCTGAACTTCAGAACCCGTTACCTTGTTTTATTTGACAGAATGTTAGAAGCCTGAAGAACAAAGTTGCTTGAAGGCAAAGACAATGAAGGCCACAAAATATAAGAGGCCTTAAATGACTCAACCATGGGAAAAAATCCACATATAATAAAACACAACTTTTTTTTTATTATATATTGAAGCATGTATCTTCTATAGAAGCAATATGAAAAAGCCTTGTGGTAAGTTCAACAGAAGGAAAAGCTTTCATCAGGAACTGCATTTACAGGTTAAACTGCTAAAAAGCTCATCTGTTTCAGCCTTCAAAAAATTCCTTATTTGTAAGCTGCAGTGGTCAAAAGCTGCCTCTCTGCTCAGTGCTGTACATGCACTATGCACAACACTAATCACATTTCAGTCATTACAGTTAATACAGGAGCGATCTTTCTGTGCTCAAAATGCAAAGTAATTCACTCTGCATATGTCACAGTACAATAATTTAGATTGGAAGTGGTGTCTGGAATCATCTAATCCAACCCTTTTCTGTATGAAAGGCATTAAAATCCCATTTGGAAACCTTAAGACCCCAGTGGTTCATAGTCCAGATGAACTAACCCAAGATGAACAGTAGAACTATTTGCTCACTTGGAGGACGGAAGCAAATCAGTATTTACATAATTTCTATCTATCCCACTTGCTTTCTGCAACCCTACCTTTAAATCAGCAAATAAAGCCTAGTTTCTAATTAGTGTTTTCAGAAATGGTAGCCTAATCCACAGTTTCCATCATCCAAATTTCTTGGGGCTTGAGAACTGAAGTAGAACTTGGCAATTTCAAAACCGTTCCTCTTGAAGAGTTTCCCCAGCCATTGTCTATCAGCTCTTTGGAGCAGAGACAAACAGTTAATTGCTGCCCTCAAACGCTGCAGCAAGAACACAGCATTTTAATTAAGATGCCACTGTTCTACCACTGGAACTTAATCGGGGTTTTAGTGGGATCAACATTTCATGTCATCCCCAGCTACTCATTATGGGAAACACCATTTACCATCTCTTTCCCTTAAAAACATTTGAAGGCACTGGGCAAACACACAGGAATGATTTTTATTAGCATAAACACCTATTTTTCTGCTAAACATTTTTGCTTACTCCAACTATTCTCTCAACAGATTTCTAAGCGTCTTTCCAAAGCAAGACACAGTTTCAGGTTTGCAGAGACTACCCTACTATACAGCTGATGAAATAAGAAAGCAGTGCATCAGGACAACTTAAATATTATTTACTCCTTAATTTAACATTTGAAAATATGTTCACAAATCTCTCATTGAAGTAATTTTAAGGCCTACTACATACCATATGTTACTGTATTTATTTTGCTCTGCTGATAATAGTCTGTCTTGAAAACTTGTTATTAACTCAGGTGCTGTCCATCGGAGAGGAACAAGTTTCTTCTCATCTGTCTCAATATAATCTTCCTAAATTATTGATTTAAAAAAGGAAACAAAAAAAAGCAACTAAGCAAACATTGGATCAACTTCCAGGCATTGACAGTCCTTTCCTCAATATGGTCTTATGTGATGCCTATGTAAAAAGATCTCAATTTAAAAAAATAATCCTATTTTCCCCAACTAGCAGAGAACAAAGAGGAAAGGCATTCACTGGTCACTGCATAGCAGAAAACTTGAATGCCAATTTCTTGTTTAAGGTTTAGTACTCACAAAACGTTTTAATGAACGTCTTGAATTTTTTTCTTGATATACTCAAATATTTTTAACATTTTCATTAATGTATTTGAATGTTTCTTTCAATTGTTTCCTTAAAAATCCATTAAAATTCATTTGTTTGTATTTTAGTGCTACTATAAATAGGACCTAAAAAGGCATATTTACCACAAGGTTACTCCTACAAGCACAAATTCTACTCATCCCTAGAAAGTTCATTTATTCTGGTACATGAACTTGCTACAGTTATTTGCCAGTTGTACTTTGAAAGTTCATTATTCAAACAAAGGACAATGTAGTATCAGTTTATAACTTTAAAGGATGCTTGTTTTAACTTTAGGCCCCAATTCCTTAACAACAGTGGTGCACAGCTACATTAACTTACCTTATACCTACTGAATCCTATCCCATAATCTCCCACTTTGACATTTAAATCGGATGTCAGGAAGCAATTCCGTAAGGCCAAGTCACTGAAAACGCAAACAAACGACAGTGAGACAAACCAAGAATTGCTCCATGCAAGTTGAGACAGTTGGTTTAACAGAAGTGACACCTCCTGGAAGAGTCAGGCCAGAGCTTAAAATACCAAATGAAAAGCGAACAATGTTATTTAAAAAAATAATGAAGAAGTCAAGGACTTATTCACAGGTATAGGTTACAGTCACAGGTAGCAGGAACAAATCAGTAACACAAACATCCACTCTGGATACACCTCAACAACCCCATGTGCATGAGCTGCAGGCCAATCCCACAAACCTAAACCCTGCTGAAGGCTGAAGCAAGCTGGGAGCAGATGGGTGTGCTCCTGGAGCTGCCTCTCGAGGCCACTAAACCAGCCTATCCTCTCAAAGACCACAATGCAAACACAGGCACAGGAACCGGGGAGAGCAATTTCAAAAGCACCATTTTGATCCAAACTAAACCTTAAGACAGCCTTCTGGTTACTTACAGTTTCATCAATTTTAAAAATTGATCCCATATCTCCCTGGAATACTGCAGTGTGTACAAACACTGATCACTTCCAGAAAAAGCAAACACTGCTGGGGTTTCTCCTGACACTGGACTTATTGGACATTTGTTTGTGGCCAAAAGGATATGATTGCCCTTGGGCACTCCCACTGTTTCAAAAGAGAATTAGTTTATAGACACACAGTCAAGCAGATCTGTGTTCTGGAACGCAAAGAAAACTAAACACTGTGACAAGGCAATCACATTTAAAGATTTTATACAAAAACCCCAGACTATTATGCTGTCCTGTATAAAAAAGTTCTGTGCTGCCCTGTATAAAAAAGTTCAAACTGTAGTCACTTCTCTAGAGCAGTGGCATTTATACTTAAGCATTCAATCCACACACAGAATTTATGTGCAGTTATTTCAATCTACTAATAATCCTACCCTGGAGATTACTGAGGCTGTTCACACACCACAGAGATGTCCCTCTCCACACCTATCCTTGCATGCCTTGCATTTTGCCAGAAGCAAAATCTATCAACAATTCAGACTGGGTTTAAATACTTTACAATATGATACCAAGCAACCAGTAATATCTTACACCTGCAGTGAAGTTCCTCTAAGTAACAAACCCATCCCTCACACATGAACCAGAACCTCAGACAGTCTTCGAAAAAGATCAACAGAAAAAGTAACATATTTCACAGAAGTCCTTTAATAAACAAATCGAAAAGCTCTTGAACAGACACAGAACTTGCTTCCAGTTTCCACCATAAACCAGACCACAAGTATTCATGAGCCAGCAGTGCTGCTGCAATAATACCAAGAAGCTGTTTTAGGAAACCCATCGTGCAAACTCAGAAATTTATGCAAGTTTAATGAAGCTGGAACTGTGGCTGTGACAGGAAAGAGCTCAGCAGACTAATTGCTCAAATATTTCACTTCTCAGTTTCACAGAAGGGGACCAGGCAATTAAGTGCCCTGGAACAGCTCTACCTTTGCTTCTGTGTGGATTAAAAAAAAGTCTCTGAAGTACAAACAGCCTTAAAACCACACAGTTTTCCTGTTCCAAAGAAAGATGATATTTTCCTTTCTAGAGTCATTGAACTACACAGGTTAGAAACACATCTGTAGCCTTCCATTATTCCCCAGAGCTTGCCAACTTCTTTTATACCATTTAAATAAATATTCTGGAAGAGAAAAATTTTTGGCTGCTTGAATTTACCACTAACAACAAAATCACTGATGCTGGAGATTTACCACTCACTCTGACAGCATCAGGATAGTGTTGCTAGAAGTAAACATTTACAGTGAGAATCTTGCAGATCCACAGAATAATGATTTACCCAGTTTATCTGTATTTGAATTTAACACCTACAGAGCCATGCTGCTAAAGACAAGAAACTGCCCCCTCAGAGAGGTACAATTGGTATTACCTTCAAGTCATCTGAGATTGTCAAATGGGTGAAAAGAGGAGCTCTGCTCATCAGCCACCAGCTGAGTCCAGGCTTTCGGGTTTTTTCAGGGGTTTGCTGTTGTTTTACACCTGCACCTTTTGACAGCTCAGTCTGACAGTTCATTTCTCTCTGAACACAAGGCCTCTGCTTTCTCTAAGCAGCAAGATGTGCCTTGATAAGCTCCAGGATAAGCTCCTGACTTGCTTGTCAGGATGATGCAAGTCCTGCTTTTACAGCAAAGAATAGACCAGCAAAATAAACTCTCTTGTGACACTCAAGGTTTCACCAGTAAGTCATGTCTGGGGAACAATTTTAATAATCCTAAAGGTTGATGTCTTCCAGTTCCTTAGAAGTTTTTCACTTAAAGCCAAAGGATTAATTTTTGCATTTTTCTGAGCAACTAGTTTCATGAATACATTTTCCCAGCAACTACTGCCATTCTTTCAATATCAACTAGGTTACATTTAAAGTAATTATATTAAAAATAAAGAAATCTAGCATTTCCCCCAATTAGAACAAAATTGTTCTCCCAGTATGATTACTTCCAAATCTGACTGCCTCAATTACTGATGATGAAAAGGTTACAGGAACAATTCAGGGAGAGAACATCCATTTCATTCAGATTCTCTATCTGAACTCAGCTTCTTCTTTACTGCACTAGAAAGGCATTTTTTTCCAATTTTACTAACGAAGGTAACAGATTACCAAACAGAAGCCCTAAATTGTTATAACTTAACAAAAATTCACAGCAGGTAATGTTCATTGTAACAAAATTCTAACACACCTCTCCCCACAATAAACACGTTTAACTCAGCCAAGAATTAATCAAACTACATTTTCTGGGTTGGCTTGGCAGCAGGTTGTGTTCTGTGGGCTGCAGGTACTCAGCTCTCAGGCAGGTGGAGCTGGAACACTCAGCACTGCAGCTCAATTAGCACCTTCATTAACATCACACCTCCACGGCTCAGGGTATGGCACAGACAGAAGTCTGTGAGAACAAGCATGGGTCCTAATGAAAACACCCCCAGGAATTTCAGAGTGCATCCCAGCTGGATGAGATCTCTCAGGGAGTCATACCTGTGCACAAAGTTGTGTTTGTGCATCACTGCAAGGCCAGCAGCGATCTCACACGCCATCCTCTGCAGCAGCATTATCTGGGAGTCTCCTTTAATGTGCTCCTGCTCATTGCAGAGATAAGTTTTCAGGTCACCCTGTAAAAGAAGTTGAAAATATTCATCAGCCTTGTCTGTTGGTTGAATCTGAAAATCCTGTAATAAAGATCCAACTGACCACAGGACTCCATTAACCACATTTGTACTTCATAAAATAATCTCAAGATTCCACTCTCCATAATGATTCTTACAGCAGCCATCTAAGGCATATGGTATTGGCATTTCAAGGGGTTTTAATCAAATCATTAGTAATTAACAACCTAGATCAGATTGCCACATAAAACCTGTCATACATTAATGCTTTCCATTAAAAAACAGAGTTTAATGAGCTTCTGTTTTTAAATGAGATGAGTTTTCAAGTGCTCTGAATCAGCAAGGCTAACTGTCTGGAATTTGGAAGGGATGGACAGGAGAGACCAGAGCAGAGGGTTTCAGATACTGCCAGCTCACAGTACTTTCAATATAAAAAGCATGGTAATACACCCACTCCACTCGAGAATTCCAACGATGGCAGCAGTTTTCCTGAACGCAGGCAACACTGAGCAACAGACACATAATTAATGAGCCCAGAGAAGCACTTCATAAACTGCTAAAAAAAGAACAGCTTTGAAATAGAGGGAAAATACCTGAATGCTGTCCAAACATTCAGGAAAAGGAAGGCTTACAGTAAATGCATCCAAGCAGGGAAAAAGAACAAGTTTCTTATGCCATTGTTGTTCCTTTTCTCACAGTTGGGACTTTAAACCCAGCACTCCCCTGCCTTTGTTATTTAAAATATAGACTTTCTGTAAGTTTAGCGCATTATTTCAGAGGGCACTTCTGTGTTGAGACTGCACAACATATTATATCACAACTTGTTTCACTGGCTCTAACTCTCTGTCCATTGTCTGCCTAAATCTTGGGCCAGGAAGGAGACTGAAGGGAGATCCTAAGGTTGAGCAGATAAGAGGACAGTCTTTGCACTGCCTAAAAGCCATTCTGATGTCCAGAAAAGACTGAAGATCTCTGGTGCTCACATATATTATGGAGCTATAACTGAAGCATCTCATTCCTCCTTAATGTGCTAATTGAGGCAGACAATTTACAATTCTAACAGTTCAGGCAGAGAATGTCTGGTGCAGTGACATCTGAGCTGGACAGTCACAAACCGGGCTCATGTTTAATAAAACAAGAACTACTCAGAAGCAGACACTAATCCTTTGCAAAACAGCATTTTAATTTTTAAAAACATGAATAGATTCTACAGTAAACAGAGGCAGCTATTCCACCTTCATCTGCTTTGGATATACTACTTATGCTGCAGGAGCTACACCACTTTAGGAGGAAACATGCAGAACTTCTAATTCTGTTTAACATTGCAGAAGACTTCATTGCATTCTCTTTATCCTGTTTTTAGCTAGAAATTAGGTTAACATTTATGTATTTGCATCCTACAGAACTACGTTTTTTAAAACGTTTCCCAGAAGATCTGACTTACAAGTGCCACTTCCTGCTGGCTCAGGTTTATATGGATAAACATGTCTATATAAAACACAGACCCCCCTCTTTCCATCTTGCCAGAGCAGAGCTCCAAACAGCCAGGGAAGGAACAGCGTTTGTAACACACACAGCTTCCCAGCAAGAATAGCAGCCCAAGGAATACCAGCATGGAACACTCAGCTGGGCTGACTGTAGGTGGCAGCAGGAGCCTGGAGAAAGACAAACTCTCCTAAACTGTCATTCATTAAAACAGCAACTGCTTGCTGAGGGCTTGTCCCAGGTGGATTAAGTTCCTAGGATGCCTAGAGCGCACCGAGGAATTACTTTTTAAATTTTAAATGCATTAGTAACAGCAGTGCTGTGTGAAATCCCTTATTTAGTAAATTATTCATGCAGGCACTTCTTTTTGTAGGAAAATCAACTTTTATTAAATCCAGCACCTTGAAACATACTGGTGCTATGCTCCCATTCTATTCTAATTAAAGCTACAATCAAGGTTAAAAATATAAACCAGGTATTTTTAGTATTGCTTTAAAAGGACATTGCTTGTACCAAACTGGGGGGAACCAGTGGCCACACTCAAGTGCTCAATTGTCCTTCAGACGGGCTGGACAGGCAGCAAAAGGATCCAACAGGAACCTTATGGGACTTCAGAAAGACAAATGCAAACTCCTGCACCTGGGAAGGAAAAACCCCTTGCAACAACAGTGCCTGAGGAGTGGCCACTGGGCAGCAGCTCTGCAGGAAGGGACCTGAGGATCCCAATGGGCAGCAAGCCCCACATCAACCCTGTGTGTGCCCTGGGAGCAGAGTGGGAACAGCCTCCAGGGCTGCACACACAGCACCAGGGCCAGGAGAGCCAGGGAAGGTGTTCTCTCCTGCTCAGCACTTGTCAGACCTCATCAGATCCTGTGTTCAGTACCGGCTGCCCCAAACCAACACAAACTGGGACGAGTTCAGTAGAGGGCCACCAAGACAGTCGGGGCTCAGAGCATTTCCCCAGGAGGAGGCTCAGGGAACTGAGCTCACTCAGCCTGGAGAAAGGAAGACTTTGGGAGCACTCAGGAGCAGCTGTCTGGTCCATATGAAGTTACTGAAGACTAAGCCAGGTTCTCCCTGTGGACCATGGATGGAGGATGAGATAACAGGCATGAGCTGAAACACGGGAAGTTCAGACTCGGTATAAAGAAAGCTGTTTTACACACAAGGACATGAGCAGAAGTGCAGGTCGCCCAGAGAGAAGGTGCCGTTTCCATCCTTGGGTGTTCTCAGGATCCAAATCGACAAAACTCTGAGAAATGTAGTCTGACCTCAGGCTGACACTGCTTTGAGTAGGAAGCTGGAGTGGAGAATTATCCTGAATTATTCCAGGATGCTTCCCTGTCTAAAAGCAGGAGCAGCAACACAGCAATACTATCCCCACACTGAGAGCCACAAAATGACCCTTTATCGACAGACTTTCTAATGCAGTGAATATCAAAGGTTATATACATCTGAATAAATGCAGTTCAGCAATATTCACTGCAGAGATGTCTAAATATAAAAAGTTCAATAATCATGCTTGAGGAAGGTTCTACTTTCTCTCCAACTTCCTCTGCCTCTCCTGCCTTGTCCTTCCTCTCCTGGGACTCCACAAAGAACTGGATTTCACCTCTCCTCCCATCCTTCTCAGTTCAGTCAGGATCAGTTCAGCCACTTACTTATTAAGTAAGTCTTAAAATGCTTTTTCCCTGTGACAGCCAGAAGCTGGGGCACCTTTACAAAGGTACCCTTTGGTAGGTTTTTGTTCATTCAAATTCCGTACTGGGTTCACACAAACACCCAACACTCTGACATGGCTCTGACAGGACTTCTTAACCCAGAAGGCACTGATAATAATGGCTTTAAAAATGTAAAGAGGTTACCATGTCTACCGAACACTTGCTACCAAGCTGGAAAAATACCTGCCAAGCCACACAGTAGCACCTTATTGGAAGTTTATTTTGGAATAGCACCTTATTTTGGAAGTTCTTGGACAACTGAAATCACTCCCCTTCCCTCCCCCTGCACTGCTTTGCAGTGTCAGCAACCCTGCAGTCACTCCATTAAAATGAAATCCATGAAACTGCTGTCCAGGATAGAGCACCTTCCCCACCAGAACCCTGCTTAGGCAGATATATGTTTAAGAAATATTAAACAGTGCTGAGAGCACAATCTTTGAACTCAGATGTAATTTCTGAAGTTGTCATGAATTGACAAGTTCCCCATTCTTTTTAAGCCACACCACTGATAAATCTACCTTTTGCCTCATATCCATATTGACCAGATTATTAAACAGATTCATTGAACTCTTTGATGGTGAAGTGTTCATTGCAAAGATTCTGTTCTGATTTGAAGACATTTTCAAGTGGCAGCAATTAAAAAAAAGCCCAAATTAAAAAAAGAACCAACCACTGCAAGCTGGCACCTTCCCCTAACAGCAACATCCCTAAAGCAAGCTACAGAGCATTCCAGGCAAATACTGCATCCTGCTGATCTCACCTGCTCAGGGAATTGCAAGACCTGAAGAATTTCTGTAAGGATTTGATAGGCCAATCAGCCTCGCAGTATACATGCAACTTCCACATTTGAATAACTTTCCTTTTCTCATAAATTATGTCAATCCATTAGAGGATTTGCTGTGCTGACAAAACGCTGGCCACACTGGGCTGAGTACTATATTAAAGTTAATAAGGCAGCTACCACTATTTTTAACCTGGCATCATTCTACAATGTTTAACAGTGAACAGTTAACTATTCATAGCAGACTGCACCAACATACTATGCAAACCAATATGGGGAGAGGGGGTGTGAGACCTCTTCGAGCATTTCTTTTTATATTTACTATTTTCTTAACCATTTTAGCACAGGTGAAGGAAAAGTAGGATTTTAAAGCTTAAATCACTTATGTGCAACTGAGCTTTCTTGCTTCTTTCCCAGCTCTGCAAAGCAAGGGACACTGGGCTTACACTATAAAATAGGCTAAAAGTTGGCCAAAGCAGTTCCTGCACACACAACCAGCGATCTTGTGTAACAGAAATGTATCAGTAGTTTCTGTGGCCAAGAAAACAAGTCAGCCAGCCTTGCCTGACATTCAGCATTGCCACCCTGACAGCTCTGGTTTCTCTGCACTGGTTTCCAGTGCCTCTGACCAAGCCCTTTCAATGCCAAGGAGCCTGGGAACTGATAATCCAACAGGGCTGCCTGAGCAGCCAAGGCAAGGTCAACTGGCCCTAAAAAGGCTACAAATCCAAGTGAGAGAAGTAGCAAAAGGAGTACATGCTGTGATAGGCTCTAAGTTTGAAGGAGTGAGAATAAAACAACCACTGTACCCTCCAGACCCTGCTGGTCAGCAGAACAGCCACATTTTTCATTGCTTTACATGCCACATTTGCAAAACGAGGTCAGCGTTGCCCAAAAGGCCTCAAAAGAGCTGGTCACCTGAAGATATTTCATTTCCTACCCAACACAGTTGACATATTTGACACCTTTTTTTCAGAACCATTGAATTCTTAATCACATAAATAGGAGGGATTAAAGCAAGTTTACTCTTTGTTGTGTGTGCACAGACAGCACCAGTAAGACGGCAAAGGGCTTTAGCACAGCTCTGTGCCACTGGCAGCCAGGGGACCATGTTTGGTGGTTCCCACTGGAACACACAGCCACCACACACTGCAACCCCTAGTCAACTCCTTAAGCTGCCCCGGGGTCTTTCTGCTGCTGAATTACTTTGCATGTTTTGGAAGCATCTCCACACGCCAGAGTTCACCCAGTTTAAGGGGAAAAAAAAGTACAAAAGGAGATACCAGCTTTTGAGATCTCTCACTACTAAAAGTCTGAAAAATCCAAATAACAGCCATTTCAGTAATAAAAAGCCTCCTAAAAAACCTGTCTACTAAAAAAAGCTGTTTAGCCAACACCTTCTATTCCAAATGGTGCTGTCCTGCTTCTTTCTTCCTGTCTCTTCTCCCCCTTACTCCAAAATTACCAGCCCCTGTGTATTTGTGTGCACATACCAAGTCTAGGAGATATTCAAACAAGAACTCTTTAAGTGAGCCTTTAACATGAATGTTATGTTTAACTCAGTGTAATACGTAATTTTCTACAAACAAGTTTTAGTTCACTTGGAATAGAAATGAACACAGGCAATTATTTTCCATTCCAAAGATATTACCTAACTACACTCAAATTTATAAACCTACCACTTTAACTGTCAAGCTCACTGCCCCCAGTTAAAGTGAAAATCTATTTTATCCCCTTAAGTAAAATCCTTTCCAGATTACTCTGCAGGATCATGACAACTTCTGGCATAAATAATCAGGCATCAAACAAGGATATTATTTTCTCCTGTATACCTAAAGTAGGGCAAACTTTAAAAGTTACTCCATCTTTAAAGTTGGTTTAAATCGTGTAACTATTTGAAAACTTGGCAGCAATGAAATTTTATTTGGATCTGTATCTGGTGGACTCCATAAAATGCAATTCCCTTTCAAGGGTCCTTTTAAAGAAATCCCAATTTGAATAGCAGGTTTAAAAACCAGTAAGAAGCATTCTATTTCTACATATTGACAGACTATAAAAAACTCTTATCTGTTAACCTTAGGCACCGAGTTTTTAATTGTTAGCAAAACTGGAACATTTCACTTTGATCAGTTCCTTAAAAAGTCCAGGCATTTCTTCCATTTGAAACAAGAATGATTTTATCAGCACTTCTGTCTCATTAATTTACCACAGATAATGTGTTTGAGCAGCAATGAAAAAATGTAGTTATTTAAGGTCACAGATTAATTGACGTTTCTCAAGAAAACTCAAGTTCACATTAGCTCATTTAAATTGCTTGAGGCCACGGACGCAGCCAGAAGCAGATTTGTGCACCTGACTTTAAAGGAAAATCCTGCAGTTGTAAAGCTGATAAAAAGGATTTTGCTGAATTGTATAAATGCAAACTATCTCCTTTCTGAAAGACTTGTTTCTTAGTAACATCTGTGCACTTTGGAGTTCAGTTCTACCTCGACATTTCCCAAGGAGCTCTGCTTTAGATGGCATCTGCACACCAAGCTTCAGAGCAGCTGCTGAGCCAATGTTTAGTCAGACACCTGGACTCTGGGGGTTGTTTTCAGGAATGTGTTTTGCTACAATAAAACAATTCAAGTCTTTCCAGACCATGGATCCAAGTTTTTGTCTCTGCTGACTCTGGGCACAGTTCAAAGCTTCTGTACATGCACACACCCCCTTCCTGCCAGCATTCCCGCCCATTCCAAGGGAATGCAGCGGCTGAGCAAGGCTTTGTCTCTCCTTCCCATTTCAGCGACCACTGCGGCACTGATGACAGAGCAGCAAGCAGTGAGAACACCCTTCAGTGTGTGCCCAGCTTTTCTTACAGTCCCCAGGAAGCAGAAGGCCGTTGCCTGGGAGGTGGAAGGGAGGTGGGAAAGGAAACAAAAGGATAAGAAAATAGGGGAAAAAAGAAAGAGTCAGGAAGAGAATGAACACAAACTGAAAATTCCAGCTATTGGAATACATATGGCTAATTCCAGAAGTGAACCCACCACTGCATTTTAGCCCAAAGCTGCATAGCGTGGGTAAAATTTGGGCACTCTGGAGGTGGGGGATGAGGCAGAAGGAGGGAAATTCTTCAATTTTCCTCAATTAACATTTTCATATAAATGGTAATAAAAGTACATTAAGGTTACCCAGACAGCAAATACAATTTAGAATGTGATGTTGGCATGTGCATATGATAGCAGACATCTCTGCCCTTCAAGCTCCCTCTTGAAAGCAGACTAAAGGAGACCAGTAATTCCCTTATCAAAGAAAGAACAACTGTTTTCCTCTTCAGAACATTCCCAAAGCACCTAGAAAGCACATGATGAATTGAAAAGAGTACAAATCAAAAATTCTAACTGTGCTGTCTCTAAACAAAAATGTCTCCTGAAATTCTGGTTAATCAAAATTCTGGTTAATCTGCTTAAGAAAAACAAGCATTTCATGAGCAAGGGCAGTAAATGCACCACCCAGCATTTACATCCGTGGAAAAACAACGGCAGCCTTTTGTGTAAGTGCACTTACCAAATCACAGAACTCGAAAACTAGGAGATAAGGAATGGCTTCCACACATTGCCCAATACACTGGAGAACATTTGGATGCTGAAGAATGCTGGAGTGAAAAAATACAGTTAAAGCCAGCAAGATCACAGTATAACACAACACACTGAAATCCCCACCAGAAGTTTCAACACAGAACCTTGGGGGCAGGACCAGAAGGTGTAAGAACCAAAGCCACAGGTTCCATCTGCACCTCTGTATCTCCCTGTGCTGCTGCAGCCGAAACTGGGAGCATCTCAGAGCCACAGAAGCAGCACTGCCACATAAAAGTCACCCATCCTCCCACCTGGACCAAAAATAAAAGCATGCGACTGGTTCAGAAACTACACCAAGGTGCAGATCTGGCTAAAAGCCAAACCTTTTCTTAGCCAGGTTAGTTCCCAGCCAGATCAGTTACTTTTTCTAAACTGCCTCCAAACCCCTTGTGCCAATGCAGCAGAAGGCAGGAAATTTCTTGTGACAACTGCCAACAACTTAAGCCTAAATGCAAATATAACCAGGGTATAAGAAAGCATTAAGAACAGAAGCCCTCCATGACCACTCACTCACAGCACATTCAGGCAAGGTAATCTAGTGAAAACAACTTCTGCTCACTTTGCATTGCCTGTATCGCTTTTTAAAGACAAGCATTTCAGTTCTAAGGGAGGGCAAATGGGGACACCAATACTGAACAAAAGCAGTGTCCCTGATCCATCTGCAGCAGTAGGAAGCTGTGAAACATTACTTACTAATATGGTTCTCCATTCCTTAAAAACTGCTCCTGCTCCTTGGGACCTGCACTTGCCTTCAGCTCCTTCACTATTACCCTTGCTACACTGGTGCCTGTGTAGATCTCTCCAAGGAGAACCTGAAAGAGATACCATTGTGTCTTTAATCAGAGGAGGAAAAGTACTCAGTCTTCCTGCAAATTAAAACAAGAGCTAAAAACATGCTGTAACAAAGATCTCTGGGTTTTTGGTTTTTTTGGGTTTTTTTTTGCAAAGGTGAGCAGAGCTTTGATAATTAAACACTCGTGATTAATAAATCTTGACAACTGATCTATATGTCAACTTTCAGAAAACATGTTTTCTAGTGAAGACCACTTATTTACTGAAAATGTTTTCCTAGAAAGACTTGGCAATAACAAGAATGTAATAATTCAAAGCCAAGGAAGTGAAATGTCTGCCTAGTAGCTCTAGTAAGAATCAACATGTAAATTTAAGAAGCACTTACTAGTGTTGTGATTACAGCTAAAAAGTGAATGCAAGGAAATATCTCATTTCAACTTCAGGGTTTTTTAGGCTATTGCTTTTTTTCCTTGAGTACCATTTTGAAGTGAACAGTCAGCTAGGAGTAAGACTCAACCCGGGCAATATTAAAAGAGAACACCTCACCTTTCCAAACCAGCCATTTCCAATTTCCTGGATGTAGTTTAAACTCTGACGTGCAACTTGAGACTTTGATCCATCTGTCACACAAGGAAACAAAGGCAACACGTATCAAACCACCCACATGACCAAAGTGAGAGGGAATACTGCAACCCCTGTAAGAGCTATTCCCAACTGGCTGCACACATTCAGCCCAAGCACCAAGCCCACGTCAGACATTTATAAAGTATGAAGGTAATGCTGTGAAAGCAGCACTCAAGTGAAACAGTTCTCAAGGTCAGGTTCTAAACTGTACTAGAAAAAACCCAACCCTACAAACCAACAGTGATGGTCCTGATGAAACGTGAACTTTGAATTTTTTAACACGTTCAGTAAGAAAGCAAAAAGGCTGAAGTTCTACCTCCAGTTTAAAAGTGTTTCTTAGCCTGGAGCTGGGTAGAGCAAACAACCTGTTTACACAAGTTTCCTGTGTAAATAAAGTAGAAAACCCAAGCTAAAACTCATTGTACATCTTAACATTTATAGTTACATGGAGTTACCATTTTAAGAGAAAAGGTTCAACTGTTTTATTCTTCAGCCCAACTGCCCTACTTGTAGCTGCCATCTGGAAGGAGGACATTTCTCAACTAAAAATACTTCATGGAAAGAGCCCAGAGAGGGAAAGGACAGAAAAGAAGCCCCAGATCTTGGCAGAGAATGGGCAGCAACAATGGCAGACCCCACACCCCAGGAGAGTTCCAGCAGCATTCACCCTCCTGCTGCCCAACTGGTTAGGAACACTAATTATGTTAACAAAAACTCACCACCATTACTACTTGTCTGACAATTCTAGCCCTCAATTTTAGTTCTATAAACCTCATTTACAGCAGTATTATTTTACTGGAACGTTTTATACATTATCAACCTGCTTCTAAGCACAGAGAAGGCGCCAGCAGTACAAGCCCATTTTTACCCATGTACACTCAGGCACACTGCCTTACTTCTGGCAAAACACTTGTAGTGACAGTATCATTTTAACAGTTATGGCAATGTAGAAGAGCTGACATGAAGTTCTTCACAGATAATTTTTCCCAGCTCTTTAAAACACTGAGGGAGTACCATGTCATTTGTATTAAGGCACACTGACAGCTCCTTGAAATTTGTACAGAAATTTTACTAGAAGCTTCCCTGAACATCTAGTGATCAAGCAACAAGAGCAAGATGTAAAACTATGTGCAGTGGCATAATATGAGAACAACCATTTTAGGCTAAACTGTGCCTGTGATACTCTAAGATGCTTAAGTTTCCTTTTACAAAAATTGTATTGTAAAGAATACATTTCAAAAACCCTTCCCCACAGGGGAATGAAATCTAATGCTCTATCTTACCAAGATCCCATTTACAGCACAAATAGTCTACAGTGACACTCAAAGTGATGCAGCTGAACAGCAGCACTGCTGTCAACTAAGGGATTCACTTGTTTCCATTTAAGGACAGTGACTAAAATCCAACCACAACTTAGCCCCGAGGAAAACCCCTAAAGAGCAGAAGTCACTGATGTCCAGGGTACTTTAAAACCCTTTAGGTAGATAGAAATATAATGACAGTAATCTACAGAGGGTTCTCAAAGGGAGTTTCATTCTCTTAAACTACCTCACGTGGCATCCTGCCACAAGTTAACACCTTAGGAGCAGTATTTAACATTTAACTATACCCCACAAAACACATTGGCTCAGTTGATGTACATATTGTAACAAATAATTTGTTACAAAAAGTCAAACATAATCAGCAACGCTCTATTTTTGACCCTGAAAAACGCCTCCTTTTGTTTTTGCATCAAAAACCTGTATTTTACCTGTGCGAGAGGGAAACTGGGAGGGAGTTGGTAAAGCAATACTGGGAACTGAAAGAGTAAACACTTCAGCTGGAGACTGAACAGAAGGAGTATCTTCTGCCGGAGGTGTAAAGTCTATTTCATCATCAAAGTTATCTTCGAATTCCTAAACGAAAAAAAAAGCCTTCGTAAACAAGCTGATCTTTGTCCTAAAATTAGCACAAATACATTTCTTTCGGTTTGAATGTGCAATGCTAAGGAGGCTTAGCCATTTTCCAAGAACAGGGACAGAGATTTAGTTTTCTGTTCCTTATTTTCCATTTATTGCTGAGTTAAAGAGATCAAACTATCACATACTGCTTTTAACAAAAGGAGGTTTAAGCAGTTTTTTCTTGGTTGGGTTTTTGTGGGTTTGGTGGTTTGTTTTTTGCTTTGTTTTGTTGTTACTTTAAATGCTAACCCCGGCTCTGAATGAATTACCATGAACTGCTGAGACCAAATATTCTCCATTTAAAAATGAGAGCAAAACTCAATTTTAGGAACACTGATAACTGATGTTCCAGAAGCAACTATTCTCAAATGATAACAATTTCTCAAGAGTTTTCCTACAGTGGATCTGCATCTTCATTATTCTTACTAAACAGGAGTGTCTTAAACCCTGTCAGACTAAGAAAAACAAAAGAAAACAGAAAAACAACAAAAAGGTTCTTTACAGCAAAATTGTCTCGAGGGTATAACTAAACATGAGGATCAGAAGGAAAGGTTATGATTTTGAAAAGGTATTAAAGACCCTTATGCAGCAGGGACCAATTAGTTAAAATGAATGGTTGCATCAAGACTTCAGAGCCCATAGAAACGGTCACTGGCTGTTTCAGAAGAGAGACACTCAAGTACCAATAACTGCAGGGTATTAGCACAGATATCCAAGTATCCTGGACATGAGAATGCAGATAAGGGTGCCCCTCATACCCCACACTGGTACCTTCAGTGCTTACCTTGAAATCTATCTCGGGGTCTTTGCAGCAGGAGACACAGTTTGCCAGCAGGATGACGAGGACAACCAGGACACACAGAGACACGACCACAAAGGTGGAGGGAACTTCAACTGTAGCTCCTTCTCCTAGAAATAAACATGGATGCGGGATTCTAGAAACATGCTTAGCATTTTAAGAAGTTCCTTCCAAATGTATTCTCCACCTGCATTGATTTAAGAGATGGGAGTCTGAACGTTTCACTCTGTGGACTGATCGAACGTGAGGAGACTGAACAGACAGGACAAACAGATCTGTGCCCTCCCACCCACCTGCACCACTCTGGACTTACCTGAGCCCACCTAAGGGGCCCCAGCCACAACATTTACTGAAGCTGGTGATGAACAGCAATAGTCCCAAGTCTTGGGATGCTGCTGAAGGCAATAAATTCATATAGAAAGCCAATCACAGATATTGGGAATCTGGTCTTTTTGAAGACACCTCCCATGAGTTAAAACCCTTGACGTAAGGAACAGGCAGCCAGAGGAAATCAATCCCACTTCACCTGGGCACAAATTTCAAATATGTGGCTATAAGGCAGCCTTCTCTCTTTCAATAAGTGCATTTGTGACAGTCTCCCAAACACACAAGCTGCTGTCACAAGTGCAACAGATCTGATCAGCTGCACCCCAGGTTCTATTTCCTGTGATTCACCATATGATTTGTCTCCATTTCAAGCATTTTGGACTCCTAACCATTTTGCGAACACACTTCCAAATAATTTCCCAAAATTTATACATAAACATTCTACAACACATTTTCCATGACAAGTCAGGTTATTACTCACCCGGGATCAAAAGCCTCAAATGACATTTTATAAAAATCTTAAATTAAACCTGTTTTCATCCTCAGTAGAGAACAAAGACATGTGTGCTCTGGTCTCCTAGGGAACTACATCTTGAGGGGTTGTTGTTTTCTTTTCAAACTATGGGGACTGGAAAAGCAGTTGGACCAAATCTGATATTTAGATATTACATCAGTGGTAAAGTTTAACAATTAGGAATACTATCTACACAACAAATAAAAGTTAACCAAAAAAGGAAGGTTTTCAAACAAGTGATTCTGTTTCTAGTTTCCACAACAGCTCTGGCATTCACACCTCGTTAGAGAACATGAACGCTCCATTTGCAGATATTAAGATATTGTCCAAAAGCAGATCAAACACGGTGTGAAGCCACTCACCACCTTTTAGTCATAATTCTGAAGAGAACCAAAAAAAATCTCTCTTGACAGAACAATTTATAGTAATTTAAATCAAGTCTTCTACATAACACTCAGGTATTTTTCCATTCCTAAGCATCAACAAGAAAAAAGGGGAGGGTAACAGCTGATTTATGTTTACTCCCTCCAGATGTTTGTTGACCTGCCTAAGGAGACTGAAAATTACCTGAACCACAAATATAAGCATTTTGTGCACTCATTAGCTAATTACTGTAACAAACACACACACGGGTAATACAGCTGCAGATAAATTCAAGAGATTCCTTTGAACTTCTAATTGAAACCAAATAATAAAAGGTAGTTTAACTACCAAAAAAGGTAAATATTTATGTTACCAGGTATTACAAATTAAAATTATTATTTTAAAGTAGTTTTTTCCAAGCCCATCCCACTCAATTTCCAAACAACTTCCTCACCTTCACCGCCAACTTCACTGAAATGAGAAGTGAACTCACCACAGACCATCTCCCAAACAGACAGAGATTCTCCTTAACAAACACCCAGATCACATCACCACAGTCACAACAGACATTCCCTTCCCAGGAGAAGGCCAAGACTCCCGAAGCCCCTTGAATGTTTTTGTGGAAGTTTGCCAAGCAAATCCCTATACAATGAGCTCAGCCCCCAAGAGCCCGTTTCATCATTGCCAGAAAGCATTGTTGCTGCTGGAAGACTTCACTTCAGGCCAGGTCCTTCAGAGGGGGTATAAAGCACCTCAGTCACGAGTATAAAACACTATCAAACTTTATTGTGGGTTTCTGGTGGACCATAAGGTCTCCTTTTTGATGCCCACGTGGCTACCGTGAATCACAGTGTCTCCTGTCCCCCACAGCAGCTGAGCGTTATCACCTCTCACCACCACACCAGCACCTTTGAGAAGGCAGGTAACCATCAATGGCCTCTTCAGAAGATGGAAGTCATCTCAACTTCCAAATGCACAGGGCAATTTTCACATCCAAAGTTATAAAAAGATGCTTTAATACAAGAAAAATGCCAATTATCACGGGCAAGTTTCTGCAACAGTTACAGAACAACATTTCAGATGACTCACACAAGAGCTACTGACTAAGAATTACAGAATCCATCTCTGTTTGGATAAACTTTGAAGTTTCTTACGTAGTAATTAATAAGTCATATTTTTAATTTGCAGTTTTTTTAAAAAAATGAATGTAAAATTAAGTATAAAATTATGGCAACCTGTAACTGGGCTAAAATTTATTATAAGTGAAGCTATTTTAATAGCTTACATGGATACATATTCAGTGATGGAAGCCACTGATTAAGTACTGGAGCTGGTGTTTGACAAAGTGCTGAAAAATCTGCTGCAGTAGAACCTCTTTTGCATTTTTCAACTATTTCCATCCAATGATTAATCCACTGGAGCTTAGTAAAATGACTGGGAATTGAAAAGGTAAGAGATGTTTAATACAACATTTTATTTGTAAATTCTGAAAGCATGAAGGAATGACAGCTATTTATTACAAAATCCTGACTGAAAAAAAGCAATCAGCAAGAAATCCAGTCTAATAAATGCAGAGGACCATTTTATGTAGTCACCACAGAAGAGTCTGCTTTAATTAAAAAAACTGCCTAAAAAACATTGTAAATTAATTTTAATACAGAGGTAGATAATATCCAATAAACATCACTCACAATTTCATAACTAATGCGGAATTTGACACAATATAATAAATTCTAAAAGCAGATAAGGTAATAGGTTTACTCTGCACATCAGTTTAAAACCCAGCCATGTTTACTATAACCCTTTTCAGCAACAACCTACGGCATCTTAATATCTATCCAGAAGTCAAAAGCTGTTCTTCAGGAAAGGAACTGCCAACCAGATTTAAAAAAATACTCTCTGCAAAATGCCAACAGTAAAAGGCTTCCTGTCAGCTACTACAAACAGTCTAGACTCCTTTGCTTTGGGATATCCAAACCACTTAAGACGAAGAAGAGGCCTGGATTATATCAGCACTCCACTAAAACAAGCAGGAGCTGAAGTGCCCCTGCGTCACTCTGGGTGTTACTGCAAGGTTAACACAACGTAATGCTCTACACAGCCCTGTGCTGGGACCGTCCCAGCCCAAAGTGGCACCTCCACGGTCCTAAATTATCAATACAGAAAGCAAGGTATTCTTTCCAAGCTTCAGAGTAGTGAAGAGTGATTCTAGGCTGTTATTTACCCTCTTTTTCAAAGCACACGGGATCATAACGACTCAAAGCCCTGGCTGAGGCAGGCATTCAATGAACAGTGTTGAAGCAGATTGTCATTTCATAACCACTTCTACACTCAGGTCTAAATTTGAGCCCAGCACACGTGAAGGCAAACCCTGTACACAGGCAGTGAGCACCCTCCCTGAGGAAACAATGATGAGCTGTGCTGGCATTCCCAGCATCAAGTACAGACCTGAGAACGCACACGTCAGGATGGATCACAAGGTTTCAAGGGGTGGAAAATGTTATTTTCATATAAAGCATATTTCACAGCAACTTCTATAGGCCAGGATCCCTTACACCTTTCTAAGTTTCTCTCAAGGCTCCTTTCTTTGTAAGACAGTTCACCAACTACCAAGGGCAACCACTAAGCCAACCTAAGTTCTTTCCTTGCTAGAACTGGTTTCCTTCCCTATCCAGTTTCCCAGTCTGTCCACAATACTCTCACGTCGTGCACCTGTGGCATCCTTTGCTGTCACTAACAAGGAGCAGGCCAACCAGCCAAGTGTTCCACCCGCGTTCACGTGCCAACCAACAGCCCCCACGCAGGACAACACCAGATGAGGTGTAAGTGCCTGTCCGGGAGGGACTCCGGGCTCACCCTTCTCCTGCTACCACATTAGAAAAGGCCTTGATGCTTCAGCTCTTCACTCTCTCAAATTTGGTTCAGTCTGATCAATCATATTATTAAGGTCTCAACCTTCAGGAAACTCTGCTAAAAAAATGCATGACACCACCCAGTTCTAAGCTTGGGGAAAAAGCACAGTAAACGTACAGACAATCCCGAGTACATAATAAATGACATTACTGAGTGCACTAATAAAAGATATTCACTACTGTGATAAAGGCAGTGCAAGGCCCAGATAAATTAAGCATTATTAGGGCACAGTGAACTTCAAGGGAGCATCTGATTTGAAGCTTTCAGCACAGTAGTTGCTATGCAACAACAGTCCCACTGCATAAGCAAGAGCCGCTTTCCTTTCGAGAGCAGCTCCATAACTGGCACTAATAGCTACAACTATTTCCAGCACAAATCCAGCATGACAGCACTCACTTAAACTGTCTCCTGGCCACACTCAAATTATATGATCATGAACTAAGATGCTACTTTATGACACCAAGTCATAACAGAGCAGTCTTTAAAATACTAATAAATGACGAAATCGAATTCTGCTCCACAGCTACATCCACGGTATCTTTCATGAACATGGTTGGTTTATTTACTCTACATTAAAATAACCAGATTTAAAAGTGTAATATCACCCTAATTTACAGAGGGTTTGATAAACACGATTTTAAAAGCTATCCAAACTTTCCTAAATAATGCTGTCATTCTCTTCCATGCCAGCAATTAAGTGGGAAAGGGTTATCAACTCCTACCCAGTTCTTCACAAGTCGGATTCAGATCATTATCTGTCCCTCATAAAGAGTTTCTCCTGCATTTATTTACTCCCTGAACTCTTCAGATGTTTGCTACTAACAAGCACAAAAACAATACAGACACAACCAGGCCTATAAATTCCGGTGGCCTGCAGGTAACAGATAGAACACTAAAGCAAAAACCTCTTTGGGTAATGCCTGATTTGTATGAGAAGGTAAAGCCCAAGACATTGCAACTCCTCCGTTTCACAACAAACAACCCCCCAAACTCAAAAGCACATCCCATTTGTTGCTGCATTTCTGTAATCTCGGTTTTTTCCTGCTATGCTCCATTTAACAGCTGAGCCAAAAACCAGCATTATTTTTGAAATTAAGTTTCAGCAGAAACGTGTGCATTTGCAGCACCATCATTTAGTTGTGAAATGCTGCTTTACAACAGGCTTTAAAATACTACATTAGAAGGGCATTCCAACCACCAACCTTCAACTAAGATACAACACAAGCAAACAAGAATTTAACACGAGTTTTGAAGGAGTTATTTGCACTTCAGACAGTCTTTTGAAAATAAAATGAAGAGAATTTTAGTATGAGAGAAACACTCCAAATTCCAATCAGCCCTTTGATTTGAATGACCATTACCGGTCCTACAAGAAGAAACATTCCCAAGATCTCAGATGACTTTCATTGACTTTATGTCCTCAACACAAAGGCAGCACCTTAAGGAAATCTAAAACCTTTTCCAAATGTCCAGAGTATTTCAAGCAGAGACTGGAAATGTTCCTTCATAGAGCAAACCCCTAACAGACACATGACACTTCCTAGGGAACTTTTAGGTTTCACAGTTTACACCTGAATTTTTCAGCTTTCAGATTTTTAGTGCTTACGCCATTCAAACAAAATACAAAAGTTTACTATTTTAAAACAATAACCAGCAACAAACAGTTGAAAATGTTATTAATTGAGGAGTTATTTCAAAAGTCTATCCTATTGTGACATTATTCCTACCCTTGCATTAGATAATGCAAAGTCTGCATGACCAACAGGAGTAACATTCAGTATTATATATTTTTATGCAAAAGCACTTTATCACCTGATTTTATTTTTCCTTCTATGGAAAATCCTAATTCCTAGACATAGTCTCAAGAAAAAAAACCTCTTAAGGACTTAATGCTACAGCTGTCCAAGTTACTTGTGCACAATTGTATTTACCCTTCCTGAAAACAAGCAGCAGTAATTAACAACTTGTCAATAAATCTGTTTTCTGCCTAAATCTGAATCGTGTCACCTGGCCTAAATCAAAGTTTCCCACTTCAAAAGATGTAAGTAAAATGACAAGACTTTTCAGAGGCAGTGTGGGAAAAAAAATAATCAAAAGTCACATCCAAGTTAATGCGTTCCCATGTTCTGCTAAACAGAAACTGAAACATTTCATCCCTGTACTCAACTTTTCCATTCCAATCTCTGCCTTATTGTAGAACTCAGTGAGTCCCCCATGGGGCAGGTGGGTGGGATGAGAGGCCAGTGCACATGCACAGATAATTCTTTTGAAAAACCAACAACTCTTCTTTGCAGCAGTTCTTTAATCATCATAAGGGAAGGTAATGAACACAGCAAAGGGGCCATTTCATACAGAGTTTTTCCCTCTGAAACAACAACAAAAAAATATCTTCTGACACATTCCTCCAACCCACCTTGAGTTCTGGATACAGTTCTACAGTTTCAAAAGCCAGCTTCACAATTCAATTTGTGTTGCGGATACATGACCCTGAAATAATTACTGTCCTGTACAATAAATTACAGTATTTTACAGAAGAAAACTTAGCTACTTTGTATCACAACTGGAGGTGTAACTGTCAGCAATTCTTGGCTCATTATCTCAGCCCTCCCTTTTGCCCTTAAAAAGGACAGGAGTCTATCCTGCAATCGAAGCCAACACTTTTCCAAACTGTTCTATACCACGTTCCCCCTCCATGCTTTCACAGTGTGTTTCCAAGGAGTTTCTACAGCTGCTTAAATCCGCTCTGTACACGGGGGTGACAACAACAGCCAGGGCAGTGCTGGATTCTGGTGCAGAACAACATCACCCTGATCCTCAGGTTTGCTCAACACTTCTCCTGGCCCGAGGGTCGGCTGAACAGTCAGGAACCAGCAAAACTGTGAGCTGAGGTAAGTTTTACATTACTGACCTTATTCTCTTATCCTCCAAGCCTTCCCAGTAATGTCAGAGAATTACTCACACAACAGCACTCTGCTCAATTTTAATAAGGACTAAATATAGGCCGGTACTTCAAGTGTTTACAGAGCGAGATCTGTTTGAAGTTTCAGTGTTAGAATCCCATGTTTGCACAAAGGCATCTTAAGACAAGGTAAAAAATATCCATGCTAAATAATTATGTGCCTTATGCCTTCATAGCAGTGTTTCTGGGTAATCTGGGTAGCGTTATTATCTTGCAAACCCATCACTGTTCATGTGCGTATATTTATATATATGCACACAAAATTCTGCTGAGCATACTTTATTCTACACTGCTAGATGTTGGCTTTGCAATTATTTTCTGCTCAAGTACAGTATTTTTTCATCTGCTGTACCATTTTTCCAACAGTGAAACACAGGAGTTGTGGATTTTTTGGGGTTTTTTTTTTACACAGGATAGACCACAATAATTTGAAGCAGCATGAGAAGATCACACATCGTGGTATCTCAAACCACCAGACACAGCTACTGTTGTTTGGGTTTCCGTGCTGCAGGTAATTCTTTCTCCTACCATCTGACATCAATACAACCTATTAAGATGCACTGGTTTTGAAGAGATTAATTTCAGTTCACATGAAAGGAATCCACACGTGCAACTTTCATGTGACGGGATTTTCCAGAATCTGGATTTTACAGGAGATCCCTTTCCAACTCTAACGTACAGCTGGGTTAAGAAATGCACGAAAGAAAGAAAGCAGCAGCATTTTGCTAAAAGAGCTTATTCAGATCCATTTCTCGTCCCTATTCACAGCTAAAGGATCCATTGGAAGAACAGGCCACACAGTGAATGACTGATTTTGGAGAACTGATCTGGTTTATAGGCTGGAAGCTTAAAAGTCAACACTCAAAAATCTACTGTTAACATTTTCTACACCTCTTTCATACCAAAGAAGTCTTGAGGCAACAACAGTCCCAAAAGAGTCATGTCACTGTTCAGTCACCACAGTGATGATTTCTTACCCACAAGAAGGCTTTTGTGAGTGCAGTACTGTTGGACAAGGTGTTATTTTGTCCCAGCATTTCAGACTGAAAATCCCTCAGAAGACAATTCCCTGACATAAGGAGCTTCACACCGTGCCCTTGCCTGAGCTCTTTGTGGTACAACACCCTGCCGTGGACTGTGCCTAAAGCACACGTGCAGGCTGACAGCCTATACTAACACACTTGGTACATTTCTGATTATGAAAGTCCACAAAATGTTTCTAGTGTCTAAATGTTGCTCAAGACCTTTCGTAACTGCATTACAGTGAAAACAAAGAGCTCACAGAGAGCAAGAAAAGCATTGAAGGCATTGCAAATTGTATCCAGAACTGTATCAAACTCCAGTACCAGATGCACAGACCAAACAGAAAGGCAGACCCAAAATAAAACCTAAGGGAGACTGCAGGACTCCCTGTGCTGCCCCTTCTGCTGCAGAACTGCTGCCTTAGGACTGAAACAGGACTCTGATTTTTGCAGCTCTGGTATTACACTGACTGAGAGTCTCTTTTACCCTGCACAGGTGAACCACACATGGAGAGGGCCTGAAACCAGACCATAGTTAATGTCCAGCAAACCACTCCCAGTCAAATTTGCCCATCCAGAATGCTGGATCTCACTAAGGAAGACAAACTCCTTTTTTCTTTATACAGGACACAACCAGCACCTGCTAATGGGCCCTTTCAACCCAATGCCCGGCGCCTGGTGCTGTGACAACAAACCTTTAGACTGGCTGTGATCAGCGCTATCTTACTGTGCTGTAGTGATATCTGAGGAATTATTAAATACACCCAAGCGTTCAAGACATGAGAAATAACTTCAGAAAGTGACCTCCCCCTTTGAGGAGTGCTTTAGTTGTAGCGAGGTCCAGACACTTTACAGCCACAGGCAGAGAAAGCAAACCAAGCCTGTGAACAAAGCCTTGCGTGGAACATCCCTGCAGGGCTAAGTCAGGGGTGGCTTCCTACCTCAGAGTCAAACTCACAGATAGAAACAAAAGATAAAAGACAACTTCCCAGCTCTGGTTCGACAATTATGAGGTGTCTGGGACACAAGCTAGAAGAAGAAATATAGGCAGAAGCAAATGAGTCCAGTGCTGGAAAGAGGAAGGACAGAAAACTCCCAAGAAAGACACAGACCACAATTAAAACCCCCATCTTTCTTGTCAAGACTTTTCTTAACTTCAAGTGATCCAAGTCACTGACTTGCATATACTTAGAAAATCGCCTTTCTTGTTATGTGAAAGCGTCACAGACATTCTACACTGTCCCAGACCAGAGGCCACAACTGCAATTGGCTCCAGTCTGACAGAATGCCAAGTGAAGCATCAAGCCAAAGCAGCTCAAAAGCAACAATTTTCCCAGGAGTATTTACGTGCTACAGAACTCATCTTAACAAATAATAATAATTTTAAAAAGTGGCTTAATCTCAAAGTGTGAACAGTGGCCAGCTGACTACACTAGATACACTGCATGAACATTTAGATACTTCAGACTGAAGTCTCTGGATACTCTACACCACTTTCCAAGCATCTTTTCCTGATCGTACACAACCAAGTCTATCAGCAGTGACTCCCTGCTATGACATCCAACTGGGCCCTCGAGTCCCAAACCTGAGGTTCTCAGGAAGAAATGATGTCAGCACCAGGTCCAGCTGAACAGAAACTGTAATTCATCGCAACTGTGAAGCTGAACACATCTGTCAGAAATGGTGCCACCTATTCAAGTTTTACAGGATAATAAAAGTATTTCTGAGTCCCTGCTACTGTGTATTTGCAAAGAGCTTCAAAAAGCACAGAGATGATGAAAACACTTAGGCTGATATTACACACACCCCCTTGATTCAGACGCTCAGCTTTCTTGGAGAGGCAGCCGAATTAAGGTCAAGTATGGAAATCCAAGTCAGAAGAACAGAGCCTGAATGTAAATGTAAAGCTTTAGCACAGCAACGCAGCCCTGGTGGTTTGTGATGCACTATGTTTGGCTGCTAAATCCTGCTGCAGAAGAGCAGTGCCCCAATGCCCTCACTTCAGCCACACAGCACGGGCAGTGGGAGTCATCTGAGCCTGATGCATTCGGGTCAAGTCACCAACATTCCTCAGGCTCAGGTCAACTCTGGCACTTCAGTCTACAAACACCTTCCCAGCACACCTGCCCAGCACACCTGCCCCAGCTCTCACCTCCAGTATAAAGTGAAACCTTAAATTCAGAATTATCACAGTACGTATCAGTATCCTTTTCCACTCAGAGAATAAATTAAATCTAAGTTGGCCAAACTATTTTCAGCCAGGTGCATCTTCAACATCTTGGGTTTCGTATTTCCTGCAATAACTGCTATGAACCCTACAAAGTTAGAGCCTGATTTCCTTTACCTCCTCTCCTTTTTGTTGGATAAAAAACCCTGCTAATTAGTTTTGAACTATAATATCAAAAATGCAAGAGGAATATAGAACACATCATCAGCGCATGCCTTCATCAGCAAACACCACAAAGCCACTCTTGAACAGTGGCATCGTTCATCCTGATCAAGGCCCTGGGAACCCGACAGTTCCCCAGCCTGGCAAACTTCCACAGCACTTCCACAAACTGGAGCATTTTTGCACAAGAAATCCAATCACTTCTGGCATTCCAGCTTCCTCCCCAGATGAGGAGTTATATTCCATGAAATAGTCTGCAAAGTTCAGTACAACTACGGGCACCTCACTCCTTTTTCTGTGGATTCCATCTCTCCTATAACAAGCTCAGGGCATCACAAATAAAAATTGCTTTTGCACTGTCAAAGAAGCAACCATTCTTGTTAGGTAAAGAGCTGTGGGATCCTGAAATAATTCTGAAACCAGTTACTCATCATTTCATCAAAAGGCCATGACATTCTTCCCAAGTTTACAGCTCCTATGGATAACAGCAAGTGTTACAGCCAACTGCAGGAACTGCCAAGGCCCAGATGGAGCCCAGCACAGCCAGACCCGACACAGGGAATCAAAGCAACCTGTCATGGGACAGGAGAGGGACATTCACAATGGGGCTGGATTGGTTTTAAACACAACTCATGACTCAACCCTGCAAAATAAAGTCACAGGTTTGTCTTCAGACAGGCTGTAAAATTTGCCTGGAACGACAGGGAAAGTTCAAGACAAAAGTCATCCCCTGGGAAGCTATTCCAAGGCAGGAGGGAAAAGCAAAGTCCTTATAGCTTTCCAGCTGGTTGCTGCTACTGATACAGGGAATGATGCAGGACACATCGCAGACCGAGAATCTGCTGCGTGCAAACCACCTGCAACATTATTTCACTCACGAGCAAGTCTTCCCAGCAAAAGGGATGCCAGTGAAACCAGAAAAGGTTCCCAGTGAGACCTTAAACCCTCAGTACTAAATGTCCCCCATAAAGGCATCAAATATATTGTTTCTCACTATATGGCCAAAGATACAATATGTGGGCACAGCAACTGTTTCATTTCCTGGAGTTCCCTGGGGTTTTCCATGACAGGGTTAGCACAGTTTGCTAAACTTAAGATCCCATGTGTACATTCTTTGGCCTAAATAAAACCAAAACCAGCCTATAAAATTCATTCTTGTTCTAGGAGTGCAACATTACAACATCATAAACACTACTCTTGGCAGTGCTGCAGTTAGCACACCTGATTCAGCCTTTTAAAAAACACTGAATTAAAAACAAACAAACAAACAAACAAACAACACAAACCACTCAAATACCATGTCCTGCATTTTGCTCAATCAGCTTTTCATTCTGAGAATAAAGTGGTTTACCGGTGTCATGGAAGTTATGCTGTGATCCCCCACCTTTGTAAGGTACAAAGATAGTCTTCATAGCAAAGAGGAAATTGTATTTTAAAAAAAAAATAAAATTAAATGAACACTTTGACATCTACTTTTAAATAGAAAAATCAATTGCATTTTAGCAAAAGTAAGACCCAGAAAAGGCAGAAATGTCCTCCACACAGAACTGACTGTGCTGTCTTACCTCCCAGCCCGATGATAAGTTGATATTATTTGGGCAAACCTCGAGCACTTCACAAATGAAAAAGCCTATAATTCAGTCTCAAAGGAAATACAGATTTCAGGGACAGTCTTCTCGTTTTCAGAAGTTTCCTTTTGTAGAAAGTAAGAAGGACCTCAAAGAAGGCTGATGGAGGGAGCGATTTATGAACAATTTTGAAATGTTCTGGGAATTAAAAAATTAGCAAAGAGGCAGAGGTCCAAAAATAAAGGTAGTAGGGGTTCCACTCCCAGTTTTGATACTTTCTATGGAATAGCAGCCAAATTACCTAATCTCTGTGCTTCATATCTCTCCCTCCCCACTGCTGCTGCTCCTCCCTGAACATCTTGTGTATTCCAGCTGTACAACTCCTCATGGCTACAAGGGAACCTCAGCACACATTCAAACCAAGCCAACCCGAACAAAATTCAGCCTCAACACAACGTTCTCTTGGCAAGCCCCAACGAAACACCCACAAAAATGTATGAATCAAACGCTTAGTTGGTACCTGTGAGTTCTAATAAACCTCTGATCAGCCACTCCTGCGACTGAGAGGACATATTGTTTAGTTTGGGCTTTTAAGGCAAACAGGAATATAAGCGAGGCAAGCGAAGGAAGTTCGCGTTACCTAACATACGAGAGAAATAAATATGAACTCATGACTATTTAGAGAGGCCGGGCCGGGGGGGCCAGGGGGGAATCCGACTAATCTGACCGGAAAACAGGGAAGCGCCGTCTGCCCTGGAGAGCCTCCACCCAGGAACGGGAGTCCCGGTGATTCACAGGCAAACACCAGGAAAAGAAAAGCCCCGCCGAGGTCTGTACGGGCGAGAACGGCAGCGCTACAGGGAGCAGGGCTGGGGTGAGCACCCAGAGAACCAGCCCGCCGCTCAGCCCCAGGGCTGTGAGCGACCCACAGCCCGGGAACATCGCTCCGTGCCACGACCTCCAGCACGGGGAGCCCGCTCCGCCCGCCGTGCCCTTCCCGACGCTTCGGCGGGGCCGTGCCCGCAGCCCGGGGAGGGAGGGAGAGGAGGGAGGGCCGGGGGGCCGCACACCCGCAGTGCCGCCGCTCCCGGGCCCCGCCGCGGAACCGCCCCGAGCGCCGCTCCCCCCGCGACTCACCTGCACCTGCCGGCGGCAGCGGAGCCGCCCCGGCGCTCCCCGCCAGCAGCCACAGCAGCAGCAGGACGGGCCCGAGCGGGTGTCGCGGTCCCAGGGCCCGCGGGCCGCCGCCCCCCCGCCGCCCGGCGGCCCCGCCGAGCCCCCCGCGCTGCCGCATAGCCCTCCGCTCCCGGCCCCAGGCCCGGCGCCGAACGAGGGGGCTCGAGGTTCTCAGCGCCTCCGGGGAGCCCCCGCGGCAGCAGCGGCCGCCCCCGGGCCCCGCGGCATCGGCCCCGCCGCCGCTCCCCTCACAGAGCCCGAGCCCCGCCGGCCGCCGCCACCGCCGCCATCTTCCGGGCTACCTGAGCGCCAGGGGGCGGGCCGCGCCCCTGATTGACAGCTCGACGCACCAATCATAGCGGGACTCATGCTCGGAAGGCGGGATCATTGGCTGGGACGGGGCTAATCCGTGATTGACAGTTGCAGCAGCCAATCGCTCTGCAGAGGGCGAGCTAGGGCGGAGGGAGGATGCGGCGCGAGCGCGGCGGCGAGCGGCTGCCAATCAAGCGCCGAGAAGGCGGGGCGCAGCTCGGATTGACGGCGCGCTCCGCCAATCGACGGGCGGAAAGGGTGAAGAGGGTGGGGCTTGCCCTGTTTGGCGCGCAGTGCTCGCGGGAGAGGCGGGAGTGGCGCCCCCTGGCGGCCGAGCGTCCGCGGGGAGGGTCCGGGAATCCCGGGACACAGCCCCGCCTGCATCCCTCGGGAATGAACCCCCCGGGACACAGCCCCGCCTGCATCCCTCGGGAATGACCCCCCCGGGACACAGCCCCGCCTGCATCCCTCGGGAATGACCCCCCCGGGACACATCCCCTCCCTCCATTCCCGGGGTGTTCCTGCTCCCCTGCAGGAGGATGGTGAGTCCCGAGTTGGACACTGAGACGGGCACACCACCCTCCCCCTGCAGCCCGAGCGCTTCCAAGGCTGGAGGTGACCTTGTTCAATTATTGATACCAGCAGGATTCAGAAATAAAGATTATTCTGGTTTAGGTTTGTGATTCTGCTGAACTTGGAGTACATGAAAACGAGGTGTCAGCTCTAAGTAGCATAAGTAGAAGTGTTAATCCCGAGGAATCAGAAGCTCTATGCAGTGTGGAAAGAGGGAAATACCACACGTCTAACAAACTAGATTTCCGTTTTCCAAATAATTTAGCAAAAAGGCTAATTATGTCAAGATTATGTAATGACTTTGGGAGCACAGATTGTCCAGAGAAATGTACAATGAGTGGGCCCCTGGGAACTCATGAAAGGAAAGTTTTGTGCTCGAAGTAGTATTTGGAACATAATGTCCAGGAAGACAAAACATAAACCCAAATCCCCTCTGTCCCCAAGAATTTTTTCTAGGGTAATTTTTCTTCTGCCACAGGGATATTACCTAAAACCAAGCTACCTGCTTCTTACCAAGTCTGTGTCTGCCTCCAGACATCCTCTCTCTGCCTTGAAGACACTAACTGTGTTATCAAATGAGCCTTTTTTTTTTAAGGTTCTAATTAGTTTTTCTTCCAAAGGAAATATTTTACTTGAATAATAATATGGAATACAATCTCCTCTTCTGTTGTTTTAGTAAATTATTACTAATGCATCATGCTGTGTATCATTAATTACTTTTTAAAAGTAACACAAGCCAATAAATAGTCCCAGAGTCTGGCTGTCTGGAGATTTCATGGATGAGAAGCAAAATGCAATCTTTTCCCTTTAAAATCAGCGATATCTAATATCCCATATGTACCACATGGGGTTTTTTTTCATATATAAACAGGCACTGACTCAATTTAAATAGCTGTTTGTTGTTGTACAACTGACTCTGGTCACCCACGTGCAGCCAGGCCTCTCCGTATGCTCTGGGAATATCCAGTGGGATTATTCTTCACTCTATCCCATCTCCCTCCACCGAGCACGGACATCAGGGCTGGCGCCTCTGCATGTGAGTGTGGCTCCTTCCAGCTGACGTTACAGCCCCATTTTGGAATGATGGATATTCCAACCACCCTGTCCCTCTGCGGTGTGACCACATGGGCACATCCCGTGTTCCAGCCGTGGGTCTGAGGCACTTCTGGGCTCTGTCTCTGACCTGAGGCAAATTCCACACGTCAATAGTTTTGGGATTGACAGCAGCTACAGACATGAAGTTTAAACCTTCCTTTGTAGCTTTCCAGCAGGTTTACAATGCAAGGGTGTTCTCATTTCCATACTGAAAACAATGCACTGCATTTAAACACAGCAGGCTGCTGGATTTCCCAACCCACCCGATCATAATTGAATGTTAGGCCTTTGATGTAATTTGCTGATAAAACATGGTGGTGTAACATCATCTGGGATGTTATGGCAGCATCTCATTACTAGGACTTGCTAGAGCACTCTGTTATAATGATGGGACACTTAAGGTTTGCTGTGAATTAGTCACTGGCAGGAGATAAATAACCAAACCTTCCAATCCTTTGTTCTACATGTTAGTCACTGCTGTTCCCTGTCTTCAAATACACCACAAACATCAAAAAAAAACACCCAGAGATGCAAAGCCTCATCTCCTATCTCCATCCTCAGGAATGTTACGTACACCCATTTACAATTTCTGCAGTGAAACATCTGTGGTAACTCCACGAGCTTAATGGGATGAGCAACCTAATAGTGAGTAATCCAAAAGGTACTTAAGAAGAAAATATATTTACTTAAACAAAACTCTTCCTGTACACAAAATGGGATGTGTTACCACATATCACAGCCTCGTGTTTCCTGATTATGCACTGTTATCGTTGCCAAATTACTGGAGCTGCTGTTCCATGTGGGAGGTGTCAAAACCTTTTTTTAGAGGCAGATAATTGGATCAACCAAAGGATGGTGATAGTTTTATTTTCAGTTGGTTTTCTTCAATATTTTTGATAACATTATCGGTGTGGTAGGAATATTGTCTGCCAGGCTGAGCAAGTTGCCAGAGGGGTGTTAAAGGTCTGTGAATAGAAGCCCAAAAGATTCACAATTCACTTACTATAAAACATTATCACTGAGCTGAGCACAGGACCAAGGTCTTTATTCCACATCACTGTTTTAAGCATAAAGATTGGCTTCTCTATGTGGGAATGCTGAGACACTCGTTCTGCTCCCCTCAAAAGAATCATGTCTCATCCTTTCAAATATAACCTTTCTTTCCCTGTCAGTGTTGTCTTTTTCTATTTAACAGAGTGATTTGTTACTCCACCTGACAGAGGCAAAATAAATATCACTGCTTTTAACCTCCACTTTCAGTCATCAGTGACCTAATGATGTTTTTATATAACTGGATATATCACTTTGGTCAACTGGACCATTCTATGGAATCAATCAAAAGAATGATTTTTTTTGGAAGAGCATTTAATTACTCCCTGAAAGAGGCATAAGAAGTGCCAACATCAGTACAAATTTCTTCTCAACAGGATTCTCTCCTGTTTTACAAAAAATACAGTAATGAGTGGGCAAATTTCTTTCCCCACTTATTACTCTGATGTTGTTGCCAGTCAAAATGCCAATTCATGCCAATTTTGAAACTGGTTTTTATGCCACTGACAACTGTCTAATGCTGAAATAAAAGATACATCTGTGGTGATAAATCTGTATCCTAGAGAACCTTTCACAAAAATGTTAAGAGAGAAATGATGTGTCTCTTCTCTCTAAAGGTAAAGGATATTTGATTGATTTCCACTGAGACAAAAGGAAACGCAAAGTTATGATTTTTGTGTAAAGAAGCTGTTGTAAAACCTTTGTAGCTACATTAGAAATTCCTTCCACCCTCTCCTCTTTATTTTTAGCAAATGCTAAACCATGTGGACTATTAAATTTTGCTCCAGATGCAGCAAAGCAGCACTGAATATAGTGAGAAATCATTTAACCAAATGAATGTCTAATGCAGCCCTGATCTAAATATACACTGGATGTGTGTCAAGGTAAAAAAGAAAAAAGCAAAGCAGAAAGAATATTCTCACAAACAGAGCAAGTAAGACACAACAGATCAAACAAGGAGGTTGCAGCTCAGCTTCTCCTCGTGCAACACTTTCATTAAGCCAAGAGCTGTGGAAGCTGCTCAGCAACTCTCAAAAACTTGTCCTGTCTGAGACTCAAAAACTCAAGTGTCGCTGCTCAGGGCTCGGGGTGTTTCTGCACTGTAGGTGTGAGGCAGCAAGAACAGCACTCCTGCAAAGGAATAATTCAGCACCATTCCAGTCCAAGGGCAAGGGTTTAGCAAAACTACCTACGAATTACAGAACTGCCAGTGCCTCTGGAAACAAACCATCTCCAGGGTGCTCCTGTCATCAGCCACGTGTAAGTGTCTTGCTGATGTAAACTCTGCTCACACAAGCTTTGCAAAAAAAGTGTTATCTCTTTCTGGACCTCTTGAACAGCAGGAATCTCTTCATCACAAATCCTTTCAATAAAGGAAGGCAAACTTTTGAGCAGAAGATAAAACATGACTTGCATGTCTCTCTAATACTAGATTTTGGTAAATATTGTATGTCACCACTTGAATGTGTCACCTGTTGAAAGAGAAAAATTGTTTAGAGTCCTATCAAACAGGGAATTCTTGATCAACCTGCCTATTGAGGCAATATTTTCAATTTCCATACCTCTTTACGCCTAACTTTATAGAAAATAATTAAGAAAAAGTCTCATACAAGTTCTGGTTCTCATTAACATCGAGCAAGCTCAGGGATGATCAAAGGACAATGTTTTGAACATATGCAGACAGTCACCTTTCATTTAAAATATCTTTAATAACCAAATCCTATGTAACTGCTCTAAAATTAAACCAGAAACTATCTTGGACCACTTACATTCCCCTTCAACAGTCTCTCATTGGCTTCCACACTTAGTTTTAGTGCAAGCATAAGCAAAGACTTCAGCCTAAGGATCACTCTGTGTGTGGGAGAGAAGCTCATCCCAATTTGGAAATAATTTGCAAAAGGAATTTTAAAAAAAGAAGCACTTGGATCTAGAGGGCAGGTCCAGAAAGGGATAAATGAGCAGAGTAAACCCTGCTGCTGATAGACAGACAACTGGTGTCTTGATGCTTTCAGACACTTGGAATTAAAACACAAAGATTCAAGATTTAAGAGGATGGTGCAGTTGATTGCAGCACTGAAATGTTGTGCTTTCTAATCTCATGTATTTTTCTTATATTAATGAATGTTGCCTCCCAGAGCACTGACATTTTAACCTGACCAATTACACAGAGGAGAATTGAGGTGAGTCAAGACAAATTAAGCAGGATCAGGAAGAATCTTGCCAATTGGGCAAGGAGCACAAACCAATATATTCAGCAGGTGGAAGTTGGAAAACAATTTTTTTGATGCTTCCCTTTATTTTTAACAATTATAGGTTCAAAAAGACCATATTCAGAACAAGAATCGTTTATCAAAGGTAGCAAGTGGATATAACTTTCTGTTCTATTTGGTAATCAGAAGGGACAGAAGTATAAAATATCTCAGTGAAAACCAACGAGCAAAGCTTATGCCACAGACAAGGAACAACTGCCTAAAAACAAATGGCAGATGCATTTTAAAAACCTTGGCAATCTTAAGGACAGTACCTTCTTTTAAAAGCTTACTTATTAACTGGTTACTTACAAAACCAGACCTGAAATATGCAGTTTATTTTCCTTATCCTTGCAGTTCTTAGAGTCCAAAGATCATCCAGGAACCAAAGACCTCCAATTTTCCACAATCCCTTTATCTTTTTAATAAAAACAATCCAGAAGAAGCAGGTCTACAAAATCATCTGAATTGTGGAATCTCATAGGTGAAGTTGCTTTGCTTGTAGGATTATAAAATATAGACAGATAAAAAAATCATGGAAATTTAAGCAAGGATCAGAATTACTGCAACTGGTCTTTCCATCTCCAGGACTGACAATTTACTGAGCTCAACTCACCCTGCAGGATATTCTTTTCCCCATCTTGGTACAACCTCACAGGAGCATTGGATGTCCTTAATTCTGCACTGCATTGTTTTGGCCATATCCCATGAGGGACAAGAGCTGCTTTTGTGGTTGATATTCCTCATATGTGCCAGGATATGGAGAAATACACCTCTTATTTTTGATGATGAACTCTAGGAAAATCCAGGGAATGAGCCCATCTTATATGAGCTGGAGCTATCTGAGCACAAAAGACACTTTTCAAAATGCTCCCCCTCTTTGCTGCTTTTTGAAGCTTTGACTAAACTGAAAAGGTCTAATTTAATTCATTAAATGTCAGCTGTTACAGCTTTGGTCTCCAATCCCAGAAAGGAAAAATTGGTCCAAACAAATGGGGAAATGGTGGGGTTTTTTATATCAAAGCAATGTCAAAACCACTAACCTTAGTGGGATGTTTATGGCATATCAGACAGCACAGAATCTAAATGACTTGTGAAGAGTAGAAAGGGTGATGAGAAATTGCTGGCTATACATGAATCCCCTGAATCAACCTCTATAGACACTGAGTGACCACGGAGAGGTGGTGGCTGAAGAAATGCATTTTCCTCTTCATATTTTCAAATGTAAGTTATTTGAACATGAAGGAAGTTCAGTCTAAAGATCCAAAGCTAGTCAAAACCCAAGGGCTGCAGGATGTTCAGCAGTGGGATCTCTTACTCAGATCTGTCACAGCACCAGAAGGATGTGCTGTTTTAGTGCTGTGAACTCCATGGGGTACAGTGACCACCACTGTAAACTGAAAGAAAACCTCAGAAGAGATTAAACTAGATGTGAAAACAGTTACCAGCACCTTTGCCAAGATCTTCATTCCTCTGCAGGTGCATGCTACCAGCGCTCAGTAATTTTGCCCATCCACGTGTTTTTAGAAATCGCAGGTGACCCACCCACCAGAAAATACCCAGATCACATCTTCTGAAAACTTCCTTTTAATGCAGAAGCAGAGTGGGAATTTTTAAGATAACAACACCCCCCCCCATAACTTCATGTCATAATGTACTCTATACACATGAAGAATTATTTCCTCTTCTGTTATGAGCCTGTGCCATCAGCACAGGGCTGGAAAACTGCTTAACAGGCTGCCAGCTCCTGAATTACCCCTGTGTGAGCACAGCTCAGGTTATCTATTTAGGAAGTCATACCACAGGTGTTGCCTACAGTAGGATATTACAACAAGCAGCAGCTACAGAGCTTTTCTCATTTTGATGCGACCCAGGTGCTCAGTTGTGCCTTATCAGTCCTTGTAGCCAGTGCTCTCAGTCAGGAATTCAGGGAGCCTGGCATCTGGCACAGGAAGACAACAGAAATGAGCATTACCATTTCCCAGGGGTCATGGATTAAACATGCCTTGCACCTGCTCTGTTTACTGCTGAGCTGGTAAAAACAAGATTATCACTTTTATCCTTTCATTGGTTAAATTTGACAGCTTAACCATCCACCACAGTATGGACCACTTTTTAATTTGACCCGAATAAAATCTTCATCCCACACAAACCTCTAGATATATTTAGTTTTGTCAAAGACATGCCTCAAAATGCTGAATCACTGAACGTAGGTAACAGAAAATGTTATTTTTATCAAGCAAACTAACACAATGCACATTACGTTCCTACACATGCCAAGTACTCCTGTCTTACAAGAAAATCTTCCATTGCTCTCTGTGCACAAGCAGTAACATCAGTGTATCATGGCTGATTTCTCCCCAGCCTCCATTTGATTCCAGTTGCTGGAGATCAGGACAGTTCCAAGAGCTTTCCCCTTCACTGGCTGGTCCTACCACTGGCAAAGGGCTGGGACACACATCCCTGCTGCAACGTGCTTTGCTCCAGCTGGCAAACACAAGCCTGGCAACAGTCTGTTAGCATTCCCTGCCTGGGCAGATCCACTGCAGAGGAAATATCCACAATGAGGATTCCTGGTCTAATCCACTGCAAGCCTCATCCTGTAGAGGAGGTGCTAAGAGGAGAGAAAGTGGAGAAGTGTGCTGGTTTGGCTGGGATAGAGTTAATTAGCCTCCCAGTAGCTGGTATGAGGCTGTGTTTTGTATTTGTGCTGGAAACAGTGTTGGTAACACCGAGATGTTTTTGTTATTGCTGAGCAGAGCTCACACAGAACCAAGGTCTTTTCTGCTCCTCACCCCACCCCACAGTGAGGAAGCTGGGAGAGCGCAGGCAGTTGGGAGGGGACACGGTTGGGCAGCTGACCCCAACTGACCCGAGGGATGTTCCACACCATGGGGCCTCATCCTCCGTATTTCCAACTGGGGGAAGAAGAAGAAGAATGCTTCACCCATTAAACTGTCTTTATCTCAACCCCAGAGTTTTCTTGCTTTTACCCTTCCAATCTCTCCCCACCCCCCTGGGGGGAGTGAATGGCTGTCTGGTGCTTAGTTGCTAGCTGGGGCTAAACCAGCCCAAGAGGGAAGGTCTGTAGAACATCAAGCTGATCACTGAAAGGCAGCAGAACCTGTCTGTGCTCCACCATCTCCTGCCAGTGACTCCCAGAGAGATCTGAGCAGCACCACTTAAAGCTTGAGCCCAGGCTGAGCTCCTCTGGCACACAGGAGCTGTGCCATAGGCTGCTTTAGTGTCCAAAGAGCTCACCAATGGATATTGCTTCCCATGTGTGCTCTAGCTGCTTTTCTACTCTGTCATTCCTGTCCCTGTCTGAAATACAGTTTGTCCACCACTAAGAAGTTCAGCACCTCCCCAGATGGCTCTGGATATTTGCTTCCTTTAGGCAGAGTTTTGTGCTGCTGGACAGAACTGAATGACATTACAGAATCTCAGAGAAGGTATGTTCAGTGCTGCACAATGAAAGCACAATGCTCAGCCCACTGTTAGAGGCTAAAATCTAAACAAGACATAGATATGAAGGTCACCCTTTGGAACACAGGCACACAATAACTTATGGATTTGCTGATCCCATGTCAAAGGAATCTTGCATTTAATGCTTTGTAGACGTATATAGATCACTCACATAGAGAAAGAATAAGGACCAATAAATTAGCTGTTGAACACTGAAAACACACTGACAACAAACACTAAACCAGTTATGTTTTATTTCACTGCCACTGCACAACAAGCAATTAACATAAGCACTTGTGATAATCACAAATTAAAATATGCACTTGGTCATGCATTTTGTGTATGTAATTTTGAGACCAATTCATCATCTGGCTTGAGAACAGCTATCATATATAGTCATGTTTATTTACAGAAAGAGACTCTTAAACTGGGTCTGATTGTTTTCTGTGCAGAAATTTCAGCATGGATGAGACAGTCAAATGGATTTGAAACAGAACAGGCATTCCTGTGTTCTCTGCCTACCGCATTATTATTGATATGCTTTTGCTTTTTGCCTCATGCTGCTATATTTGGCAGAAGAACTCAGGCTCCTGACTGATGTTAAAAAAAAAAAAAGAATTACCATGGAAGGATGGACCAGAATTCCACAGACAGATTTGCATGTGGTAGACACACATGCGTAAGAATGCATATAAAATTGCAATGAAACAGTGTCTACATCAGTGCTGCAAACTCTGTGAGCCTTTAAGCTGCTGGCAGGACCTCTCAGCGATTGTGCCCTTTGTTTAACTGCCCCAGACTTCAGTGGCAGTTCCGGCCTTTCACAGAATGAAGGGTCAGCCCCAGAGAGACTGATCAGATACTGCAGAGATTACTAGAAAGGAAGAAACACACCCACTTGAAAAGAACATGCTGGGAAGAAAACAGTGCCTTTCAGATGGAACCACGAGAAGCAGAAATCAGGGATCTGCCTTGTGCTGTGCTATCTTTAGAAGCACAATAACGACCCTATTTACACAACGGCCTCAACTCAAGGCAGTTGAGAAAACTCCCATTGCCAAAACTAGGAAAAGAAGATGTAACTTGCATTCACTTATGAATCCTTTCAGACCTGCTCACCATTCATTATAGAGTTTTGCAGATGCTGAAAAATGAGTTCCTAACTGAGAAATTACAGACGAAGCAGCCCAAGAGTGAAAGAAACACAGTATGGGAAGGAGATGAGAACCTAAGGAAAATTTCATATCACATTTCCTGAAAGTGAGCTTCTGTCAGAAAGATGATCATGACTGCATTAACAAGCCCCCTAGTTATTCCCAGCAACATGACTTTCAACAGCCTTTGATACACATAATGACAGCTTTGCAGTATTGAAGCTTAATTTGGGGTGAGTAGAATTCTTCCTTGATTTTTCTCTCCACTGACTCTGATGCAATTAATTCCCCTGACAATGCTGCTTACAAAACCAGGTAGGTCAAGTTAAGGCGGTTAATAGCAAGTGTGTATGGACCACATGTTTTTTCCCCTGCCTGCAATATCCTTTGCATAGAAACAATTGACTCTTGTTGAAAATCCTATCTAGTTCATGTAATAAGAGGTTGGAATTCTTGATGTTACATGCATATACGTTGATGGCCTGATGAAGAAAAGTGCTGCAAGTCAGAACTTTATGCTGCTTTAAGAAATGAGAACTCGATCTAGGTCAAAACTGAAGCTTTAAATAAATACCATAAATAAATTGAGGTCTAGACTGTGTAGCTTTGGTTCTGTAAACAGGAAAGATTGTTCTGTATTTTCACTGGCATGTAGTTCACATTGCAATGCTGTTTTGAACAAACAAATATGTGATCACTTATGACATATTTTTCCTAAAAGCTAATAAATGTATGGTGGAACAAAATAACAGGCTAGGATGTTGGGATCTTCCCTTCTGCTCAACCCTCAAGCAAATATCCCCTGGGAACTCACATTGTGTATCTTCAGGTTATAGAAAGAGGTGTTAGATATTGAATTAGGCTTCTGTATCCCATGAGCCAAATGAGTCTTTGCACTTTGATTCTGCAGTCAGAAGAACTTCAACCCAATGCTGAGTCATGTGTGTCTTACAGGGTCACAATCCTGTTTTGGTAGTACTGCCTGGCAGAGCTAAAATCAGAATGAGAGTTCTCATTGCAAAGCTTTTTTGTCATAAAAATAATGTGAATGTAATGCTTTGAAAAGACCCGGATTGATGCTGTAGACTATAAGGAGCTGAACTTGTAATTGCCTTGACTGTAAAGGCACCAAAACTACATGTTTTTCTAAACCAATCAGTCATCCTAGATTGGCCCTAGGACAATTAGGTTGGCAGTTAGGTACTATTGAAACACAACTAGCATTAATTATAGTATCATTAATACCATCATACACTTGCCATCTCTTTTAAGCTGTCACAGATTTTGCTGCACGTGCAAAACCCCACCTGAGCTGGAGCTGAAAGGTGGTGTTCAGAAACAGAGCACACATTTGCCCAGTTTTCTGTATCAGCATTTCACTGTGGCGCTGTTTGCAGTGACACACCGTGTAAGAGCTGAAATCACGGACGAAATCACATCTGCCCAATGGAGCTTAGAACCCCAGCAGCACTGGGCAGGCTGCATGGAATTACTCCTGAATCACACAGGCTGGATCATCTCAGCAAGGTGTAGGTAAGACACACGTTCACTCTCCACCCTAAAACTGTAAACACAGGATCAAGTGTTTATTTCAGCTGTTGTTTCCCACCTGTAATTCTTCCTCCAGCTGAAACAACCTCCTGTCTCACCCACCTTTCAGCAGAGGCAAGCAAAAAGGTCTGTTAGAGGCTCCTGCAGATTGTCTGGTGCCTTGCCAAGAGGACAAGAAACTTCAGGTATTTCCCTGCCATTCAGCTGGTGGGAAGAAGGCATATACAGTTTGTTACCCTTGGGCCAAAAGTTCTTTGCCAACCATTCTATCATTGTGGGGACACTGTTGCACTGGTGGTATGACATTGGACCATATTGTCCTTTCACAGTAATCAATCCCCAAAGTCCTCAAACGTTCTGAGCATCAAACAGAGCCCACAGAAAAACCATTTCACAGAAAAAACATTTCAATACTGGTCCTATTCTTTCTATTGAGAAACGACCTCCTGAAATGCTCTGTAAACCACTAAGACCCTTTTGCAGATACAACATGCCAGGAAAATGCCAATCCTTTCTATAAGTAACATACTACAATGGAAAGGCATAAGAACAGCAACAGTGAAACACAGTCAGGAAGTGTCACAGGCAGGAGAGTTATTGTATCTGAATTAACAACATTGCAGTTAAAGAACTGTTCTTGCTACACGGAGAAATGCAGAAGTCCTGACCAGAGCTGCTAAACTGTAAATCCTGTGAAACTGCTGGGATGCTGCTGCTGGTGCTTATCTCTGAAGAGGAGTGAGGCTATTTTTGATCTGATGGAATGGTTTGAAGATGACTCAGATACAAAATTATTACTCTTTCTCCAATTCACTGAACCTCTTGCTGCTGTCCTCCTTTCTAATTTAATTTTACATCTCTGAAAAATGAAGCATGATGCATTGCAGCCAGTGGTAATGGGGAAAGGGAAAGCATTCCTTGAGCTGCTCCTGATTTAGGAGACAAGAGCCTCTCTTCAGACCTGCTGCCATGCTTTCCCTTCAGGCTCCTTCCACAATGCCTGCTGCCATTAGCTATTATCTACCCTAGAAATGCACAATATTTACTTTCTGAAAACAGTTGCTGCTGAGCCTATGATGGCAATTCTTCATTGTGCAAACATTTGGAAAATGCTTTGCATCACCCAGCTCTGTCTGGAGGCGCTCCCAGCCGCAGCAGCTGGGTGTGTGCACACACCAGTGACTGGGGAAGAAAAGAACTCCAGCAATGTCGTTTCTCAACGAGTCCTTTCGTTTTTGTCTGATGTTGCACTCACTGCTGAGAAGCAAATCTCTGGTGGATTCAGGGGATCAGGTATGTGGGAGCACATTTCTCCCCCGGCCCTGCTGAAGTTTATAACCTCAGTGAATGCCTTCATGATGTGGCTAAAACAATTTCACTGAAGTAAAGAGCAAGTAAGACAACGGGGATGAGTCGTTAGCTCAAGTAGATCTCCCCACAGGAACTGTCCATTGGCTGTGGGTGCCAGAAAAATACTGGAAAAATGACATCCACAGAGGAACAAGCCAGTAAGCATAAAAATCAGTGCTTCTGTACTCAAACTTCACATTAATACTCCTCGATGACAATCCTGAGAGGATGCTCAGGGTCTGGGGGACCTGTGCACTCAGGGTGTTCAGACCTTGGCAAAGGCAAGGTTAGACATCAGAAGCTCCAAGGTCTACGTGCAACTCTAATAGAGAATAGAGGTCTCCTGCATTTCAGCTGGGGACAGAAGATTCCCACTGATGCTCCATGTAGAGAGTTTCTTAGGAAAGACAGAAATGAGAGGAGAGGGAGGGACTCACTGAAGGAAACGGCTGAGTGCAAAGAAATCTGATCACACCGACCAAATACGTTCTGTTTGGGTGGAAATTACTCAGACACAAACTGCTCCAGAAGGATAGTGCTGAGGATCTTTTACAGCCTCCTTCTCTAGCCAAGCTTGGATATAAATTAAAAGGGATGTAAAATTACAGGAAAATAATAAATGCAATTCCTTGTTTATGGAAGACTTGAACGTCCCACACCTAAAGAAGAAAATAAATGCCACCAGTGGTGGCAGAGCTCCATCAAAGATATTGGGATGGTACAAGGTGGTTTTCTTTAGTAATCAATTAACTAACAAGAGATGGTGTTGCTCAGGAATGAACAGAGGTCCTTTGCTGTGCCTTACATAAGGCTAATGACAGATGGGAATGATATATAAAGAAATAGTAATGTCACAGAAATTACAATATCTTAGGCGAAACAAACTGCCTTTCTTAATTTAAAAAAAAACACCACAAACATTGAGGAACACATATAATCTCTTCCCTAGCATATTGAAATAAGTGGTATATGAATTTACAAGTAAAAGCAGCCAGTGTTTAATGAATTTCAATGAAAGCTTGCCTAGGACTTCAGCATAGCAAATATAATGTTTATATTCAAAAAGTCTTTTTAGAAAGTATACATATTCTAAAATGTATCTTTAAAATTCAGTATAATGTCAAGTCTTAAAACAAACGCTGAAAGGAAAACCAATTAGTTGTAGGGAGGCAAACAGAATGTGAGAAAACATACATGGTTTACCAGAGCAGAGGATGTGAGGCTGAGCTGGTGTATTTTGAATAAGATAATTGTCTCTCTAGAAGGAAATAATGCAGTGAACTCGGTCTGTTGGAGTTGAAACAGATCGTTTGACAGAGTGCTCTGCAGGAAGTCATTCCTGAAAGTGGAGGTGGTAGGGATTAATACAAAAGCAACGTGAACAAGGAGCAACAGGTTATAGTAAAAAAGGAGTTATAAGAATGGAACAAATTACCCAACAGTGTTCCTCAGGGATCAGTCTTTGGAGCAATACCATTCAATCTACACTTCCATGAACTGGGAATAATGATCAGGCCCAGCCTCAAAAACTGCGCACATGATACAAAGCTGGAAGATACTGCCCCTACTGAGGAGGACCAGATCCCCAGCTGGAATTAGATGACCTTCTTTCCTGCAGTGATAGAAATTTAATAATGTGAACTGCAAAGTCATGTTCTTGGGATTCATCAGCTGGAAGCAACAGAGAAGGGAAAAGATCTGAGTGTTCCGATGGACTGACAGTGTGCCAGCATGGTACAACACAGCTGTGGAAACAGATAATGTAATGTTCACGTGGGTTAGGTGGGATTTTTAGTGGAGAAGGAAATATTGGCACTTTTAGACAAGGCAATGGTAAGATTTTGAGTGAAATATTTATACAGTTCTTGTCAACAGTATTGAAAAAGATTAGCTTAAACTGGGATCAGTGCAGACTGGCTATTAGAGCAATTACAGAATTAACATTCTTAGGGAGAGATAAAAAGAACATGACTTGTTCTGTGTGACAGTGGAGGAACAATATGCAAGTCCTTTATAAACAGATTTTAAGATAAGCACAAGAAAAAGGAAATAAGCTAAAGATTAACATGATGTGAGATTAAATTTTTGTAATCTGATCAACGGTGTGTTTGGACTGAAAACTAAAGAAAGCATTTCAAACTACTGAAGGAGATCACACATCAGCATGGTCTTGCAAAGTCAGCAGTAAGGCAAGGAAACTAAACAGTCTTAATATAGAATTTGATATACCCATGGAAGAGTTGCAAACTTAGAAAAGGAGCCTGCGGTCAATAAATGTTTTGGATACACTAAAGGGGGCTTAAAACAAGACTAGATCACTGTTTTCCTTGTGTATGGATCCCATGCTCCACAGAACTTTCGGTCTGCCAAAATGTTCCACCAGCAGGGGACCACTGGGCTCCTCCCAACATGTCCTCACTGCTGCACAGCTTAGTTTCTGAGGCTTTATCCCATTTCTCTGAAACCCTGGACCTTTGGCAATTGCTGGGCTTCAGCTCCAAAAACAGAAATCTGCCTGGGAAGTGGAGGGTGCACAGGATGAAACGCAGCTGAACGAGGTATTTCTCATCCCACACAGCTGTGATTTGTACCTGGGTGCACTGATGTGTGGAAGGACGTGTGTAGATGTGTGGATTGGAGCTGGCACCTCACTGGACCAAACAGAATGCACTCTGTTCACTTGCCAAAACCAACTATTGGTTTACATTTTATTCTCTACGATCTTATGATGGAATTTTCATTCCCTAAGTGCCTGGTTTTCTTATTCTTACTTATCTTGGTATAAATCCAGAGAAACCCTCCTGCAGGCCCACCCTTGCTAACTGAAATTGGACATGCGTTACTGGAGAAACTTGGATTGCTTATTATATTCTTCCCAAATACCCTTTGCCTCCTAAGACTTCTATTCAGCATCAGCTATTCAGTCACATTCCCTGTGTTATTGATTCTGCTCTCTTTTATCACAGTATGGCATGTGATAAAAACTTCTGCTGTGAAGCCATGTGAGTTCAAGGACTCCACTCCTGTACCTGCCAAAGGTGATTCTCTGAACTACTGCAGGGTGGCTGAATGTTTGTATTATTCTTTTCTCCACAGTTATCATCCTCCCCACCCTATTTTATGAGGAAAGAAAGCCAGAAGAGTTACATAACGTGTTCTCAACAGGAAGCAAAGTAATTGCCAGTGTTGTGTTTATTTTATTTGTTTCCATATCAAAGTGAAAAAAAGCCCATATCCCACTGTGAGCTACCTGGCCAAATGTAATCCTTTCTTGTATTTCTGAGAAATACCCAGGACATCTCAAACATCTGTGGAAACAGTACTGGTAACATAACAACAACACATCTGCCATGGTTTGAACTCACTCTGTTATGCTCCTTTTAAGCTCTTTCCCAATGATATCATGATCTGTCTCCAGAGCTCTCACATGGCCCACTCAGGTTCTCTATCACATGAAATCCTCTCTTATTTTTCTGGAGTTTCGAACACATGGAATTGGTTTAAATGATTCAGATTTAATCACAAAATCCTGTGTAACTTGTAGTCTGTCAGGATAAACTGGTTTATTCTTTTAGAATAAGCAGAATTGCAGAAGGCCCTGCCTGTGCACTTAGACTCCTGTGTCCCAGTGGATATAGCACTGCAGGACATTTCAAATCCCAAAGGACTGCTTTGTTTGAAACTGGGTCCTTTATTCATTTGAAGATCCAGTGTCTGAGGCTTCTACATAATAGAAGGCATCTACAAAAGGTTTAGCATGGATGGATATGATTCAGGTAGGGATGTCAATGGGAGCTTTTCACAGCTTGATGAGAAAACCAAGAGTATGGGGCAAAATCTTTCTGGAGAACTAAACCTCCACTGCGGAGAAATGCACTAGGAAAGATGGGCGTGGGATGAAGGATCATGTACAAGAAACTCTGGCAGGATGGAAAGAGTTTGGGTTATGTCAGAGCAGCCCTGTGCTCACCTGAGGGAACCAGAGGAGTCACAGCCAGAGGGGACACAAACCAGCAGAGCAGCTGGAAGGAGCAGCACTGGAAACTTCCCCGGTATTGCTACTGACATTTTGTCTCTCGATTTTTGCACTGCAGGATTTAGTGACCTATCGACAAATCCTCATATCCATCCTCCCGGCTGACTCAGCAGTGTCAGAGGGGCAGCTTTTCCCACTAAAAATGTTTTTACAGGCTTGATTTTTTTACCTCCTTGTGACCTCAGCTTGCCTGTGCAGCTTGCACGCCCCGTGCAGAGCCCGCAGCTGCCGGTCCTGCGGGAAGGGAGCGAGCTCAGCACCTCATCCCGCTGCCTGATCCCGCTGCCTCCCGGCACCCAGGAACGATCCATCACCGTCCCTTCCCAAAAACCCCGCGGCCGCAGCCCGGTAGACACAAGGTGGCGCTCACCAGCCTCCCTGCAGCGGGATGCGGCCATTCCCGACGGGATGCGGGGCTGGGCTAGGAACAGGCCAAGGGCCGGGAGCCAAGCTGGGCAAGGACTGCACACACTTGGTCCTTGAGCAAGTGTTTCCTACATCAGTGTTTGCAAATCCTCCACCTCTAACAGCTCTACATTTTAATAAGTCTTATGAAGTGTAACAAACATATTAAGGAAACATATTAAGGGAAGGAAAATTCGGGGAGCCCAGAGACATCTTAACACACCGATGTCAATCCTACCAAAGCTTGAAACTTAGTGTTTGCAGGCTTAACCAGACTTGTGCTGTTCTTCCTGCCAGATTCAGACAATGGCAGACAAAAAGAGAAAGGCAAGATCACCTCAGATCTGCAGCACACAACAAGATCTCACACTTTCACTCGTGTTATTTTTCTGTCTCCTGGTCACTCCCTGCCTATGTATTTCCCTTCAGTCTCTGTGCTCTGCTTTGGCTGTATCATCTCTCAGAAAACACAATGGAAGAGGACTCAGCAAGCCAAGCCCTCGCTGACATGCCCAAAGTTTTGATCTCCCCATCTTTGCCCCTGTGGCTGCAGCTCAGCCCCACTGCAGACTGCAGGTCAGAGATGGAACACCTGCCCTTCCCTGAAGCCCAAAAATCAGCTCCTGTTTGAAGAACTTACATTTACATGAACATCACAGGGAAGAAAAGACAACTAGACTTCTCTGATCACAGCAGAACTCTGCTACAGCCTCTGTTTCTTATCTTTCTCCTGTACCAGCAGATCAGGCCATGGATACTTCAGTCACATAATGATGCCCACATGGTCACAGGCCACACGTGCTACCTGTGCTGATCCCAGCTGGGGGAGTTGAGGTATCTGTATTTATTTATGTTGTACTTCATCTCAGAACAGGTGGTCTCCCTGATTTCTTGGCATCACCAGCATGTGTGAGGCCCATTCTTGCCTGCACTGACATTCATGGCTGCTGTAGTTGTATGACTTATCCCTGGGTAATGCCAACTAAATCAAAGTTATGTTTATGCGTAAGAACTGCTTCATTTTTCAGGCATCCAGATTTGGTGCCGGCAGTTCAAAAATGCTTTCCCATCTTTTCTCCTTAATATCTTGTCAGAATTTGATTAGTGCATTATCCCTTCTGTTCTTCCAGGACCAGCCTTTTAAGCAACAGAATTCACTTATCCTATAATTATGACATTCCTTCTTAGGCAAATCTTGCCCACTCCAAGCTCACAGAGGACTCAAAAAATAACCTAATCTGCAAGGATTGACTGCCAAGTGGGTGTAGAATTCAATGAGTCTGCACATGGTGGCCACATCCTTTGCAAAGACTAGTTCCATGGCTGTTGAGTGTTACATACCTAGAACTCGTCATGGAGTGCAAGATGCATGTTTGGGAGAAATAAAAATCCACTGCCATTGCTCCACATCACCCTCCAGCAGCACCACAGCAACAGCAGACCCACTGCAAAGCCTCTGGTGGCACTGTGACCCTCAGCCCTGGGGACAGCTCTGATGCCTCAAGGAGACAATGTCTATCCTTCTGCTTCAGTTTTGGTCAGAGCAGTCAGTCTGTCCAGCTTCATCCCTCTGCTGCTCCATCAGCAATTATCCAACATACAGCATTCCTTTGCCCGCTCCAAGAGCAGAATACTCCCCATCCCTCTGACTGCTCCAACAGCACAGTTTAGGTTATACCTCATCCAAAAACAAAGTACTGAGCATCTGCCACAAAAACCTGGAAGACCTCAGTTCCCCCCCTGTTGGTTCAGTCACTTGGGAACAAATCACAAACCCTTAAATGCCATTCAGAGATCACAGAGATGAACTCCCACATCCATGGTGACTTACCATTTTTTCAGTTGCCCTTTTGCCAATCAAACCACTCCAAGTGATTGATAAATCCCAGCAGTTTCACCAAGGCCTGCTGCACGCTCAAAGGTCAGCGGCGTCTCTCACAGCAGGGAAAGATGTGCTCGCTTTGCCACTGCCTGCTCAGCTTTGGGAGGTCTGTAAACCAGCCACGGACTGCCACTTCCACTTGCAATTAGGCTCCAGATCTTCACCTGCCAAAATAAGAGAAATCTGCAACGTGTCTATATGTTTGTGTCTTATTTAAAGGAGACATACGGTGAAAAACCCGAGTGCAGAGCTGCTGACTGACTGATTGTGCAAGAGGCCAAATCTGCATGATCTTTATCCACATTTTTACACTGGCTTAGTCTGTAACATTACTTAAAACATTCCCCACTCCTGAGACTAATCTGACTTATTTAAATACTTGTCCTTGCACTGCTCCAAATCCTAGTACAACACCTACCTCCCAGAGATTGGATGTGGATTTGGGAAAAGCAACACAAAACCAGAACAAAATAGGAGCTTCATTCTAGAATGGGACCTTCTCCTCCTTCTTTCATACAAATATGGTTATTCTGTGACATGTAAATGTTGGGCAGCTGTTGAAAGCCAGAAAGCTTTACATTTTTTATTTTTCTGAAAGTAAAGGCAACCAGAGAAATTATTCTCTGATTACTCTCTATCTGATGCTGGAGGGCTGTTTTAAAAAATAAGTTATTTATTAAAAAATGTAAATTCCTTTAAACACCAAAGGTCTTTTTTTGTGAGTGTTTCTTGTTACATAGTTAACAGAAAGTCACAGACCAGGTTTTCAGGGTAAAAGATGCTTAAAGAATAAAATCATTACCATAAGCGTTTATTTTTGTGATAATTGTTGAGCCTTCAGCAACTAATATAACTGACTAGCAGTAGAAAAGCTATGACCGGCCTTTTCCTCACAAAGGCAGCACTTTGCCCCATCTCTGGCAGGAAGGGGCTGCCCAGGTCAGTGGGGTTTGCAGCCAGGCCACCCCAGGCCGTCACACACCGGAGGACCAGGGACGAGGAGCTTCGCGCACTGGGTTTGTGACAAGAAGGCAGAGTTCAGACCCAGCCCTGGCTCTAACCCTGGCTCCAATCCAGGTTTGTGAAGCAGAGTATTGGGCTCCAATCCCACCCAACACCCACCTTCCCCCCAGCCTTGCCCACGGGGGGTCACGTCGGTGCACAGCACGAGGGACGATGGAGGGTTAATGTGGTGTCAGCAAGTACCAGCAAGCTGAGGATCTTGTGTCTGCACTGAAGAATGATTCATTTTAAAAGCATGTAGGTATCAAAATGCAGGCAGTTCTCCAGCTACATACAAGTTAGACTATCTGTTTCTTGCTGATACAAATTTTCACACACTAGGGGGGAAAAGTGCTGGTTTCATGCATCACTTTGCACTGGATTGTGTCCAGTTGCTTTGCTTATCATTATGCAACTGAACCCAGGGCAATTCAACACCCAAGACAAAATTAGAAATACATAAATATATTTGCACTGTTTCTTTGCTCTCCATAACAATATTTGTTTCACTCCTCTACCCAAGATGAACCACACAGCATAAAATGAAGCACAGAAAAATACCCATGATTTTATTCTTCTGAATTGAATATTTTGCCATTTGTTATTGGCTTGCACAGCAGATCAGATGGGGCTATTTCAGCCTAAAATAAAACTACCATCTTGATTACTGGGAAAATTCGTACATGGACCAAACCTACCAGAAGGCAGCCCTTAATGAGGCAACATTTCAGTTGATTTTCAGTACAAACTTTGTCAATATAGGGATTAGCAAGAACTCAGGACTAATGTAACCCAAATTCTGGTTTTTACTGAACAGAAGAAATTATAGAAAAACTCAAAACTAAACAAAACAAAAGAATAACACAGAAAGAGCACAAAACCACTGGCCTATATTTAATTTTTTGTCTTCAGAAATAATTAATAGTAACTATCGAGTTCATACAACTCCTTCAATCATTAAAGGGATTAGCCAAGTTTTACTTATAGGGAAACAACATCTTAAGTAACATGTAGGAACAGCTTTATGATACACTTTCCCTGAGTAGGATCTGATTCCTAGAATCATCTGTCTTGTAATGAAGCAGTTTGTAGCACCAGAATCTATTCAGCATACACTGAGACAACATCACAGTTTTCCCTTTTGGCTTTGACCTCTTTCTCTGACCCTTTTTGAAGGACAAAGCCTATCACTTAAATGCCTGGGGCAGACTGCACAGGGAGGTACTGACACACAGCACACAGTAAATAACAACTGCCCAGGGCCACAGGGAGGCTCAACATCAACAGAATTAGACAGTTCATCCTGGATTCCCTGGAGGCAGAACTTCAGATGTACAGTAGTGGGGTCCAGTGCTCGCTGTTGATCCCTACCGGGGTAAGCCCTTACTCCTAAACTGAGCCATGTGAACTATCCAACTAAATACCAACCTGCTGCTATTCCTGGGGATCCCGCAGCCATTGCTGCCTCAGGAGTGTCTGTTCCTCCTCACACTGGCAATTACCACCCTGCTTTGACCATACGTTGAAATGCTCCTCATTTGACTGGGAAGTAGATTTAAGAACATGGGTAATATTCTGAGGAATATGATTGATAATAATCACGTCACCTTAACAGAAACTTCCATGAGTTTTGACCAAGCCTACAAAGCTTGTTTTGACCAAGCTTCACTAATAATACTCTGATGGCTTTAACCATGATGAGGTACAGGATGGAAAACTTACAGATCTTGGTGAAAACAAAGACACTACTTGATTTCAGATAACAGCAGTAGAGAAAAAAAGAAAGATTCAATTCATACTAATGATCCACAGCTTCTGTAGCTGTCAGATCCACCTTGTTATGCAGTTTCCAAATGCTAATTATAACACAGTTTTAATGGGAAACATTTGTCTTACTGCAGCTCAGGTCCTGTTGGCACTCAAGTCAATGGGAATTTTGCCATTGATTTCAATGGAAACAGGAAGTCTCATATAGTAGGCATTTATAGATATCATATGTTTGTCCCTATAAACTATAAATTATGGCCCTGCTTGCAAGATGAAATCCTACTCCATTCCCAGCAGAAAGCCACAGAATTTCCTTGTCTTGAACCCAGGAATACTGTGTTGTCTGTGTATTGTATTTATTCAACTCAATTCATTTGCCCAGAAAATCTCTTTCTGGTTGGAGAGATTCCTTAATGCAGGATAAAACCACCAGTGTAATTCTCTAACCAATTCTTCTTCTTCTTATAAAGCTATAAACACAAGAATCATAAAGAAAAGTCTGACACAGCTACCACACACGTACAGAGCCTGACTTTCCATGCCCAGAGAAAAGTCCTTTCCAAGAATTTTTCAGATGCAAAAGATCATTTCTTTGTAAGTTCTTAAGCTGGGAGAATTTAAATACAAATAAAAATGTTAAGAGGTCACATTCTCAATGCTGAGAAACTCAAAAGTTTAATAGGAATGGAAAGCACAGGAAAATAATATAAATAGGAGCACGTAATAAATTTCAGTGTTGTCATACTTACTGATGCAATAAGGAAAACTATGACATAGGCACTCTACCCTAATCAAAACACATGAAGAGATGGATCCCATAATCTGTGTTGGTTAAATTCCCCCTCACTCCTTACCAGAGCTTTGTTTAGAAATTTGCCCAGGCTCCTGTTTCCTGTGACTTCACAGCTGCAGAGTTTACAGTGCCATTCCCCCCCAAGCAGACACTGCCTGCAGAGGTGTCAGGGGATGCAAAACTATCTCAGAAAGATCTGGAGTTCCCCCGAACAGAAACGGGTGTTCCCACCAGGGAAAGGCTCCTGTCACAACATGGTTCAAAGAGATGGGCTTTAGAACACTAATTGCAAATATTTAGGAGTCGATACAATACAGGCAGTGCAGTACCTCTGTCTGGGGAGGGGGCCTAATTTTCAGGGTTAAGAAGAGTCATTTTGCCCACGTTTTCCAGCAGCAGTTCTGCTCTGATATTTACAAATAGACCCTTAAAACTCAGCACTGAGCCCACAGCTCCCTCAAAAACCTAACCCCAGAAGTCTAATGTTATCAGCTGGGAGATAAAGGCAAAAACAGGTGTTCTGTCCACACTAACTCTCTTGCACAGATGTGCTCTTGGCAACATCAGAAAATACGTCCCTTCTCCTGAGCTTGTCAAAACTTCACATTTTCCACTGCATGAAAGGAAACCCAGTGCTGCATTTTGACCAGCACCATGGAGAAAAGAGACTAAGTCCTTGAGAGTTAAAAACTGAATGCATTTAAAGAAACTATCTTTTACCTCAAAACCATACCTCTTTCCCCAAATAGGCACAATCTGACAAAATTTGAAACCAGTATGTGGGAGGTAATCAACAGGAGAAGCTGGAGAGAATTTGGATGCCAGTGACTCTTTTGGATATGGAGGCAGAGTGTATTCCCCAAACACAGAACTCAGTGTTTTTGTTAAATATAGCCCTAAACTCTCGCCATGCTTGGAAGCATGTGTCAGCTTTATCTGCATTGACCAGGCTGTAATTTTACACCCTGTCAGGGATCTGTAAAAACAGTCTTAACACAAACTAAGTCTGTTTAGCTCACTGAGAGCCTGTGCTTTTAGAAAACCCTGGGGCTGGAATGAAACTCGTGGTCTTTTTAAATTTTGTACTGCTGCTTTCGCACTAAGATCACAGCCTGAGTGTTGTGAGCAGCAGCACAAGCACAAGTTCTTGCTGCAGGATTATTCAGCTTTGCTCAGTATAAGTACAGTGGGAGGAACACACATGATCCCCTGAGACTAGAGTTTTGGGGGAAAAAAAAGCATTTAAGGGTCCTAGGAAGATTTTTTTACTTTACAATTTTGGTGGAAGAGAATTTCCCACCACCAAGTGGAATCTATTAAGCCTTTTTTATTTTCTGCTGAATTCATTGTTATTAATGAATTACACAAATAATGGCAGAAATAAAGAATATTCGAGACCTCATCCTTTAATTCTGAGCTTTCCAATACTGATGCTGTTCTCTTTTAAATTAAATGCTCTGCCATCATCAGACAAACAAGTCTGTTATTCACTAAGTCTGCATGGTTCTCTTAAGAATGTTGCTAAAACCATCATGGGGATTTTGGGTCAGCTGAGACACAGGATATCTGATCTAGCAGTTCCTAACTGGAATTTCCTTAGTAGCTGAAACAGTAGAGGACAAGCTGAATTATCAAATTCATCAGACAACCTAAAATGGTCCTAAATTAAGTGGTGGAGTTAAACATACTGATTTGCCTTTGCTAGGCTGGAGTGCAGGGAAACAAAGATCATTTTGGAAAGTGTTGTTTGAGTCAAATTAATTTGATTCTAAATGGAGTTCACAATAGTTTTTGTATGTTAAGCCTTTTTCACCCCTAACACCCTTCAAAACGATCAGAAAAGAGGCTACACAGAATTCTCATGTTTGTCGCTTTAACTGTGAACATTTCTCATCTATAATTCCATGGTTTTTTAATCTCTCCCATCTGCTCTGCATGTGTTCAGCATTCCCTGGACACAGACAGACAGTTTAGCAGCGCTATTAGCTCAGTTCTGCACTTCTTACATCAAGCCCATGTCGTGCCAAGCAAGCAGGTTGGGACACTCAGTCTCACTCCTACTGCTCGTGGCGAGGCTGTAAATCTGTTGCAGGAACTGGGCTACGGGCACTGCTCACACTTGGAGGGATGGAAGATCCTCCAGGAAAACAAATGGCTGCTCTGTTTCCATGGGGCTCACCCAGAATACTTTATAAGCAGGAAAAACCTCAGACTCTCCCCAGTCATGAGAGAGTATCTCAAAACAGGTTTGGCTCTGTTGAAAAGGCTGAATTTCAACGACTTGCAGCATTTTAACCTCTAAAGGTTGCACCTTCTTTTTCCATTTTACTGATTGGGTCTCTTTCTCTAATAGCAGTCTTGCTATTTTTGCCATTGTTGTTTATGCAGCTTTCCTTGGAAAACTCTAGGGGATTGCTGAAGAACTGGCAGATTTAGGACACCAAGACACAGTGAAAGTGATGCTTGATTATCAGATTGTGTTTTTCATACTCCTAGTTTTAAAACCGGGTGAAACCCAATTCAACTCAGTCAAAGGAAATCCTCCTTTTGGAAGATGACCTGCTGGCCATATCAGCAAGGAGAAGTTTCCAGGTTTTAGTTCGTTAATAACACTGAGCTGTTGATATAATCTGGGTCTAAACAGATACATGTTCTGCAAATTAAGGAGATTACAGAAGATGTTCAGGCAAATGCCCCAGAGCAGCAGGTCACCCCTGTGCAGGGAGTCTCTCCCTCAGATCCATCAGAGTCACTGCCCAGAAACCTCCCTGGACTGGATCCCTCAAAAGGGAACAAGTTGACAAGGATTAGGCTGATCATTTCAGCTGCCTGCACCCATAGAGGCACTGCCATAGCTGCTTATAGACATTTGAATTTAAAAGTGCTGTCCTTACATATCAGCTTCAATGAGGCTTAGAAGAACTTTCAAGCATTATTCGATGGATGCTTCTCTCTCTATTTTGTAATATCTACATATTTAATAGAAAAATAGGCTTGTTACCCAAATATTCATGAATGTTAAACCTTGTCACTTTGTACTTTTCTCCAAAGCATGACTGGAACTCTTCTACTAGTTCTAATAATGCACACATTTTAATTCCTATGCCAAAAAATATTCCATCATTCATAACCAGAAGCATTCATAATTTAAATTACTGTCTCTGCTGTTGATGGCACCATAAATTACAAGGTAAGGTGATGGGCAAGATCTGCACTGTTTAACATGTATTTTTCAAAGTGGCTGTTCGGGGAGCTTTTATATAACTGCAACTCTCAGGGAATAGCTGGGATTTGGTATTCTGAAATTACCTTGCCATGGTGTTCTGAGATAACAGCCTTGGACCACTTCTCAGCAAAGGTTTCACATTTCATTTGATAATCAAATTTCAGTAACGTCACATTGTCCACAGAAGTCATTAACTTTCCAGAAAAAATTGGACATACCAAATTTTGCCCAGAACTCCAGCTTGTAGAGCCCAGCTCAGCGTTGTGTAGGACACACGACGCACTTGCAAAATGGTCTTACTTTTCAAATTCAGCAAAGCGCTTCAGCATTTATTCTGCTCAACACCTGCTTTTATCCACCTCCACTCAGAAAGGGACAAGCCGATACGGAGAATTCAGGACTCGGCAAGACACCTTCTGCTCTCAGCTGTCTGGATTTTCAAACCTAGAGGATGCTATTAGGTATATCCAAATGCAAAAGTCAAAAACTAATGAGTCAAATCCTTCAAAAATGTTGAGATTGATCCAAGAATCTCAAGAGTTTTGTTCACCTACTTCTTGTCTCGGAACTATAAAGCTGCTCTGTGAGTTGTCTCAGAGACTCAGAGGTTCAGTCGAGCACCTCCTCGTGCACCTCGTCTTGTGTGAGCAGAGCTCACGTTCAGTTTGTTAACAGATCAAGGACATTTTCTGCTCTCCCAGCTAACCAGGCTCAGCCAGACCAGAATTCTTGTTCAGAAGAAGACAGGCCTTCTGCCTAGAGATTCACCTACCCTTTTCCTCCTAAAGTTTCCAGTGTAGTAAAATTCCTTTTTAAATGTATCCTTTTTAGCAAAGCGCAATCAGTGCTGTAATGGAGCTCAGATGGAGGCCATCACAATTCAAGGCAAGACTGTTCAGAGAATTTATGACTAGAATGCAAGAAATTTAATTTTTCACTCAGAGCAACAGATTTGAGGTTATTTACTTTCCACCTGACTGCAGCAATTTGGTAATAAAATCCATAGTGAATATAATGTGGTTTGCCCATAAATGAAAAAAATAAGAACTCCCATTTTCCGTCTTGGTTGTTCTTGCTATACAATAAAGCTGGAAACCACTGGACTATCTGAACACTGATATCACTCAGGAGCTGCAGCACAAACACAGCTCTGTATAGGAAGAACAATGCCTGCTTCTGTCTTTTCATCCCACTGATCCTTCAAATATTTGAACAGTGGAATCACTTAATTGATGCACCAATTGATTAAACCAGGCTTAGCAATCCAGTGCTCAATGGATTCTTGTTTGCAAAGACTTAATTCTTCCATATCCGATGCCGTTATGCCTCTAGGACCAATTTCCATATTCATTCAGCTCACTTTTCCATAGTCCTCATTCTAATTATTGTCAGTGTTGTTGGCAACGCCTAATGAGGGATGAAGGAATGTTCCCGAATTCCTGAGTCCGGGTGAGTGCCCTGGAGACATGAACTCCACGTTTGGACAACCCCCAAACACACACCAGCCCCTTATCACGCTCCAGTTTCCATAGAGAAGAAGGCCCAGCACACAGGCTAGACTGGAGCTGGGGCAAGTTTTGACCATTTCCTGATCTCAGCAAATGGAGGAGCAGGGAATTAAGTCCCACCTCACTGGGCACGTGTAAATCAGTTTGGGTACGGGCTCCGTGCTCAGAAAAAACATCTCTCACAGGCAATTTTTTGTCAGTTAGCACCTGAAACACACATATCCTTGGAATTCATATATCCCCTTGAAAAGCAGCTCTGCCAGAAGAACTGAAGGCCCTGCTTTATTCAGCAGTGTCAGCACTGGGTCAACCTATGGATGGTGACCAAATTCTTGCCTCTTGCTCCTGCAGTTGTCCCGCTGAAGGAGCTGTCCGTGTTTCTAGCAGGACCCGCTGTTTGTGACAGGGACTGTGCAAGAACACAGACACGGCTGAAAAACATCTGAGTTCATTTCAAACACATCTATATTTGAGAACCTGCTGCAAGTGAGGATTATTTATAGTGCCTATAACCCACAGTCATGGAGCAGGACTGCACTGGGCTCCACAGTGTAAACACACAGACTAAAGTTACAATCCCTGTAACAAGGATCCCCTTTAGGGATTTTACCACTCGGGAGTTGAAGACCATAGTTCAAGAGGAGAATATAGTAGATCAAATACTGAATAGAAGTTCTGTTTTCAGCATATATTTTTGCTTCCAGCTTAGCTAGAGGAGGTTGCCTTGACAGAAGTAGCTTTATTTTCTACTCAAAACCCATTATTATCCTACACATGTCTTGTTATTGGCACTTATATTAGGATACTTTCAAAAATAGTGAGCTTTTTGCTTCAGAATTAGAGCAGGAAAATTATTGACCCTATAGGCTTTCTAGCACTTGTTGCAAGTAATTTTAAAACTATGGATGGAGTTATCTGGAGGTTCATGTATCTTGTGTTTATGAATGATTGTATCAAATTTAAGAGACCCAGGTATCTATCATTTCAGAAATCAGTCTATGAGAATTTCTTTCTTCAAAAAAAAAAAGCTTTTTTCTTTCTGCATCAATGCATGGATGGATTCTTTTAGAAAGAAACAGAAATGGAGCTGAACTGGAAAGGCTGAATTCAGAATGAAAAGTTTCAAGATACAGCTTAAGAAATCCCACTGAATTTACATGTGGGCCATATTCCTTTCAGATTTTGGAATCAGGATTAAAACTTCTCTTGCAAATTTCATACATGCAGGACCAGAAATCATAAACAATCCAGTCAGCTTAAAAGTTATGCTTTACACGTGTAAGAAAAATATGACTGAAGGTGTTTTGTGCATTTACACTTCAATGGGCACTTAAAACTGAAAATTACATCATAAATTTTCAGAATCCCTGAAAATCTACCTCAGAGGTTGGACCCACCTCACTCTAGAACAAGAGCTGATGAAAAATAAATTACTTAAATGACTCGAATGATTCATTCAGTTTGCAAAAAGAAACCAGATGTTATTTGGTGTATTTCCCATGTACAGCCTCCTCCCTCCACAGCAACTGTTTTGGCATTTGTTCTTTCTTCAGCATTTTACTGGAGGCTCCATACAAGGTATCGACAGACAGGAGATTAAGTAATTTAATTCTAGGACTACCAGCACATATTTCCAGATCACTCCAAGAGCTGCATTCCTCAAATGACTGGAGCATGATGCATTCATACAACCACCCTAAATTACATTCATACTATTTCTTTCATCTCATATATTCCCAAAGCAAATTACAAGCTGAATGAATATTCCACTTTCTCTCTTCACATGCCTTTTGACAATAGGTTAAACACATTATGTAAGGTGATTCCTGTTCCTTGACTCGTGACTATGGATACCCCTATCAGGAGCATTCATCTCATTCATCTGAAAATTATCTCAGGCATATACAAGGTCATACGTATTTAAATTAAAGCAGGCACTCACAACTGTGAGCTGCACTTCTGTTGTTCCTTTGCACACATGGTTCACATCAACTCTCAAAGAAGAATGACAAGAATAGGTTATGGAACAATCCCAGAATTTATGATGACCTAAAATACAGCTTTTCAACCTGGAGAGGTGACTTCAAGTGTCAGAAGAATTAAGATTGAAAATGGAAAGGATAAAACAACTTCATGCCTGCAGAAGGCAATGAGCCTTGAGCAGAGGGAAATGCCAGATCCCAGGGTTTAAAACTGCTTTTAGTGGTAACCTGATGGTCTGAAAGGGATATTTTCTCCTTACTTTTTCATACTGCCCTTCCAATAACCTGGAAAGTTATTAACAGTATTTGATTTAAGAAAGTAAAAGTGACCAGACAGATGTTTTTGCAATCTCTGATGTAGGGCTTGAAAAGAAAATGGTTGTTGGAGGCTGGTTGTAAATAGTTACATGATCCCTGTGCATTTCATCAGTGCACATGTTCTGGATCTCTAGTGCCTCCAATCTCACTGCAAAAACGGCTCCAAAATTTGCAGAAGTCTGAATACAGCTCAACAGACCAGAGCCATAAATCATCTGATGTCCATGCTTTATCCTTAAAATCTCAGGGCACAAAAGGAATCACCTTGCTGAAGCCTCTTAGAAAACAAAGCACACTTTTACAGGCTGCATCCTTATGTGCTTCACATACTAAAGTTCAAACTAATGGCAACAGTCCACAGGCATTAAGGGAAATAACAGCAATCAATGCTATTTTTAAAGGGAAGAGTGGGGGCGAGGGGTTAACATATGTGGAATTAGCTCTGGGCAAAATGAGAAGCCATTGCCTCTAAAATCAAATGCATTCTCTGAAACAGACACCAGAGACCAAATTCCCGTGTAGACTCCTGCAGTCCAAGAGTTTCAGCAGAATTTGGCCTTCCTCTTAACTTAGCTTCATTAGGTCATATCATGCCATCAGGTTTTATGCTGGATGCTCCACGTACTGCACATCAGTTGTTGGCACTATGTAGACAATTTCCCGAACTGAAGGGGGAGAAAAGAGGGTGGTGTGTGTAAAAGGGAGAAGAATTTTTTTCCCATTTAGAATAAAAGTAATTTCTTAGAAGAGTTTGAGGGGGGAAAGTGATATTTGTATCCCTTCTACCAGATGTCACCAGTGACAACAAGAGCCGGTATTAAATATCTATCCATCAAATTCTTTCTGAAATTTTTCAGCGTCAGCTGGTCAAGAACCCATTCAGAAAATGGGGAAAGCTGAAATCTTCCACAGCCATTCTCAACCAGTGGTTCTTCCCTGCATAAGAATGATCTGTGTCTGAAACTGTTTCGTGGAGGACAGACATGCACAATTTGTAAAAAAAAAATCCCATAGCAGTAATTATTCTTGTGTTTCTATGCTGTGATTGAAATAACAGCTCCTCCACACTCAGAATCATTTTCAGTGCTCTTTTGTCTCTCTTTGATCACCTGCCTCAGCGTTGGATGCACTAACGTCTCGTGGGTACCCCCGTTTGCCACTTTGCTGTCTGACCCTGTGATTTATTAGTGACTGGCTTCAGTGACTGGCTGGGTTTGCTTTCCACCTTGAGAGGAAATGCTTCGGAAAAGAGATGCCTTGTCTCTGACACTGAGACAGTCTCTGCACCATCACCTCTTACTGTGCCACCACCTCAAGCTGTGATGCCAATTGCGCTGTCATCCCCTGCCACCCCTCAGTCCTGACCACAGTGACACGCTGTGCTGTCATCCATATGACTTGTCTTTCACTGCTGTGCTGCCTGGAGCCACAAGCCAGACCCAAGCTGACAGGCTCCTCACCCCGTCAGGCTACAACAGCCGTGGAAGGAAATGGGGATGATCAAATTATTTCTATGGAAAAGGCAACTGCACGAAGGGACACTTGGAAACAGCAACTGCCCAAACACTTTAAAAAAAAAAAAATCACTTATCTAAAAGAGATTGAAGGCAGGCTGACAAACTGCAAAAATTCTCTTCACATATTGCACAGTGATGTTGCTATCAAAATTTTTCTCTGTATTCTGAAAGGGAAGATCTTTCATGTGGAGCTCAGGGACTTTTGTCTCTGAGACAGCTGGGTAGATGACAAGCCCTTTGCTTCACACACGCCCAACTAAACAGGTTGTCAGAACCTTGCAGAATTGTAAGGGTTTCTCTGGAAACAGATGAAATACCCTCCCCCAGCCAACTGTTCCGATGGATTGACATAATATTATTTTACCTCCTGTCGCAACAAATTGACTGTGTGGCATTTTTTTCAAAACAACACCAGATCGGACATTCTGGGACATCAAGAAGGCTACCAACCAGGCTATCATTTCCCTAAATGGTTTGCTACAAAAACAATACTTGAACAGGATACTTCTAATTTTTTTTGTTCAGTGCTCTAACAATGAAATTCTATCACACATAGTGCCTACAGATAAGATAACAAGTTATCACATTTAAACATTCATTAAAGTCATCTCTTCAGAAGTTACTGTGCTTCATTTCATCTGACTCCTCAGATCAAGCATATCAGATAGTGGAGGGGGGGGTTTCTTGCCCTACATTATACAGAGGAGTTGGTGATTTCTGCTTGAATCAGAAGAAATTTAACATGACTGTTCTTTTCGTCTCTCTGACCACTTATCCTGTTTCGTTTGCAAATATCATATGTATTCTCTTGAGATAAAAATAGTGCAAGATGATTAGTTAGGCAAGTTCATCTGACACCATTCCCCCTTCGTGACGCTGAAATCTAAAATCTGTATATGGTATACAACTTAAAGTATATATATGCAAGTCCAGCTCTGCTGGAGACACACAGCAAGTGCCTTCCTCCCAACCTGACTGCTTCCTTACCCAGCCAAGAAGACCACAAAGGTAAGCTGATTAGATCCTCTGCTTTCCGAAAAAAGAAATACAAAAGCAAAGGCTCCCTAAGTGGAAAGTGCCTGTGCAATTAAAATATCTGTTCTTATCTCAGCTTCCAGTCTGTTGTATCTTTGCAAGATAACATAGAATAGAATCAGCATTCGGATCGCAGGATAGAACTAGACTGGAACAATGCTCATTGTAAAAAGTGCTGCAATTTTTAGGCTTTCCTTCAACTCTCCCCCGTTTTTAATTTGGTCAGCAGCGAGAATTAGGTGAATGGCTGAGCTCCAAATTATCTTGCCTAGTGCTGAGAGGAGGAATTTTGCACAAGAAGCCACTGGGACAAAATAATTGCTAGTAAAACAAAAGTAACTCAGCTGCCTGAGGTGGAGAAGTAGCCACTGCCACCAGTGGGAATTTGTCCCATTGCTTTCTTACACTTTCTGAGATATTCAGAAAGGGACTAAAACTATTGACATTTCCCTCTGCTGCAAATCAACAGGTACAGATGCAGCCATTTCATATTTTAGGCAAAGTTTAAACCTGTGTGTAGATCTCAAACCAGTGCACAGACTATAAATGGGTTCCAGGAGTGGATTCCTTCTCACGAAAATGCTGCTTTCTGTGCTTAGACAGGAAGAATGGTGTTGTTGAAGACCAGTTAGGGATTAATGAAACGATATTTCTATTCTCTTGTGGCTTTCAAGGATAACTTTTCTATGCCTTAGTTCACCTTCTTTCACTATCATGAATTATCAGTAATGTTGCAAGTTTTAAATTATAACCAGTTTGCACTGGTGGGTGCAGTTTACCCAACTGTAAATTCATCAGTGTTATGTTCACACTAAAATCTTACTAGAAATTCAGGCATTGTAGCATTTTGTTAAGTGATTTATATTACACTGCCAAACTACTGCAGCTGTTGGTGACTGAAGGGGACAAAGGGTATCTCTTCTCAAATGAAATGCTGCTGTACCAGAAGAAAACACCTCCTCCACTCTACTAAGAATGGATATTGTCTCAATATTTCTGTTCTAAACACAGCAATATATACTGAAATGCCAAAATCTGGATAAAAATCTAGTTTTTTATCATCTACACAGAATGCAAAAAAACCCACCAAACCCACCCTCACAATATGCTTTGAAACATGTTTTGATGAAGGTCTCATGAGATGTAGCCTCTCAGTGGCACAGCAGCCCAGCAACGCATTTATCATTGCAGCCAGGCAGAGGAGGAACTTATCTCCAAATTTACATTTCCTTGAAATGAGCAAAATTACTATTACTACTTCTAAACTAGTATTTTCATTCTCTGTAAAGATCTTGAAATCTATTGATAATAATACTTTGTTAATTCCAACGACACTTATTCCAGATATAGTTCTTGGGGACATTCCGAGCCTCATCTTTTACGGGTGCTGTAAATATATGCGGGTTTTGTTTGAGTAATAATCCACCTCCAGGAAAGCCCACACAGAAGTCCTGAAGCTCTGTGGTGCTAGACACCTTTGATTGGCTCTCCCAGCGCAGCACAGGCAGCAGATCCTCCTGCAGCCCCACGCTCCGCAGGCAGAATTCCTCCCTCATTACCCAGCTCTCAGTGGAAGCACCTGCTCAGACATCTGTTCATCTGTTACGCTGTGCCCCACTTACCAGGGGATGAATAATGTCTCCCCTCTCACATACTGTCACAGCAGCAACTTCAAATAGAGTCAGAAAAGAGGTACAGAAGTCATTCTAATGACTAAGTAGCTCACATTTAATTTATTTTACAGTTCAACAATGGCCATCACTGACATCCTTTCCGCTAAAGATATTGAATCTGCTCTCTCCAGCTGCCAGGGTAAGGAATGGTCGCTCTGCAGACAGAAAACGCATACCATTTTTATGTCTTAAGATGACATGCCTATCATTTTCCGCTTAGATTCCTTCCCTGTGAGATCTCTTTGTAAGCTACACTGCAGTATAGCCCCTTAAATTCAGGGAGTCTCACAAGTGGTGAGCAGCAATTAAAGGGCCAGTTCTGGCTTAACTCTAAACTGTCAGTGTTTAAACCTGTTAAAGACTTACATTTAAATAGTCAGCTTTTTGCTTCACAACTCAAAAAAAAAAAAAAAAAAAAGCCTTAACTTGCAGAATCAAAGTGTCATTTGTGAAACAATGACCAGCCCCAGTTCTCTTAAGAGATGCTCAGCAAGATCAAGCCCATTTTCCAAATATTCAGAGATCTGGCTTGTCTCTGAATTACTGCCTTTTCTACCATATTCTTCACCTAAGTAAGAACTCGGTGAAAATGAAGGAAGAATTACAGGAGCTGCTTTGTAGGGCACAGTAGCACCCTCTAAATATTTATTATTAATTGCATGTGACACTTTGCATAAATCCTGATTTAGCAGAATGTGTGCTGTAGCGGAAAACTTCAAACTGGCTGAAAGGATATATGACCACAGGCACAGAGTGATTAAAAAGGGAAATTATCCACTGGATTTGCTCTTTTGCTACACCAGGGAACAAGAGAAAGAGGAGCAGGCTGATGCTTAAGAAAAGACATACATATTCACAAGGAATACATACAGTAGTCGCAACTTCAAGGGGAAATATTTAACGACTTCTGTTTCTTCCAGCTGATGATTCCTTCAACTACAAGTCTTTCTTCTCCATGGTTGGTTTATCCAGCAAAACTCCTGATCAGATAAAGAAAGTTTTTGGAATCCTTGATCAGGACAAGAGCGGTTTCATTGAAGAAGAGGAGCTGCAGTAAGTACTGTTCAGCTACTCTATTCCATTGAACATGCCTGGTGCCTTAGAAGAAACTCATTATTTCAAAAATCAAACCCAATTCCTCATCTTCCATTGAATCTGTGTGGATTTCCTCAGATCATAAGAGCAGGCATTACCTTATGGGACATTTCAGACAGTAGAATTCAAGCACAGCACTCTCCCCTGTTCTGTTTCAGGCTGTTCCTGAAGAATTTCTCTTCCAGCGCCAGAGCCCTCACCTCGGCAGAGACCAAGGCTTTTCTGGCTGCAGGTGACACTGATGGTGATGGCAAAATTGGAGTGGAAGGTAAGGCTTTTGGAAACTTGATAAAGTTTGTGGGTTAAAATACACACATTTCAGGCTGCATATAAACTGTGGCATGAAGAATACACCTGAGTACTTTGGCCTCATAATTCTGCCACAGTTTTTATACAAGCAAATACTCCTTTATTTTCATCGCTTTGCTCCCGTTTGGTCTCTGTTGCACCAACAGAATATTTAGGCCCTATGTAGAGTCTGGGCTTTCCAATCCATAATAACAGCTCTGGGGTTCATCCTGCTGTGTGTCTGATCCACAGACTCAATGTGCCAGATCCTTAAAACTTGCTGAACACCTAAACATCTCCAAATTTCCATTTCTGCTCTTCTGGCCATCTGACACTTTCATTTTTAAACACACTTCCACCTACATAAACTTATTTCTTCATCTACCACTATCAAACAGTGCCAGTATTACTGAGTGGTTAATTCACTCGTGTGAACAAGACTGGTGTTGTTCCTCAAGGCTGCAACTGCTGCAATGCAGCACAGAATTGTGTGCTGGAGAGTCATCTGCTCAGTGCACATTTCGCCAGGCAGCCCTTCTAGGAGAAACTAAACCAAATTCCTGGAGAAAACCTCACAGGGATGATGTGAACTAGCCAGGATATTTCTTTTAAAAATCGCAGCACAGGAAAATAGGACATTGTGCATCATATATTAGAGATGAAGTCACTGAAAACAGGACTGTCTCAGCTGAACTAGGACAGGTGGCAATAACTCCAACAGACACACGTGCTAATCTTAGCCAGAGTTTGGGAGGAGAGAGAGAGACACTGTTGGAGGAATTTGCTTTAGCAGCAGCTTTTGCAGCTTCTGTTTATGAGCCCCAAATAGGGCATTGTATTATGCAGATCTTGGCCCTTAACCATTGAATCTGCCATCTGAAATTACATCACTACTGATTTTTTTCCTTTGGAATAACAAAACACAACAAAAAAAATCCCTCTCCCTGAGAGCTGCAGGCTCTGCTTCCTTGGCTATTATCAGAGTTTGTAATGGGGTAAAGATAGTTTACCTATAACTCAGGATTTCCCACAAATATGAATTTACAGACACACTCCTCCTCTCTGCACTTACTCTTTTTAAGGAGTGAAAAATCTGTTCCGCCCCCAGAATCTCAGTTTAGCAGTAGCTTGTGCAGCATTATAATAACTTTGGGAGCCCTCCATGCCTAGGAGTTTAAGTCATTTTTATCTACGTTTTTAAAGACATCAAAAAACGCTGTCATCTAGTTTCATTCCCTGCCTTCTCATTTTCTTCCTTGACAGAATTCCAGTCTCTGGTGAAGGCATAAACAGCATTAGACCAAAGGCAACCTTGGACTGACTCTTCCAATTACCTCGTCCAACAAGCACTTCGCACCCAGCATGTGTTTGTACATTCTTCTATTGTTTCAGGCATTAACGGTTCCCCCCACATGAAATTCGCACACCGGATCCACGAGAAAGAAATCTTCCCAATGTTTTGGTCACATGGTATTGCTCCATTTCCACTGTAAAGAAGGCACTTTGTGATTTTCAACCACTGATAATGTTGAAATTGCGGCTGGAAGAGGGGAGAAAAAAAATTAAAAACAAACAACCAGACAGAAAGAACCTCGGGGAGGGGGGGAAAAGCTGCTTTTTAAAATTTTGTTTAGGTTCTCCATCCTCATACTTGAGCATGCTGACTCGCCAGATGCAGTTTGGATCATCTGAAACAATGTGATATCTTCTAAGGCTTAATTGTACTGGTTTCACTGAGGTTTATTTCTGCTTAATTCTCTGATCCTTGAGGAAAAGCACTGCTAACAAGATGGCTAAAAATAATTCAGTCCCAACCCTGAGAATATATGAAAAAACTTTAAGAGGAGCTGACACGTAGCTCAAAGCACAGAATAAGGTTGTGGGTAATTTTACAAATAAAGTACTAGGTTACAGCACGTATCATCACAAAGTGTTTATGGCCTAAAATGTAACTCTCCCTTAAGAAGATTTATCTCTCATGAAATCTAAGGCAGCTGTGAGATAGAGGAGAAGGGTCTAATCCCACTCTGACACTGTCACAAGTCACAGTCCCCTGACAACCTGGGCCACAGGCCTGGAGAGTTTTCCATGAATCAGGACCATGTTGCTTATTGTCTCTCCATACGCACAAAACAATAACCCTTTGCCACATCTGCGAATTTCTGTGTTTGCTACAGATGAAACAACAGCCAGTCTTGCTGCTTGATTACCTTAAAGCCCTGTAACATTGCTAGATAATGGCTATTACTCAAATCTTTCACTTATTATATGAGTAATCATCTATATATTCCATAATATTAGCAACTTCCTTCAGTCTGAAAACTGCTAAGAAGTAGCCTTCCCTTTGACAAGTGTCTCCCAGGATTTAGAGCTGGTTACAGCACTGTCTTCATTAATGGCCCAAGTAAATAAGGTTTGTGGTTAAAAGCAGAGCTCAGCAGAGTGAGTGGATGTTGGGCATTTCTGGCTGAGTGTGTTGGAAATTTTTGCCCCCGACATTTCTCGATCTCCTTCCCCATCTCCCATGGTGTGGTTCCAGCTCACAGCCTGACTGCCATTTCAACACTCCCCACTGAAGCTGAACGATAATTATAATTTGGCAGCTGTTTTGAAGAAGAGCAGAAACAAAGCCTTCTGGAACTTTTATGTAACATCCAGTGTTGGCATTTGCATGAATTGCAAGATGATTATGTGAGGCAAGTACAGCTCCCTCACACCCAGGCATGTAGGAGAGCTGGTCGACAGATTTAAGATGGCTAATGCAAAAGAGGAATTCCAGCAATCAGACTCACTGAAGCCTTGGCAGAATTATAATGAACATAAATCCTAATTCTATCCCCACTGCCTTTGATGTTCAATCTGGGCTTAAATTATAGCTGCTGTTAATTGCAGCAGTGAAATATTTTGCATAATGATGAGACTCTGTTGGTTCCTTTCACCTTATTCATTTCCCTGCTGAAGAAAAAAACCCTGAGCAATGCAGCTCTGCAGCCATATCCAGATGTAAGACACACATTGGCTCCTCACACAGCTCATCTCCAGACCATCCTGTCACTGGCTCACAGGCAGGAGGCACACACAGTAGCAGAAGTGCCAGTCCTGATGCTGCAGTCCTTGCACCTCTGAGAGTCTCATGCGGAATGCAAGAAATGCAAGGCTGCAGAGTGGCCCATCCTGTCTTTCAGAGATGCAGAACAACTGCACACTCCTGCCTTATGCTGCCCCAGGGGGACGAGGTGTTCCCGATAGTCAGGCTGCAACATCACTACGCTTACAAGAACATCCGCTCTACTGAAACACCGACTGTGGCAAGAAGATGTGTTTTAAATCCTATTAAAACCATCCAGCCATTTCATTAGAAGAAATTACAATAAAACTCCAAAAAGTCCCCAATGTCTAAAAAAAGCCCATAGACTGTTCAGCAAAAACACCACCTGCTCTCTGTGAAGGATTCTGCTGGCACTAGGATCCACGTTCTAACCAAGCCAGAAGACAGTATTTTTCAACTAAAGGAAACAAAATAAAAAAAATGTAAAGTTTTCTGGGAAGGTTCATTTGAATTAGTTTAATTTCAGCCAGTGACAACCTTCAGTTTTCCTAGGGAAGAGCATGAAGTGTTCTCTGAACTTGACAACATCACTGTGCTCGAGAAACACTTCTATTGCAGGATGTCGACGTGAATGTCATCTGAAGGAGCAGAGGTACGTGGTGGTATCACAAGGTTACCACAAGTGATGTACAGAATCAGAGAGTAACTCCTGCTGGAAAGGTTCTCTGGAGGTCTCTGGTCCCAGGCCACCATAGGGCAGATTGCTCAAGGTGAGTTGGGGTATCTTCAAGGATGGAGGTTCCAAAACCCTTCTGGGCAAGCTGATAAGTGAGGATTAAATCCTCAGCATTGAGCTTTTTTGAATGACTGACACAAACAAAACACTGCTGAGCACAGAGTTAAATACCAAAATTCTCTTAGAAATTGCTTATTCTACATCAAATCAGAAAGGATCCAACAACCCCCTGTATCTTCACACTGATTTTCACACCTGTTCTCAGGTTTAGAGTAAGACTATTCTACTCAGTATAATACTCTGTATAATACTGCTTCATAATTCCCAGGAGAAAGGAAATGTTGGTCATGTGTTTGACCTTTACTTAAGACAACTAAATAGCAACCCAAAATGTGAGTGGCAGATCTGAGTTCCACTAAGAGAACTCAGTCCAAGAACACAATCCAAAGACTGTGAGTTCTCAAACACCTCAGTCCCCTGATCACCCTCTAGGAGCAGTTGTATTTATAATCCTCCCTATACGTCTTATTAAAGATGTTCTATGATCTCTGTAAGGGAGAACAACACATAAACCTCTTCAAAAAAAAAGGATCTAGAAGGCCAGAGTCAATATCCCTAACCCAGCCTAGTGCTTTAGCCACTGAATCCATCATCTTTCTTAAACCAAAATCTTGGGTTGTCTTGAAGAAGGAGCAGAACCTTGCATAAGATAAAACCTCCTGGTATTTAGTGGAAGCTGGCTGCCTCCTAACTTCGTGTTCCTTTGGAAATCCCAACCTAGAGCCACTTGTAAACTTCAGATTCAATTTCAGCTCTCCAACTGTTCAAAATCTCACAGTCATCTTCTAACAAGTACAAGAGCACAGAAAGGGCAAGGGGACGTCAGAACATTCATTGCACACATAGACTGGTAAAGTTTCTTCTCCGAGTTAGCAGCCAGCCCATGTGGAAAATCTTTGATGCAGCATCATCAGAGGCGCCTGGAGCTCTTCACACAAACAGTGTGGGCAGAGGGGGCCAAGGCTGGATTAATTTCCTGGAATTGGTTACTGAAATAGATACATCTTGATTAAATCCCTGAACAAGACACGCACCTAACATTTTCATGTTTAATTTTTTATGTATTTGAAAGCATTTCAATAAGTGGATACCGTGAAATATGAACTGAAGTGTTCACATTTTATGAAGCTTCATTTCCATGTTACTTTTGCTTGCAAGCACAGAAAGACACCACTCCATTGGTATGGACTGTCTGGTACACTCACTGCACTGCACACCAGCAGCTGGGAGATGGCTGCTCCATAACTTTGGGTTTGTTTGTCAGCATGTCCTACACTCGGGAAAACAAGAAAAACAGAGGGTTTGTACATCAAGCTGCAGAAAAGAAAATCAGCTCAGCACATCAGTTACAATGTGAAAGAAGGTACCCTGAGACAATGCCTTGCCCTGCAGTCACAAAGGTATTACTGACCCTCAGTGCAAAGGGGAACCTGTGTCCGAGTAGAACACAGGAATCCTCGACTCAGGGAATCACATCAGGGCCATCACAATTAGACATCAATCAGCTGTATTTCCTGGATACCAGCTCTCTGCTCTAACTCCCAGGCCCACAGAACAAACTGATTTTATATTTGCAGTGATCTCCATAACAGACACTAACATTTAGCCAGCATAAAAATAAACACAGTAAAATCTGTTTTTGTTAGATGAACTAACCTGTTCTTAATCATCATGAAAAGAAAGTCCTCTGGATTTATTTCAGAGTTTTCAGTTTAGTCTTTTATATTGCTGTCTTTCAAGTGATTTGGTAGACTAGACTTTTTTGTTTTAAATACCTGCTCCTTCCCCTTCTCCTCCTCGCTCATGAACACCCCGTTACACTTGTTACCCCTTTCTCATTCTGTCCCGGAGCGATGTCACGGCTGGACTTGTCTGTCTTTGGTGCCACCTACGGGCAAGTGCCGGTTTGCCACAGAAATACTCCAAAACTATCCATAAAGGTTTTGCAGTCTCAGTGTGGGCTTCTCACAAAGATCACTTCCTGAATGTTCAGTAATTCCGACACAATTATCAGATCCTCTCTGATCCCAGGCCATACCCTCAATTATTCCCTAGCAATCTGACATAAAGGCAAAGCTAGATTCCCAGATATGTCAGACATATCTGTTACAAATGAACCAATATTAGTATTATTTGAAGACAATTAGGGCAATTGCAAGACTAATGTTTAATAAGTAATTCCTATTAGGATCAGGTCCTTACAAGTCCCAGTGTACCATGAAGATGCCCATTTGTTGCTATCATTAAACAATAAAAAAAAATATATATTTTTCATTCACCCATCAAAAATAATTCACTGCAGTAAAATAGGTGCAAGCTGAGAGGATTTACTCTGTATGGCACTAAACCTTCTATATTGTCTAAAACACCATGTGCATTCCTTTGGGATATAAATATCAATCTGATTAGCTAGCACGTCTTGTCAGCCACAGTAACTTATCCCCTGGGGTATCTGAGCCATCACGTGGCTCTGGGACTTCTGTAAAAGGTCAAGAGGACTTAACTAAAATCTATATAAGTCGTTATCTCTGTCATTTGAATAAGAATTAAGTCAAGAGGACTCTGCAGATCTTTTACCTTACAAAATTTCCTTGGCTTGGGGGAAACTTAAGAGGCAAGGTGAGTTCAATCTTTCCTCTGGAGCTTTAGAAGACACCACAATAATTCACAGAAAGAATGCATGGAAATAACCTGAGATCCCCAAAGGCCGGGCAGCTCTATAAATACATTTGAGTTTGTCCTCAGCTTGGGCACCTGAAGACTTAACTAGAAATAACAGTGAGTCAGATGCAGGACATGTATGTGAACTAAAGGATGGAGCAGTTGGCTCCTGCAGGGCAGATCCTCTGCTCTGCCCTGGACCTGGGCTGCAACTGCCCCCCTGGTGAGACCTGTCTGTCCTCCTGGGCACCACGGGCTGGGAGAGCAGGAGCGGTGGGAGCTCCACCCGACAGTGCTTTTCATTTTGCAGCAGCTTTGACATGGCTCTTTCTGGTATCCTGACAGAAGCTGAAATTGCTGCTGGCCTACAGAGCTGTCAAGGTAATGTTCGTGGTTTAAATTTGGCTTTTCAGTTTGTCTATTAAGTTTCTTTGTCCTCATTACCCCAAGGTCCCAAATTCAATAGAAAGGGAAAAGGCTGTTTCAAAAAGAGATAAAGGAGGCAAGGCAATGGAAGAGAGGCAAGTTTTAATCTTTGCCAGCCAAGGCACAGGAACCCATCATCACTTGTGCATTGTAGCAATACTAAGCATGAAAAAACCCAATGGCTGAAGTCCTGAAGCAGAAATCCTGTTTTTTTCAGAGAGTAATAATAAAACCACTGCTGATTTCAATACAAGTACAATATTCACCACCAAGCTCTGTGAATTTATGTTTGAGTGACGTATCTGTTTACCAGTGTATGTTCTTGCATGATGAAGATCAGAGCCATTATTTATATTCCTAGGTTTGAGACATCATTGATGAAAAAATCCCCTTAATCTAAGATTAGTAAAATCAAAGACTGTTACTTGGGGTTTGTAATGACCCTCCCTGTACTGCAGAATAGTTTGCTGATTTTTGATTAAAAAACTAATTTTGTTTTGTTCCAGATCTTTAACTGCTTTTCTCTATCCCTTCCTGCTTATTTCAGCTGCTGACTCATTTGATTACAAAACCTTTTTTGTCAAAGTGGGTCTCAACTCCAAGTCCAAAGACGAACTTGCCAAAGTCTTTGGCATCCTTGACCAGGACAGGAGTGGATTCATTGAGGAAGAGGAACTGAAGTAAGTAAATCAAAAAAATGAGTTACCAACAAGACTGTGTTTTGTCAGCTAAAAACAAGATCAGAAATACTGCCTTTCCTTCTGTCCCTCCGGATGAGACAATGGGGTCTGTGTGCACATGTGTGAGTGCCTGTGCTGGAGGAGCTGCAAGTCAAATAACAAAGGCAAGGCTGGATCACAACGAGAAAACTCTCTGACAGAACTGAAAAAACTTGTTTCATGTAGTTATAACTGACAGACTGTGAAGATAAAAATAGCAGTTCTGCTATAGCTGCTTCTTATTATTGCAAGATTCTTTACTAGACTGAATTCAAAGGGCTATTTTGCCTCTCATCTTTCCTTGTGTCACATGAATTCTACCTTCCAGATCACAATCATAGGGCTTTGAAGTTAAAAATAAGGTTAGAGAAATTCTTGTCACTCTCAAGAATCTGCGTCTCAGGAAAAAGAAGGAAGGGAAGATGACTCCTGCCACTGCAGAGCCAGTGTTAATTTTGCCTTTTTAATCCAATGAAATCAAGATGCCATCAAGCATTTTTACATGTTGTGATGCAGCATCCTCTTCCTTCTTACCCCCACCCTCACTGAAGTCAGAGGAAGTTTTGTCACCGAAACAGTCTCCAGAATTGAATGAGGCTTGACATTTTACAGCTATTACTAATCAAACTCTTTCAGTACTGAGTCCGTCTCATCATTTGTCCTCTCTCCTTTAACAGACTTTTCCTGAAGAATTTCTCTGCCAGTGCCAGAGCTCTGACTGATGCTGAGACCAAAGCATTCCTGGCAGCAGGGGATAGTGATGGAGATGGCAAAATTGGAGTGGATGGTAAGACTGCCTTTAGTAAAAGGAACAATACCTGCCCTGGAGACTTCCTGATGGCAGGTCCAGGCAGGTGCCCTGCTCCATGCACTGCATGTCATGGATCTGAGTCTGAGGTGCTCAGACCTGCTCCGTATGTAGAGAGGATCTAACACAGCAACTGGTGCTGCCCCTGGCTACAGGTGCTCAGTCCCTTCTCTCATCTATGGAGATTTTTTCAGGACTGGAACCTAAATTCAACCTATAATTTCAGTGTTTTTTGCTCCTGAACTATGGTGCAATGTGACACTTAAATGCAACACTACCTTTGCCTTAAGCACCTCGTACTATGACTACAAATGTGCTACCTTTAAGGAATAATTAGTAGGAAAAGCACCATTAGTTTCCCATTTTAACTTTTAAAATTACAAAAGTAATTTTTAAACTGTGTGGATACAAAATGCGGTCCCATTTTATTATTATTTTATTTATTTTTCAGAGTTTCAAGCTCTGGTCAAATCTTAACAAGCAGTCAAGATAAAGACCAAGATATCTGCACCATAAACAATCTTTCCTATTGCAAGTCTACTATTTATTTACACATGTTGTACCCTGGAAGGTCATTAAAGACTGTTGGCAAGTGATTTCATATGGCTGGAAAGCATCTAAAGTAGTGCAAGCACGACTTAAACCACATTTTAAGAAGAAGGTCTATACCACTGGGAGACTGAACTGGAATCCACTCTGCTCATCTGCATTTTGGGCATTAAAGATACAAATAAAAATAGTAAGAGGAGAAATTTAAAACATCTCTGTGGGCCATTGAATTTTCAATATTTGCATAAAGAGCTAGCACATGTTGGAAAAAATTAGAAGTAATAAAATGTCCGGGTGTAAAACCTGGTTATGGTGACTGGTATCACTGCTATTTAATCAAGAGGTGTAATTAATGATCCACACGTTTTTAATGGCACTCTTTACATACCTGATTATGTTTCAGAGACTAATTATATGGCAGGACCTAGCATCAATTAAACCACCAATTTAAGATCAGCTGGATCCAGGATGAAAGTAGATTACTGAAACAGCAATACAATCAAAATTCTCCAAGGACTCACTCACCTTGGTGCCCACCCGATGGCACTGTTGTTCCACTGCTGAGAGGTTACACCGGAATTCCAGCTGCTTGGATTAATTCCAGGCAGAGCAATTCTTGATGGTTTTAACCATCCCAAACATTGTACATCCAACATGACAGTTGCTCCTACATACCCTTTTAAAATTTGGAACCCTTGGCAATTCTGTTCTTGGATGCTAATTTAGCAAAAACTGGTAGACAACTGTCTCACACTTTTTTTGTTGGAAATACTTAAGAAGATGTTTCAGTATTTGCAGATGAAAAACCTTAATTTCAAAATTATCTGCTGATGCATAACATATTCATGACGAGACATTATGGAGAAGGAAGGAAATATCAATACAATGTTGGAGAAATCATCCTATTACACAAAATTAAAGCCATCTACAAGACTTCAATGAATGCTCAATAAAACGTTCGTGACTTATAAATTAGCCAACAATATATTTCCATTAACTCTAATGAATGAATCAGGTCCTAATATTGTAGAATTTCCTTTAAGAGTGAAAAAAAAATATCCATCTGACAAATTGACACTCATTCTCTCAGTGTCACTTGGGTGAGCAATTAAAAAAGGAAATTTTGCAGAATTAGTAAGTGCAGCCTGACTGCAGGACTAAAAGCTCTCACTATTGCCAGAAAATGCTTTGTATTGCAGCTGATGTTATGTTTTATACTTTCACCATGCAATATGGGTCACCAGGAGATTTTCAAGCATTGTACCAACATGAATGGCTAAATAAGAGAAGCCCAGACAGCTCAGATAACTTCAGAGATAGAAGGCAGCTCCTTTATTTAACCACACTTACTTCCACCCTGATTAGCCTGCTAGGCCTACAAATCTAAGACAATTTCACCACTTACCATTCCATTAAGAACAGTAAAAAATTCATGACAAGGTAAGTCTGATATCAGCTTCACTGGTCTCTCCAGAAAGTTAAGAAGAGCTTGTGACTAGAGACGTTTTTAGACCTTTCCTTCTTTCAGTAGTACCACTAAGCAGGTTGGTAGAGAAAATGTTGTTTTCTATGTACAAGAACACACTTATTTTCTTTTCCTCTGTGTCTCTCACTCACACAGGCTGTGAAATTTCTGTAACTACTTATTGGGTGCTTTAAGAAAGCTCTTCAAGTTGTGCCTCAGCTGGAAAGACTCCTGCCTGATCGTAAACATACATTGCCAAATAGCTCCCTTAAAACAAACAACATTCCACTGGAATCACAAATTTGGAGGTCTGAGACCCTAAATATGTGGTTGCCTTTTGTCAATGGAATTTTGCCACATGCCTGGTACATCTGTTTTAAGAGCTTGACACACAATCTAGACACCTGCTTCCCTTTATTTAGAAGGCCATTTCTGTTAAAGAAGTGATTTTGGATGATTATTTATGATAAGGTTAACTCTAATTACAGGGCAATTGTACTTTATGCCTCACTAAAGGTTATACATCCCCCTACTGCTGAAATGAATGGCAGGAATCCCACTGGCACCGGTGAGGGCAGGCATTGAACACAGAAATAGTTGGAAACACCTCAGTGCTATTTGCTGTATCCTGCCGTGACTTTCCCCGCTGTGGGGCACAGTGAAACGCAGCCACGTGCAAAGGGCCTTTGGTGGCAGCAGGGTAGCACTGTACTGATCCTTTCCATGTCACAACAGCAGCATCCAGACTGTCTCACAGCCTTCAACCTTAGGGCACGGTCATTCTCGAAATACACAGAGAACATGAACAATTTGGATTCTTAGAGACCACCCCACCTGACACTGGCTGTAATGCTGGCAGCAGACAGAAACATCTTAGGCAATCACATTTAGGATCACAGACAGAAAATTGTGTTGCTGAGTCACAGAAGCACTTCTAAGTGCATTTAAAGACCAACACATATCATATCAAATGCTAGCAGAGATCTTCCAGGACAGCTTTTTAAGTGAAAAAATATGCTGATCAGACCAGCCTCTGTGAGTTAGTGACTCCCTTATGGCAGTCTGTTCTGCTGTTAGGTTCAAACAGAAATCCATTCCACTCACACAGAATCCTGAGGACATCATTTGAGCACAAAAAGCACATGTGACATTTCCCCTAACGTGAGAGAAGTACCTGCTCTGGTTTAGCTCCAGACCAGAGTGCTGCAGGATCTATCTTGTATCTGGGATTCTACAGTCCAGACCTCTGCTCTGTGCCCAGGGTAATATCCTCGGCTCGCTGCAGGGAGAGAAAGCTTTGTCACTGAGGCTTCTGAGGCCCGGCTCCCATCCTGCAGCAGTACCAAAAAACCACACACTACTCCCTGTGCTCAAACTCCTCAGTTAAATATAGTAAAATACTACTGTCCAAGCAACAATTCCAGTCAGACTCTGCAATTATTTCTTTATGATTAAAGCACGTGCCTTAAGAGGCAGCTGGAAGTGGCAGGACATATGTCATTTTGTTTTAATGGTTAGGGCTGTAACACACCAGGATTCTCTGCCATCACCACTGAGACATCAACACTACCGAACAACCGCACAGGTTACTGGGGACTTATTTCAGCTGCTTCCCCACTCATTAGAGGCAGAATCTGTTATCCAGGATCACAATACAATTGGCCCTGACACAACCAGGGCTGAAAGATGGAGTTGTGTGGGTTTTAGAACAGCTGCTACAGCATCTCTTTACACTGTTGTAGCTGGTCTCAGGTTAACACCTCTCCTCTGATCTCACCTGAGACAACTGCTGATGTTTCTTTTGCAGCTGCTTGAAGTCATGGCTCTGGTTGATTGCCACTGCTAATTAACTGTGTCCTTGGTGCCAAACAGAACACAAAGGGGACGAGACTAGTCCGCAGCTCGCCAATGATTCACCAAAACACAACTTCCCTCTGATTCTTAGGGAAGTAAATAGTACTTGATTTGAAGACAATCGTTTCAAATGTTCAGATGCCTGGTAAGAACCTATCAATATGAATGTTGTGTGTTTCTCAGAACCAACACCTTCAAGTTTAATTCTGGAAGTCTGAAAACAAACAAAAAAAAATGGCTTTAATACTATTTAATAAAGACACCTCAGGTGAAAACAATAGATATACAAGTACATAAATATTCAGATGAGCAACTCAATAGAGCTTTCAGATGTTCCTTGTAGAACAAAAAAACCCAAAACAAATAAACAAACTCAGAGGAATATTATTCGATTTTCTTGTATTCCATAGGAACAAGCGTAAAACATTCCTGGAAAATGTGCAGTGCTCAGATTCTGTGCCAGATGTTGCACTTTTGTGAACTGCCCATTACCTAGTAACATTAGGGAATTTACTACTAGGGATTTTCTTTAGAGCATTCCATTATTTGCATAACATCTTTTAAAAACTCACTTTTATCCATCTCGCTTTTTGAATGCATAAAATAATTGCAATCACCCAGGTTAAGGCATACTCCAGAAATAAGGAAAACAGGCAATTTAAAATAAATTATCTCATTAAAATATCCCTTAATATCTTAATCCCTGATTATTGCATTCTAATTGTAGTGGAGGGAACCCTGTACTTCAGATGAAGTGTCATTAATAAATAAATAAAACCCAGTAACCCTAGATTCCCACCTGTATCAATATACAGTGACATCAACTTGATTCTGAAATTCAGCTCTTTTAGGCTTTTGTAAACCATCTTTCAGCCAGGATTAGCATCACTTTTGTTGTCAGTGTTGAATTTCAAACATCCAAAGATCCCTTCGTAAGCAATAACAGCAATTAGCTCACTTTTAGTTGAGATCATATTTTAACATAACCCCAGCTCTGGCCACTTTACTCCTGTTGGCTACAAGAACAGCTCAGCCCCCCGTGTGCCACGGCAGTGGATGAGGTAACCACATGTCACTCTTTGAACATCTGTGCTTATATTTTAATGCAATGCCTGAATTAGTTGCAGACATGTTTTGAGCTTGAATATTATTGTACTCATCTTGATCTTGTCATTTTTCTCTACTTCATTTCAATTTCCTCATTCTCTCCATTACTAATTAGTGTTGGATGGCAAGTCAAACACTCAAACACAGCCAGCAGTTCAATGAGCACTGTGTAGAAGCCAGCAGAAATAAAGGAAGTCTCCAATAAAGCACTATCACAGAGGTATTACAAAAATCCCTTTTCTCTAAAAACATCCTGGCAGTAAAAATGACAAGAGGAATCAGTAAAAGAACCATTCTGTTCAAACTCATGTCAGCTTGGGATGATCATAAAGGAGAAAACACACCTGAGGGGGAAAGAGGTACCTACGAGGATGAGAGTTATTTCAGGATGACTCTGGAGAAAGATCTATCACTGCCACTGCCTGCTAGACCATCATATCATCGAAATCTCAGCCAGGAAGCAACATGAATACACAGTACTGAATGAAGGAGATAAATGGAAAGAACACCAAAAGGGCTGTGATCAGATCTTCAGCTTTTACAAATCAGCATTGTTTAATTTGGTTTAATCAGACAAATACTAATGTATAATAGCCCAGGGTCCTTGGGTTTATCAGGAAAGGGTTTTCCAGTTTACTATAACCAGTTTTCCTACTGGGAGTGAAAGAAGGCAGCATTGTTTCCTTACCAGGGGCTGGTATTTGGGCCCAAAGGCAAGTCTGATTACTTGTGCTTTAAGCCACTTTCTCTTGCTTACAAAAGATGTAGCAAAAAGGGTAAAAGTATCTTTACATTATGTCTGCTTTTTGTGCTCCTGATACCTTGTATTTCTCTATCCAAACTCAGGCAGTGCTATGGAACAATTGCTGTGACTGACACTTCTCTCACCGTCATTAAACCAAGCAGGAGCAAGCTCCCTGCAGCCCATTCACTTACACCAAGGTTTAAAGATATTACTACTCTACTCCACAGTATAATTTCCAACAGCTGGCACTATAAAAAATATTACCTCTTTGGCAGACCATGCTGTTTGCATTCATGAAAAATAAAGCATTGCTCGTCTAGTAAGAGAACATTACTTTAGATACCATAATAGGCTGTTACACAATAAACTCTAACAAAAATACATGTGTTTTATTGGCCTGCATCCGAGAACTTTGTCCACATAAACCTGGTTAAAGCTGGAAATAGATTTTTGTCTGAGAAGGAAACCCTCATATCTGCTGTTATGAATTTTCTTACTTTTTTTTGTTCCAAAATTAACACTCTTGAAATATATAACAAACCACCACCTATTTATACCTACAATATAAATGTCATATTAAGGAAATAGATTGTGAGAGTGTGTGTTAGAAGATCTATATAAATTCATCTCTAGACTAATAAAGTCTGATTCCTACAACTCACCACAACTACTATTTATAGTAATAGTCTATTATTGATGTAATGTGATTTAAAATATTCAAAATAGATTATTGCATAGGCCACCTGATTATACATAATCTTCCAAGGAATACTGACAGCAAGGTCAACTTATCCAGCTTTACCTTGTTCATAGTTTTGTGTCACTGAAGGCTTTGGTTTCTGTTTCTGTAATTTAGGACATAGTCAGGAAGTATGAAATGAATCTTACTGTAGAAAGATCACCCAAAGTAGGGCTTGCTTTCCTCTCTCTTGGTGACAGGTCATCTTTGTCAGAATGACACATTGTCACCTCTGATCTTTCATCTCCAACCTCCTTTACACATTCCAAAGGATCAACAGACTTAGGGGAAACAAACTCATTTCTTTTCATAAGGATTTGACTGCTGGAGTCTCTTCTGAGGAGAGATTTGCAGGTGCAGAGGTTACCTGTTAACATGCTTGGAGAATGAAAGGCTGTTTTGATGGCAGAGTTGTACTTAATTAAACAAGAGTGGATTTATTAAAATAAAAAGTTCTTCTTGTCCATATTATCTCAGGATATAAATAGAAAGAAAAGTTTAATTAGTTAAGGAAGAAATTTGAGCCAGGTCTCAATTCAAACACTTGATCCATGAAAGTGTAACCTAAGCAGTGGTTATTGTCACCTTTTGAATCCTTTATAAGACAGTAGCAAGTAGAGCCAACATTACTTTTTGCCTGGTGTCTCCGCAGCTATTTTTCCTTTACTTAGCTAAGAAAACTCTAAAGGTGAGCATCTGACTTGAGAATAATTAACTGAAATTACTGTGCAGAGCTGCACCAGTAGTAAGTACAACAACTATTGTTCTAAGATTTTTCTTTTAATTGCTGGAATTACGTATGGATGGACCTTATATAGATAAGTATCAGTTTTCTTTTTATTCCTCAGAGCTGTTGGGGGAGACAACAGAGGCAAACTTTCTTGCCTTTCCTTTTCCCACTGCATCTACTGTTATTTGTGTTGCCAGATGCTATGCATTCTAGTAGGACTAACGGTTAGATTGAGTTTAAAAGCGACCTGTACTTAAATAGGTTGAAGGTAAATGACAAAACAATTGCTCATCAACTCACAACATGATTTATGTAAAGCACTGTTACAGAGCACTATTTCAGCACTGCTATTTTTAAGGAAGTAGTGTAGTTAATCTTGTCATTTGTTAGGAATAGCAGAGATGCTGATTTGATCAATTAGATTAATTGATCAAACACAAGATGCATTTGCATTTCTCAAGTCTGTTTACAATATACTCTTTTGCACAGGTTTAAAATGAGCCTCACAGACATCCTAAGCCCTTCTGATATCGCTGCTGCTCTGCGGGACTGCCAAGGTGAGGAAACAATTCAAACTCTCCAAACTGACTATTTTGGGTAACACAAGGCAGGTTTGACTCAGGCCTGAAGGAACACTGAACAAGTGCATACTTTAATCTCTTTACTCAGCTGTCACTGAACGTTTGTTCGTAACTGGTTTCTCTTGGCAGTTTGCAGCTTATCCCCACGTGATTCTGTTTGATGTTTAGGAGGTTATGGGGCGGGAGGGCAAATTCATTCACTCCTTGACAGGTTTCACCCACTGTTCGTGCTTAGAGCAATTATAATGTAACAAAGCAGCGTCCTCAGGCCGTTTAGGAACAGTGAACAAAGTGGCCTGGGGTTAATTTGTTTATTAATTTATTTTCAGCTCCAGATTCCTTTAGCCCCAAAAAATTCTTTCAGATCAGTGGGATGTCTAAAAAGAGTAGCAGCCAGCTCAAGGAGATCTTCCGGATTCTCGACAATGACCAAAGTGGCTTTATTGAGGAAGATGAGCTCAAGTAAGGATTTTATTCACTGTTTAGAGGTTATCAAGCTATCAGCACTTTTTACTTTCCAGAACTGTTCTGCAAACGTGAACACAAGTTATGCTAAATGTTGATAAAACCCTCAGCAGATTGTGAAAGTTGTATTTAAATAGAAAATCCCTACAGAGAAAACCAAATTAGCAATACCTTCCTTTGATGCTTAGTATAGAAAAAAAGAACTCCCTGGGACTGGGTTTTGATGGCAGAATCAGTTGTATCAGGGTTGGACTTACAAAGCAGAAATAAATACAACTAAGATTTAGCTTATCAAACAAAGCAGTGTTTGAAGGACTTGGCTATTGTGGTAAATGATGTAGAGATAGATATCAGTTCGATGATACAACAAGCATAGAAAAATAATATTGTGTGAAAATCTGAACCAAAGTTGTTTTCTTCCAAGGTATTTCCTTCAGAGGTTTGAGTGTGGAGCCAGGGTGTTAACCAGCTCAGAAACCAAGACCTTCTTGGCAGCTGCAGATCATGACGGGGACGGGAAAATCGGGGCTGAAGGTACTGACTTGTTTAAATGCAGAATGAGACTCCTCTTGGGGGTGGGGGGTGTAATGGTGTGTGGTTCTCTTTTATGTTGATGGTACATTAATGCACCTCCAGTGATTTTACTGAAACCCTTGCAGCAGCAACCTTTTAAAGGTGGAAATGGCCCCTGGTCTTACAGGTTCATCTCTGCAACTCCTTTGGCACAAGCAAGTCAAAAAAACCCAAGGAACTTTCCTGTTGCTACTCACTCTCAAATTTCCAGTTGTTTGGACGGGAACTGCCCCTTATTTCTCCTCCCCCTGACTGATGGAAGGCAGCACTGGTACCTCTTGCAATACACAAATGTAATATCAAGAACAAAGAACCAGCTGCCCACAGAAGAACCAACAGCACACACAGCAGCTCATTTACGGCAGCTATTTCCCAGCAGAAACTCCATTAGTCACTGACTGACATTTTCAACATGCAGGACCCAGCAGCACACAGTTCAGTATTTGCTTTGCATAATGAGAGCAGAATGATCAAGTGTCACTGCCCCAATACAGGAGATTTCTCCTCAGTGGCAGGGTAAGGACTCGACAGGAAGGAGCAGCTGTTCTAGGAAGCAGCAGATTGCACTCACCGCTGGAAATGCTGGTGGGATTTAATGGCTGCTCAGTGCAGAAACCTCCTGATCTCCTAATTCCCTACTTCTGAGCCCTGTTTTGAACACGAAGCACACTCACACAAAAGGCTGGCAGCCAATGGCACTGCCCTGGGAGAGCAGCAAGTGCCCAGGCCAGCATGAAAGAGGCTTAGGGAATAGCACGCAGGGAATGTGCTGGCATGCAGATTCCCCAGCTCTCTGCACCAGCAGGACAGAGCTCTTCTGTTTCTTTCTTTGGAAGGAATTAAATCCAGTTCCTTGGGAACTATGCCAGAATAAACACACATGATTTATGAAGCAATCCATATACTAATATAGTCATTCAGGACAGGACTGATCAGACAGTAATTCACTGAAGCCAACCATTTAAAAACCTTTCAATAACAGTATCTTATTGCATAACACAATACCCCAAGATCACACCACATGCAACGGCACAATTTTTTGGCTTTAGACTGTGCTCTAACTCAACATTTCTCAATTATGGAAGCATTACAAACAGCTAATAAAACACACGGCCTCACATTTCATTTTTTTTTAGTTCAGCTCTTACCTACTTCTTACTCAAATTCTGCATAAGCCATTTCAGTATTTTTGCCTAGGATTAGTATTATGAAGAGAGAAGGCTAAAACTACTCTGAATATTTTATTATTCCTTATAAGTGTCAGCAAAACACTGCCTTTCCATCTGCTGTTTAGAAGACCTTTAGGCAATGCCTCTTTTCAATACATGTTTCTTCTCTGGTCATCTGTCAGGGAACTATTTTCTGTTCATTCCTCTTCTAAATCTCCTGATATGTTACTAATCTTTTACTCCTAATCCTTTCATGTCAGTATTTCTACTGTAAATAATCTCTTATCTTTCACAGAATTCCAGGAAATGGTGCAGGCTTAGAGATTCAAAAGGACCAAAGAAGTTAAAATTGGGATGAATCTGCACAAGACACTCCAAACCCTTGAAAATCAGGAGTCCCTTATTTATCTTGACAGTGTCTATTATTTGTTCATTGCCTTAGTAACAAAATGAAACACTGATTACTGATATTTTTTTTCGTTGTGTGGACCACTCACCATGTTCTAAACTCTACTTTAGCAGACATTTCCCTTAAAAATACCCAATAAAAATTAATCATAATACTGTAGCTTGTGTCTGTTTTTCTGACTCCTAAACTGAAACACGGGAATTCTTAAACTAAAAGTGTTCACCCCTCCAAGATCTTGGTCTTATCAGACCTTCATATATGGGATATCTTTCAAAATTAGTGGGAGTTCCTCCTGGATTAAGCCTAAATTCTCTGAACACTCAGATCTTCAAAGACTAGGAGGTCAGATACAGTTACTACATGGGTAAGGATAAAATGTCTCACTGACTTCCAAGTGAACACCAGTCAGACATTTTTGCTTAAGAAGTGGCTTCTGCATGAGATTGTTGCAGTTGCAAACCACTCTTTTGCATTAGCCAATTAATAGATGAGGAAACTAAAACCCACATGCTTTCCCGCAGGAAGAATTAAAAGGAAAGCCACGTGGACTTGAGCTTTCAGACAACTGTGAGGTTGTAAGAAGCAGAGGGGAAGCAAAAGGTATCTTCTTGGTGGTATTTTCTGGTTTTGTCAACAGAGGGGACTAAAAGTGTGGAGGCAGAAATTGTAACAAATACATGTTGAGAAAGCTCCAATGTCCATGCCTGGTATTTCTGGGCTATGACTGACATATTAAAAATGTCCTTCACAAACACAACCATCTCTGGGGAGGCTGAAGAAATGTCTTTACGTGAACAAACAGTTCAGTCATTAGAAAAGAGGGATGTTCAGATGCTCTGATGGAGCATTTATACATGCACTTGCTCTGCCAACATTAACAAGTGCTGTGCTGCAGGTCACACACACACCCAGCTTGCAGAGTCACCAGAACACAAGCAGAGCCTTTTCAGCACAGTGAAGAGTTCAGTCACTGCACTTTCAATGCATTTCTTCCTTTGCTGCGAACGATTGCATTCAAAATCAACTGCTTGTTTTTGCTTTTCAAAAGTCTCTACAAATACTGGTAATTGAGCAGAAAACCACCAAAATCAGCACCGAATTGTTTATGAGGTAACCAGCAATTCCTGGGGAAGAGATTAACAAATGTGAATGCACTTGCAAGAAGGACAATGCATCCTTCAGACCCCCAAAGTCTCACAGTCCATACAGCTGATGTTTGATATGCTGGGCCCTTTGCCCTCTCCCAGCCTGTATTTTGCAAACCTAACAAAAGAGTAATTAAAAATGTTGTGTTGGCTTTCAAACATGGTCGTCCTCAAAGCAAAAGCAGTCAAATACAAGTTCTCCTTCACCCAGTGTGAAGAAAAGTTCACGCAATGCTGTTTTCCAAGGCATCCTACCCAACTACGCCAACAGAAATTCCATAAGGATTCCTCCCTGAGGACTCCCCTGTGTGCTCTCTGCAGCTATTTACTCTTTTGGGAGCTAAGTACATATTAATCCACAATTCTTAATAGTTGACAAGTGAAAGCAGATTTTTTGTCCCATTTCAAAATGTTTTCAAGCAGCCTAATTTGCCATACAAGTTGTTTCTAAGTTGGTAGACTCAGTGCGCGCAAGAATTTCATATTGCCCTCACATCTTTTCTCTTACTGTGCAAAAATCATACAAACTGATAAAAAAATCAACATTGAATTTTAAGACTGTTTTTTAAGGTTATGAAATAGGCTCCCCTGGCATAAATTTTTAGAGTATCAGTGACTTAAATAGAGGTACTCAGATTTAGAAGCCGAGGGTCTGACCATGAGGAACTGACCCACAGTGATTCTCATAGCACAGGGTGGATGTCACTGGATATTCACAAGAAATAAAGTGTGTTCTTGGCAGTGAAATCTGTCTGATGACAGAAGGGTCTTGGAGTAGTTCACATGTAAGTAACAAACAAACTGCTCTCCATTTCACTGACAATTAAGTGTACTGACCTCGACTAACCACGTTTCATCAGGCAGGCAAATGCATGTGAAATAAAGAATTTTCCAGGTGCTCTTATACTCTGAACTCTAGTTCCTCTCAACGGCTCGGCCTTTGCACCATGAATCTCGACAAAGAAACCCAGAGGCAAAGTACAAATCCTGTTATTCTCCACTAAGATGTAACACGCTGGAGCAGGTCACTGGCACAGGTGGGCAGAGATTCCTGCAGTGCCCTGGCCCTCACTGAAATTGTTCACTACTATACAAATACATTTTTGGAGAACACCGGAATACTTGTGATCACATTAAAATACAGGTCTTGAGAGTTCCACTCCACATTCACATTATGTACTCTATCATACCCTGTGCCACGCTATCCTGTCTGTGAATAGTTAAAATTAAAATATAAAGGAATAAACAGTGGCTTTATTCAATCTCTAAGCATAAAAAATGCCACGCCTTAAATATGTCAAACTATGACATCATTCTTCATGTCATTCTCATTTCTTGCAGTAATCAGCAGGGAAATAATTAACTTATTAATATAATTAATCTTCAGAGCTGAAATCCTTTTAACAGTCTAGCCCCTTCATCATTCTCTCTTCCCAGCTTTTCTTTCACAAGTACTATAGACCCAGTAGTAACAACACATCAAACAAACCAAAACATTTAAATATCTTGAGTTTTGCATGAAAGCAGTTTTTTATTGCTACCCAGTAACTTTGTATCCTCAATCATAACCTAAGCTAGTGTAAGGTTAGCATCTCCCTTTCTGAAATCCCTGACCCTGCAAAGCAAATACATCCATTACTAAACCATCTCTACTCACCACGACACTCCCATTGTTGCTGATACCACACTGAGAAGGAATCTGGGGGAGGTGAGTGCTGTCTTAGCAGGAGCCTTGCTCCAGCTGCAGGGCTGTGTTTTCACAGAGAGCTTCAAAGGCCTGGGACAGTGTTAACAAAGCCTGCAGCCCAGGGATACACAGGCATTGTGCTTTTTGCTGGATCACAGCATTATTTTGTAATTTATTTGCTAAACTAATCCCAAACTGCTGAGTCTACGCATTTGTTAACACATTTAGACCACATACTGTCAATGGAGCAGCTATTTGAGCTGTCAGCTGTATTTATTTAAAGCTGTCAGCTCTAGCACCCAGAGTGATTTATAGTATACCTTTTTGTTAAGTCTGCTACTATGCAGCTGACGGAAATGCCAAAAATAGTACCCAGAAATAGGCTCAACAAACCAAAACATGTGCCTACACAATACTATTCCTTACTCCTATGTTATTTTAAAAATAAATTAGAAAGCAGTCATAAAGATGTTAATCGCTTGCCTCTTGATGCAGGGGTTGTCCTGCAAATTCCCCATGTACTTATGCAGCAGTTTAATTTTACATAATCATGGGCTAGGAATCACATTTCAAACTCGGAGTGATCTGATGCCACCTTGCAAATGTCAAGGTGTGGTGTTACTGCACATACAATTAAGAAGATGGGATGAAATTGGAACCACAATCGAAGTTTCTTCCCGCCCTGTTAAATGTGTACATTAGAAATGTAATAATTTAATTGAATCTCTTATCACTTACACTTTGTAGATTCTCACAAATACTCCCACCAAAAGCAATGTCAAATTACAGATGAGGCTGCACCAAGCAGAACTATATTTTATCAATCACTACACATATATTAACTCCCTTCCAAGGGAACATTTGGCAAGGAAACACCTTCCTTAGCAATCACCAATTACAGTGAGTCTCCACTGTCCAACTGCACATGCCTCCACAACATAACCCTTGCACCAGTATTTGTATTACAGCAGTAAACAGGCACCTTAGTCATAGCCCAGAATCCTCATCTTGTTAACTCCTGACCAAACACACATCTAAACATTTATAACCAATTATATAAATATTTAAACCAACACAACACAAAATCTACAGTCACTGCAGTTTCATAATTTGTTTGGTGAGAAATTAATTAACTTGGCTGTCAATACCACCAATTTTTAAAATGTCCATGTTTTGCTTTCCTGATCACCACCTCATCCCTGCCTGCAGCAGAGCACAAGCAAGGAGGGGAACTGCTCTATTTTTTTTATGTATTCAATCCTGACTGGATGTTCCCAGAAATTGCCTCAACTACTCTGAAGCCTTCAAATGGACAGACTATAAAGAAAGGGCTGATCTGCACGTACTGCTGGGTTTAAACTCAGAGCTGCAGTGTGAAAAACAAGAATTACTGTATGTGGATGTCTTATCCTGACACATTTGGCCTGATGCTTCCTCAGAGCCTGCTCAGGGAAACCCTGAGGAGCCCAGTACGGCAGGGCCTTCCCTCATCCTGCCTTGCTGGCAAGGGGCAGGAGTCACCTTCTGCCATGGCCTCTCTGAAAACACCTGCATGAAATGACAAAGCAGATTTTCTTTGCAGCTTTAGAAACATTTCCTACAACTGTCTGGGAATGCTGTGGCTCAGCCTGCTGTGTCCCTCCTACCCATCCTGTCCACACAGGAGGAGCTGCTCAGCTCTTGCGAGGTTTGGGTTAAACGCCACATGTGCAGGCAGGAAGGTGACACCGAAAGTGGTGACAAGCTCTGCACGCACCAAAGGGAGTCTCTGCACACAAACTGCACCCACAGGAACTCACATATATCCATAATCCCTGCTGAGTCAGCCTGAGGGCTCAGCATGGCCAGCTGAGGGGAGCCAGCACCCCTATTTTGTGCCTCCAGGCCCTCACAGAAGCTCCTGCCTCCTCCAGACCAGGTAGCTGGAGGGTTTGCAGCCATGGCAGAGGGCAGGAGGGACGTGACAGGGCCCTGCAGCAGCCCAGGGGGAAACAGCGGTCAGCGCTCTCTTGCTTACACTACTCACTTTTTGAGTACAGACATTAAATATTAAATTGCTGCAGTCTTACAGCATCTCTATTCCACACAGTGGTCCTACTGCACTGGATTGGATTGTCAAGGAACACACCAGCTGTGAGGTGGACAAGGTCTATCTGGAATGATGCTACTAGTGCTGAAAGTAAATATAAACCAAGAGTGATGACAGGAATTGAAATAATAACAAAAGTTAAAAAAGAGAAAACAAAAACTTAAGAAATAACTGATTTCTTTCAGATTTAGGAAAGTTTACCAGTACGTTTTTCTAAATGACCTGGTGGAATGAGATATTCAATTATATCTTTTATACCTTGCCAAAGTATTTAAGTAATTATGATTCTTAGTTTATTCCGATTCCTAAACTTCATACTCCTACAGAGAAGCAATGTGATGAATCTCTTACCATGTAGGTGGTTTTACTTCTAATTTAGTTCACACTGAATTTTATTAAAATGGGAATTGAAAACTAACGGGAAAGCTTATTTTATTAGTTAAATGCCACTATCTTAAAAGTACCAGACAAAACCCCTGGAAAATAATCAGAACAGACACAATATATCTATTTGTGGTGAAAGGATTACCTGCACTATGTCATGCTGGACGACATTTCCTTCAACATACTCAAACTTGTTGATCTCGTCTTTCAAACCTCGAATTCTACCTCAAAAAAGAAATAGTTTCTACTTTTTCCAGCTGCCCTGAACGCGTTAGAGGGGGGTGAACCGCGCCAGTGTTGCCTCTGCGAACAGGGATGGGCTGGGGCGGCGCGGCACGGCCGGGGCTGCCCGGGAGGGGCTGTGCCCCGTCAGGGATCTGTGGCTCCTGCTGGAGGTCCCGGCGCAGCCCCTCGCTGAGGGAACCCCGGGACCCTTCGGGACGCCCCGGACTCCCCGTGCCGTGCCCGCCGTGTCTGGCGGGGGCGCTGCGGGTCCGTGCCCGCCGTGCCGGCAGCGCTTCCCGGCCGCTCCTGCTCTTCCGGGGCGGAGGCGGGGACGGCGGCCGGGCCGGGGCTGGTGCCGGGGCCGGGGCTGGTGCTGGTGCCGCTCCCGATGGTGTCTGGCGGCTGCCGGCCCCAGGCTCAGGATGGCGGCGGCGGGGGGGGCCGGCCAGGAGAAGCAGCTCGCTCCGACCCTCCTCAGCTTCTTCATCTACAACCCCAAGCTGGGGCCCAAAGAGGGAGAGGTACCGGGGGCTGTCGCGGCCGGGGCTGCGGGGACAGGCGGGCACCTCCCGGCGGGGCTGGCGCTGCCCCGGGACCGGCGCCGTCCCCGGGAGCGGCCCCGGACAAAGGCGGCCGGAGCTGCGGCTTTCCCGGCCCGCAGCAGCTCCCGGGATTTGGGTGTCGGCGGGGCCGGGATCGGGTCTGTCTCTGCTTCAGACCGAACAGCAGCAGTAACCGGCACCCTGTCACCAGCAGGGCCTGTCTTGCAGATGGGAAGCTGGACAGGCAGTTACTATGTTTTACTGATGCTGTAACTTTCTCTAAAAATAACTTTATGGACGTAGATACAATATGGTTACTGTTAGAGGTTACTGTTTAACTTTGTTAAATTCAAGTGACTGCTGGTGTTCTGTCGCCGCTGTGACCCTTAACAAGTCAGCTCCAGGAGTTCCAGTCTCTAGCTTTAGAAAACTGCATATTGTGTGGCTCCTGTGATGATCTTCAGCTGTAATAGTTTTTGAACAGAGCAATGTACTTACATACTTAGTAGTGACAGGACAGTGAGGCTGAGCGTGCCCTCAACGAGCTCCTGGGTGACTCCAACCCGGGGGACGCTGTTGGTGCTCTGGAGGGATCCTCGCCGAGCTGGGGAATGGGCCGGCAGAATCCTGGTGGAGCTCAGGGAAGGCAAAGTCCCGGGTGTGGGGTGAAATATTCTCGCACACCATGGCAGGTCGGGGGCTGACTGGTTGGAAGCAGCTTTGCAGAACAGGACTAGGGAGTCTGGTGACCAACAGGTCTTAACGTGAATCAGCAGTGCTTGTGGCAGTGGAGCCGGGCGAGCCACAGCTCAGCAGGGCCAGTGGAGCGACTGCTTCTCCCTCTCCAGCATGTGTGGGACTGCTGGTGGATGCTGCGTTCCTCCAGGGCTTCCCAGGGTAGCAAAAATATTGACAAGATAAAGCAAGCCCAGTGAAAAGCCCTTGAGCCAGACTGTGACGTACCAGGAGAGCCTTCAACTTTTTTTTTGTGCAGCTTGAAGAACAGACGATGTGGAAGAGGGTCTGAGGGCAGTTTCAGCAGCCTAAAGGATGGCTGGAGATGGTTCTTGGAGTGAAAGAATGAGATATAATGGATGAAGTTCCAGCAAGGGAAATTCTGATAAGATAGAAGAAAAACATTTTTCACAGTGAAGTGGTCTAATAGGAAAGCAGGGCTTGGAAAGGTTGTGGAATTTCCATCTTTGGAGGTATTGAAAACATGACTGGACAAGGCCTGGAGCAATCTGAGCTGGCTTTGAAACTAGCCTTGCTTTGATCTGGCTTTGAAGCCTGCCTTGCTTTGAACTAGCTGAGAAATGACTAGGGCCTATGATTTCAATAGCCTTCAATTTCTAAGGTATTCTGAGATACCATGGGATGACTGACTGCTTAAGTGTGCTTAAATATGCTTTTATCCATCATTAGAGAAGCCCATTTTGGTACAAGATAAAATTCTGCCTAGGAAATACAGGGATTAAAGTTAAAACCCAAGCAAACCACGTACTCAATATTCTTTAACTCTGATTCTGTTAAAATGTATTTGCTTGCATTCTTCTTTTTTCAAATTTTAGGAAGAAAAGAAGATTCTCTTCTATCACCCAAATGAAGTAGAAAAGAACGAAAAAATTAGAAACGTGGGGCTATGTGAAGCTATAGTGCAGTTCACGAGGTGAGAAGTCTGACTGTGCTGTGTTGGCACAAGCAGCGTATTTTAAATCTCTCAGTCATACGTCTCCTCGCTGTGAGTGTGTATAAATACCTGTGTCTACATATCTGTTTTCTTTCCAGGACCTTTAGTCCAACAAAACCTGCAAAATCCCTCCATACACAGAAAAACAGACAATTTTTCCATGAACCTGAAGAAAACTTCTGGATGGTCATGGTACTTATGCATGTGATCTACACGTTCCTAAAGCTGCCTCCCACAATGTTCTCCATGCATTCTGCATTGTCTAATACCAGCCTGTTCCACTTCCTAGGTTGTACGAAATCCCATCATAGAAAAACACAAAGATGGAAAGCCAGTCTATGAATATCAGGAAGAAGAATTGCTGGTAATACTGAACTTCCCTTTTTCTTTTTTTTTTTTTAATCGGTTATGTTGTGTTTTAAGGGTACTTCCAGAAATATCTTAGCTTGATTCTTCTTGAACTGCTGTCAAATTGATTTTCTATATATCCATATCTATCTCCATAAATGGAAAGAGGGCAGTATTTTCAATCAAGTTTAAAGAAGAGTACAAGATAGAGAACTATCCAGAGAACAATTCAAGATCATCCAATAATCATCAGCAAAATATACAGCTATGACACTTTAGGCTGGAATAGGTGAATATTTCTAGCTTGGAAGAGGTGAATATTTCTTAGGATCTGTTTGTTTAATGAAGTTCTTGGAAGATTTTAAGTCTACATATTTTTGTTCGGTTTCAGTATACATGTTACTACTTTCTTAAGACGGCTGGTAATATTTACTAACAATCTGGGAAAGCAAACAACTCATAACTGTCATGGGATTTCTTGTCCAAACTGCAGTATCATTAGGTCTGTTTAATCATATAGAGGAAGGGTATTTGGCCAGGTGGGATAATATTTAAAAGGCTGGTTGGTTACCCCGTCCCTGTTCATTACAGTGTGCACTACTTCTGTTCCTTATTGTGTCCTAACAAAAGGATGGGTGTCATAGGGACTCTATTTTGCCAGTTAATAGCCTTTTTTCATCTGAGTTAAGATGTTAGCCCCATAAAAACCTGCTATGGTGTCCCACCTCCTTCAGCCTTTGACCTGGATGAAGAGAGAGATTCCAGAAATAGGTTCATGTTCACTGACTGCTGGCCTCAAGGAAGGGCACTATTTGTAACTGGAATCTTGGCCATTTGTAAGGTGCTTTTGGTACTACATGTGAGGGGGGGAAGGGACTCCCTTTATTGAAATTGTACTTTATAAATGCTGACTGAAAACGCTGTTTAACTTCTCAGAGATTGATTTCTCTAAATTGTGTCTTTGCTGGCTCTTTGAAAGCATACATTACGTGTAGCTCAGCCAAAATACTTGTACTTCTGCCTCTGCTCCCCTGATGTACTGCTCTCTTTCCTGCAGGACAAGGTCTATAGCTCGGTCCTGCAGCAGTGCTACAGCATGTACAAGGTACAGTTCATACCTGAGGCTCTTTTTTGGGAAGGGGAGAAGATCCTCATGGTACCCTTTCGATGTACAAGCTCATCACTGCTTTGGCATTCTCAGCTCATCACCGTTATCTGCTCTCTTCCTGCAGCTGTAATGGAGTGGATGGAAGAGAAAAATACAGCTCTGTGCTGGTTCAATAGATTACTGTTAATATAAAGGCCTTCTAATTTCTGTAAAGTCCAAGTTTCACGGGCAGTTACACTATTAAGCATTTGATTTTGATGGTGTTAGCTATTATCTAAGAAACAGCCCTGGTTAAAGGCCTTTTACAAAACAAGAGCATGAGATACTTAAATGACACAAATATTCTGCCTCTGCTGCCATATCTACCCGGACTCTGCAGATCTGAGATGTTTTTTCAATAAAGAAGGGGTACATTTGGATTGATGTGGAGTACAAATACAGAGGAATGGGAGTTGTATTGTCATCTAGCTACACTCATAGCCAAGTTACAAGAAATTATTGTAGATGATTGCCCAACTAACTGATTTTTTTTTTAACTGTTAGCTTTTCAATGGCACGTTCCTGAAGGCCATGGAAGATGGAGGTGTGAAAGGTCTAAAGGAGAGACTAGAGAAATTCTTCCATCGGGTAAGACCTTATTTCTCTGGCACATAAAGTGCGATTCTGCACTGGAAATAACATACAAAAATCTTCTCTAAGTGATGTTCCTACTGAAGATAAAACAGTAATTTCTCTAGATTTGTATAATAGAAAGAAATCCAATGAAAAGTTTCTCTTTTTCATCAGGAAATTAGAAAAGCTTAAAAAATGTAGTCATGTGTGTTGTGTGTTATAACCCTGTTGAACAAGTCAGCAACATGTTGCTGGCAGGCTTGGACTGCACTGAAACTCTGAAAAGAAATGACTCAGATTACAAACAGAGAGATCTGTCACACTGCAATTATTGCTTGTGGGGTTTTGGTGAAGTGAAATGACTGTAGAGGGAGCCCTTGGATAACACATCTTTCACAGAGCACTTGACAGTGCATTAGGAATCTCTTGGTAAAGGTTGCTCTCTATCAAGAAAGAGAACAATAGAAAATATCTCTTCCTTTGCACATTGAAAGCTAATTACCTGCTCCCAAGACAAGCAGAACTGGAAGGATTTTTTTCTTTATTAGTCCAGATTATTGGTGATTAGACTCAAATTTGTCATTTAAATCTACACATTGGCAGTTTCCTGAATTCTAAAAGCCACCAGTCCTTGTTCTTTCTCTCAGTACTTGCAGACACTGCACTTACAGTCTTGTGATCTGCTGGATGTGTTTTGTGGAATCAGCTTCTTCCCACTGGATAAAATGACTTACTTGAAAATTCAGTCATTTATTAATAGGATGGAAGAAAGCCTGAACATAGTCAAGTACACTGCATTCCTCTACAATGACCAGCTTATCTGGTAGGTACTCCAGTAAGTCTTTTGTGTGTCTCCAATTTCTCATCCTATAAACAAGGCTCAAAATAGAAAAGCTTTTGAATCAGTGAAAGAGTTGGATGAAAATGAGAAAACATGAGTCATGCTACCATTCAGTAGGAAAGGCATTGGTCTGAGCTTTAAAATCTCTACCCTGTACCAAAGTATTACTCCCTGGGGAGCAGCTGGAGAAGTGTCCTTGTCATCTCCATCACAAGAGCCTCTGTGAATATACACAAGTTCCTCCATAGGAATTTTTAGTAGTGAAGGTTAATTAAATTAAGGATTGCCTTTCATGTCATTCTGTACTAGAAGTTGCAATGCTTGTGAAGAGTTCTGTTTAAAAATGGACTTACGAATAGCAAACTGGATCTTTGTTTAAGTATAATTTTATTTCTTTTCTGGTTTATGGCTAATTTAGATGTGTTTTGCATTCAGCAAACAAACTGACATTTTAATAGAAATTAATGTTCTGGCATTGACTCTACTGAGACATTGAAATGTTGCTGCCCTGGTTTATTATGTGCTCTGCCCGAGTTTTGGTTGGAGGAAAATGTGTGATCTGAACAGCAGCACAAACATCATTTGTGTTTCTTTTCTAGGAGTGGACTGGAGCAAGATGACATGAGAATTTTGTACAAATATCTCACAACATCTCTGTTTCCAAGGCACATGGAGCCTGAGGTACGATAGTTGGGCTGGGGTTTTTAGGGAGGGAAGGTGGTTGGTTTGGGTTTTGGGTTTGTTATTTTTTCTTTTCTCCCTGTTTATCTGGCACTGCTAAGGGCTGAAATACCAAGGAGAAATATGTCTCTTCTCTCTGCCTCTAAGCTGGTTTTTACTTGTGTGTCCTTTTTTGCTTCAGTTAGCGGGAAGAGATTCTCCAATACGTGCTGAAATGCCAGGAAATCTGCAGCACTATGGAAGGTGGGTGCTGTTTTCCTGTCACCATCTGCTGCTTCTTTCCTCAAGGGCAAAACCTCTGGGAGGAGAATGTGTGTTTTGAGTACATATCCACACACAGTTCACTGCAGAGGGTTGCACAGTAGTTGGTGCAATGTGAAACCTAACCTCTGGTACAAAGAGAAAAAGCTTCATTAACAGAACTTCACATTTCTTTTTCTTCCCATTGTTCTTAATGTGCTGCCTGACAAATTTGGGAATTGCTCCAGTCATTTCTTTTCAGTCAGGCACTCCAGACAAAGGTGTAGATTTAATCTAGGATTTACCTATTGTTTTTCCTCTGTACTCAGCATCAGAGTGGGGAATTCTGCACTTAAGCAGTCAGGCAACATAATTTTGAGTAATTGTGGGTTTGGACATCCTTCATCACGAGAATTCCTCCTCCTTGATTTTGTATTCCTTTGGGATCCAGACACTGGCACACGCTCCCTCTCCCAAGTTTAGGTGCTTCTAGTACACCACTTTCTACGTCAAACTGCTCTGGATGTATGGTTGGATAGGAAAGGAAAGGAGTTTCCCCATAGCAACAAAAAAGGGGTTTTAAAGATACTCACAAATTGAAGGTGGAAAGAATTTTGTTGCTGTTTCTCTGATGATCTGCACAGTTTTTCCTTAGCATTATTCTGCCTTTCTAATGCTGTTTCTGTAACTCTTTGGAACATCTTTGCAAATAATCCTTAAAAAATGTAAGAGTGGTGAGTTAATATACAAAGGGCTCTCTGCCTGTGTGGATAGCTGAAAACTCACTGTATTCAAATGTATTCCTACATGCAAGGAATTGTTAGTTTGGAGAACACCTGTTAAACTGGAGAAACTGAAACATAATCATTTATCTCATCTGACCTGTTGAATTATTTTCTAGGTTTCTCACTGGACCTTTAAATCTTAATGATCCAGAAACAAAATGCCGTTTCCCCAAAATATTTGTTAACACTGATGACACTTATGAGGAGCTTCATTTAATTGTATATAAGGTATTAACATTTTCTCTGCAATTCCCCCACAGAATTAGGAATCTCTGTGCAACAAAGAGAGTGATATCAAGTACTTAGGAATGTACAGAAAGGTGCACAGATATGACCAGGTTAAAGCAAAGAGACAGAAAACTGACATTTCTAGCAACAAACTTTAAGGCCTGAATCCTCTTTCCCCCTCTCTTGTACCCTCTCCAAAAACAAGCAGCTGTTTTATTAAAACAAAGTACCAGCCTTCAGTTGCTTTAAGTGATTTCATGCCTGGCTTTAGTAGCATTAATTAATAAAATAATTTTTTTGATATTAAAGCCAAGTTTCTTGCAGACATCTTTGCATAAATGCATTTTTACCAAATTCTACCTTTCCCCTACAGCTTAAACTGTTAACTGGGCAGATTTTAAAATCATAGCTAGACTCTGTTGTGTAGGGTTGCAAAGAGATTATCCTATTGAAATGTTCCCTTTCAAGTAGATTTTTAAAATTTCTTCTCTAATTTTCACCTGTGTGTGACCTCACTGCAGTATTGTCATTTGTCTGAGATAGTTGATGTAACCTGTTGTAAATGGTTTTTTATGCTTTAACTCTTTTTGTTCCAGGCCATGAGTGCAGCTGTCTGCTTTATGATTGATGGTAAGTACCTGTCAGCATCACTTCTTTGGCAAGATGTACTCAGTACAAAATACTTTCACATGCAGCTTGTTTTACTCTTGAAAAATACTCATATTAATTTGCTATTTGAGTCTCTTTTTCATGACTGCTTTTATCAGTCTGCTCCAGTGGCACAAATAACTCAATTTACACACTCAATACTGCTTCAGTGAACCACTTTCAAAATCACCCATAAGGTTGTAATTATGAGAAAAACTTGTGCTTGGACTCTTACTGATGTTCAAAGAAAACAGCTACAGAAACTGTCCCTTCAGCTGAGGGCAGGGAATCTCATCTCTGCCCTTTCCTTACCTGACACAGCTTCCATCCCGCCCACGCTGGAGTTCTGCCGAAAGCTGGACAGCATCGTCGGGCCTCAGCTCACCGTGCTGGCATCGGACATTTGTGAACAGTACAACATCAACAAGAGAATATCAGGGTTTGTACCACGCTTCTCTTCCTGCTGCATTCCCTCCTGACATGGTGAAAAGTTAGGTTTAATGAACTGCTTAAATAACATGAGCCCAGATTTTGAAAGCATTGAGTTAACGGTGTACTTAGAGCAGTGTTTGTCTACCTTTCTGCACCCTAAGTGTTTATAAAGTGCATGTCCTTGCGTGCTTAGGTCTCCCTGAAGAAACGGCATCGATGTTACTAATTTAGGAATGAATGTTTACTGTGTGGCTGAAATCTTTTTCCTCTGTGTGCATAATTGTTGCAGAGAAAATAATGTAAATACTAAGGCAAATACGCCCATTAGCAATTGACATTCTGCCTCCTCCTGCCCCAGCTGCCACAATCTTTCAGGAGCAAGAGGTGGAACTTCTTTCATATGTGCACTCAAACTGACAAGCCTTCTGACACCTCTACTCCATGTTGAGGTAGAGAAGTCGCACTTCCCTCAAAATCTTAACTTCAGTTTGTACTTTCTAGCTTTTCTTGAGGAAAACAGAATCTCATAATGGTCACAAATAGCCCTCTGGCCAGTAGAACATTTAAGTTTCAAAAATAAATTTAAAATATTATTGTCTTTGCCCACATCCTCCTTTGTGCTGATTTCCTTTGACTTCTGCTTTCCCAGGTTGCTGTTCTGTTAATGTTCAAAAAACTGCATTTTTCATATCAAGTGGGCACTGACTGCTGGCTCTTGTGCCTTAGGCACAAGGTTTGGACAGTGTAACTCTTCACTTAGTTACAAATCCAAAAGCAAAATGAAGGTGTAGATACCAGAACAATTCCTGTTTGACAGTTTGAAACGAGGATTTTAGTGAGTGGATTATTTGGTTACAACAGAAGCTTTACAGTTGAGGACTTGATTTGCCATAAAATTGTATTTATTTTTCAATAGATGTGTTAGTTGGGGAAGCAAGAACAGTGTCACATGTGGCAAAAAAAGAGGAATTCAACCAAAGATAGGTGTGTGAGTGAACTCACTCAGTGGTAGCTTCCCAAATCAGCAAAATCGCACAGGATAGAATAGGATGTGCTTGAAATTGTGCCAATCTACTAAATCATTAAACTGGGGCTTTTTAAATGTCATCTGGGACTGGCCTTGGCAGCTTTAACTCTTTAAAAGTTTAATGCCATGGTGTCCTGAAAACATGATCCAGTTTCTTGACACTGATGCATGTGGGTGACAGAGAGCAGGGGTATCTGGTTGTTTGCTGAGGTGAGTGGTGTCATCACAGTATCTCCCTGGTCCTAAATAATGCATTGCCTCAAGTACCAATTGCTGTAGCCAGTTTTTGCATGTCTGAATTTGTTGTGGCTTCTACCAAAACTACAGCTCCAAGTGATGGTTTTTATATAAACTTCATAAAAGAGGAAATGGAGGAAGACTGCCAAGGCTTTCAAAAGAGTCTCTTGCTTGGCCCACACAAATGCTGGGGGCAAATCTAATTGCCTGGATCAAGGAAGAGTTTGTTCTCTGGCTTATAATCAATAACAAATACATGAATGGAAGATGACTTACTGACCAAAGTAAAGACTGAGCACCCATTCAAATCAGATGGGACTGGCCTAGGGGAGAGCAGCAATGGAACAAAATGGGGACAGAAGAAAAATGCAAATGAAGTACTACTGTGAAGGAGGACAAGGCCTTTAGACTCCCCTATGTCTGTTTACTGGCAGCCTAAGCAGCAGAAGGGGAAACACTGGCTGGTTCTGCAGGCTTGTTTGTGTTTTGTTTTTTTTAAAGCGTGTTCAAATGAAGTGCAATCCCACAAGTCTTAAAACACTTGGGTCTCTCCAACTTCAGGCTGTCTGAGTAAGCTTTGTACTGGCTCACTAGCTATTCTCTGTGAAGCCTGTGCTTATAGAAAATGTCGGTATTCACAAGTCACTTTTTTTTCTTTTTAAATCTTCCTAGGGCTGAGAAAGAACCTCAGTTTAAGTTTATCTATTTCAATCACATGAACCTGGCAGAGAAAAGTACCATTCACATGAGGAAAACACCCAGTGTATCACTTGCATCTGTTCACCCTGACCTCATGAAGATTCTCGGTGACATCAACAGTGACTTCTCCAGGTAATGCTTAACTATTAAATAGTCTGTAACTCCTACTGTCAATGAGATTTTTTTTCAAATGGCTGAAGATTTCCAGTCCTTTTTTTGATGGCTGGTTGTTCGTGTTTGGTATTTTGTGTTGGTTTAGAAGTAGTCCATCTTAAACAGAATTTCTAGCTCCGTTCTAAAAAAAATAACTTAGAAGAGGCCCAGGGCCTCTATCCAAGAAAATATCTGATCTATTGGAGGCTTCAGAGTAGTCATACCAAATGGGATGGGAAGCACTAAAGTCTGACTGATCTGGGGCAGTAGTATAAAGGACAGGGAAAGCTGCTTGTGCAATGTCATCCCTGGCCCTGCCACAGCTGGGGGCTGCTGGGGTGAGACAATGGATGAAATGTGGACCTTGCAGTTGCTACAGTCCTGATGCAGAAGAATAAGTGGCTTCTTGTTAATGGGTATCAAGCTTGAAGGTGGGAGAGACCCTCTGTCATGACAGTAAAGAACAGGACAATGTTGAATGACTGTGATGCCCATAACTCTAATTAACAGCTAGCAATTTTCCCACTCTGCTTAAGAACAAGGATTTACTTTTTCTATAAATGAAAAAAGAATGTTTCATCATATGGAAGTACTGGATTAGTGACAGCTTTATAGAATGTATCTAACTGCTGAGCTTGGTTTAGGTCTAGGTGTAGCAATTAGTTCTGTGCAAGCTCAGTATCACCAAACCAGAGCAAATCATTCTGTCAAGAGTGTCCTTACCAGAATAGAGGAGAAGTGTTTTCTTCAGAGCACTGGAGTATTTGGAAGATGAACAAATTAATGATTTACACAATTTGGGGATGTCTTTAGCAGCCATTTATGAAGCCTTTGTCTTGGACTGCTCAATGATGGTTGAGTTAGAATTGGTATTCTCTTTGATACTGCACAACCACAACAACTTATGACATGGAACTGTCCTAATGATTACAGACAAAGTTGTTGAAGTTGAACTTGCTGCCACCTTCTTTACTTCCTAAAATTTCTTTCAGAGTTGATGAAGATGAGGAAATTATTGTGAAGGCCATGAGTGATTACTGGGTAGTTGGGAAAAAGTCTGACCAGAGAGAACTGTATGTTATTTTGAATCAAAAAAATGTAAATCTGATTGAAGTTAATGGTAAGGATTGTTTTTTATTACATCTGAATACAGTTACTCCTAAAATGTATGTCCTTACAGAAGTAATAAAATCCATCTCATGAGAAATGTAGAGAGTGATTGATCTTTGATAGACCAGGTGAGTTTGCCTAAGGTTTTAGTCTGCCTTCTGTGAAAGAACAGCATAAATATTCAGCAGATATTCTTAATTATTAATCAGTCATTATTCCTCCTTCAAATAATAGAGGAGAGCTCTATGAGCTTAGTTTAAGAGTAATTAATACAGTATATGACAGGTGAGAGATGAACATATTTACATCTGAGTTGGGCTTTATTTGTCAGTGATCCAGGGGTAGGTTACTTACACATGATATCTGCCTGTCTGTCCTGGCAGGGATCCTCATCCCATTGCTCTCTTGTTTCTAACGTGGTTTTCAGAATGATTTACTGTGTCTAAGAGTGCAAATGAACATTAAGATGCAATAAGCTTTTAAATTGCTATTTCTCCTAAAGTCTGTTTGAATCTTGCTTGCAGCAACTTTAGGGCTCTCTCTTTTAACAGGAGGGATGTGCTCACTCAGACAGTGGGACAGAATTAATACTTTCCAGGACCAAAGCCTAGCAATCTACACTTTAAAAAGAGAAATGACTTGCAAGATGTAGAAATCTTTGTGTCACGGTCTTTCAGCATCAAACCTTCCATACAGAAACAGTAAATGAGTGTTTCTGTGCCTGATAAACTTAGGAAGTGTTGTCTACCAAACAGCCCTTCATTTACACTTCAGCCGCTTAAAATACAACTCACCTTTCAGCCATGTGAGATGTCAGACTTGACTTTCTCCTGCTGAAGACAGAGTAACATTAAATGTATTTCTACATTAGAAACTCGTCGGGTTTTTTCTGTTTGAATTTAATTATATTCTCTGTGATGATCCCCGGCTTTTCTCTTGAGGAGGTTTCTGTAAAAATATACTGAAGTATCTTTTTTTTTTTTTTTAACAGAAGAAGTGAAGAAACTTTGTGCAACACAGTTTAATAATATTTTCTTCTTGGATTGATCTGCAAAGGGCTGATTTATTGAAGATGTCAATGTCAGGCACTTGTTCAACATGAGAAGTTATTAGTCATATTATTGACTGGAATAATGACAATAGTAAAGCAATACTTGCTTTGTAAGAATCAAAATTTCTACTAAAATCTGTAAACTCTGACCATAAAATTTTTAAATTTTAAAAATGTTTATGTGCAAGCTAATTCAAAACCAGTCTGAATTCATCTGTACCATTCCATTCTGATATGTTATGTGAATATTTTGCTGGAAAATAAAACTAATAATTGTTACACTTTTAAGGGCATCTTTTTGGTTTCCTGTGTTCATTTGCATCACTGTGTGACTATCTGATAGTTTAGTGCAATGGAACTTGCCCAAGACCCTGGTGTAAAACAGTTTCTCTCTGAAATCAAGTCTTGTGCATACAGCCTTATAATTTTTACAGCTCCCTACAAGTGTTGTTGTTCTGGTGTTGGTTTGGTTTGGGTAGTTTTTTCTATTTGAAGAGAACTTGCTTGAAGTTTCAGTGGTTTTTACCAGAGGGTTTCTTTTTCTTGTCAGGAGGCGCCTTGTTACCTGCAGGTGCTGCCTTCTGTGCCTCTGACTTCAGTGAGGGTGCCTTCTTTCGGGCCTCTTTCTTCTGTGAGGGTTCTTTCCCGTGGGCATCTTTCTTTGGAGAGAGCTCTCCCGTCTGTGCCTCCCCCTTTGACAGGCGTGCTCTGCTTCCCTTCCGCGGGGACGCTTCCTGTGTGACAGGATCCTCTGACACCTCAACATCCGCACTCGGGGAGGTAACTGCTTCTGCTGCTGCAGCTGCTTCTCGTCTTCTTGCCTCTTCTGCTTCTCTTTCAGCAATGAGTCTGAGTGGACAGAGTTTGAATTTAATGTATTGCAGGAAGGGGGAGGCAGATTTATACTCTCAAAGCAGCTCCAGCCCTACTCATAGTCCGAGCAGGACAAACCCTCCTAGCGGAGAGAAGCAGAGTCTGTCTAATCACCACTTTGAGTTCAAACTCGTCTTAACTGTCTTTGCCAGGAAATATCAAGAGTTAAGAGTTCTGTAACCTGAAAGCAGCCTATTTGTTACTCCAGACAGTTACATTCTAACTACATACTATGTTACTAATTACACCTGGATGAGTCTCTTTTCCAGATCCAATAAGCTAAACTACTTCCTTAAGCACCTTTCTCATTTTCAATAATTTTGTTAGAGGAAGATAAGAGATAATAGACAAGATTCCACACTTACTTTGCCAGCTCTGCATCCTTGATCTTTCTCAGCTCAGCTAATTCAACATCCTCCTTTTGCTTTTCTTCTACTTTTTGCCTCAGCACTTTCTCCTGCTGGTAAGCAGGGAAGAGCTTAGTTGTGAAAAAGGTTTCCACCTGACACATCCACAGACAAAATTCCTCGTCTTGTTCAGTTTTGTCTTCTTTTTCTTCATCTGCAACACGTAAATTAAAGATGTTTATTTAGCAGGGCACTTCTATTTCAAGTGTAGTTTGGACTGCAGCATTTCAGCTGGGTCAGTGCAATGGGAAACTGGCTCCTGCATGTAGAGGACATGACAGCTCAGAGACACTTTGAATGATGCACAGGGAAGGGATGGCCCTTTTGAGGGACCTCAGAGTGACTTGGCCCTGAAAATGGCACCAAAACAGGACAGGGCCCAGTTCAGGGGCCTAAAGAAACAAGATTTTTTCAGATGTGTAACTTTTCAGTGATCAGATTTCAGAGAAACAGCTGATGACCATACAAAGATCCTTGTCTACCTGTGTTCCTGGTTTTGAGTTCTTTATCAGCAGGAAACATTTAACAAGCACAAAAAACCAACTCTGATGAGATCTGCTAATCAGCCAGAAGATGGTACAAAAAAGTTACAAGCAACAACACACAAAAGTGCTCTTACTGATGTCTCTTCTGCATGAATGTTGTCCTGTCCAAACATAAGGCATCTTATCCCAGCTAATGATGGGATAATTCTAGGAATAATTCTTATACTGAATAAAAGAAGCAAGACATAGCCTGTATATACATGTATATAATAAAATATAATATAAAAATATAAACATATGTATATATAATATATAATATATATGTGTACATAAAATATATAGTAATATATTTTATTTGTCCAAGACATTGAACAAGCAGGCTTGCAGATTGAGCTTCTCATAGAGTAAATACAAATCACAGTTTATAGGTGCCCTACAAATAAAATGTGGCATCTTAAAATTAGGGAAACTATTTAAGTCAATACTTAAATGTCTAATTTGATTATGAAGTTTCATTCTCTTTTTAAAAAATATTTTAAGTTTTTTAAAAATCTTCCTCCAGAATCAATGTTCATTTACTGCCCTCTTGTGACAAGCTGAAATCTGCATATACAATTAAAATTTCACAATTCAAGAGCTACAAGGGATTTTTTTTTGGAGGGGGTGGTAATAATAAACCAGTAGGACTGCTTTACCTCCCAGTTCCTTTGCTGGAGAGGCAGCTGGTTCTTTTTCTGCATCCCAGCTGAACAATGATGGATCATCTCTGCTGTCTGCACAAGCTGGGGCAAATGAGAGGACAGTCTCTGATATGGCAAAGAAAGAAAATTAAAAGAACTCACTCTTTAATTCTGTGCATTAAATATCAAGTTTGATCTTCAGCACAAACAAATATAGACCTGTGGTTAAAATACTTCTGAAATTATGAAAAGTTCGTCTATAATGAAGGCAACAGTGCAGAGTTCAATCTCTTGTTTCCATGTCCACATGAGTGGGGCAGAACAGGAAGAATTAAGTTTTAAAAAGCCTTTTACGTTATTTTTAAGGAAAAGTGATCACTTCTAATTAAAGAGCACAGAAAATTCAGAGATTCAAACCTGCCCATGTGTGTGCAGCAGGTATGAAAAGCTAAACATAAAGCTTGTCATAATTGCCAAATTGAATGGAGTGCCCTGTAACTGATGTAACTGCAATACCTCAGCTGTTTCAAGGATCAGCTTCTGTTTTAATCCTCTTGAAAGTTGCAGAAAGAGTGAATCTCCTCAGCACCTCTATTTTTATAAATGGTTGTGGTAAGTCCAGTACTCACCCAGAAGAGATGCTTCCTGACACTGCTCTTTGTCTTCACAAGATCTCAGTGGCTGGCAAGAAGTTTTAAATTCAGTTACTCAGCATCTGGGCTTGTGTTCAAATGAAAAAGTGAGATCCCATGTCCCTCTGAGTCATGCAAATTCCCATCTCCAAAGCATTCTGCCAACCAAATGCATTCTGCAGTCATGCCTCTCTCAAAACATTTAAATTGCAGTAGTGTTTCACCTTTTCAGGTGTTAGCAGGTAACACTGTACCTTTGATACCTGCCAGGCAAGTAGGATTATCCTATTTCAGAGCTAGGGAAAGACAGAACTACAGAGAATGAAAGCTCCTGTTCTCAGACATGTTCCTCTGTTCTCACATGCTGCTCTACACACTACTGTTCACCTGCTCCTCAGTGCACAGCTCAGCTGGCTCAGGAACGTCATTGCTTCTGTCTGCACCAACCGGACTTCCGCTGTATATGCACTAATGAAATGTAAACACAAGAAGAATTTTACCCTCAGAACATTTAAATTACAATTTTCTTTTCTGTGAAATTGGGTGTTTGTGAATGCTCTTTGAATTAATAAAAATACTTTCACCTTGTGCATAATTCCAGATAATAACAATTTTAATTCATGCTTTCAACTACCCCTGTGCATCCAAATTGCACCAGTGTCACAGGCAGCATCTTACAACCTCCAAAATCTTTAGTCAGACGTTTAGCACAAAGAAAAGAGCTCAGCTTAACTGCTGGGGAACAGCAAGGCTTGCTACCTACAACAGCTGCAATGCCATTTTGGACATTCAGCTTAAAGCAGGAGAAACTTAAAGCAGGCTGTCTTCCACCAGCCAACCAACCTGTCAGTTCCCCTTTAGAAGGTTTGCAAGTACTTCATGTGTATTTATAGTTCTCTAGGAGAATGTGCAAATGTGTTAAAACTGTCCACACTGATGTGACAATTTAAGGTAGCAACAAACAGAAAAAGCAGAAGGACCCAAGCAAACAACTGTTTATGCAAAAAGAGGAAATTGGTTTCTACGTTCAGGAAACAGAACCATTTGCAAGGCCTGACTTCGCCCTCTAAGTGGAAACAATAATATTTAACAGGTCTGCATTAATTTTACCTGAGAATATCCTGAGAACAGAGATAAAGTTGAGGTTTCCCTGGAGAAATTCTTGAATCTAAATCTAGCTCTGTTCTGATTGTCACAAGCCATTTGCTCCTTAGCCATGTCAGGGGTAACATACACCACTGCACACTCAAGAAGAGCTTCAAAAAACTCCAGAAAAACCAACTAGAGTAAAAGAAACACAATGGTTACATTCATTCACTTTTGCAAAATCCCTTCATTAAGGGGCATGTGTAACTGAGCAAGCAAAGAACTCAGAAGTGATTGTGAAGTCTCACTGGCCGGACTTGACTAGTCAAACATCTCTTCTTCTGAAGAAAAACTGAAAAGAGCCAAAGCTCAAAAAATTCAGGAGGTGATACACTGTGTTACACCTTATACAAGTCATATTGAACTAAAATGCTGCACAGATTTTTGTTTTACCTGCAGCTGTAAGAAACTTCCCCAACAAGTAACTCACAACTACAGCTATTACCTAAAATATTTTACTTGCATATAATGCTTCAAGAAATCCCGAGAGTGGGTGTCAGATGGATCCCTTGTAAGACTTACACTGTGTGTTCAGTTTATCTGTTTAAAACAAATTCAGTCAAGTAATTACAACAGACTGTTACTGAATAAGAGCTAATTCTTGAAGGGTGAGAACCCTTCAGACTGGGCCAGCTCTGGGGGGGCACAAGAGTCTTCTACAGCCACTACTCAAACTCACTGAGGTGGCAACACTTCACATGGCACTAATCAGGTTTCTTGAATCACCAGATTTTCAGGCTCACTGGGTTCACATCTTAATTATTGATCCACCTTAACAGCCTTGGCAGCTGGAAGTGCCGAGATTGATCTCTGTGTAATCACTGATATACATCTTGTCAGGCAACTGCCTCGAAGACAGAGCTACCACCAGCAGCAGTCTCCTGGAAATGGTATTCCCCCTGGGGCCTATGGCACTCCTGAGGAGTTATCTGGATGGTCCAGTATGCTGAGACTGTACTGAGAGGAGTAGGATATTAAGAAAAGGAAGACAAAAATAGAGGCTTGAGTTTGTACTCTTCTTTTTTTTTTTCCCCCCAATAAATTAATTCATTTTCTTCCTGCTCCAGCAGGTAGGATAGTATTTGCAGCAGTTTTTAAAAGCAATTTTAATTGTTCCTGTAGCCATGAACTACGTTTTTTTCCATACACACCTCCATTTCCATGTTGATACCAGTCCTACCAAGTCGAGAGGCACCAACTTTGACAAGGATTTTCACAAGTCTTGAAACAGTTAATTGTTGGTTGAGAAGTTTCAATTCCTGGGTAAGAGTAAATGTTACATGTTAACAGCACTTCAGGTATTCCCACATGGACCTAACCTACCTCCCTTTAAGCCAGTACAGACATTTCTTGTGGTTTCAAATTATATTTCCACATGTGTAATTAACACAGTGAAATTCTGGCCCTACAATGGGAATATTCCCTAGACATCAAAAACAGAGTTAGAAGAGAGGCTTGTGGAAAGCTCATCAACAAAAACATTAAAAAGTTACAATTTTGCCATCTGATATTTTTTTCATGAAAAAATGGCTTAGATTTATAAAGTGACAGTCACCCAAACACCAAGCATATTAATGGGAATTGATCCCTAGCTTCAGAGAATTCTTGATCTGTCCCTGAATTACTGAATTTTAACAAAGAATCTCACAGTCATCTTGCAGTAAATGCATTATTGAAGTGCTTTCCTCTGTTATTTCAATAGCTGCCAGTCTTTGAGTTCTAACAATAAGATCTGTTCATATACACATTTTATAGGATGGCGTGGAGAGGGACACAGGAGGGACCAGAAAAAGTATTAATATTCCCTTAAAACACTTTTGTCTAAGATTTGATCATCTGAAATGACCAAGTACAAAATTAGAATTCAATCCTGAAAAAATGCATAAATAATTTCTGTAGAACAACCATCCCTTTAATGTCTGTTGGACAGTTTGCACAAATAACATCAGCCCTACCATTTCAACTGTGCAGAAGCCACAGGGAGTATTCTAAAAGGCCCATACAAACTGAACAAATAAAGCACATCTAATCACCCAAAACAGAAAAAGATTAGATTATTACATCCAACATCCAAACAAATTGCCTTATCTTCATGGTGGGTTCAAAGGGAGGGTTGAGACCCCGGCTGTGAAAAGCTCTGTATATCTCCCAGCATTTGTCAATGTAGCTCATGGCAAAACCAGTGTATCTTTCTTCAGAAAATAAGATACCTTTTAAAGGGAAATTGGTAAAAAATCATGGTTATAATAGAACAGTGATGTGCGTGGTGCTGATCGATGAATTCTGCACAGAAGAAATACCACTGCTTACCTTGGACACAACAAGCAGTGGGAATAACATTCCTGGACATCATTTCGGAGAAACACTTGTCCAGATGACGACCTTTCTCTCTACAGGTAACACAAAAATACTTTTGTCCAGGAAAATTCCAACTGATTACACTGAAATAAATTTCACTACAAGATGGAACTTACTTGTGCTTTTTATGATAGATATGAAACGCCAGATGAATAAGGTAAGATAAAAATGTTCTGAACAGTAATAGCTCGTGAGGACAATGGATCTCCAGAAGCCGTTTGTCACCTGAAAATTTTGAAAAAATAAATTTCTATTACGATTCCTTACAGGAATATTGATCTGTCAGGCTTTTTTATCCTCTCTTCTCTGCCTATCACAGGTAATAACACTCCTGAAGGACTCAAAGCAGACACTGCACCACTTCCAAACAAACAGACCAAGGGAGAACATCCACCTATCTGAATGGTTCTCAGATACCTTAGCTGGATCTTTGATAATTCTTTCTACAAATGCATCCACTCAGCAAATATGGAAATAAAATAGGATGCAAATCCGGACTTAAACCCTTCACGTACTGGGGACACTTCAGGTCTAAAGGGAATTGATGGATTAATTGGCTCTATGGAAGAAATAAAACCATACTACAGGCAAACCAAAGTTAAGAACATGAAAAATAAAAACATTTGTCTCTCCTAAGCCTCTTTCTCTGAAAACTGCAGGTAATAGTAATGGCAGGACTAGGGGTGAATACATTTTTTGAACACGTGGCTCTTTGGTGCAATTTTTTATGCTGTACTTTAATTTTGAATTTTCTCACCTAAGGACTAGAAGTGCCTGGAGAAGTGTTAATGGATCCACTGAGAACTCACAAGCACAGAGGTACTGACTTGGGGCCACTTAATTACCACAGTTAAGCTACCAGTAGAACTTGCCACTCCAACTCTCCACAGTTTACTACTAAAATTCCTGGATTCCAGACCCCAGTCACTGGCAGCACAAACCTCTCACCACCCGATCCAGTTCAGCAAGGGTTATTTTGGAGTGAGGAAACCTGCAGTCCTTCAAGAATCTCCAAAACTGGAGCTTAGTCATGAGGAAAGTGTTGTCAGGAGAATGAACACAGCCCAAGGCGCTGTAGAAGTTGTAGACTCTTCTCAGCGTTGTAATGTGCCTCAACACAGCACATTCCACCTAAACAAAGCAGGGCATGTTTTCAGAGCAAGCAGAGATCAACTTGTATTGATCCTGTAACTGGGCAGCTCATTTTCTGTCCTTGCAGCTTTGAAGAGCATATCCCTGGCTAAGTGTTCACAAAAGCATTACTCAGAAGTAGTTAAAATACATGGGGTTTGGTGACTGATAAAAATAAATCATCCTCTGTCAGCAGACAAACCTCAGAGTGGCTAAAGGTAGTTGCTGAATGCCCTTCCAGATGTAACCTGTTTTTATTGGTTTTTTAGTGGAAGCTCAGAAGAAGCAATACTGTTTATTCCTTCTTTTTTTATTCGTTCTTTATTCATTCTTTTTGCTTTTCTTGTTTTCACGGCCCTCAGATTTTCAATTAATTCTTTAACAAAAAGAGTTATTTTAATACAAATAAACCAGAAACAAAATAATATGAAAGACACTGCAGGGGAAAACTGAAAATATCAAAGAGTAGACTCTTACTTGGTGCAGTTCCTCCTGTCTCTCTTCCTTTGGGAACAAGTCAAGCAGTGAAGATACATCCAGCTCAATATCCGACCCCAGGATAGAAGCACTTTCTGAGTCATCAGTGATTGTGATATTTTCTACCATGCAAATAAAATAAATTAGAACAAACTAAACCAAAGTTTAACATATAAATATGCACGCACAGAGAAAAATAAAACACGTATTATTCCTTTTTATCTTCCTGACTTTGATCAACAGATTCCTTTATAATGAGGAGTAGGGACTTCATAACCAACAGCATAACAACTGAGGGGTAATTTTGTCAAATTAACCCCCAACCAAAAGGAAATGCAGACATTACGTGTGTTATGAAACTTTCAGACAACAGTGTTCCAAAAACATCACAAGATGGAGTGTGGTTGTGTCACTCCACTCAAAGTGTCACACACAGGAAATAAAGCATGGAAGTAAAAGTAATTAATTATTGAGATAACTCCCATTTTTATCCAAGTTCTTTGAAGAAATTCATCTGCTTCTTGAGTAAGTACAAACAGCTTCACATTATAGTAAAATGGAACAACAAAACGTGACCTGAGTGAAATTTGATTTGTGAAGCTGCTTACCCATGAGAGAATGAGTGCCAATGGCACTCAGCTCTTTTGCATTCACTGCATTCACTTCAAGATGAGGACCTTTTACCAGACGATCATCTACGAACTCTCCTTCATAAGCATGACCATTCTTGAAGACAAACTTGCCCTACAGACAGATTTAATCTTGATGTAAACACAAAACAAAGTTTTTGAAGAAAAACATATAGAAAGGCTTGTTTGCAATCCTTAGTTTGCACATGTAACACTCCCAGTTTTTACAAAAATCTGTTTTATGTAAGAACTCTCTGTGCAAGAACAGCTTGAAATCCATTAATTCACAGTGGAGGTGTGAAATACTGACCAACCACTGCAAAACTCAAGATATACCTATTGCACTGAAAATCTCCCCAGTGAAATGTATTTCTTTATACAAACAACACACATCTGACCACAGAGTCCATCTGTGGCCCAGCAAGGTCCCTGGAAGGCCTCCTACTGCTTGCTCTCAGTGGACTCTCTGCCCGTTGTGGTAGATTCTGCAAACTGGGTGGGGTTTTCTGTGCAGGTATCTGGAGATCCACAGTGCAGGGCAGACCAGTCTGCTCTGCTGTGTGTAGTTTTGTCAGTGCTCACCTTGCCGTGCTTCTTATTATGAGCCCACTGGCCTTCGTACACAGCTCCACCGGCGTAGATGAACTTCCCGTGTCCGTGTCGTTCCCCTCGTACAAAATCACCCACGTACTCATTCCTCAGGGGATACTGAGACAGAGGCACTCTCTTGAAAAACCACACGTGGGTGCCGTATCCATGCTGAAAACAAATCAGTGTGTTTAGGAAAAAACATCCCCAGAAGAGCTGCTGTTGCTCTAGGGTCGGGAGATTCCCTGAAATAAAGGCCCCCAGGTGATTGCTGCAGCATCTCAAAGCAGCCACAGAACCCTGTTCTGCAAAGGTGCCTGGGAGAAGATCCAGGGGATACCCCGAGTCTACACACACTTGAGCAAATTTTATCACAGGACTCCCAGAGCCTGCCTGAATTCTTCTGCCTGTAATCCTGAACGCTGTGCCAGAAAGCCAGGATGTTCCAGAAGCTGGACGCCTTGCTAATTTTAAGCAGAGTGAAGAGACAGAGCAGGTAGCTCACATTCTTTTTCCAGCAGAATAATAAATGGAAGAAACAGAAAATACCACAAAATCATCTTCCATCATAATGCTTTTCCAAGAGGGAAGAGTGTGGCCTAATATTTTACAGGTGACACAGAAGTAAATTATCACATATACTTACAGCTGAAGTAATATCTCAAGCCACAATAGCCACAAACACTTAAATTCTTTTAGTTTTTTTAATTGAAAAATGTTTATATTTTCCATTAGGGAGTTAAATTATGATTTTATAAGACTAAGTCAAAAGCCTTTTAACAATTTGAATATTGCTAATATGCGAATCAATTTACAATAAAACACAAGTTTTCACTATCTCAACTGGCAAAAACCATACAAAGCTCCTTTGATATTGCACAAAACTCCCTGTCCAGCTTTCCTAGCGCAGTGGACAGATGCTGAACTAAAGAGAGGTTTCTGGGGAAGAAATTAATACCTGGATGCCATTCACCCACTGTCCTACGTACTCCTGATTGGCTGCCAACCATACCATTCTTCCATGCCCGTGACGTACATTTTTCTTCCACTGACCTTCATAGACATTTCCAGACTTGTAGCTGCAAGAAAACAATAACAGCTAACGACTCATTCATATTAAATTCTCAGTTATCTTGTGAAAGGCTCATGCAAAACCTCATTGCTAATAAATTTAGGATTTATTGTTGCTAAATATAACCATTAATTTGAAAGTTAGCTCACTGTGGCACAGATACAGAGGCTTGATTGTAGCCACTGTTTACCTACTATTTTTAACTTACAAATCACTAAAAATATTAACCAGCTCTTTATTTTTCAAAGGGTCTTTCCATAGCTAGTGAAAACACTTGTTTGTTTATATGTAATTCTACACGTAAGTCATTTATTCATAAAGCAGCTCCATCTATTCAAATCAGTCAGCTGTGTTTGGTTTTAAATACTGAATTGTGGTTTACCAAAGCTGAGCTGGGATTCTGTGTTTAGATGTTCTTTTATGTGAATGATCAATAGAAATACAGCACATAAAAATGTAAGTTATAAAGAAAGTCTGGTTTATTATCACAAAGCACTTTGTACATTTTTGTTCCACTGCAGTAGTATGAAATGACAGCATTTGTATCAATTTTAAACAATGGGAAAAACATGAAATAAAACATGAAGTGTGTTTTTATCACATTTACCGTCTCATTCCCCATCCTTCTCTGACGTTATTGACCCATTCACCTGAATACCAAGAGGCATGTTCCTCATCAAAATAAATGATACCCTGAAACAAACAGCATAGGCCACTGAAATACCTAAATATTCATCTGCATGAATAAAATATTGCATACAAATTATATGACACATGCAATCATGCTCTAATACTTACAGTCACTTTGAGATGATGGACTGAAAGCAACTGAAGTGATAGAATTAAATAAAAAAGCAACCTCCTTTGATGAATATTAGTTAAGACCTTAAAAAAACACCAAGTGTCCAAAAGAAAAGTCCTATTACATCACATCAAAGTTTACCATGTTTTTCACACCACTTGGAAATACTTGAAGAGAACTAACTTTGGCAACTTAATTACAGTAGTCGCTCTGAGGCAGATTATATTTCTGACCCATTCCCTTACAACAGTAGCTCTACAGTGTTAACTATATTCACAACTTCAGAAAAAAATCCCTAGAGAAGACAAACCTCTACATAGCACAAGACCATGCAACAGAACAAAACACTTCTGCAAAACCTTTGCTCGGGAACACTTGCTGTTCTTGAAGGTACCACCCAAGCCCCTGCTCTCCTTTGGTTCTTACTCACCTTTCCTTGTCTTTTGCCATTACACCACTCGCCAAGGTAAGAAACAGGACGAGTTCCACTCCTGAAAAAGCCAAATCCATGCCTAATTCCATCTTTGATCGAACCTTCATAGACACTGCCATCATTCCATGTATAACGGCCATTAAACATCTGCACGTTCTCAGCAAATGTTCCCTGAAAGATTCAATTACAACATTAAAAAAACTAAAGAGTGTTCCCCAACTATCTGGGAGAAGTCAGGCTTGTGATTCAGGTCAGTGCCACAGTTCTGCAGTTGTACCAATTCCCACAACTAATGTACCTTCCTTCAGTGTGCAGGTCTCGTTGGGTGTAACTGTGTTCAATTACAACTTATGTTGTACTTTACCTCGTACTTCACTCCATCAGCCCACGTGTAAGTCCCTTGTCCATGCATAAACCCTTCAGAAAACGTGCCCTTCAAAAGGAAGAGAATGGCATCATTTGCAAATTTATTCTTACCCCAGCTGAAGCCCACAGAGACCATAAGATCTCAAAAGAATGACATATCAATTCCTCCCCAACTAGTTTCAAATCAAGAGTTTTAATGCCAGAAACCTAAAAATGTAATGCCAAAAATCAACACGTTTAATGCTAACTTTCAATGCTTCTGAGTACTCAAACTCCACCCACGTTAAAAGAAATAGTCTGCCTGTTCTACAGATAGAACTTGGTCCACCACTATTTTTTTTTAAATTATACACTCACCTTGTAAGTATTCCCTCCCTCAAAACACGCAAATCCTTCACCTTCATACAATCCATTGACTTGGTCACCTTCATAGCTACAAAGAAAGCAAACCAAAGATGAAGATTTCAAGTCACTGCCAGTAGATCTAAATCACTATAATGAATAAAAACAAATGACCTTGGATTTACCACGGTCTACACAAAGGTCAGCTGTTGTGCATCGTGTAGAAAAATGAACCCGAAAACTTCCACTTTTTTGAACCTTCCTTGCAATATTTCACATGACTGTTGTGTTGCCTCAGACTCATATTTCTTTCAGTTAAGAAAAAATATCACATTGGCAGCCTTTACTAGCTTACAACCAGGAATGTTGGTGTGTGAAACATTACATACAGTCCCCCTGAAATACCAAAGGATTTTGTCAACACTGCCATTCACCTGATTCCTCAGTTTAGGATAATCTTAAGGGATATGAGCAGCCCTAAACAGTAAAAGGCAGCAACATCTAAACATTACATGATATAACTATAGTTTCTTCACCAACTGTCTGCATACTTACACAAAACTTCAGCAAAAATGAACAAGCTAAAAGAGCAGCCTTCTGAAGGCAGCAGAATTCTACATGCGTGTCTCATAAGGTGTCATTGCTATTAGGTGTGAATAACACAATTCTGTGCCTCAAATCAAGAGTCAAACCTGTGTTTGTATGACCCTGGGTAAAGCAGAGATACTTTAATGAGAATTCTGGACTTTGCTGTATTTGTAACAAGCATAGATACCTTTTTACAATAAGTTGAGCAAGAATAGGCTCCTCACGGTACCGGGGAACAGGCTGGACTGGAGGTTCTTCTACCTCCTCTGGGATCTCTGGAGCTGCCTGAGTTTCTCCCACGGAATGCACTGAATCACTCTGCAAATCTGGCAGCCCTGTTAAATCACTCCCAGCTGTAGTATCTTGTGCAAGATCAGGAGTATGTACAGATTCTTCTGCCTTCTCACCATCTGATGTCTTACTGTCTTTCTTCTTGACATCTTTTTTCTTGACATCTTTCTTCTTGCTCTTTGGCATAGCTGCTGAATTGTCTCAACGTGTATGTTCCTTCTGAAAAATGAAAATTTACTTCTGTCTGATGTAAATTTTTTTACCCTGAAACAGAGTTGATAGAAAAACCCCTCAAAACAAAGCTAACTACACAAAAAATTATTAATCTTTCTGTAATTATTATGCATGCATATATTGAAGTTATTTCTGTAACAGTAGTTCCTCAAGGCAGTGGTGTCAGCTTATGTTGCAGGCAGGCACAGGGTTAACAGGGAGCACTGCCTGGGAATTACCTCCGAGTCCTCCATCAAAACCGCCCTGATGGAAGTGGTATCAATAGACTTAATTTTGCTACACGAAGATTTCCATCTTTACTCGATTTTTAGGTGTCTAGATTTAGTTACGTAGAAAAGTAGAAAGACATGAGTTTGGCGAGTTTCTCGGAAGTCACAGCTGCACTAAAGCTATTGATTGAACTAACGTGTCTCCCAAGTTACGAGTCGCAGGTTGAACCACAACGCAACCACCAATATCCCGCAGTCATTTCTCCAGTTAAGAGCTAATTGAAGGTTACAGCAGCGCTCGAGCAGCTGCAGTAATAACCCGCACTCGTTTCACGGAGTGAAAGCAGCGCAAGAACCCAAGCCCCGTGTGCCGGCAGGGACGGCCTCGGCCACCGCCGCGCCCTCACCGCTGAGACCGCAGCGCTGCGCGGGGGGCACGAGTGGGGCAGCCGGGGGGTCCGCGGGGGCAGCCGGGGCCGAGCTCTTCCCGAGGGCCGCGGGGGCAGCCGGTGCCTCAGCCGGTGCCTCAGCCGGTGCCTCAGCCCTCTCCCCCCGCTCGGCCCCCGCCGCCCCTGCCGCGCCCCGTCCCGCCGCGGTGCCCGCCGGCCCTCGGGCCCCGCGCAGCCGCAGTGCTGCCATAGCAACGGGCGGACGCGGGAACTGCGGCCCCGCACGATCCGCCGCCGGGGGAACACGACCCGCAGACACGCACATTTCTCAGGCCGGATCTTGGTCCTAGGGCGTGGAAGAGCGTGGCTATCTGTTTTAATGGTTTCGGAGCCAAAATAGCTGTTTTGATTCTACTCGAAGTTTCCGGAATTTGGACTGACCTTATCGGCAATTTTGCATTCACTGTCAGAAAAGGGATCCCTCTTCTTGAAAAACAAGTTTGGAATATGGAAGAGAACAAGGCTAATTAAAAGTAAATATCCCAGATGAATTATTCTATTCAAGCCTGAAACACAGACACCAGTAAGTTTATCATTAAGGGCAATATTAATGCTTGAAGTAATTATCTAATGAAACCCAGCTTTAGTATAAGTAAAAAAAAAAAGTACTTTATCTTCTGTATCACTTCCATTTTCTTTAAAATTATCATATGCAGGATATATAAACACAGAAGAGTTAGTATTTGTTTCATGGCATTACCAGAGACTTAAATTCACATTCCACTTCATTTTAAGAATAGGTGTATTTGCTATAAATGAGGTTCACCTACTCATGATCTTTATATATAAACATCTATATTTATTTTATAAAAGCTTTGATTGCTGCACAAATAAGTAATACACACAATAAACATCAATAAAAGTTATTTACACGTGAATTCCAGTATTATTGACTTGACAGGAATAACAATGAAACCCCGGTGAGTGCCTTCAAGTGCTATTGTGTCCAACTTTGAGGACTGGCTAAAATCCTTTTACTCCAAATAAAAGAGTCACGGTAAAAGCTCAAAATATCACCGAGAATTAAAATTAACAGTGTTAATAAGCAGAACCTGACTTATTCTGGTGAAATCAAGTCTAAACTGACTATGTGTCTCATAGTAGGCCTTCCATGGGGGCAGTTCCAGGGATGCTCAATCTCACCCATGTGGGTGATCAGTTTTCTCATTTCCTGCACGTTCAGTGCAGTTCCAATCATCACCTGCAAACAGAGGAGAAAAAAATAAACTGTTATTTCCTTTCTCCGTACTGACAGCTGACACACACCAGAGCAGCACTTCAGCTACCGCAGCCAGTAAGTTCTGTGCAAGGCATTTAAAGCAAAAAAACCTACCAGAGGATCAGAAGACAAAACACACCTAACACAGTGTTCGTAAGTGCACTGGTTTGGAACACCAGGAAAAACTACCAGAATGTTTCCCAAGTTCCACTAGGTAAAATTATGAGGAACAGAACAAAGGATATCAGCTGCTGACACTCAACAGTAAATAAACTTCCCCTGCGATACATATACAGAGACAGCCACCCAGAACACATCAGAAACTCTGGCATTTGAAACCAAGCATCAATTGCAGTACTTACAGACTTTCTGCAAGCTCGAGAAGCAAACATCTGTCTGACCCTGGAGGGCCTGCACATGACTCCAGGGCAGTCACTCAACATGAAGATCAGCTCATCGATGTCTTGGGGACCAAAAGTCCAGTTTTTGCTTGTTGGCAACGATACCAATTTAACTCTTTGAGTTACAGGAGCTGAAAGATTTGCAATGATAATAAAGATACAGAGCAATACAGGAAATTACTTTTTCTTGAGAGAAAAACTACTTTAAAACTGGTCCAAACTCACCATTTTCATCTATGACAAAATCAAACCCGTTTTTTTTGAAAATTTCCAGGTTTTCCATCAGTACAGTTTCATTTACTGCTGTTAAATTGAGATTCTGAGGCCTGAAAGAGAAAAAGATGGTATTGCACAGGTACGCAGTGCAGAGCACTTAAGACAGGTTTCAGAAGCAATCTAGAGACAGTAATACAGAGCTCTCTGTTGAAACATTTCCCTCTGCTTTGTTAAAAAAACCCAGAATATCACTACGGAACAGTTACTTAGCAGAATTAAGTCGGTTGGGCAGCATTCCTTGTGCAGGAACAGTCTCCAATATCCTCACTGGATGCTTAACAAACTGTGGTTGCCATGTAAGGCCACTGTGAGACCTCTCTGACCACTGCCTTGCTGCACAGCTACAGCCGCATCCAAAGAATTTATTTTTCATGTAAGGGTTGACTCTTTAAAACACTGAATATAAAAACCACTTCAGTCTCAAGTGTTCTGAATGTGTGAGATGCTACATAAATATAATCAGTTATCCTTCTGAAACACCAAATTAAGCTTAAAAACTGTTATTGTTATAACACTGGAAATACTTACACTATCAGCTTCTGACCTTGGAGAACAGTGTGTTGTTGCAACATCTCAAAGTTGTATTTCTCATCAGTAGCGTGTTGGTCAATTATGAAAAGATCAGAATTCAACTTTGTTATTATAAACCCCAAATTGAACTGACCAATGATTTCCATTTTTGCAAACATTTCTTTACTGTAGACAAAAACCACAGATTATAAATTAAACCTCTTCAGTTATCATGTTAAACCGTAAAACTTAAAAACATCTTTTTCTCCCCTGCAGAACACACTTTACATTAAAAAAAAAAAATCACATTTAAGTGAGATATAAATGTGAAAAAGTAGAGTTCACTGGGATCTGCCACTGACTGATGAGGCCATATCTTGCAGAACACAATCCATCATTAAGACAGGACTCATTCAGGATTCTCACATTTGTGATAAAAAAATTAGAAACAGGCAGTACAGCAATAGTCCAAGTGAACAATACTGAAGACGGCATCATGGTTTGGAAGGCAGCTGCCTTAATCTGCCTTCCTTTTCACAATTAGAAGGCTTTCCCATCACATTCTTTTAATCCAAATATTAACAAATCACAGACTTTTATTGTCCAGTGACCACCTGAATGTAACTTATTTTTCCAGCCGTGTCTCACCAAATTTCACATTCACACGAGGGAGGAAATGAGCTGTACAGTCTTTTCAGACTGTTCTTATCTGTCATCAGATTTGGTATTTCTCTGACTGCACTGCAGTTTACCAGGCTCAATTAAGCCAAATCTATGTTTGTGGCCTTTTTAGTGCCTTTTCCACATTCTGTTTGCAGTTAGTTCGAATGGCAGCTCTGACAGCAAAATAGCTCATCAAATAGACATTTTAATGACATTAAATAAAAGACAGACCCAAAACTAACAGGTACCTGTAAGTCCCCTGCCCACTCCCCAACAGAACTTACATTTTTCCTTAATTAATTTTATTAATTGATAAACAAAATGTGTTAAGAAAGTGGAAATACCTGATCTCTTTTCTTAATTCATCTTCTGCTACTTTATTGTCCCCAGGACTAATTTTTGCTTTAAATCTTCTGTAATTTTCTCTTTCTGTCCTTTTCTGTTGTTGCTGTACTACCTTTCTGGCCTTTTCTGCCAAAACCTTCATGGAGAATTCAAGAGGCACGATTTTCTTTTTAACTTCCACCAGTACATCAACACAAGTGTTCTTCACTTCAGGGTATTTACCTGCCTCCAAATCCTCTGCTTTGCTTTTAAACTTTCTGCTTTTAAAGCATTTCACTCTTGGGGAGGAACTATTGGCTTCTTGAGAGAAATTACTTTGATCAGTCCACTCGTTCCCTTGATCAGACTTAGGTTCAGTGCCCAAGACCTGCACATCCCAGTCCAATGATTTCTTACTGCAGCCAGCAGTTTTAAGACATTCATTTTGAAGTTGTTCTTCTGTGCTCCAGAATTCTTCTTCAGAATTAATTGCACTTTCACTGTGGAGGCAGCTCCCAGCCTCTGGTGTACTACATCCAGCATCTGACTCAGAAACGCTACAGAATCCAGAATCTGAGTTATCTTCTAATTTTCTCAGATACCTGCTCAGAATCGACCCCTTTGAGTCCATCTTCTGACAACCCCCAGGCTCCTCAGTCAGCACAGCCTTTTGAGTCTTTCCATTACTCACAGTGCTATCAAGTAACATTTGCCTGGGGGATCTGTGCTGCTGTTTTACCTTTTTAGGGCTTCGAAAATTACACTCTGGTGTTTGATGGAGAGAGAAGGACTCCCTTAATCTGGCAAGAGTCATTGTTCTTTTGCCTTCCCTGCTTGGACTTTCAGTCTCAGAGTCAGACAGCGTTTCTACCTGAGGCTTTTCAGGCTCTTCAGGAAGTGTCTTCTTCAAGTTGCCTGATAAAATCAGAATAAAGAATATTTCAAGATTTTAAGTTAGCTGGAACCACGAATTAAATTATGTGCTTTAGCTGGAACCACGAATTAAATGATGTGCTTTAGTAAAGGGAATGAAAAGAGGTAGAAAAATAGCAAACTGCTCAAAGGAGCCCTTAAGCTTCACACAATGAATATGGGGCTGAAATGCATTAATATCAGACAGAAAAGCCGTCACATCTTGGAGACACTTAATGGCACTAGTGAGAATGAATTTATAGTCTCCTTTTAAACTGCAACAGCAATCAGTCCCATCAGCACATTTATTTATATTATCAAAAGAGTTTTAATGACTGAGTGACAATGAAAAGTGAATTGCTCTTACACTTTAATGGTCACTATAAAATTCCATTGGCAAAGTGTTAGGGAGCTGACACAATAGGCACTTGTAATATGGGATCTGCAGCTTATTACAGGACTTCAACCTTGCAAACTGTCACTCCAACGTGTATTTTACTAAATATTAATTTAAAATAACAGTAAAAATCAGGCTAAAACTGATTCTACACATCAGTAAAAAAGAAAATTAGAAGGGGTTCTGTTGAATGAAGGGAGGAGGATGAGGTGGTGTTAACAAGGAAAAGCAATTTTGAAAGACTGTACAGTCACAAGAGAATCACCAATTTCCTAGATATCATAGAAGAATCAAAGTTAAAATCCAATAAACTCATACTCAATTTTCAGATTTTATTTATGAGCCCTTAACCATTCTTTCTCAAGGACATTTACACAAAGGAAACACAGATCTCTTCCAATATCTTGAGAGAAATCTTTCAAGCATTATCAATTAATTTGGTGTTAATGTCTTCCTCACAAACTTGACTGTAAATCATGCTGTGCTTGCACGTGTCATTTCCATAACAATCACTTCATAACTTAGGGTCCTCCTTTATTTTTATTTATTTATTAACTTATGTCATGTATTCTTTGAGTTTTTAAACCCACACATTTCCATCTTCAATTCTCTACCATATATAATACGCAAAACTTCCACACTGTCCTACCTGCAACGTCCAGAAGCTTCTGATTGACATTCAGTTTGTTAACATCACTACCAAACATTTCCATCAGAGAAGTTTTTAGAATTGCTAATAAAAACTTCTCCTCCTGAAGTAAAATTTGCCTTTTGTCAGGAGTTACATTAATGTCAACACACTCTGGAAAAAAAAAAAAAGGAAAAATAACCACTTAAATAAAATGAAATATTGCTGCACAGAATTAGCTTCTGCTTTGCTTGCTGTTTTGTCTGCAAACTACACTTTCAACTGTCTCAACATTCCAGCAAACAAAAACATGATACAAGTTTTTTTGTACTTAAGCTAACTTTAAGATTGCCTTTTTCTCATTATTTAAGATGTTAGTTTTGAGTATAGAAAAAGTGGAGGGGACAATAGTGGAACCACTGCAGGACCCTATCACTCCTTCACCAACTGTGGATAAAAAAAAACCCAGAGTCCAGGAAGTCATGCAGATGAAAGCTACAATATTCTCTAAATAAAAACTTCATTGAATAATAAATTTACTGAAATTACTGAAAACTATTCATAACTTACCAGAATCTACCCCGATGTTAAGGACAACAAATGGGTACTGATGCTTATTGTGTAAGTGATAAACTTCATTCACAATTTTGACAACCTGCAGAAAAGATTAAAAAAAATAAACTTCAATACTATTATCTTCTGTTTCCCACCAGTATATGTTAAGTCTCTTCAAAACAATTAATGTTCTAAATCATATATCGTGTGATTGAGCTTTTGTTTGCACAAACAGACACAGTGACAACCTGAGACACAAGAACTTCCACCATCAAAACACATACGTGAGCTGCTAATCCTGAGGTTTTCAGAGCAAATGGAACCAGTTAGTGATGGCAACGTTGGAAAAATGAAACCTTCACCTTTGCTGGGTCACAGGGGCGTTGGTTGATAAAGAAGAACTGTCTGTCTGTTGCACTCCTTCCAACGCCGTGATCAGAGCGAGAAATGAAGCCTGTGATTCTGTGGGATCACAATCATACAAGGGGCAGGGAAAGGGGAGGAGAGAGGCAAAAGAAGAGTATTTTATAAGGGGTTTAGAGAAACACCATTACACAGCATCAGTAAAGATGTGTATAAGTATTTTCTCTCCCAGTTCCTCATCTGACAAAGGATAATTGTTCAGCTCTAAAAAAGGCATCAGACAACTGAAAAGGAGCTTGCTCTGGTTTCATAAAAAGTACCATTTGTCATTTTTCTGCTCTGAGAGCACAAGAGAGATCAGTTGTGAACTGTCATTGGCAAATAGATGCATCAGTATCTGCCCAATCTCACGTACAGTGAGAGATAAAGAAAGTACACTTCAAGAAAACAGAGGGTAATTTGCTTCCACAAACTGATCCACAGTCATCTCATACCATTTCTCAGTAATGCTACTGAAGAAACACAGGTATAAACACAGATACAATTCCTCCACGTCCAGTTACTCAGAGCACTGACAAAAGTGGCATTCAGGAGACTGAAGTAACATAGAACTAACTAGGACATAGGGAAGAGCAGTTTTGTTCTTCCCAACACCTTGGCCATGAATTATCTTCCAATTCAAGTGGTGGTCTTTCCCAAACAGTACACCAGTATCTACTACGCTCTTCCTGGTTACTTTTAATGCTACTGACCACCACACTTTCTTTTTTTTTTTTTTAACATTAGGTTATGGTAAAATGCCACCAGCAACAGTGGTTTGTACTTTCCTAATTACCTGTACAGATTTGGTGGCATGTCAGCAGTGTTGAGTCCATATTCTTCACAAGCAGCTTCACTGGGAGGGAGCTGAACAAAAGGAATAAGGCTCTGCAACTAACAAAAAAAAAAAAAGGGAGCTAAACCATCAAATCTGCATAGATTTTCCCTTCTATTTTATTGTTATTTATTAGCCTTAAAATTTATTTGATAAAATGGTAGGATTTGGCTGACCAAATCAAACACTTAAAATATCCAAACCTACTAGAGGACAGTAGCACTGCTCACTTGGAAACAGAACAATGCCTGAATGAATGGTTCTTCTCACCCTTTGATATCACATTTGCCTTAGTTCCTTCACAGACCCTTCCTTAAATTGTACATAGACAGAACAACAGAATGATTGACACCTTGGACTGTCCAGCTCCACACATACGACCTAACCACATTTTATGGAAAAAAAACCAAAAAGCAAAACCAGAAGTTTCTTTTGAAAGAACAATTCAACTACTAGAAAATATTTGTTATTTGAATCACAAGCTCCCTAAGACTAGCTTTGTTTACCACAAACATTTTCCCAGTCATGCCACTAGGATTTTTCTTCTACTGATTTTAAATGTAAGTATTTGATACTACAAAAGCAGGCTAACAACATCCCATTCACAGAACACTCAGTTTTCAGCTATGCTTGTTGCCATGTGGCAAGACAAAGTTCCACCCTCATCTCATCTTTCAGCCACAGCATGAATGGGCTTTGAAAGCTCTGCATGGCCACTTGTGGAGGGAGAAAGTGCTTACCAACAACCAGCAGCCGTCAACCACTCAGTATTTTGGACGGTTGTAATACGCAGTTTTAGGAAGGATGTTTTTAAGCTCTTTTTCATCTTTGCTTTCATCTAGAGGATAACAACTATTTTTATCGCTATTACCTTGAAAGCATCAAAGTCTACACCATTTTTAGGATTTTTTAAATTGCTTGTTCTTGTGACCTACAAACTGTTTGCTGGCACAACAGCTTTTAAAACCGGCTTCAGAAAGATATTAAACAGTAACCAGTAACCCCACCTCCTAAATCATTCTCTTCCATCAAACCCCCTCTGAGCAGACTCTGGGATCCAGAGGAACCCATGGAAGCTGCGATGTTTCTCCTTTTTCAGCCTGTAGGGTTCGCTACAAATCAACACTCGCTCCAACCTCGCCCGGTTTTAAAGGGTTCCCACAACCCTCGGTTTATTAGATAATAAAAGTCTCTCTATACAGCTACGTTGTCTCTCTTTTCAATAATAAAACAGATACCTGTTTTTGTCCAAATACTGCTCCAATGTTTTCCTTTAAACTAGGACTTCCAGCAGTGGATATTACACAGCTTTTTCTCCCTTGGCCAACTTGATTAGTGCAGTTAATCCGCACTCCTTTGGAAACAATACAGTATGCCTGCAGCAGCTGGACCATTTTTGCATATTCCTATCAGAGAAAAACAGAAAAAAATTATATGAAATGTCTCTTTTTAAAGCACAGATGCATAAACAAAGCATTCGGTATTTACAGGTAACACAAAAAGGGGGGATGAGTTTGATAATTTTTAAAATCTTTACAAAGTAAGTTTAAAAAAACATATATATGTGAAAAATAGCGCTTTAAAAACCAAACAGCACGTTTACAAGACTGATATTTAGCCACGACACAGCAGCCCCTGTTTTGAAATGCACAGAAGTGATGATGATATGGATCATTTTCAAAATCTGAAAATTCTGAATGCACCTCTACACCCAGTTACTGCCAAACAGAAGAGAAATGCAGACAAGGAGACTCTTTTCTTATTTGATTCAGATTTAAGACAGGCATGAAATAGTCAGACACAATCAGTGCATTCTGCAGAGAACTGCATTTCAATCAGCAGGGAATAAATCCTGGGGTATGACACTCCTGTGGCTTCAGGGTTTCTGCCCATACCTTTTTAATGTTTCTCTGGAACTCTTTATGCCGCACAGGTAAGGTGTAAAACAGCTGCTGCACACTGACAGTTGTGCCTTGCTGGCGGGGGAAAGGAGCTCTCTGAGTGATTTTACCGTTGTGATCAAACACCAAACGAGTCCCAACCTTTGCTGACTCATGACAGGTAAAAATGGTGACATCACTAATGGGAGGAAAGAGGCAACAGAATTATTCACTGAGCACCGTGTTATCTATTCCTAATGGCAATCAGGCATAGAAACTACAGCAGTACTATTAATTTAATGAAAACTAACCCCAAACAACCACAAACCTGCTCTTCAGAGTAGCGGAACGTTTTCCTAGCTACAACACAAATATTTTTATTTGTGTCCCTTTCATTCCTCTCTTATAAAATGCAATGTTAAAGTCTGGTTTTGACAGATACCCAGCAGGACATTCTCGATGCACAGCACTGTGGACAAAAACTGATTTACAAGGTATAGTTGGTCTGGGAGGAATTTAAGTACAGTTTTAATGAGTCACAGAGAACAAACAGCACTTAGATGTGACAGAGCTTTACACAGGAGAATCAAACACTCATGCAAGTACACAGGTCCATCCTGTAAAGATCTGCATACTTATATTTTGTACATAAAATGATCAATTAGGTGCTTAGAATCCCAGAGTGATTTCAGATGCGGAGAATTACAGAATAATTTTGGTTGGAAAGGACTCAGGATGTCATGCAACTTACTGCTCAAAATTGACCTAACACTAAGGAACTTGCAGTTTCCAAAGCCTTGTTTTATCAATAATGGTAAACTTAAAAGGTGGGTTTTGTTGTTTTTGTGTATATAGTAACTTTCTACTAACATTAAATAATAAGAATAATTACCTTAATGCACACAGTGAACTCAAAGCTTCACCTCGAAACCCAAATGTTTCAACATGTATCAGATCAGAAAAATCTTGTATCTTTGATGTATAATGTTTCAGAGCTGGAAAAAGATATTTCAAATAGATATTTCACTTCAAAGTCACACCGGTCTACGCAAGTAAATTTTGCATCCATATCAAGAAGCAAAAAACCTTCAGTATTATTCATTGTATTTTACATAATGATTAAAGACAAAATACTGCTTCCTTTCCTTTTTTCCTATAAACAAGATCTCTTCAAAATCCTCAGACATACCTGTTATTCCACCCTTACACCCCAGTTGTTATATGAAAATAGAAATGCAGGTTTCAAAATGTTCGAATACAAATTATAAAAAAAAATTCAACTTACTCAAGCCTTCAAAGTTTTCCTCTTCCACACCATCTCCATTATCTGAGACCTCTATCAATTCTGCTCCATGATCTTTAAGTTTTATATCTACAAAATCAAGTCACAGAGTATTTTAGTTCGGTGTGTTCTCACACTGTATCCTGTATAAATTTTGTACCTGAAGTAAATTTATCAAATAGCAGGTTTTCATGTCAAACTTGAACAATAACAACAACAAAAAAAAGAATCCTGACAAAAGCTAGGGCAATGTAGTGCAAACCAGCCCGCACTTGCAGGTATTCAGCTTCAATGAACTCCTGCTTGAAGTTTCCCCACTTATCCCAACCACCATCCTGGAGCTCTGGACACTGCAGCCCTGCATCAACCCTGTGGGAAGCCAAGGCTGGCAGAGCCTGATCACCACTCCTGCACATTCCACATACCTTAGTGAGTGGCCAAAGGGGCTACAAGTTAAATAACGCAAACTCAGGCGCTTCTAGGAATGCAGAGGGAGCCTGGGAATCAGAATGTTTTATTAGTCTGAGGTGTAAAATCACTGCAAACACGCTTGGCCCACACAGAAGGTATTTGCCCAGATTTGCTAACGCACACTCTGCTTTGAGGAAAAAGATGTACTTAAGAAGCCTGTAAAAAGTTATGAAATTCGATGAAGAGTTACCGATGTTGGTCGCTCCGGCATCCAGGCTGTTCTCCACCAGCTCTTTGACGGCAGTGCCGAGGTTCAGCACCACCTGCCCCGAGCAGATCCGATGGACGGACTTGCGGTCGATGGGCCGGATGGCCCCGGCGGGCGGCGGGCTGGGGACAGGGACGGGAACACACGGCCATGAAGGGCTAGTGATTCGGCCGAGGGGAGCAGGGAGGGCAAACACCGCTACCCGGGGGGCCCACCCAAACCCCCTCAGGCTTCCCCGAGCGAGGGGAGGCGGGAACCGAGGGGGGCCGGAATCGTGCGGGGAGCGCGGCTGTCGTGAGGGGGCAGAGGCGGCCCGGGCGAGGGGTTCCGGGGCAGGGCCCGGGATAGGCACTCACCAGGGCTCAGCCGCCTCCATCGGGATCCCGACGGGACGGGACCGGACGCGCCCCGCTCCCCTCCGGCTCCGACCCCGCCGGGCCAGAGCCCGCCCGCCCCACACGGCCCCGCGGGCTCCGCCCCGCCCGCCGCCCTGTGGGGACGCGCTCGGCCGCGCCACGCTGGCCAATGGCGGGAAGCCGGGCGGGCGGCCCGGCGTTCTATTGGGCGCCGCGCGTGTCAGTAACGCGGCTCCGTCCCGCCCGGCCCAATGGGCGCGGGGGTGGGCGGGCCGGCGGCGGGCGCGCGGGCGCGGGGCGGGCGCGGGCCGCCATGCGCACGATGTACAAGGTGCGGCCGCTGCACAGCGCGGAGCTGCCGCCGGGGCACCTGCCCACCTGCATGTACCGCCTGCCCAACCTGCACCGCGCCCCCGGCACCGCCGCCCCGCAGGTAACGAGCGCGGGGGCGCCGGGCCGGGGGGACGCGTAGGAAGGACGTGCTCGGGCCGCGGCCCGCGCTGTTCGCCCCGCCGGGTTCGGCCCTGCGGCGCCGGCTCCTCGTCCCAGGGCTGTATAAGCTCAGCGATTTCGGGAGCTTCTCTGTCATGTTTTTAAAGCTTTCCGTAGTTTTCGGCTTGGCTTTGCTGGGCTCTCGCGTCCCCGCCTCGGTTTCCGTGCCCCATGGCCGTGCCCCGCTCCCTGCCCGCCCGGCGGTCCGGCCTCCTTCCTCTGCTGCATCATCGCTCCGCTTGCTCTCCTCCGTTTCTTCACCCAGCTCCACACCCCCCATTTCGAGTCACAGCTGCTTCTTTCTTAAATAAGCAAAAAATGCGAAATGCTGCGATACATCGCTCTAGCTGACGGCAGCCTCTCTCCAGTGCCAGGAATGCTCTGAATTCTCCCAGACCGCCCGTGCCGGTTTTAGCTCGATGCCATCACATGTTTTCCGTGAGGACTTGCTGTGCCCTCCCCCGGGTTGGTGGTGCAGATACTGAGCACGAGCAGACTTGGGGCACAATTTCGCAGGAACGATTACTAAGATGCCTTCCCCTTCCAACAGCAAACTGTTACCTGTCTCTTCTCAGAGTGGTTTTTACTTCATGGAACAAAAAGTTTCAGAGAATATACTTTTGACTACAAAAAGTGATTTCATACAGTACACCATCCATCCAACCGTGCAGAGTTTTTTACTTTTATTAACTCTGTGAATTGTCAAAAGTTTCCTTGTTTGGCAGCCTCAGCATAAACTTACCCAACTGCTCTTCTGGGCTGAAGAGAACCTGACAAGCTAACTTAGACTTCCTTTTTTCAGTTTTCATTCAGCACTCCACTGCCAGCTTTTAAGTTCTGTGGTTGTGGACTGATTTTTACTACGTTACGCAGTTTGCTGTAGTTAATGGTTTAAAAATATGTTAAGCAGGAGGATTTCAGAGGCTGATTAAGTAACTCATCATACCATGGTCATACTGACAAAAGAGATGCAAGCCCGTGACATTGGCGATGTTCTGGTTATTTGAATGTGCTTAAAGTCTTTTAAAACTTCTTGTCAAGTGAGCGGTGGACGATTTTGACACTGAGCTGAGCAAACATTTATGTAGCCTTGTTTTTCTCTCTCCTCTAGGAAGAGGTTGACCCGTCACTTCAAGCACTTGAGTCCCGCCAGGAGGAGATTCTCAAGCGGTTGTACGAACTGAAGAGTGCTGTGGATGGGCTCTCAAAGATGATACAAACCCCAGATGCTGACTTTGATGTAACAAATATCATTCAAACTGATGAATTCTCTCCTTTGACAGCAAATGGAGCAGATTTAGATTTGATGCTCGGAAAGGTAAGTTTGGTTGGGCCGGTACATTGATAGGCACTTTGTCAACACTGTTTTCAGGGTTGGAAGGGTGGCATTAAAACCTGGAACACTCAGGACTGAATGTTCTCTTGTATCCTTGCAGATAACTTACAACTGCCATTTCATTTTGGGCATCCAGATTATGGATACAAACATTTATAAGTTCTAATCTTATATATGCTTGTTTGGATATAATTGCAAGCTAGAAGTGTTAATTTTGACATTACAACAGTTGGTTTCTTGTTTGTTACTAAACTGGGAGTTTTAACTTTGGCTTCAGGTTGGACTAGAATTTACCTCAGCCATGTCCTTGAATTATGTGTTGAGGAAGAAAGATATTTAAAGGTTTAAACAAGTTTTAAATGTCCAAACTTGAATTGATTTACTTGAATATCATTACAGGTTGATATATACATGCATGGCTATGTACATTTTGGTGTCAAATGACAGCACTACTTAGAATTATGATCTGGAATGTGGCTTTGTTGAATATTTTACTTTCCATTCAGGATTATGGTGCCCTGAAAGATGTTGTGATCAATGCAAATCCTTCCCAACCTCCACTGTCCTTGTTAGTGCTACACAGTCTGCTTTGTGAACGGTACAAAATATTGTCAGCTGTCCACACACACTCATCAGTGAAAAGCGTGCCAGAAAACCTCCTGAAATGCTTTGGAGAGCAGACTAAGAAGCAGCCACGTCACGAGTATCAGTTGGGCTTTACTCTGATTTGGAAGGATGGTAAGAATGAAATTCATAGGCCAATATTTTACAGTAGGTGAGAAAATAAAACTTGTGCTGTGAAACCTTGCCCCCAGATGCCTTGGGGCCTTTGTGCTGACATGAGGTGGGGATGTAGTGCAGGTAACATTTGGGCTCTTTTCATGGCTGTGAACAGTGATGGCACAGGGGAAGATTCTGGTCTGTAGTTGCAGCTGTTAATATGCACATGGCATTGACAGGGTTGTTTGTACCCACAGGATATTTTTGTGCCTTTCAGTTTCTACAAATAAGGTAGCTAGAATAGAAATTAAGTGGGAAATTTGGCCTAAGTTTTCAAGAATTGATCTCTTTATCCCATAAGGCTGAAAATTGTTCATCAGGTTCATGATGTTAACAGTGCTGGCATCACAACTAAAATACCTCATGGAACTGCCATTCTATTTAACTACTTTTTCTTTTCCGCGTGTTAATTTCAGTTCCAAAGCCCCAGATGAAGTTCAGCGTCCAAACAATGTGCCCGATAGAAGGAGAGGGGAACATCGCTCGCTTCCTCTTTTCCCTGTTTGGCCCCAAGTACAACGCAGTTACCTCGACCCTGATCGACAGCTGGGTGGACACAGCCATCTTCCAGCTGCAGGAAGGCAGCAGCAAGGAGAGGGGCGCAGTGCTGCGCTCCATGAACGCTGCCCTGGGCAGGAGCTCGTGGCTGGTGGGCAGCGAGCTGTCGGTGGCAGACGTGGTGGCCTGGTGTGCCCTGCAGCGCACGGGCACTGCCAACAGCGCCCCCGCCAACGTGCAGAAATGGATGAAGTCCTGTGAGAACCTGGCACCTTTCAGCTCTGTGATGAGGCTGCTCAAGTGAGCCTGTGGCTCCTCAGACGGGGGTCATTTTAACCTTGTTCCACCTCAGGCCTGCTGTAGTGTGTGAGTCCCTTCTGGGATGTATTTATGTTCTACACTTGAACGGAATTCTGAAGTCAATAAAAACACTACAGCTGCCTTTTGAGTGTGACCTTCCTCTTTTGAACCTGATGCATAACGTGTGTCTGTGAAATGATTTTAAGATATGTAAATTAGTCCTATGTAAGTACAAGCTGTGCTCTTAATTTCTCCTCTGTAACGTGAATCCTTTCTCTTGACCAGAGCCTCCTGAATGAAGACAAAAGGATGAAGACCTTTAAACAGCAAAATGAAAATGCACTGAAATATTTTATGTAAAAATAGACACATTTTATATAACTTAGCAACATACAGTAAATTAGTTGTTCTTGTACTCAAACAGGAGAGCCTAGTCTCACATTTTCATCTTGCTCTTCAGAAAGGAGTCTTATTCTCTCCCTCAGCTTCTCTATTTCTTCCTCTTGCTGTCGCACCTTCTGTTGCAGGTTAGAAATAACCTGCAAATGAGAGTAAGTTTACTTCAGCTAGAGCCAGGCAAGGATAGAGCCTTACTGATCTGTTTGGATTGTGTTTGCATTCCACTACAGCCACATGCTGCAGCACCACAGCTACTCTGCACACTGGATGCCACACCTTAGTCCACAAAGCAGTGGGACAAGGAAAGGGAAAAATGATAAAAAGATTCTGCAGATGCAATAAAAAGCTTTTCTGACCTATAATAATATATCTCAACTGTCGAGACTTCATAAAGTTACCGACAGTTAATGACCATCTATCTCACCGCGAGGACACAGAAACATTAATGCAGTGGCCTAAATAATCATGGAAAGTCTCAATCACACACTGAGGTTCAAACAACTGCATCCAGGCAGGGATACAAAGGGCATTTTCTTTCTCCTGTGAGGGTTGAGGTCACTGGCATCACTTACATGTTCTGTGGTGTGAAACAGTTCACTGTCCCGAAGCTGAGCAGCAGCTGGTCGGTCTGTAGAGCTCGGACTGGTGAGGAGTTTCACATACTTGGCTTGAGTGGGCCACTGCTTGGAGAAAGTCTGAGGAATTTGGCCAGTCCTTAAATGTGTAAGAACTTCCGTTCTTTCCATTTCTGTTCCAAATGGCTGGAAGAGTTCTAGCAGGATAACACCCATGCTGTACATGTCTGACTGGTAATGGGGTGAAGAGAAAGTTCTGTGGTAACTGCTATTTATTCCTTACTAGGGTTTTTTTTCCTCATAAAAATAGTCATGATGTGAAAAAGTTTCATAACAAGTTTGATGATGATAGGAAAAGTACTGTGATACTACTAAAGGAACACAAATTCAAACCTATATAATATTCTCAAGATGATGTTAAAAACAATTTTTGCATTAATAGTAAACTAGAAGGCAACATTAAAATCCATGTTTCAACAAAAACTTTAGTAACAATAGGAGGAATATTTATGTATTTATCAAATATTATGTATTTACCTACTGAAAGGTTCCAATTATCTATCATGTGTTAAAAGGAAAAAACCCAAACAAACCCACAAAACCAAAGCTCCCTACCTTGAAGTCATAGTGAGATCCCTGCAGTTGTTCTGGTGAGGCATAGAGGCAAGTCCCCACTCCGGAAGTGTGTGTCAGTCCTTTAAAAAGTCAATTTAGACTTAGCTAGTGCTGTTACCCTTTCACTTAACAGGTTAATACTTAATGATTTTAATATCATAAACATTGGAGCTCATTAAACTTTCTTCTCTTACCATTTACCCTTTCTGTCTGAAACCACTGGTCTGCATCATCCCAAAGAAGGTCTTTGCAGGCTAATCCAAAGTCACCTATTTTTACCTGATGATCTGATCCATGTAGAAAGATATTTCTGGGCTACAAAACAAGACAGAGAACAATTTAAAAATATATCTGTATAAAGAATTATGCAATTTCAGTTGTTTCAAAGTCTATAAAATCCAGTGTTTCACAAGACAACTATTTAACACTTCGAGCAGTGAGAAAAAAGTCATTGCTGATATCACATTATGTGTTAGCAACACCATTTGGGCTGAAAGATCATGTATCTAGAGGGATCTAGAAAAGAAGAAAAAACAAACCAAAACAGAAAAACCCCAAATATTTACTGGAGAGGTAAAGTACTTCTTTTTTCTCCAGCAAAAAAATGGGAAATTTGCAGAACAGCAGTCAAACAGGAACAGGCAAGAGTGGACAAGAGATTAGACAGTGATGTAGCAGAAGGATGACTAAATACCACTGGGCTAGACATGATGTAAAACAAAACACACTTTCCTGTGTGATAAGCCCAGCTCCAATGTGCTACTTGGTTCTGGGAAGCTGCCATGAAAAAAAGCCAATTATGAGAGACTTGAGAGCTCTGAGTGGGAAAACTGAAATAGTTCCACCCATGTATTTTGGCTTTAGGACCACCAGGGATGAGAAACAAGCATCGTGTATCTAGAAAGAAAGACACTTGCTCAGCAGGCAGAAAGTGTATTTTTCCATATGTAACAACTACATTCTCAAGAGCTCAGGTCATGTCCAATGCAATATGAAATTGCTTTCACTCTCCCGTAATGTGTGTTACCTTTGTTTTCTTCAACCTCAGGTAATAATTTGATGAACTTACTTTAATGTCTCGATGCATCACCCCCATGCTGTGGATGTAGCAAACTCCTTCTACTAACTCTTGAAAGATTTTCATTGTCCAGGGGACATCCACGAGCTGGTATGGACCTTAAAGCAATTTAAATTATTTCAGTTATTGTACCGTGTTATCTAAGTTTATGGTGGTGTGTCTTGTTGAATTCTGTTTATTTATGCTGTGGAATAAATTTTTAACATAATGAGCATATTTTAAATATGGATTTTCCTTTTTGCATCCTAATCCTTCTGTTGTGCTGCCCTTTGAAATTCCCAGTCTCCTCTGGCTGTAGCTGTCTTTAATAAACTTGGCATCTAATTGTTTTTATAATTTCCCACATTACTGTTTTATTAAACTACATCGTCTTCCTGCTCTGATGACCCACATCTAACGTGTCTGTAGCCCCGTTGAGCACTCACCATTTACTCACCCTTGGATTTCTGTCTCTTCATGTCTAACCTGGGGTAACATTCACCTTTCCTCTCCTGTCAGCCAGGAAAGTGTGTGAAAACAGTGTTTTAGGGCAAATACCCTAAATAATTCTGGCACTTCCTGACCAGAAGCATCATCTTTTAGCTCATGAAAGGTAAAAGCCTATGACTACAGGAGAGATTAGTGGAAGTCACCCCACAGTTCACTGGTAAACCTGACTCCACGACTGAGGAGAAGAACAGATTTATCTCAGTAGTGATTAAAATTAAGATGAAACATTAATCATGCACTTCATGTTTTACAATCTGTTACACACATGCTTTTTTTATACAACCACCCCAGGGAATGGAACATGTCTCTAATGCTTTCAGAGCATTAGATTTGTTCTTCCAAATGTCAACAGTTATTGGTGCCTGCCTGGTATCAGGGCCTGAGAACTCCCCTAGGACTCAGGCAAAGTACATGTGAGATCCTTCAGACTTACTACAAATGAGCCTGCACAGCATTTTTGATTCTTGGGAACAAACCTTTAGGTTTGTTGTAACCTGTCACGATCAAAGAATGTATTTGTATTTTTCACAGCAGACAAAGTAGCCCTAAAACAGCTGAGAAAAAAGCAGATTCTGTCAATTAAAAGCTATTCCAAAAAAGGAGTATTGCCCAGACACTGGTCTCCCCAGAGAACAACTATGCCTCAGGCACACAGTCATTCTTTTTTGAAGAGTCGTCTAAAAGTCGGGAATTTAAATCCTTTTACGAACATCTATCATACAGAAATTCAATACAAGCTGCTATTTGATTAGGTGAATAAAGCATCTCATGACAAAGACCTGTATTATGAGCTGCTGAAGTAAAATAAAATCAGGCAACTGGACTTCCAGTGACAAAAACAACCCAAACAAAGCCTCCCCAGTAATTATGTGCTTTACAATGAGTAAGTAAATTTTTAAGACAGTGGTGAATCTTACTGGAATTTTCCTCTGTTCTCTTGTTGTATCTTATATTACGGTCAACAATCCAATCCCACAAGGACAGTTCACACAACTGCATTTGTATATAAAGCATCAAATGACACTCCACCTAAGGGAAAAATAATGGGCCATGATTTTGCCACTGTTACATGAACGGTATTTCCTTAGTTATTGTCTTTAAAGCTAACAAACCCAACATTTATTAAAAAACCCCTCAAGAACCAGACACCAAGATGACATCAAGTACAGTATCTACTGCATTCAAGAAGCAGATGCAACAATGCTATCTGGGTTTGGGTTTTTTTTCCTTTGTTCCTCAAATTTTAACAACTGTTATATGACAACAGCTAACAAAACTGCCAGATACATACTTTAATATTCAAATTGGAGTTTAAATACTTCTAGATGTACTGAACAGAGGTTCATTGCAACTCGATAGTTTAAAATCCTATAAAAATAGCAAAAAAAGCCACCAAACAACCTCTTGATATGAAATTTTACGGAATCATAGAATTGCTTAGGTTGGTCCAACCATCTTTACCATGAATATGTAGCTCAGTTTCTGATACTGTATCAGTTCATCTGGTACATTATCCTGTACAATGTAACCTGGACAATGCAAGCAGACACCTTTAAAACTGGATTTCTTGCAAGAGGGAACTCCAAACTGTAGCAGAAGCTTGAAAAAACATTCCAGAGCTGGTTGCGCTCCACAAAACACATCAGCATGGTATAAATGCTAACAGAGTTTTACAGGCACAGGCCATTCCCTGCCCAAAGCTGCTTTTCTCTTTCTCACACGTACTCCTCCACTGCACGGGCACCACAGGGTGTACAGACACTTCCATCAACAACACCTGCATGAGCCATCGCTGCCGAACGCTGAAGTTTGATGGGGCTGTTTTATGCAGCAGTAGGATTCTTTTATTCATGTAGGTACTTTGAAAGGATTCAAGATGACTAACATGTGGAAATTTTCTCATGCATGCTGAGTTTTGCCAGCTCCTCTGGTCAGCTTCTTTGCCGTGGTGTTTGTTACCCACTTAAGTAAAAACTGTCCAAACTTTCGGCTCTCATCGCAGTCATTTCATTCTTTTAGATTTATCATTATAAATCACGCCTACCAAACTGCTTTACAAACATCACTTAATTAGACAGCAGGTAAGTACATTTAAAGAGAACTGTATTTACCTCAAAGTCTCCACAGAGAGCTACATCATTCCTGGAGCATTCCTCAGTGCAGGACTGACTTTCCGTGCTAGCGTCTGGATCCAGACTGGAATGAGGTCCCCGTGTTGAACGATTTTTCACATCAGTTGACATACTGCTAACATTATTTACAGAGTCCTCTGGTAATCCTATGGAAAACTCACATTTCTTCGGTTTCACACACTCTTTACTGTTGCTGTCTGTAAAATCACTCCTTTCATCTATATTTTGCACTGATTCACTCTGCAGATTTCTGAGACTGGTACTGTCACAGGACTTCTCTTTTTGTGAAGTGAGGTCAGCAAAGATTATTGAACTGCCACTTTCCACACTCTGAATGTGACAGTGATCACTGAAAATATAAAGGGAGTAAAGTCCAACTAAGTACAGAGTTTCATACTATCTGTTTGTCATATACCACACTGAAAACTTTTCCAAATTGCAAACTGCACTCCCAAGTGAGAGTTCAGCTGCTTCCTCACATAAAACTCGGGGATTACGTAACTGGCAGTGCAGGTTCCAGCCACTGTAATACCTTCCCCCAGCAGGGATTTGTGAGAGCTGACCCAGACAGCTCTGTGTGTCACACAGGCAGTCCTGGGTCACAGCATTCACTGCACACACACGAGGCAGCTCCAGCCCTTCGAACTTCGGAAGTTACACTCTATTCCTCACACAATTCCCTCTCCTCATTGGAAGGGCCCAGCACACTTCTGGGAAGCAGAAGGCCCCTTCACTCCAATATGATCCCACAGCACTAATCACTGTTTCTCACTGGCACAGGACCTTTGAAGTGAACTGGAAGCCCAGTGCTACGTCCAGGCACTCAGAGCGCCAAGGGAGGGAAAAGCACCTTCAGCTTATGCAACAAGAAGACAAACATTGACAAAGATAATTCAGACTTTTTTGGTTATAGCTTGGAAGCAAAAAGCACTGTATGCTGAATTCTGTAGACTTTTAATGTTACTTTAAAAAAAAGCCTTATGTTAAAGTCAAATACATTACCACTGATATTTGTAATACTCACTTGCTACTCTCTTGCTCCAAAGATAATGGCAGCAACTCCATTATTCTTTTAGCTGTTGGATGAAAAGATAAATATGCTATTTTATAAAATAAATAATGTATGCATATATTTACTAAAAATTAGCATTTAAGCTACAGCATCTTACTGAATTTAACTTTGTTACCTTTAGATTACCCCTATTTCTGAGAAGCAACCCTAATATGTATTTAATTTCTCTTAAAATGAAAAGAAAATAGATGTTGAACAAAGTCACTAAAAGGGTCTCAGGTCTCTGAGTCCGCCTGTTCAAAATAAGGCTTATATGACACAGCCAAAGAAGCAGCTCCACAAGGCACCAGCCTTCACATCACGCTGCTGCTGTTTTGAAGACATTTGATATTTTGGAAATAACTTTCATTCAAGTGGTATTTTTATGTGAAGAAGCTGCTTGTTTTAGCACACTGAAGCAAATATAAAAACACCAATCTTGTAAGACAAGGAAAACCATCAAGTAGCACAGACCCTACCTACAGATCTCATTATGTACTTACATTATCACCACTAAATACTTGTGAAGGATCCCTAGCACTGAACAGTTGCATCCTTTGAGATTCTCCAGATCACTGGCTAAAAATTTTTGTCTGTTTTACTACAAACTTCCTATGCATTTTCTTTTGTGGTTACAGCTGGCTGGGCAACAAGTCACTGACTTGGAAAGCAATAAAGCCACACAGAGCATAACCAAACCTCCCACTAAGAGAGGATCAAAAGATTTAACTGCTCAAGGCATTCAGGGAAAGGACAAGAAAGGGACCGATGGATTGGGGCTGCAAAGGGACAAAAGGACGGAATGTGGAAACAGCTGAGAACAAAGAAACTGAAGAAAAGAAAAAGGAGGTCAAGAAGGTGTAAAATTAACACAAAAGTAGGTAAATTCTCAACAGTTACAGACAGGAGCTGATACACCAAAAGATCTGATTGCTCTGTCAGTGAAACACAATTCATCAAATTTAAAAACTCTCATGTGGGAAGCAAAGTAGAGTTTTGGAGGGGGTGGTTTGCCATTATTTACTTCCAGGTTCTTTCAATTTTTCTAAACTCTTTTCCGGATAGCAAGAGAAGCATAGCGGGAGACTTATTCTAGTTCTGCCACAGTTCTGAGACTTCAAAACATGGTAGCAAATTTGTGATTGTTTTTTTTCCTCCTATTCATCACTTTCCCCTCAATGTCTGAAGTGGCTCATTCCCCACTATTCATTCACCTGTCAACTCACTACTTCTTGCATTAAAAGGTTTAATTGGAAATTAACGGCATTCCATTGAACTTCACCCAACTTTAAAATCCTCCTCACGTATTGCCAGAAGTCAAGCTGATACTTCCACAGTTCCAAATTCACCATTAAGTAACAGGTAAGTTATTTGGTAAGGAGGGGTTGAAGTGCACAGATGGACCTGGTGATCGATCACCTCTAATTTTCCTTTCCTATGGTTGTTTTAATGAGGGGAGAAATTAGCTATTTTATCAGACAAGGAACACTCTCCCACAAATAACAGTACAGAGGCTGTAAGATGCAAGGAAGAATCACACAACATGCTGTACTTTCCTTTTGGATGTACTGCTTGGACTTGTTCCATCCAGGCAGTGTGGTAGCCTACAATATTGGGATGCTGCAGCCCAGCCAGCACTTTAACTTCTCGTAGCACCTAAAAAGACCAGAAAACCCCCCCAGCGTGACAGTCCTTTATTCTGAGTGTTTAGTAAACACAAAAGATACCAAAAAATAAACAGTTTCTCCCAGAGAAAGAACAGATAAGATTATTACAGTAACAGAGAAAATGTGGAAGCTTTAAAACAAATTATGATTGTCATGGTCACAGAGATGATCAAATTAAAGTAATTAATATGCTTCTTTTAATGGACTTAAATACGTCTCAATTAATTTTTTAAGTAGGCATTGATCGGGTCAAACCTTTAGAAACCCAGAATGCACAAAAAATTGTATTAACATTTTTGGGAAATACTAACTGCATTAATAAATTAAATCAGGGTAAGCTACAACCAACAAGGAGTTAAAACAGGGACAAAACACAGAAAGAAGAATACCTTCATGCAATCTCTTCTTGTAGCCTTCTTAATTTTAATTTTTTTAATAGCATAGAACTGACCATCTAACTTGTTTCTGACCTGAAAACAATTGCAACAAAACAGAATTAGATGTTAATGTGTTTAATTAATTAAATTCTTTAGAACCTACTACTTCCTAAAACTTAATTTCTGCACTCCACTGATATGGAGCATCACCTGTATCAGAGAATGAAACTGGCTTTAGGCCCCAGCTGTGTGAGATGACGATACTGTACTGTTGTCTTCGAGGACTGCAAACATTTAATCCAATCTTTGCGAAATACATACCCTTTCCATCAATCAGAAAACACTGATAGGTCCTGATAGCTGCTTAAACAGGTTCTCAATAAATATGTGAGACCACAAGTGACCTTGACATATGGCATGTACCCCATGGGGAGCCTCGGGTTGGCCATACACCACAAGTATTTGATACACTTCAACATTGGGTTGGACAGTTTATGCTCATTTTAAAGCTGATTTTTTTGCAAGCAGCCACAACTGAAGCATTGGGGTGTGCAGACTAATCAGTTCCTGAGGCTGTTTACAGTCAATACATGCCAACACTTCACATGTGAAATAAGGAACTTTCATTTACTTTAAAGGAGTCAAAATACACACAGTAAAACACCTGATGTATTCTGCTCCTGATGGACTGAGAACTAACCACAACTGAGCATCTTTCAAAAGGAAACACCCACTTCCTTATAAGGTGCAGATCTGCAACTCTTCTATTCAAAAACCCACCACAGCCAAAACAGTAACTCTAAATTCCAAAGAAAAACTAGATAGAAACAGATCAGTTACAAATGAGAGGTAAAGAATACCTTGTATACTTTGCCATATCCTCCTTTTCCCAGCCTTGCAACCTCATCAAATTCATTCAAGTATCGTGAAGCCTGTGCCTCGAAGTGAACTTCTTTTTCCCTAATCAAAAAAAGCTAGGCTGCATTAAACTAAATTACAATTTGTAAGTAAGGTAAAGGTGCACACACCCTAAAAATACTATTCAGTTATGAAAACTGACATTATCATACTGTACCAGTCACTCTTGCAGTGAATACTGGAAACCAGCAGACTGCAAGAGTGTGCACATGTGCCACAAACCCACCCTCTGTGTTAACAGAAGTATTCAGAATATTTGCTTAAATTTAGGCCTGATAAATCCTGGTTTCCTGAATGGTGGCACCCAAAGTGAGAGCTGTACTGAAGGAAGAATTTTCACCAGATGATTTTGAAAATTTGGAGAGATTTTTACTGTTTTCCCTATGTTTCAGAGCCAAAATATGAAATGCACTATTAATTAAATTCAGAGTGGAATACAGAACTTTAGAGAGGGAGTTTAGTACTTCTACATGCTTTGAATACATACCCAATTGCATGAGCCTCTCTGTTATCCAGTTCCTACAAAACAACAAAATCCAACATGAAGACAGGCCATATACAGAGAATAACAGATCCACTGTGCCACCAGCACAGACAGCTTAATTGAAACAGAAACTACAACCATGTTCTTACAAGAAAATGAGGTTACTGACAGCCATTCACATGCTGCAGAAAGAGCTTCACCAAATTAAAGTATTATTGTCCCATTGGTAATCTGTTAACATCTCTCTGCTAGGGAGATTACTGCCCTTTCAGAGTTCTGATAGCAAACAGGATAAAATGAGGGCTCTAAAATGTGCTTAAGACAAAATTAACTAGCTTAGTTCAAGCAGTGAGATAAGCAAACTGGTCTGATTCAGCCTGAAGCACAGTACACAAATTAGGCCCTCCACTAATGTAAATACAAGGGTGTTAACATAACCAGCAGTTTAAAGTTGAAAACGGATGTCTGACTGTTGAAAAAAAAAAAAAAAAAGCTGTAGCAATACTTAAAACACTTTGTCCGTGTTTATAAACATTGTCACTACTTTTTTAAGGGTACAGAATATTGCTGGCTTCAAATTTGCACCTATAGAACCAGAGCATGCCAGCCCAAACAACTCCGTGTAATTACTAAGACCCAATCCATTAATAAAAGAACCCCCAAATAAAAGCTCCTTAATGCAGAGGTTGCCAAAGACATGTAACAAAGCTTACCCCGTTAAGTATTTGTTGATTAGCTGCTTTCATCAGCTCAGTAATGGCTCTATTGTGCTGCAGTCTTACAGTACTGAATTCATCACAGAAGGCAAAAGGAGAGAGCAGCCCCGTCCTAGTGAAAGCCTGCCGAAGTACTGCACAAAGGAACGGAGGAAGGTCAGAGAAACATTAAATAAAGCCTGCCAATAAGACTATGGAAATGAGAAACTTTATTTGAAAGGTAACACATCTGAAAAACCGAACGGTCCCTCCTACTCTAGTGCTGGTCCCGTATTCATTGCAATAAAAACTAATTAAACCCAAAGCAGAGCTGCTTTATGGGAACCCTTTGCATTTGCCAAGCCCTTCAGGGTCATAACTGCATCTTGTTTTCTTCCTCATCTCAGCTGATGAATTACACAAACATCCACCTCCGCACTTACATTTTACTTTTGGACCAATTTTTATCAGTGAAAAGAAAAAATTCAAAGCAGGTTCATCAATTAAAAGGGCTCATTTATAATCAAAAGTGTTGATGTCAAGATTTCTAATTCATCCAAACACACAGATTTGTGTACATCCTCGTAATAAAGAATGAAGTCACTCCCTTCTACCACCACCCCAAGCTCCTCACGTTTCTAAGTTGCTGTAAAACAACTGTGACAGACAAAAACCCCAACAAATGCTGGAGATGGGTGCAACCGTAAAGATGCTACAAAAAGGTAGTTTAAAGTGTCAGGAGTTCCAAGGTCTCAGAAGAAGCCTGCTCGTAAGAGTTTTTTAAGGTGTTTCCTTGGTACCAGCATTGCATAAATCAGCCTATCACTTGACCTTTTCACGGAGATAAAGTGCATGGGAAGTGAAACTCCAAGAAATCAGTAAAATTTTGCTACACAAGCCTTAGAGGGACAGTTACACAAACTAGAGAAGTGGGAAAATCCCACCCACAAGAACATGAATACACCAGCCAAAACCACAAAACAGATACAACTACTGGAATATGGGTTTCTTTTATTCATCAGAGTCATTCTACCCGGGAAATAGGCTTAAAATATGCCAGTGGAGGAATGTAATTTTCCACATATAAATATACACAAGCAGCTACATACTTTGGAAGATGCCCAGGTTGGTTTTTATGATTCCTTTCACAAAAGGAGGGCATTTGGTAGGGGTTTTTTTCCCCCAGATATCTTTTTGTTTGGTAAATATTAAGACCCAGGGCCAAACATCTACATCAGACTTTAAGAACAAAAAAAAAAACCTACAGTTGTCTGCACTGTTGTCACTGGATGTTATAAACAGCTTCAATTTTAACTATGAAGAACTATGAGATTTTATTTTTTTCACAGTACAGTAATGAGGAAAACCTTGGATTGTTTCTCAAATGCATTAAGTATATAACTAAGTGAACAAAATACCCAAGGTAAGTCACACACCAAGATAGGTTTTAAAAGTAACACTTCACACTTAAAGATGCAAACTCCCTGAATGAAAATTTCTATTAAATTCCTCTTCCACCTGTGTTTTTAAGATCACATTTAACAGTTACATAATTACATAATTTACACTGCTGCCCTTCTCATGATGCAACTCGCATGACTTAACTGGAATGGAACTGCCTGATTCTTACATCTGCAGCAATATTGTTACTGTTTTCAAAAATAAGACAAGTTGTCATTCCCAATTAAGTTGGTTCAGGGTATTCATCCTCTTCACAGAATTGCTCTTGTCCCAACAGGATGAGACCTAGAGCTTTGTATTGATATCACACTGCAATTTTGCACAGAAGGATATTGCTGTAAGGCAATTTAAGAGACAGGAAGGAGCTACTCTTACTAACTTCGGAACAAACACCTCGAATGTACGGGGTTGTGCGTGTACATGTGGCAGAGATGCTCCAGCAGCGACGCAAGAAGCAGCTGGTTTTGGATGGTCGAAGTGAACTTCACGAACTTTTGCGACCCGTTTGCAACTCGCAGCTCCGCCGGTACATCCGACTCTGGAACGGGACAGGCAGACGAATGAACTTAGGTCTCGGTACACGCCTTATTGACCTAAACATCAAAACAACCTACAGCCCGCAACAGCTTCAACACAACCCTGGCTCACAAAGGAGGCACCACGCGAGATGCCGCTGAGCGAATCGGTTAAGACGCTAATTAGGAAGCTAATTAATTTTTCTAAGCGTGCACGGAAAGCAGCTGCCCGGGGAGGACGGGGCGCTCCGCACCCGGGGAGGGGGAGCTCGCCCCGCGGCCGCAGGGCAGGGCCTGCCCACTCTTGCATCACCCTCGGAGCGCAGGGGAAGGCAGGGACGGAGGAAGGCGGCAGTTCCGCGCTCCTGCCCGCCCTGCCAGCCGGGGGGAGCCGGGGCAAAAGGCCGCCCTCCCCGCTGCCCCCCAGGGCCGGCCCCGCTTACCGTCAAAGCTCAGCTCCGGGCTCTCCTCAGGGAACTCGATGGCGGGAGGCGCCCGCAGCGCCGCGGCCCTCCCGCCCCGCCACATGCCGGGCACCGCGGGCCCCTCCGCTCCGCCTTCCCCCAGGACGGCCCCGGGGGCCGGGCCAGCCTTTACGGCCGCTCTTTGAGCTCGGAGCGATAAACCATGAACCGGAGGGACAAACCGGAGAGGGGGCAAACTGCGGCGCGGGGTAGGCGGGGACGGGCGGGCGCCCGCACGGCAGGTCCGCGGCGGGGCGGGGAGCGGAGCGTCCTCTCCCCTCCGCCCGGGCACCGGCACCGCCCGCGCCCCGCGGGAACCCCGCGCCCGGGCCGGGGGTCGCCGAGCCCCCTCTAGCGGCTCCCGGGCGCGGCACAGGGGCGGTGCCGGTCCCCGTGTGACCCGGAGGCGCTCGCTGCTCCCCCCGCCGCCGCCGCCGCCTCCTCCTCTCCTCCCCCCGCCCGCCCGCCTGCCCGGCCGGCGCCGGGCCCCGGATGCAAGAGGCCGGCGGAGGGACGTCATTGTTCCCCGACGGGCTGTAACAGGAGGCGGAGCGGGCCGGGCTGAGGCGGGGGCTGCGGCGAGGGGGACCCGGCAGCGCCGAGTCAAGCGGGGCCGAGCCAGGTAATGGGGCTGGGGGGGAAGCGCCGGGCCCGCCGGCGGCCCCCGGCACAGCCCGGCGGTGCCGCGTGCGGCTCCCGCCTGGAAATCAATGGGCCGGGGGGAGGGGCCGGCCCGGGAAAAGGAAGGGAAAGCGACCGGCGGGAGCAGCCGGCACAGCCCAGCCCAGCCCAGCCCAGCCCACCGCGCCGGGGCGCGGGCCGGGCGCTCGGCCGCTGCCCTCCCGGCTGGCGGGCAGCCGGAGGGGGTGGGACCCCCGGGCGGGGCGGGGCGCCGTCCCCAGCACGCGGCGGAGGGACCCAGCCCCGCCGCCGCCACCCCCTGGGCCGGCGGGACCGGCCCCTTCCCGGCGCGGCGCTGTCTCCGCGCCCGCCCTTCTCCGCTCCGCGCCGGGGTCCCGCCGGCGCCCGCCCGCCTCTCCTTCCTCCTCCTCCTTCTCCTTCCTCCTCCCGCTGCCGCTGCCGCCGGCGTGGGGGACTCGGCGTGGCTTCCCCGCGTCCCGGCGCGGGCGGGAAGGCGGCCGGGGCGGCCCGGCCCCGCGTCCCGCGGCGGGTGCGGCGCCGAGCTCCGCCTGGCCCCGCGTTGTTCCCGCTCGGCGCGGCGGCTCCCGCGGCCCCTCCGCCCCGCGCCCGGGGGGCTCCGCGCCCGGTTCGCCTCCCCTCGCCGCTCCCCCCGCGTTGCCATGGGCACGGAGCCGCCGCTGGGCGCCGCCGCCGCGGTCCGGCCCCTGGGCCGGGATGGGACGCGGGCCCGGACAGGTCAGCGCGGGGCCGGGGGGCGGGCGCGGGGAGCGGCGGGGCGGGGGCGGCCCGGCGGTGTGCGGGCTGGGGGCAGAAGGGCGAGGCGGGGGCTCCCCCAGGGCCGATCCCCGGCCCCCCTCGCCTGCGTGGGTTTTGTTTCGTGTGTCTTTGGGGTCTTGCCGCGCTCAGCGCGGACGTGTGGTGTGCGGTGTCTGCCCCTGCCCCTTCTCCCTTTCCTTTCCCCCTGCCCCGGCCAGCGGCCTTTCGCTGGCGGTGTCAGAACGTTTTCGGGAAGCAAAACCCTTCGGAACCCCTGAGCTGGTGTTTGGGCAGCACTGACCCCGGGCTGGTGTCTGAGGCTGGGCGGGCTGCTGGGTTTTGAGCGGGGTTTGGGGGCGCTCGGGGCTGCGGGCTCGGTCCCGGCGCTCGGAGCTGTCCCGCGGCTCGTAATTAAGGGCGAAGAGGTTAATTACTCCCGCCTCTCCTGCCTTTCATTTTGTAAGGAAAGTAAAAGCGGCGCGGGGTGTGTGTTAGCGTTCCCGCACTGCCCCGTTTGTTTTGGCTCGGAGCGGCGTGTGCCGTGCCGGGATTTACCGGGATAGCCCCGCCCGGGCCGGTGCTGCAGGAGTTCCCTCCTGTTCCCGTGTGCCGCCGGTGTTTGCTTACAATCACTGCTGGAAACGTTCGCGTTGTACTGAGATAAAGGCGCAGTCGCACTCCCTGGTTAGACGCGGTTCTGTGAACGGGATCTCGTGTCAAACCCTCCCGAGCTGTGATTTATTGTATGCAGAGCCGAGACCAAACATAAATGTTTAGCTCCAGCTCGGAACTGATGTGTGTTGTGGTGAGACTGCTAAACAAATCTAAACAACGCCGATGCAACGCTCGAAATGGGAGGAAAGGAACTGTTTTATCTGGTTTACTCTTCAGTATCATACTGGGAGAAGTCTCTTATGGGAATAGCACAGGGAAATAACTCTTAATACACATGGCAGTGTAAATTTATGTTCAGCAGTGGTGCAGGGACACAGTCTGTATGTACATTGAACAACGGGAGAGGAAAAATATCAGTGTTGATAGTTTTTGTATTACTTTGTCAAAGAGATGTGGTGTCCAAACTGAGAATTATATTGACATATTTTGAAAAAGTGGCGGGTCCGAGTTATTCTTACCAGCATTGATACCTGCTGGTGTGTAGTGCTTGTTATGTTGTAATGTGTTACTCGGTTGTCAAAATAAATTTAAAAATACATAAGGCTTCCCTCACTGGTCAGTATGAGGCCCAAGCGTTTTTTGTGATAACATTCTTCTGTTTGCTTTTCACTGCAGTGTCTTGATTCTGGTTTTTGTCCTGCAAATATGTTTTAAATATGTTGTTGAAACCCCTTCCCTAGAGATGTCACTGCTATCTGCAATTTCAAGTCTGGATCTTACCTGAAAATCACTGAGCCCAAGAACTATCATCTTAGTCTTCCAAATGGACAAGGATGTCTTAATTTTTCAGTAGAATGAGAATGAATTTTCCATTTTTGTGTATTATAATCTCACAAATGGAAAATGTGTATAGATTGGATTTTAAATTGAGAATTTACAGGGGGGAAAATCTAATTAAAGGCTTTGTGCATAATTTGTCTTTTGAGGGACGAGAAGTTCTCCAATTTACTGTGGTTTGTTTAATCTACCTGACTTTTTATCATCAGCAATCAAGTTGTGCCATGAATCTGAAACTGCTTTATGCTTTTTTCTCTCAGATATTTTGGTATAACAAAGCAGCTTATGCTTTAAGCCCTCAGTTAAGTTTACAGTTTCCCTAAACTTAAAAAGGCCCTACATGCTATAGGAAGACAGTAGTAAAAATTTACATATAAAAATTGATAATTGATCATGTAATTATTCAGCAGCTCACTATGCACACACAATTACACATAGTTAAAGAGGTATCATCTCAAAACCTAATCAGCATTTTATAAAGTACTTAGTGTCTGTTATTGCCTTTGCTCTTGAGGGCTGAGGATTTGTTTTGCTTTCTTTTGCATTCAGCATTTTCTTTTTATAGCTTACATTCCTCTGTTGTTTTTCCCCTGCCAAACCTACAACTCTACATAAGTAGAACTGAAAAAGATGCTTTTTAATTCAACCTTTTAGATTGATAAGTGAGCATTGTAAATGTGATAGGTGCAAAATACCACAAGGAGTGCTGCCAAAATTCTATCCAAACAAATACGTCTTGGAAGGGCAGAAGAAACCCGGACGGAAATAAATTTGCAAGTGTTTTCTTGATCTCCTTTCCCAAGATTTCTCAGAGCTCTATCCCATCCTGTGTGTGTCAGAGGTGTGTGGTTCCCAGGAGCAAAAAGATGTTGGCCAGACAGTTCGTCCTGAATCTCAACAGGCCAACACTTGAACATGCCACAGCTCATTTTAAGAAGAAGACCTGCATAACTATAATGGTTTAAAATCCCATGAAAGTGTTAGAAATGCCATCAGTTGCTGGCTCTGCTGAAGTTAAAAGTAGTATCAGCACAGTTTTGATGGACAGTTCTACTTTGTGTGTTTAGTTTTGTGTTGGGTGCGATTATTTTTGACTTTTGGAGGTTTGTTTCTTTGTTTTTAATCATACTTAGCAGCTGCTTAGTTCTTCAAGTTCTTTGAGACCCAACGGCAAGATCTCCAGTAGTCTTTTCTTTCTGGAATGCTTCTTGATGTTCCTTATGTCAAACAGAACTTTTGCCTCCTTACAGATATGAACAATGACCATAGTTAACAAGCCAAAATCCTCAAAGTCTAAAAAATCTTCATCGAGAAGGTCTGACAAATCTATGAAACCCCGTACTAAAAAAATGACGTCACGCACCGCGAGTTTGGGCCGGGTACCGCCTACGGAAGATCCAAACAAAGTCTCTGTGGACAAAGGCCCTGGAGGGCATATTTATTGTAGATCATCTCAAAAATCGAAGCCTTTTGCCCAAAGAGATCTAGGTAAGTGTGTCTTCTGTCCTCTCCCTGTGTGATTTTTTCCGAAACAAAACAAAAGTTGAAGCAGTTCTTAGTTGTTGCTCTGCTGTAAAATTGGACTACGATGAACCAAGACTTTAGTGGCAGACTTCAATTTTGTGCATCCCCTGAGGCAACTGAAGGGACAAGCGTTGCAGAACTTAGTTTTATCTATTTGTAAATTAGTGTTGATCTCTTTACAATCAAATAAGGGCAGCTTTTCGTAATATACAGATTTACCCGGGTCTTTCCAATCGTACAGAGGAAAGTACATTTTACCATGGCTACTCATGGCTGCCATTATTCACAAGTCTTTGAATGATGAAGCTGCCCAGGCTGAGATCTGCTATCTGTAGGGTTACTTTCTGTGCTACTTACTTGCATATTTTTCTGTCTCAGTCCCTGCTGTACAATTACAAGTGCAAGTTTGTGGTTTAACTTACAATAAGGAAAAACCCAATAATCTAATTGATAAACAGTATAGGTGTAAAGAAGCCTGGTACTAAAATAACAGCGATAGTTTTTCTTGCATTGGAAGAGTTCGGACAGGTGAATAAACTGTTGTCCAGACCAGTGTGTTGACCAGCAAATTGAAATGGCAGTGCATCCTGCGATGCTGTGCTTTGGAGCTGGTTCTTCAGGGTACTGCTGCTCTTTAAACGCCCTCTTTAAACCAAACCCAGTACATGTCTCTCAAAACACCATTTTGCAGTTGTTAACGATGGGATTGCTCCGCCGCAAAGAATTCTTTTTCCACCCGAGAAAATCTGTATGGATTGGCAACAAACCCAGAGCGTTGGGGTTGGACTACAGAACCTCGGCAACACATGTTTCCTTAATTCCACCCTCCAGTGTCTGACCTACACGCCTCCTCTTGCCAATTACATGCTTTCCCTTGAGCACACCAAATCATGTGAGTACTTTCTAACATTATAAATCTGTTGGGCAGCTCCGAAGGTGAAATAAAAACAGTGATCGCGTGAAGGAAATTCTTAGTTGTCCTATTTTATCGGCAGAAGCGGGTTTTGAACACGATCTTAAAGGTCTTTTCCGGCCTAAACGATTCAATGATTCTCTTAACAGGAGGCTCAGAACAGCAAATAAAGTGAATTTGTTAATTTAATGTGCTGTGGTAAAACTTAAAGAAAAGATCATTTCTTGCTTCGTGTGAATAATGAAGTAGGTTGTAAAGGAAGGCATTTGATGAACATTTGGCATTTGGGTTTCCTGCTGGCAGAAAGGTGATAAAATTTGGGATGCTGGCTTTGAAGATTCCTAGCCTTCACAGCCTGGCTACTGTACTGCACTGATACTGTGATAGATTATATGTTCAGTGTTGACCCATTAAAAAAAACCCCAAACCCTAGAAAGCATTACAGGCTAATCTCTTATGAACTGAAATAGAAATTTGTGGGGGACTGTATTAAAATTTAGACCGATTTTATTCTAAGTAAAAGTTTGTATGTTTTAAACCCTTGAACTTGTGTTCTTTGAATTCCGTTTTTCTATTTGAATTTATTTTAAGCCCAGGGGAGCCTCTTTTCAGTATCCATAAATGTGTTTTTTACTAAGGGACCTGTATACTTTCTAGTCTGATATCTTAGTATTTATTCCTAGAAATTTAATTATGTATCATTCCCATACATAAAAATTATTTCAGTTAAGAATCATAGAATCCTTTGGGTTGGAAGTAACCTTAAAAATCATTTAGTTGCTGTGGGCAGGGATACCTTCCACTGGGAATGTTCAAGGTCAGGTTGGGTGGGACTTTGATGAACCCGGTCTGTGATTCTACGGTTTTTATCCTGCTCAGTTCTGCATAATAAAATGCCACAAAAATGTTGGGGTATTGGCATCTTAGGACAAGAGACTGTAGTGTGGAGAGTGGACATTGCACCTGCAAATTAAAGGTTGTTATTTTGGGGGGTGGGTGGTTGTAGCAATGCATATTTGACCAGACTACAACACTGTCTTCTCTCGCTGTTCAGGTCATGTGGAAGGATTCTGTATGATGTGCACGATGGAAAGTCACATCAACCAGGTTCTGTGTTGCTCTAATAATGCCATCAAACCTACATCTGTCATCAATGGCCTTAAAAGTAAGTAATTTGGTATAGTTTTGGTTTTTTCTAATTTTTCTAAATAATTTTGCTATTTTAAAGAAGAGCTATTTTAGAAATACGCGTTTTCTTTCATTCTGTAAGAAATAAATAATAACCTTCTTCTTTATTAGGAATAGGAAAACATTTCCATTTTGGCAGTCAAGAGGATGCACATGAATTCTTATGCTTCACTGTTGATGCTTTACAGAAAGCTTGCTTGAATGGAAGCACCAAGTAAGCATAAACAAATTAACTCTTAAATGTTCCCTAACCTCTCTTACTCCTTTATTTACTATCACAACTTAAAAATCGATGTCCTTGGTTTTCATTAAAAAGATGTTTGGGGGGGTTAACTCTGTGCCTTCAGTCTTCTGAGGTCTGACTCTTAATTTATTTCCAGATTGGACAGATCTTCTCAAGCCACCACGCTTATTTATCAAATCTTTGGAGGATATCTGAGATCTCGAGGTACTTCTAAAAAACATTTACTGTCTTTTGAACTGATCTGTGTCTGTTTGTAGTAAAGGAGTTTGTAGTTAGACTAAACTAGTATGTATTAATAATTTAAATTAGCACAGTGTCCTTCACAAGTTGTTAAGCCTTTGTGCTTTGATTGCAGTAAAGTGCTTGAACTGCAAGGCAGTGTCGGATACGTACGAGCCCTTCCTCGACGTTACCTTGGATATAAAGGTGAGGTGTTCTCTGAGAGTGTAAAGACTTGGAGAGCTTTGTAAAATAAAGTCATTTTGTCTAAAAACAAGTATTGCTGGAACAAAAGAGCTTGGGAGTGGATGGGAGTGGGTTGGACTGTGTTGTTCTGTGGAAGCCGTGTAAATGGCCTCCATGTTTGTATGGGGTTTAAGCTGGAAAAATAATTATTATATCTACACAAACAGTGATACTATCATACTTCTCAATTATTCTACTTCAGTATGCATCTATTGTTAGACTGATGGGTTGATTGTTCTCGTTACTGATGCCAAAGCATACCACAGATGCTGTCTGTGGCATTGCAAAATTTATTTATTTTGAAGTAGAACCATTTTCACATGAGGTAAATGCTCAGTGTGCTGTTTCTGCCTCCTTCTTCACAGTGTTTGCGCTGGTTCACAATAGGTCACTTGTGTATGAACTAGCAAGGTTCTCTTGTAAAGTGCTGAAGCGTTTGGAATTTTGCATTTCTTGTGACTTAGTGCTCTAATCTCTTACTCATCCAGGCAGTTACATCTGTCACCAGAGCTCTAGAACAATTTGTGAAACCGGAACAACTGGATGGTGAAAACAGCTATAAATGTAGCAAGTAAGATTATTATTAATTACACCTTAATACAGGATATGTGTTTAATTCAGTGCATGACTTAGAGCATGAGTTCTCTTTTGACTTTGTTTAGCAATAAGATGGTGAGACTTGCCTCTGTTGCATTTTATTTTGTTTGTGCAACAAATACGCTGAAATCGTTCAAAGCTTGGGAAATAAGGCATTTGTTTCTAAGTGGGTAATTTGTGTGTTTCTGTTTGAATATCTGGAAATACAGTGTAAGAACTGTGGCCATTAGACTTTTATTCCTAGTCTTGTCTACACTGGGGCTTGTCAGCTTTCCTCAGTGTGGGGTTGCACTCTGAAATATGGCCAGAAGATAAAAGGAATGTCTGATCAGTAGTGGACAGCTGGAGCACGGAGCTGTGGGCAAGGATTTGGGGTGGGAGGCAACACCAGCTTCCTGAAGGGTCGTGGTGTTCCCTGGGAAACAAACTGAGGTTGGGTCTTGGTGAGTGTGAACAGACTCAGTGACAATCAACCTCTGTGGCTGCTGGAACAGCGTCTTGCACAGTTCTGGAATTGTGACACCTGGGGATGGTTTCTGTCTGAAAGGAGCCACCCTAAACCTGACCTGTGCTTAGGAAAGCTGTGGAGTTCAGATGTTCTGTGTGCTCATCAGTATGGAAAATGTTCCAACATATGTAAGAGCCCTGACCGTTTGTGTGAGGTATTTTGGCAAAACAAGTTTGTTATTCAAACATAAACTCAGAAAAGCAAAGACCTCCAGGCTCGGTTCTGTAACATTCCTGCCTGATCCTTCTAAATGAAAAATGCAATCCCTGCTTTTTGTTGTTGGAAAACTTTAGTTAATTAGCACATCTGAATGCAGATACTGAATAAAGAGCATCCAATGGGCTATTGCACCAGTTTAATCCCAGATTCATTTTACTCTGTGGATCTCAGCAAGCAACATTTAATATTTGAATAATTCCCATAGTTTCTAGGTTATGGCTGAGGATGAGTAAGATAACTGTAATAAGCACCTCACATCTGAATTTCATGAGCCTTCATTAATGTGGGGGGTGAGGAGTTTAGTCATGCATAAACCCAGATGTTTCAGTCTTTTTAGTGAGCTTAAAAAAAAAGGTTTGCTGTATGTACAGTATCACTTCTATTGCTGGTAAACTATTACATTACTTTTCAGTTTTTTCTAATTGATGTTTTCTTTTTATTTCCTGCCATGATTTCATGATTTTTTTCTAATAAAGATTACTGCCTGAAAACTTTGTCTCTAATTACAGGTTTCATAGAATTTTATAAACCGTGTGTGGGGATTTTGTTATTTTGGGTGGGTCTCTTTTTTTTTTTGTTCATAGGCTTTCTCCATCAATTTGGAATTCTCAGCCTTGTGTTTTGACATCAGAGTTTGAAAAGAGGCTATTTAATTCTTTCTGATTGTTAACTCTCAACAGGATTTTTCTTGACAATGTAAAGGGACACATTTCAGTCTTTGTCTGTGCTAGTGGTTGCATTTCAGGACTGACTTACTCTGTACCTCCTGCCTTTGAATGCAACCAACAGGATGAGCAATTTTGTTTTGAAGGACTGCAGGTGGATTCAGTGTCTTTCCAGACAACCTGAGGACATGAAAACTTAACACTGCCCAATTGTCTCCTGCAGAATGTTTCCTTCCAGTGAATTTTTTTTTTTATATATAATTTTTATTTTTTACAGCCTTACCTTTTTGGCATAAGAAATGCTGAGGCATTTCTTTGGCTATCAAAAGGATAAGTTCTAAATCCTTTATTCTTTGTTCTGGAGAGCTGTCCTCTTACATCCTGCTATCTCCTCTCTGTTAACAAAGCTGAGATACATTGTATGGATTTATGAAAAGCTCTAACATATTATGCAAGTAAATATCATTCAAACAGCATGGAACTCGTTTGACTTTTGGGTGGGAAGAGAATATACTGTTAAAAATGTGTCTGTGCTTGTTTTTAAGGTGTAAGAAGATGGTTCCAGCGTCCAAGAGATATACGATCCATCGCTCTTCCAACGTCCTCACAATATCACTGAAAAGATTTGCAAATTTTACAGGTGGAAAGATCAACAAGGTACATTTACAGCTGTAATCCTAATTTACCTTCTTGGAACGGAACGTTTCCCAAAGATGAACACTCGTTTTAAAGTTGTCCATGTGTTCAGGCAGTAACTGTAGTGGTAGAAAAGTCAATATAACAGCTATGATTCCTTAATTTTTAATAGTGATAAAGTTCCTTTGTGACCATAAGAATATACCTTGGAGAGCTAATTCTGTAGAAAACAGTTCCCTGCAGCTTAAATTATTAAATATTATAAGAATAGGTATTTTTAAGTGAATCAAAAAATATATTCATGTAATCCTAATCTGTGTTTTTAGAATTGGTTTAGTTTTTTTAGGCTATTTCATGAATTATTTCAGGATAATTTTTGAATCTTTGTGTTTAGGATGTAAAATACCCTGAGTATTTGGATCTTCGAGCGTATATGTCCCAATCCATTGGAGAGCCTCTCATCTATGCTTTATATGCAGTTCTTGTACATAGTGGCTTCAACTGTAATGCCGGGCACTATCTCTGCTTCATAAAGGTAGATACAGCTCCATTTCTAGCGGGGGAAATCTGTGCTGGCAAAGAAATTAAAATGTTACTGGGAACATGTGGAGGGGAAAAGATTGCGTTGTGTGTTCTGTTTGCTTTGTTGTGGCATGTTTTGTTCTGTGGCGTTCTGTCTGTGATGTCCTTTGGAACACATGCAATTCATCTGAAGATATATTATCTCTGTTTGCAGGCTGGTAATGGACTTTGGTATCGAATGAATGACGCCTCAGTAGAACTTTCTGATATCAAAACAGTTCTCAATCAGCAAGCTTATGTACTTTTTTATATCAGGTAATAACAACCACTAAATGTCTTCAGGATGTTTTTACTATCGAATTACTTCTTCTTTTTAAGTCGTTTCACCCCGAGGAAAGTATCGATATTTGTACAACTCACTTCTGTCTAACTGGGAATTCCCCAAGTCATTTATTTAAATATCTTTCATTGCTTGGCCTTAAACTTCTGCACTTGTGTGTTCTGCCATATATCTGCTCTTTGTAGCTGGCTAATTTAGGACAGAGGAGAAATGATGGCCACAGATGATGTAAGGCTGAGATACTGCTCTGAAAAGGATGTCACTGTGGGAAGACCACTACCTAATTTTCAGTTTGCAGTCTTGGCTAAGTCTTTTGTATACGTCTTCCATGTCATATATACACTGTTCCTGTGAAATTATGGGATGGGGTTTAATCCAGGAACGGGCTGGTAACAAAGCTCTGAGCTGAGGTCCCTGCTTCTCCTCCAGGCGCTACGACTTGACGCTCGGGGAACGCGCTTTCTACCTGCCGGCACCGTCCTACCCCCGCCCGTTCCTGGGCCAGCGGGGAGCCAACAGCAAACAGCCTGGATTCATGGGACCACGGCTGCCTCCTCACATGATCAAGGTGATTACAGGGGGGCAGATAACGGCACCAGATTATAGTGGGGGTTGGTGTGGAGTGGGGGTTTTTTTGTTGTTTTATTTTCCCTTCCACGCTGCAGCTTCTTCACAGCCCTCGTGCCGCAGCCAGAGTGTCTCAGTGGCTAATCCTGAACTGTGCAGCCATGCTGCTTCACTGCTTCATCCTCCCAACTCAGCTTTCTAAAGCACTGAGAGCTGTGCTCTTGAGACAAGTCTACTACTGCTTAAATAATTTAAATTTAAAAAGTAAATATCCCTCACCCCGCCCCCAACAGTGTCACTTCAGTTGAAAGAGTATTTCTGATTACCAGAAGAATTATTCCAGTGTTGTCAGGGAATGTTTAAAGAGGAAAACAAGTATTTTTTTGGAATCGCTTTAGTCAATGTTGTTTGGGTGGGTTTCAACAATGGTGCTCATTTGATACCAATATGCAGTTAACCAGAGGCAGGAATTAAACACACTTGTTGGGCTTGCACTTTTCCTTAGGTGCCGAGCAATTTGTAGAAGTGTGTAGTAGGAGAATTTAATGTTTTAAAACTTTGACTGCAGAGTGTTCAAACATACCCATTTTGCAATGTCTTTAAATGCAGAGTTCAAGTCGTTTAAACGGAAATGGACCCTTGAAAGAGGATCCCAGTGCAGTTGGTGTGGCTGTAAAAAGGCCTTCGTCCGCTCCACCAACAGCCTGTGTTCAAAACTGGGCAATTTCCAGGCCTTCAATGACCGACCCGTCAAAAAACCAGAAGATCACCATCAGTATTCACAACAAACTGCCTGCACGTCAGACTGTGCCCCAAGTGGAGTGTCCGAGCAGTGCTGGGGAGGATGAGGACCTGAGCAAGCCTGTTCCTTCATCCACAGTCACAAACCCCTCTGCAGCAGAGCCTACCTCACACCCCCCCACCGCCTCGGGCCCTACCAACGTCTCCAAACAGGAAGCTCCTGACGAAACCTTTGAGCCAGCAGTGAATGGAAACCCCAAACTGGGTTCTGAGAACACGGTCCCTTACGGTGCAGAACCTTCAGGAAAACCAGAGGAGTCAAAGGGCTTGTTTAAAAGGAATTGCAACGTAATATCTTCCAATGGGATTCTGATTGGGAAGGTGGTCCGTACACTGCATAACTCCCACTCGTCCTGCCCGAGTGCTGAAGAACGATCCCAGCACGAGCTGCCAAAAATCGATTCCCTAAATGGTGCTATTAGTTTAGATAACGAGTATCAAGAAAACGGACTGAAACTTGATGATTCCACTTGCCAAGTCCAACCTGTTAAACCTTCTGAGGTGTTCTTTTCTAAAGCAAACGGAGTGCTGGAAATGGTGAGTTCCATCTGGACCTTCCCACCTGTGGTATGGTCTGTATTCATCAGCATTTCGGTGTTCCTGCTTCCTGGGAAATACCAAGAAAACACACAGCACGAGTTTCATGTTGACCCTTTGTGCTGTGATCCCGCTGAATTTGCAAAGCTGAGCTGTCACGTGAGAAGTTGTCAACATAAGAGAAGTTCAGCTGAGATAATGCTTCATGAGTTTCATAAAATGTACTGGGGGGGGGAGTGGGATGATGTGTAAAATGAGGGTAGCACAGGTAACTCAATGTGCTCCTGTCTATCATTTTGCAAACGATAGTTTTCTACTAAAGAGAGCTTTTTTTTCTGTTTGTTAACCTCTGTGTTTTAATTGTAGATGCCTAAAGCTTTGTCACCCGACCCTCAAGGTATCTTAGACTCTCTCACATACAGCCAGTTGAACAGCTTGTCAGAGGAAAAAAGGTAAAATGAGTACACTCTGGTTAAAAGAAGGTTTCGTATAAGTTTATCATTATTTCACCTGTCTACTAATACTACTTAATAGAAAGATTTGCAGCAGTATAGAGAATTCCACGCTGCACGTGTAGTATTGCAAACATCAGCAGACATTATTCTGATACTGAACACTGGCAAATGCCTTTTGGAAAACTTGTATAGAATGTTTTTACATTTTTCTTCCATTGTCTGGAATACTTTTTCTATTCCTCTTTTCCATCCTGATATGAGTGAATGTACATTCCCACCATCTGTTGTCCCATTTGGGAGAGAGTGGGAAACCCGTGGGTTTCTTTTTTTTCTAGAGGGGAGAACAGCAAATAAGGTTGTTGTGGCTGTTGATGTGGTTCAGAGCTGCAAGTGGTGGAAGGAGATGGATGTGTTGGGTGTGGTTTTTTAAGGTAATACTTGCAGAATTGAGAGAAGAAAAACACTTTCCCTGGGAGCTGAGGAAGGTGTAAGAATAGGCTTCTAAAGGGAATGTCTTGTAGAGTTTGGCATTAGCCGCCAATTTTTTTACTTAACTCCCTAACGTTTCTGTTTTAGATGGACTTTTCCAAGTTAAAAATATGTTCTTGTTTTATGCAGTGTGTCTGGACCTCAGAAATCTTCTGAAAATGATGGTCTTATGGAAACTGTAGTCATGGAAGCACTGTTTGCTTATGAAGAATCCAGGAAGGTTCCTTCCAACTTTAGCTGTGAGGTTGAGAAACTTTTTACTCAACCAGATTCTGAAACCATTTTTACCAAAGAAGAAGTTGCTGAAAGTATTATAACAAAAGCTGATAATGCACATCTCAATATCAATGGTCAGCACAAGGTCAGGAAAAAATCCTTGGACGCTGAAGATGAATTCCTTGGGCAGCGTGAGTCTGAAGACATCAGAGACAAAGACAGACCAAGAAGATCAAAAGAACCTGAACTCATTTCAAAAGAAAATCCTTTGTACATCAAAGGGTCTCCTGAGAGCAAAGAGAAATTAGGGCAAACTTCCTCTGTGAAGCCTGACACTGAATGTAGTTCTAAAAAACTTGCATCTCTAGATATTACAGATAAATGCCAAGATACAAAGGACATTTCTAATAATTATGTAGAGGTACCACCTGTTAATGACTCTTCCATTACAAAGCTGGATAAAGTATTGGAAAGCCAATTTTCTAGAGCGGATGAGGGACTCAGTAATAAAATATGTGAAGAAGAGAAACATATGAAAAAAAATAAGAAAAAAATACACGACTCGAAAAGAACTGACAAAGAGCACTACCGAAGGAAGAGAGAGAACTCTGACACTGAGGAGAGGGAGAGGCAAAGCAGGAGCAAAACAGAGGAACATTCCCACAGGAGGAGGAGCTCTCGTAGCGTGGACACAAACAAGCAAAGTCGTCACAAGCAGGACTATTGCAGTGAGAGCAAGTACAGATCTTCCCATAATGAAAGGAACAGTCCAAGCAATGGCAGAAGCTCAGGGAAATACTCTCGTTACAGATCCCGAAGCAGAGAAAGGACAGAACAAGACAGGAATAGGTATTACTATTCCAAAGGGGAGAGAGCTTGGAACAGAGAAAGATACTACCAAGATGAGCCACGGAGATGGGAAAAATGCAGATACTACAACGATTATTACTCCTCCCATGGAACAAGGGATGGTAGAGAGAGGAAGTCCTCTCACTGTGATAAAGACTATGACAAGTTGAGCCAAGCTTACAGCAGGTCACACAAGGATTATCACTGCAAAAGCAGGTGGGCTCACAACCCACCCCCTCGAGAGGAGGATTTACATCACTTCAGCAGCCACAGAGCAAACCTGCATCACTGTTCAGTACCTCAGCAGCATCCTGACAAATACTCCCGTGACAGGCACGCGCTCCCACCCCTGCCAGCACACTCGCACCTGGAGGACTCCTCCAGGGAAAACGACAAACTGAGGAACGGCAAGAGAAGATACTCCCACCAAGAAGAAAGTGGAAGTGACATAGAAAAGAAATGCAGAAAGGTAGATGACCAAAGAATCAAAAAGTATAAGAAGGTCAAGAAGAAAAAGAAGTCCAAAGATAAACATCGAGAGAAGGATTACAAGTAAGCAAGGATTCCAGCATAATCAGCAATTTTTTTCCTAATTATTTTCTGGGTATTTCTCATGTCTGCCTTTTTTTCCATTGTTTCTAAGTTATTTTTCTATCATAACGTGACGGGATCATGTCATTAGGTTGGTCAAGTGAAGATAGGAAAGATATTGCTGAATTGTGTTAGGACACTAGAGCTGGACATTGCAGTCAGAGTAACATCTGCACACCGTTTTTGATTAGGCTACAAATTGAATTTTTTTTTTTAAATCCCCCGTATTCCACAACTAGCCCCTGTTAATGATTTGTGTACAAACCAGGAGCTGTTGTCCTTCGTGCTGAGGGCTTGAGTTTGCTGCATCTAAAGTAAGTTAGATGGGCAGAAATGACCACAAAATACGCTGCAAGTCGTCACCTGTGGTAAAATAAATAACATTTCATATATACATCAAGTGCCACATCTGTCTCTCTATTTTTAACTTGCATGTTTCCTTCAGACTTTATGATTTGGATTGCTCTGTGCTCCACTTTGACAATGACAATCGCAAACATAAGAAAAAGAAGAAAAAGAAGAAGCACGACAGGAAACTGAAAGACTTATTGGAATATTTAGATCCTCGTTTCCAGAAGAAAACATGGGAGAAGAAGGAAGAATCCCGTCCTCCAGATGACCATTTATGTGAGCAATACAGAAGCCAGGGCAGTAAACAACCCTACAAGGAAGAGAAGCCTTCTGGTGCAGGTGACAGCAAGAAATACAGCTCCATGGCATCCCATGAGTATGTCAGAGGTAAGGAAGCCCAGGCTCTTGGCAGGACTCCTTTTAATTCAGAACAACGTTTAAATGCTTCTGTGATGAAATCTCTGCTTTGTATTTCATGGCTTCCAAACAGTATCGTGGCAGGGGGGTTGGAAATAGATGATCTTTAAGGTGCCTTCCAACCCAAACCATCCTGTGATTTAAATAAAATACTGTGTTCAGCTGTTTCGTAGCACAGAAACTGCTGGTTGCTTATTCAGAGTAGGAGAAATTGGTGGTAATACCAAAATATTGCTGGTTCAGGTGCAGCTCTGCCTTCTCCTAAGCTCATTTGTCGACCCTCCAGAGAATACTTCACAATTCAACACCTGGAGAGTATGTTAAATTCCTGCTCTTTTATTTGGTTGTGGTTTTTTTCTGTTGGTATAGTTAAAAATACATAGAAGTGGGCTGATGAAGCAGCTCTTTCCCAATTCTTAGTATTTTTAAAAAAAGGTATGTTTGGTGCTTCTTATAAAAAAAACTAAATACCAACTTGAATGCCTGACTGAATTCACACTGAACTCTCAGCTGTTGCTTGTCATAATCTTGACTTGGGCTCTCAGTAGATAAATGAATTAAATTAATTAGCTCTAGAATTATGCAATGAAGAAGATTGCACACTGCAACACATGCAGCATCTAAAATCAAATTTGACAGCATTTCCCATGAAATGTTTTCTGAAGTGTTTGTTGTAGAAATAAAACCTTTTAAAATGCCTGTTATCTGACATAAACCAGTTCCAGTTACTGATACATAAAAACCAGAACAATCCCCCAGCTATTTTACACATGGACTTTTGAAGTAATCCCTGAAGAAGACAGCTCACTGTCCAAAAGCAAGTTTTATTGTTACATTTCCTACATTTTACACCTACCCACAATTTAAGAATTGGGTTAATGGTCAGTGACAGTCCTGCTCATTACTAGTCCAGTGTTGAAAATGTCATTATGGCCGAATGCATTTTGCTATTCGGAGAAGTTTAATCCTGAGATTTTAATTTTCTGGGATTTTATGTGGTTTCCACATTGAAGTAAATTGCCACAGTCAGTAGATTCTTGCACTGAAAAGTTTGCCCAAGGCAAAGAGGAGATGCATTTGTGGAGAACTGATTGTCTTTTAGGACATAAGCAACCAGAAGTTTCATTCTGAAAATTCAGCGTGGAGGGAAAGCTGATTGTTCACCCATTATTCTTTAACAAGGAAAATTAAAGAAGGACTGAACTGAGGTCTTTCAAATACTAATGTTGTAAAAGTAGACCTTTATTTATTATACTGATATCGAAATAACCCTTGCTGCACTAAAAGTGTCTCGGTTCTAGCTGATAAATCAGGAATTAAGCAGAGTAAAATGCATGTGCTCAGTACTGGTTTGGCTTTAGGGAGTTCTCTGGCCAGCAGATGGCAAACTTGGGTTTTTCTAAACAGTGAGAAGATAAACGTGAGAAAATAAACGCCTTGCATCTCATTGCCCAAGTCGTGGGGCAGGGAGGTTGCTGGGCTGTGAGGCGAAGCAGGGTTTGTTCATTGCTCTAAAGCAGTTATTTCCTACCTTCTCACCTGTTCTCTCAGCGAGTTTCTGAAGGCTCTGGGTGGGTCAGGCTGGGCCAGCCCGACCACAGCGATGCTGTGGAGGCAGAACTTGAGCTACATGTGACTGACCTGAGGTCCAGCACTCACTCTGTCCCAATGCTCTGAACAGGTCAGTCTGTCAGAGAGCTGATCCTGCAGTCACGGAGCAGATGGAGCTGGGGCAGCTTTGAACCTTCTCTGTTAGAAATGGAGCCACTGAGACCCAGTTTGACGTTCAGTGCCATGACAGGGACTGACCTTGCTTCCTTTTGCCTTTCAGATGTGGAGCTGACTGATGAAAGCCTTCAACACTCAGACTAAACCCACCACCAAACCCAATGACTCCTTCCCATCAACCCCAGCAACCCTTTACCTTCCAATCAACGACTTTTTATCATGAAAACCAACGACTCCTTACCTTCAATTACCTGACATTACCAATAGTGACCATCAAAACTTAAATTATCAAAACAATTACCATCAAGACAAAAATCCAGTCATAAGTGGTGCTTAACATTTCTGTACAGATTTTACCATATAAGAACTTTTTTTTAGTTTTTAACTTGAGACTTTCTTTTTTAAAATATACTTCTAATCCAAAAGGGTGAAAACTTTTTACAACTGCTGAACATTGTAAATTACCATATAAATATCTCACTGAGGTGAGATAATGCCCTGGAATAGACCATCTCAAATGCTGCTTAATTACAGACTCAGGTTGACTTTATGTTATTCATGTAATGTTACTCCAAGTTAAGACATCTGGTGCAAGAGCGACCAGGAAGTATAAAAATTGCAACTGACAGTCTGTATATTTAATTTAAAGACTTATTTAAAACTTCACAAGTTTTGCAAGAGCTTCATTTTTTTTTCCTGTGGTCTGACACTAGAAACTAATTTACTTCACATTTGAGTTATATTCAAGATCTGAAGAAAATCTTCTGGTTTTCAACATTGTGAAACAACGAATATGCAGTTCTGAATGTATCTCTCAAGACTATTTGTATATTGTTCCATATGTTTTTATTACATTTTCTTAATATACTGTCATTTGTCTTAAGTCTCAGTTGTCTGTTTTGTCTCTCTAAAGTGTCTAGTTACAGACAAATTCATACTGTGATTTTTATTTTTATTATTAAATGCTATCAAACTGTGATGCACTTATTATTCACTGGTCCTGCATCAGGAGATGAGTGGGGAACCTGTATTAAATACAGTTCATCTGAATAATCTGTCTGGTTTATACAAGCTGTGTTGTTCAGAGATGTCTAAAAGTTTGATCTTTGTTTTTTTAAAGATAAAAAAGCACTTGCCCCACTGTAAATATATAGCATGTAAAATTTATATAGTATATAAATACAGCAAAGTTAAAATGGATTTTTACTGGAGTTTTACTTGAGTTATTTAACATGCACTGTGTCCCGGGAGCTGGCAGAGCGTGGCTGATACTCGAGGAGTCCCATCTTCCTCTCAGTGTAGGGGAGAAGATGCTGCCGCTGTGAGCCAGAGAAGAGCAGTAACCTGGGACTGCAGCTGCCTAGACAAGGATGCAGAAGCCTTTCTCCTCTGAACTTAAAAGCTTCCCAAGCCAGGCACGGGCTGGGGAGCTCAGCTGTAGCTTTTGATTGCGTGCGACACTAAAAAACAGCAAAGGAAGGAGCGGGGTTAATGTTTTACTAAAAACGTCATCTTTTGGTACATGGAGAACACCTAAAGCCAAACAAACCACAAGTGTACCTGCATAATGTTCCTATGGCAACGGTTCTGTGACGTTACATAAAGTAACATGGCGAAGTAACCAACATACCTGTCCTGTATCTGGCTTTTTTTTCCTCTTTTGTCCTCTGGCTCCAAGGGTTGGTGTCTTGTCCTTTGTCTGATGAGTAACTCTGGCATAAAATATGTAAAAGCAGTTCAAGTGGTGACTGTTGTACCTCGTTCAGAGCCCCAGAGGCAACAACTGCCCGAGCTGGCTCTGGAACAGCTCAGGGAGGGCCCTCGGTGACACTTCCCTGAGAGCTGAGGAGCAGCATCAGCTACTTCTAATTGAGGAAACTAATTAATCTACTTGAGAAGAAGAGATCTGACCCCCCCCCCCCTTTACATTTAACTGAAACTCACGGAAGGGAACTGACAAAACACCTCCTTAATTTAGGGTGGCTCTCAAGGGAAACCAGCTCTTATTGGAGTCACAGTGGCAGCAAACTGCACCAAAACAACCTACTGAGCAGCTGAAGGGTTTTTCTCTCTGAAAAATTAAACCTGATCATTTAAATTACTGTGCCTCAAGGCAGGGAAAAGGGGCCTTTTACTTAAAAGAGCTGTTGTAAAATTAAACCTTAATCTCTAAAGAAGAAGTCAGCAATTGTCTCCCAAGCATTCCTGGTAAATGAGGGGATATGCAACCGAACAGTTTCACACTTTATTTTTGAGAAAACTGGCAGATTTAAGCAACAGGTCTTAATGATAAATGAAAACATTAATATTGCAGTGGCTTTACATAAGAACATCACATTTTTAACAGTGATACAGAGTATTTGTCATGCAAATCACTTGTGTACACCAAGTAATACTTATATCAATACATATCTGTACAGTATTTACATTTTATATTTAAACTCTAGCTAGAAACATTTTCCAAGAAAATATAGAAATGAAACTGGTAAGCCACAAGTCTTAATTTGTAGCGTTTGGTCTACAACAGACCTAGCTTTTCCAGCAAGCATATCTACATAGATATGTAATAAATCTTAAAAATATGCATTGTTTTTTTATATATGAAGCATTATAAATGCTGCTCAGTTTATAAAGGTTCAGCTTTGTACCAGTTTAAAATGGTTCAAAATGTTTCAGTGATGCTGAGCTTATTTTGTCAGAATATTGTACAATTTAAGTCAGTCCAGCTGAGCTTAAGTTTTATGTACAGTTCTCTCCCAGTTGCACTGGCAGTGCCCAGCGGGGCACACGCTGAGCACGTGGCAGGAGCAGCCCTGGCTCTTGCTGCCCCTGCAACATCAAAACCAAAAAGCTGGAAAACTATCCAAGTTTCAGTGCAACAGGAAGGGAGAATCTGTCGTCCCCAAAGGACTCTTCCTCAGCGTGGCCAAACTGTAACAGATCCTGCTTTAGGGCACCGAGCAGCCACTCTCAGTAGCCACCCCTGGACTTGAAGCCCAATAAAAACAAAAAAGGGAAAGGTTGAGAGATTTTTCTTCACCCTCGTGGATAGTACCTGACACGGCCAAAATTTTCACAAGCCACTTTGTTTTACTGGCCTCGTGGCCAGTGGAAATTCTGGGCCAGTTTCACTCCCTGTTAATACTGTTACAAGGAACATTTGAATCAAATATTAACACACACCAGAAGGCTGTTCCATTAGCTTTGGTAAATTAAATAGATACATTGAGCACCACAAGTAGCTGTTTAAGATGTTGCATTTCACTGCTAAGAAATAATGTATTTCCTGCTATAATATCCTCAGTTACATGTTACTCTAAATAATTACTTCTGCAGGATATAAGAACTTCAAACTAAATACAGCAAATGAACTCTCAAGGCATTTCCTTCATGCTCACAGGCAGACATCCTCACCTGGTTAAAGACATACATTTCCTCAAAGGTGACATTTCAGAAGACAAGAATTGACACAAATGCGCTTCAAGGCTTGTTCGTGCTTTTGGAATCTCACGTTTCTCCAGAAATACTTTTATTTGCTGCCTCTCACCTTTATGCTCACCGAGTACCACTGATTGGCTCATCACTATTTTGCATTACAAATCTACTTGTCCAAAGCTAAGACTGATGGAAGCAGTGCTTGAAAACAAATCGTGTCATTGCAGAGTGGAAGACTCAAAAACAAGTGTTGGCAGCAGCTCTCTTGTTGTGCTGCTTCGCAAACACAAGACACACAATTTCTATGAAGAGTTTAAAATGTGTTCCATTAAGCAAATATATCCCCACACTGACACTTAATCAAGGATTCTACCTCCTTTGGTTGAGTTTGACTACCTTGGAAGCACTTGGATTTGAACATTCACCCAAGCCATTCCACACACTCTGGGGAAAATCAAAGGTGTAGGAAAGTTCACTCTGTTCTTTTCCTCTCGGCCTCTTTTGCAAACATGCAATAAAAGCAAAACACTCACAGGCTGACACCCCATGCAAAACAAGGCAAATCAGTAAGACAGAACAATGAAACAACTCTCCCTTGCAGTTCAAAGGAGATCAAAATAGATCAACTCAGTGACTCTGTGGGTTTGCCACAGCAAAATGTGCAGCACATTTCCCTACAATAGATCCAGAGATGCTCCTGTAACTCCAACAGGCAAAACTGCTTTGGCATTTTGCGTCTCCAGAGCAGTCACTGGCACAGTAGGCACGGCTCAGGTTCAACAAGTCGGGGAAAAATGGAGTACAAACAGAAGCAGTAGGGTCAAAAAAGCCACTTTTTGCCTCTGTTACAGAATCAGGGGCTTTACCCTTGAGACCAGTGTGTGTTATCAATAGAAAACACTGGAGTACAATCTGCTGTAGCAGCTGATGTGTTACTGAAAGACCCATCAGTAGGACCACGAGGACCTTCCACAAATTACAAAAACAACAGAGGGACACTTGCTTGTGGGGGAGTCTACCTGCACTAGGTCATCCATTTATTTTTTAAGTAGAAGTAAGGACGTCTCTTCATTTTTTAAAACATCAACTGCCGAAACACAGATCTGAAAAACTGAAAGAAAGCAATAAAAGTACTGAGCTCCTCTGTATGTCCAAAGTTTGTTATCAAGCAAAGGAATGACTCCTGCTTGCTTAACTCTCCAGGGTTGCATCCTACAGAAAGATTTCACCTTCCTGGTTTTTCCCCTTGAAAAACATGAAATGCATGTGAAATTATCTGGGGGTGTTTCCACATGCAAACCCCGAGCTCACTCAAGCCCTGTCATTCCTTTAATACTAACTTAGTGTTAATTATGCTACAACATATCTAAAACATAAGAAGGATGTTACTATATAAAAAGCAGATTAAACCAGTCATTAAACTTTAGTGCTTACTGTGAGTATGAGCAGGCAGGATTGAGTTGTAGCCGACTGGCAAATACCAGAGCACGCCTGCATTTCGTGTCACGTCTACAAACTCAAAGCTTGGCTGCCGGGACCTGCCTGCGTTTCAGTGCACATCAACCAAACCCTCTGGCACCACGAGGTACCTGCACAGCTGCCAGTCTGCTCAGCTGCCCTTCTGAAGAGAAGCTGTTTCCATAAAGGCAGGAGAGAAATCCTGACTGGAAGCTGCTCGGCTGTCACCGGGAGGCACACACGGCTTGGGAACTGCCACTGATGCTGGGCGGGTTCTGCTCGAGGGAAAACGAAGCGCCAGATCACGCCGTGCTCCACTGCTGCTGCTGCACTTCAGTCAGAGATGGAAGCCTTAAAGTCACTCCTCCTTTTGTGGGAAACGCACTCAAAGAACAAGGGTAGGACATTTTACTGTCAGCCCTGAACTCCTTCCCTCCCAACCCAACCCAACTGGAGTTGTAACTAATACAAATGAAAACAAGGCTTCCACATTTTCAGTTGAATTCTCTGGGATTTGAAGCTTCCTTCAAATTATATGCCAGTAACTATTTACCCTGAAAGGTCTTACCAAGTTTTTATGCCATAATAAAGTGTATATATATAAAATTTACAGTCATTGTCTTCATTTAGTTTGTCCAATTTTTACATGATGACTCCACTGTACTCATATATAGGTTGATGCGGGTCTACAAGTCACTGATTGTGTTCTATTTCTTGTTTGCAATCCTTCGTTTCCTTGTTGCCAGCATATCATAAAAGGGATCCCTGCTGATACTTGCTCTGGAAGAAAAAAAAAAGGAATCATCAGTTTGGTTAACAAGTACCTGGTTTTGAAAACTGAAACTGTTTTGTTGGCTCTTCCCTGTGCATGAGTCCACATTTTTAAGAAGATAATGGGTGGTTGACTTCTAAGCACCACAAATACTTCTTTAGCAAAAGATGCTATTCAGCTGTGATTTGTTCAGAGTTCATACCTCCATCTGACTATTATTTATTTCTCTAAGTGTGGGTCTGTTTATAAACTTTCCAAGGTAAAGTCAAGCTGTGACAGTTTAAAGCTGCCTGTGAACACACTTAAGATACACGTCACCAAAGATAATTATTAGGGAAAGTAAGAATCCAATAAAATTAGGTTTAAAGACAATTCACACAAGGTTTTACATCTGCCTAAAAAAAATAAATCTGTATTTTCCTCATTTGAGTTAGCAGCACTATTTCCTAAGGACCAGACAGTAACAGGAGAGTTGCATCTTGATCCATCAACCCCCCAGAGCTCGTCATTAATCCTAGAGGACACTGCCACATCAGAGTTCTTCAAACAAGGCAGAACAAATTCTGTTAGTACCAAACTCTGAAAAGACATGTCTCTGAGAGACATTTAAGACTTCAAACTCACTTGATAGATTTAATCCACTCTTCCTTTTCTTCTGGGGTGGGAGCAGATATTCTGTACACTACGTGGTTGCCTTCCACCACTCTGCCATCAGCTTCAGTTTTACAGGCTTTAATTACTTGACCTTTATGACTGGGGTTATAGAGCTCAAAGCAGTTCTGCAGAGTGGAAATCAAGAAATTTTTAAAAACCAAAACAAAACTGACTAATATATTCATTTAACAGTACAATTAACTTCTATATGGCTTACTTTTTTTCATTAAAAAAAAAAAATCTTACTGGTTTTCTAGGGTCTTCAACTTCTCTTATGCTAAGATTTTCTAATGGAATAATTCCTCTAGGTTCTTTGTCCTAAAAAAGTTGGGAAAATATCACATTATTAGCCACTTAAATATCCTGATCACAGGTGAAATGCACCATGTTTTATACTCACTGTTGTGTATTCAAAGTAATACAGGCAATTATCAGTCAGAATAAACCATCTCCGTTTCCATGTTTTTACTCTTCCCCCTACAATCAAAAGGTAGGCTGGAATTAAACCTGTGCTGCTGTCAAGGCTTCAACAACAGGTAAGGAAATAATTTAGTTTTGCTTGTTTTTTTTTCAAAATATGGTTTAATTCCTTAATGGTAAATGGATCAGGCACAGATGGGTGAGGTTAAAGGCACACGTTCCTGCAGCTCTTGCCCTGAGGCAGCGCTAACTATGGTGGTGCTGAGCAGCCACAAGAGCCAGCCCTGCTCTCTCTGGCCAGGGGGTTTTTTGCCCCCAGAACATGAATACACACAGTCCTGGGCACAGCCAGTGCTGCAGGGCCAGGGCAGGCTGAGGGAGGCCAACCCTGGAGCTGCTTTAACACCCGCTGGCAGTGGAACTGCAGGGATAGCCAGCAACTGGGTCCCAGCAACAGGACCAACCCCTCCGCAGCTTGTCTTGGATGAGGAAATGGTCCCACCAATAAAATTAAGAGATAATTTTATCACCTTCCTGTCAATTCACTCATGAGCAAACACATGATTAAGAACTTATCTCTACTTTCAGATTTAACATGGAGAGCGTAAGATGCTCATAAACATCACTTACAGAACAAATATGATGGGTCATCAGTAAGGAGCAAATCCTAAGCCAAGACACTTTTAGTCATATGTCATTTTTCAGAATTTTAAAAACACATCCTCTTTAGGGGTTAATATATCGTTGAGTACACCTGACAGGAGACATCGTGACTGCTCAAAAAATGCCAATTTTTCCTGCATTAACAGTTCAGGCAACATCAACCACAGAGTTCTTCCTTACACACGTGCCGTAGGGAACAGTTCCTTTTTAGAAACACATTATTGTTTTGGCCCTTTCAGTTTTTCTGCCGTTGGCTGCTTCAGAACACTTTTGGTTTATTACTACTACATTATTTTAAAACTCATTTCCAGGAAAGAACTGTAGGTAAAGCATTCCCATGTTATTAGTATACAAGCTTTGATCCACCATAGTTATCTGACTTCAGAATTATGTCACCACCTGTGCATCATCCATTCAGCAGGGATTTAATCTCATCAACTCAACATTTGAAAACAGCTGATCTTGCTGTTGAACACCCGTGCATAAAAGAGCACCATCGATACACACAAGACAACCAGTTTAATCCAAGTCATATCACCAAATTTAAGACATGAGCATGATTTTTTGAATCTTTTTGTTCTATTTGAGATAGCTGGAGTTTTGTTTAATACAGAAATCCAAATCATGTTGAATTAAATTCTAGGAATGTCATGACATTTCTGGGTACCAATCTAGTGCATATTTGCATTGTAGATCAAGTATGTTGCACGTTGTATCTTTCTTCTGCTTGGTTTCACAACCTACAGAAAAACTAGTGCTAACACACTGCAACATTCATTGTACTCAACAAACTTCATGTTTCCACTAGATGGACACGTATCTCAAGAAAAATTTAATCTGCAAGCAGGTGTGGTGAAATAAGAGAAGGCAAAATAGTGCAAGATGCAGAAGCCGTGACACAATGAATGGTTGAGTGAACTGGAGACAGTGAGGGAAGAACTGGTGGCATTTTAGTACAACCACTGTGATAGATCCTTAAATAACGCACTGCAGAGACATTCAAACTGGCACGTAAGTCACGAGAAAAATTCCCATCACCTTGACCGAGAGCTGGGTCAAGTATCAGGAAGTATTTGGGTTTGGAATCACGAACCTGAGCTTGACTCACTTCCAGATCAATGAATAAGCAGCTGCCAAGTCAAGGTGACTGCCAGGGCACTCCTTGTGATCCCCACAACATGACGTCTTCATATAACCCAGTATTAACTGCCATGACTTTAAGTCACGTTCTGCCCTCTAAGGTTAACAGGTTAACACCACTTAACACTTGTATGGCCCTAAAACATCACCACGTTTTTCAGGCTAACAGGTAACATCAGCTATCAGAGGTCATGGCTTGCTCAGGTCTAATAAAGAAACAATTCAGGAGGAGAGAGGGACAGAGAAACACGTCACAGAGCAGCTTAAACTGAGCAAAGGTGTTTCTCATAAACCACCACGTGATGTCAGAACATAATAAAAAAATCAGGTAATAACCATATCTTTAAACAGAGGCCTGCTTAGAATTTAAGGCAGAATGGACCTAAATCACCTCCCAGAACAATGTGAAGTGCCAAATAGTAAACCACAGTTCTACTACTGTGGTTCAGTGAGCTCACTGAAATTTTTCCTGACAACACCCTCTCTCTCTGGAAAAGCCAGACTTCTCAAACCTGAAACCTTCTGTAATCATCAAAACTGCAGCATGAAGCTTTTGTCCTGAAACATTTCCCAGCTGCAGGACAGTATTGATGTTGAAGCCAGAAGGAAGATTAAATATTTCCAACACCAGCCCTCTTACTGCTCTCTTCTCCCTAAACCAGCCAGTAGCTCACAGGGTTACAGCACTCCAGTGAGTCATGGAAACAGGCCCTAAGTCCCTGCTCCACCAAGCTATGAGTTACTCTTCCAGAAAAAAAAAAAAAAGGCAAGCAGTAAGGCAGATTTTTTTGCAGGATAAGGAACTACTCTCACATGTCAGTCTCTGTCTCCCCACCCCATTACTTAGTTGCAGCTGTCAACAGCCCAGAAACTCTAATAAAGCTCAAAATCTAATCTGTACTAATCAAATTTGCAGAGGTCACCATATAACACACATTTAATATGCCTTTACAATGGGCTGCAGCCCAAGCAGCTGGTTGATGAGGCGCTGTGGCCGTAAACACTGCACACAAGATTAATGGCAAAGAACTCGTGATAACAAAACATTCTTTTCCCTGGCCAGGATTGCTGTAGGCTCACAAAACAACAACAAAGGGGTTAGTAACATACTTCTGACATCTCTGACTCCAGCTGCCAGCTTTCAGAGATTAAAACTGGAAGAGATTAAGTTAGCAGAAGAGGATCAAGAAAACCAGAGGATGAATCCATAAACATTTACAGAAACGGAGAGATAAATGACATACTTCTGAAAGATCCAGCTGATTAACAAAAATGCACAGACATCTCAAATAAGAAACTAGAGAAGTACGGTATCTTAAAGGTGGAAATCTAAGAAAACTACAAGAAAAGGCCACAAGGCAAAATGTACAGAAAGAGGAAGAGAAACCCTCTTCACCTTTGTAACTCAATGTAGGATTTTTTTTTTTTTTTTAACTCTGGGCAAAGTACAAACTAGACAAACAAGGGGAAAACAACAGGCAATGACTTAGGAAACAGATCCCCAAAGTAAAGAACACCTTGAGGGTTAAGGCAGTGAGGTATCTAAAGTTAGAAAATTCTACCCAGATCTTCAGCTCATTTATATGAAAGTTTTAGAGGGGAAGGTGAGAGATGCACACACAAGAATGTGTTTTTTTAACTCTCAGTTCACTTAGACAGCACCAGGCAGAACAGACTGAGCAACTTGACAGTTATGCAGACGACTGGACTGAAGTTGGGGTTCCTTTTCCAGTTTCCCTTGACAACAGTGCCCGTCTCAGCCTGGGAGGGCACCGGGCTCCACGAGGGCCAGGCAGGTACCGGAAGGCACCAGTTTCCTGATCAGCCACCACTGTTCTCACTGCCCAGATTAGGGAAGAGAAACAACATCCTCTCAAGGACAGATGTGCTGGAATAAGCACCAGTGGCGGGACGGGCCCGGATGTGCAGCTTTTGGACAACCTCCAAGCACCCTGTAACCTCCTGACTGGCAGAAGAAATTAACACACTCGTGTGTCTGCCTCGAATCATTTCCTCTGCAGTTTGGAGGAATAATGTCACAGTTTCCCTGCGACTAGAAGAAAATATCACACAGGCTCAGCAATTTGCCCAGACAAACTGCTTTAGGCAAGGAAAAATTTCAAAACACCTTAGAGTGGATGGCACAAAATTTCATGGTACCAACACCACTCGTAATTACCACGTAGAAAAATCTGAAATCTCATGATGTCTCACACTGCTCTAAGTGAGGACTCACTAGCACTCAGCAGCTTTCAGTTTTTGACTTGCAGCATTCGTTTTCATTACACCAGGCAGCAAACCATGCAGAACTGGATGATAATTTAGGTCTACCAAGATAAAGACATCTATATAAAGGCACCAGCTAAGTTTAGATAGATAAAACCAGAATTGCTGTCCGGCTGCCAGGTTTGGCACTCAGACTTACAGGGTCACCTCTGAACAACCCAGAGCAGCAACCCCTCCAGAAGCATTCCACACCTTCCCTGATTCCTAAAGCCCAATGCCAGGCTCGAGGGCCAGGGGGGTCTTTTGGACACGTGAATTTTACAACATATGGAAGTTTCGCAATACCCATCTTGTGCCCAGAGGAAAATCAATATAGTGAGAGATGGAATACTAAAAAAAGGGGAACAAGTAGATAAATGGGAAGAGCTGACTGTAAGAAATACCAGATATAAAATGCTGTCTTGATATACTCAGGGCCTGCAAGTAGTCTTAGTCATGTTTATAGTTTTACATAAAACTTTCTACTTCAACTTTTGTGGATTATCACAGCTGAGCACTTAGGCTCTCACACAGGAGTAGTCTCCTTAGCATTTCAACAATACTAAAACCTTTACCCTCAGAACCTTCCAGAACTGAAGGAAACTCTACCCATTTCACCAGAAATGTTTCCCAACAGAAAGGACTGTAAAAATGCAAACAGTGTGGATTGAGACAGCACGCTCAACATACAGTTTAAGACTCCTGGCAAATAGGAAACTCAAGGGAGATGAAAGAAAGAAAGAAAGGAGAGGGAAAAAAAATAATATAACCTGCCAGGTTTATTTCTGGTCATTGCATCTAAACTAGCAGTGTATTTGTCTGTACCAGTCTGTGTCTGCTGAAAAAAACGCCGTCTTTCACGGAAGCACAGCTCCAGGCATTTCCAGGCTGATTCACCAGAGGCTTCTGGACACATTTCATTTCTTTATTCAAATATCCCTCATGCTGTGGGAGTGTTACGTGTAACACCCTCCTGTTTCACACACCCTTTTACTACTGGGTTTTCTGTGCACTGGCTCTCATCTATCTTGTACACACTGAAAGCTCAGGCAGAGTTTTCAGTACTGAACTCTGGTTTATTGACCTTGCACCAGAGCCAGAATGTGCAGAAGCACCTGGCAGCTTTCACTTGTTTTCAGTCATCGTTTCCTCAATTTCTTTGTTCCTCTGGTTTTTATTAGATCTCTCTGATGTCTTTCATTGACAGTTTCTTCCATGAGGAATGCTGTCCCTCCTCTACACACACTCACATTTGATGGCACTCTCAGTAGGTGTAGGTATGTGAGAGAGCACTGGCAACAGACACAGGCACAGCATGGGCTGATACCCAACCTCTTCTCCAGGAAGCACATTCTATCTCCTTCAGCTTGCAAAGCTATCAACTCATACTATAAAATGAAAAAAAGCTGCAAAGTCATGTTTGAAACTGTGCCAGCAGAGCCAATGCATATCAAAAAGCCAGAACTTTGCTCTTCTGTAGTTAGGAAGACAAAGAGCTCCACAGCATCTGTAGCACAGAGGTCAAAACACGACACTGGAGAGCATGTGAATGAATTCCAAATGCTTCCTTTTCACATCCATTTCCTTCCAGCACTACCATGACCACTGATTTCCAGGTGCAATCAGCAGAGCAGGCCCAAGGCTCTATCCAGGCTCTACTTTCCCCATCCTCCCCATGTGCACACATCCCCTTGCACACTTCAGTCACCGTTCTCCAAGTGCAAAGTTTCTTACCACTTTAACAAGCACTTAATACATTAAAGTGGTCAACAACTGACTATCTTGAGCGTGTACTGGTGTTTAAATAAGTTTACTGCTTTGAAAAACAACTGTCGGTCTCCTTTATGTAGGAAAAAAATTCCTCAAGGCCAAGTAAAAAACTGAATCGCATCAACTTTAGGAGTCTGTAAACAAGGGCATCCTGCAGTGCCAGGAGACTGAACTACCAGAGGTTTCCACAAGCCTAAATCTGAAGCTCATTTAAGACCCTGTTCAGTAAAGCTGAATGTGTTATTTACAGAGGAAAATAAACAGGAAAAAGAACAGTTTTTATAAATACATAGTTCAAATGTAATCCATCTTTCAATATTATCATTGATAAACAAGCAACAAAATCACTCTGGAACTTCATGATAGAGTAAGACTTGTTTCCTGTCCACAGAGATTATTCTGTCCTTGTGTTCTTCCATGAATAAGGAAAGTATGCTGAAGTCATCCTTATTTTCCTGCTTTACATGTAAACACTTTCTTCCTTTCCAGAACACACTCGCATGTGAGTTAGACACTGACATGCCAGTCTCCCAGAGCACCACTGATGACACTGTTAGTGACACTGAGTGAAAAAGCAAAATGCTACAACAAATCTGATTTTAAAAAAAAAGAAAAAAAGAAAAAAAGAAAAAAAAAAAAAGAAAAGAAAAAAACCCCAGGAGGCAGGAGGAAGAAAATAAAAGATGAGCAACTGAAGAAGAGGGGACTGGAAAGCATCAGATACGTACCTCCTAATGCAGAATAAGCAGACAGCCAGTCACAGAACAGAAAGGTGATAGGTCATAGGCCATAAGGAAAACAAGAAGGCACATTTAAACCACTCATTAAAAAATCATAGCCAAAACCAAACCAAGAGAAACTCACAAATAATATGGAAAAATAAAGACATACAAAAATAACCATTTGAGGAGAAATCCTTCTTTTGCACACAGAAAACTGAGTTGAAGTATCACACAGTTTTCTGAAATGACTTTATGGAGACTTAGATGTTATTTATCAGTCACAGCATGTGGCAAATACCATGTGGTGTTTCCTTTTTGTAGCCGAGTTTTTATTTCTCATCTCTCAGAAATAAAACTCCAAAGTCTGAAACAAGATGGCTAATTTGGATACACAAAATAAGGAGTAATGGCCTTCAGACCTAAAGGAGCTACTTATTTTTGGTTCATCCATTTTTAAAGGCAAAGTTAATCCTGTTACCTTCCCAGGAAAGCAGATAGACACAGAAGCAGCAAACATGCTAACAAATGAACAAACACCCAGCAGCACAACTGCCCTTGTGACTAACCTAATTTCAGCAGCCAACCTTCTCTATCTGGATTAAAAAAAGTATGTGTTAGGTCATTTCCATCATCCTCTGGAATTTTAAACGGCTCATTCTTAATACTTTCGTACAAATTCTAGAAGAATAAAAAAAAAAGAAAGGAAAAAGACCTCATTAATAAATGTCTTAACAGCAAATGTAACCAGGATATCTTATTGCTTCTCAGACTGTATTAAAAGCATAGGAAACACTGCCCATCAAATACTGGACCCTCCCTTCTCAATCTTTACAACTTCCATCAAGTTCGATTTTAAACCACCTCGTCTATAAACAAGTCTCTCTTTTTAGTACCAATTTCATAACCTCTCCCAGCAAAGACATTTTAATTTAACTTCAGCATTCAGCTTTTCCCAGATTTCTCTTTTAGAACAAGTTTTGCCAAATGAATCTGGGTTTTCAGAAAATGGGGTGGGCCATCACACTGTCTCACAATACGTGTTTTTACTCATATCCCAAGAGACAGGAGGGAGCTCCACAGGACACATGGAAAGTAATGAGAGGCAATAACCAATTATTATTACTATTTTTTCCAGTTTTCCCTGGAAATTATCCAGAAATATTACTTTCTTTCGTAAGAAGCCAATTCCACGAGAATTTTGCCATCAGCAAACTACTGAGAGATACACAGAGTGTTTTCTCTGAAATCTCCTCTCCTCAACAAAAGGTAGAAGGAGAACGAGCTCAGAGCAGCTGTGAATATCACAAAAAGCTTCTTGCAGCTACTCAAGCTGTTATGCAAGCTACAAAATGCTCTTCTCGCCTTCCCTTGACAAATCTGCCTGAGAACTGTTGCACACACCTTTGTGCCTGCACACACCAAGCCATGCCTTGTCTTACCCGCAGTAATTCCTCTGGGAGGTCTCCACCTTCGTTAATTCCACGGTTCATGGAGATGAACCTCTCCACAGTTGGTTTATCCCGTACGTTGTGGTTGTGCAGGCTAGTGTTCAACATGATGATGGCAAACGAAAGCACGTAGCACGTATCTGAAATCGGGGGGGGAAAAAATGGTTTGTCTACGTGTTGTGGCACCAACCTGCAACATTAACACAGAGCTCACCCTGACTGACACAGAAAAAGAAACAGGTAGTCAAGAAATCCTGAACGCTGTACATAAAAAGGCTCAAATCTTTCTTTAAACTGCTGAAGTAAGGCCTGAGGAGAAAAATGCTGCATTTCAAATTAAAAGCCAGTATGAGAATCCAAAAAATAAATTTTAAAAATTAACTCTATTAAATCGTTGCTACCACCCTAAATTAGCATTTCACTTAAAACACTGAAGTGTTGTTGGGCAAAATGTTCCCTGCGCGCAGACTGCCTAGATCATGTGGTAGATCCTATAATAAACTTGGTCAATCAGCCTCCTCCTACTCAGAGTATTTCCAAAGCTTTCTCCAAAGAGAAAGAACTGTCTCTTCAAAATAATATCTTGAATTGCATTTAGAAAGACTGAAAATGACACCGACTCAATTTCCTTGGCATACAGGAGGTAGCCAGTACTACTGGATAATATCAGAAGATGACAAAGGAAATCTTATCCTGCCTCTTGACATGGTTATGATTATAGCAAATTCTCCCAGAGTTCAAGTACAAGATTCTGTGTAAGAAGAAGCAGAATGGAAAACTCTCTGCTACACAGAGGAAAAATATTCATGCATTTTCAGCATTTTGTTTTTCAATATTCTCCTCTCTAGCTGTTGCAGACCTGATGTACATCAACCTTTTCCTACCCTATCTGTTCCTCAGATTAAGTGATAAACAGCAAACTGTGTGTGCTCATAACCAAACAGACCATCAATCCCCAGCATTTTGGGCAGTATCACAAAGTTTGGGTAGCTTTTTTGATTTGAGTATATAACTCAATGGGAAACTGAGGTGCATTTCTAACTGAGATCAATTATTGCTGAGCAGGCTGCTAAAGAGAATGGATGACTTTCCAAATACACTATAGTCACATATAGGAGGACTTGATACAGAGATAGTGAGGTATAAAGTCCTTATAAATGACAGAGGAGACCACCCAACCTATTGGTCTCTTCTGCCCTTAAACCCCTGAGAATCTTTCTTTTCCAAACCCTTGACAAAATCTTTGGTGACATTTCTGAAGTGTGTTTTATACTTTAATTGACTTAGATATATATTAATGCTGAAGTTTTATGAATGGAAATGCATTCTAACCATAAGCTTGCAGTGCCTGCATTGGACAGTCACATTTTCTCAGTTCTCAGAAACTTCTCATTTCACATATTATTTTAACCTGAATTTCCAAACTGGCCATTGTCTCCTTAAATCAGTTGTAGAAGAACACAGATACATTAATTTCTGTTTGGATCATATATGTACTTCAGAACCCCTGCTGTCTCCTGTGACTAACCTGTAGACTGGAAGACTCCTGGGTTACAAAGGCAATAACGTGAAGCAAAAGCTTCCATCATACGATCAATTTTTTGAGCCTCTCCTGGGAGTCTGAAGCTCCACAGAAACTGCCTACAGAAGGGAAGGATAGTTGTTACACATTCCAGTATTTACATGTTAAGCATATATTACTAACAATCCGAAACAAACAACAAAATAAATCAGCACCGTCTATATAGAATGTCCTAGAAATATGTTCTCAATCTCTCAACAGACAAGTCAGGAGCTACTATAAAGCAACATGCACAGATGGCTAGCCCAGAAATTCAGCCAGCAACACTGCATGCTATCAGGCAAGATAATATGGCAGTTCATATTCTGAGGCTCTCTCTTTTTTCCAGACTAGTAAACAATTTTCTGTATGCATCCCATTTTTGCCATGAGAATGCTATGGGAGGAAAAAAAAAAAAAAGAGTTCAATCCTCCCTGGGTTTCCTGGCTACAAAAAGCAATGAATAGTCAGCTAGACTTTACTTACAATGTAAAAAGACACATTACACAAAATATTTCTGGTAGGGGAGAGAAACATGGAATACAAAAAGACTTCACATCTTTACTGAAACTCATCAAAACCATTTTAAAAATAGTAACAACAGCAAGAAAACCTCAGTGCTTAGAGAGATGCTGCCTGTCTAAGTTCACCCTACAAGACTCAGACCTAGGGCTTAAGAATAATGACTTCTGTTAAGATTTCAGTAATTTTATAATATGTGCAGCAGATCTGCATCAGGAACTGGAATACAGAGTTTACTTTTGTGGTTGACTGTTTCTACATCTAGGTACACTGGAATGCATACAGGACAGAAGTCTTGACAAATTTACTTTTGGCACACTGTGGTACTGAAAAGTTCCAACAGATTTCATCATTTATTCTTTTATCTCTTGGCAAAAAAATTATCTGAATTAAACCAGGGTCTGAACCAGCAAAGTTACATGCTCTGCCATGCAAAACAAGTCCTCACTATTCCCTGTACACTGGATGCCAATATAAGAACAGTTTATTCCTGTCTTCATCAGTTTTTATTTTAGGGCATTGTATTAAAGTGTCACAGGCCATCTTTAGTTTGTCAGCTCTAGATACTCTTTTACTCACCTCGTGCAATGTTCCAGACCACGAATTTTGTAAGCTACCAAAATACAAACATTTAATAGTAGCAGCTGCTAAGGAAGAATAAATTCAAACCTAACGTTAAATTGGGTAACAGGGACAGGAATACGAAGCCTCCCAGACAAGCTTCAGCAGCCACAGAAAAGGCTTCCTTGGCTCAAATCTCAGGCAGCTCAAGTTATCATCACCACATCACTCGACCATAGCAAAGCTGTTCTGACTCCACATCACAAGGCACTGCACCAGAAACAAGGATCACACGGACATTCCCATTTATCCGGTGTCAGGAGGGAGTCACTTGCGGCAACAAAACAGGCAGAACTGTCTGAGTCAACTTAATTTGCTCGATCTGTTACGGATTTTCACGGAGAGGAGAAGGGACCTCACAAGGTCACTGTGTGCAAGCAGCCCAGAGCAATCAAGTGAATCGTTCATTCAGCAAGGGGAGAAAAAAACATACTGAGATATCACACTTTCTTTCACATGACAAGTGGGAAACTCTGAGGGAAGTACAAGGAAATGGCTTGTTTCAAAGTTTATCTCTTTGCAACTGAACATCATCACTGATTACGGCCAGGGGATTTCTCCCCCTCCCTGCCCAGAGGGACAAGTTGAGGTGGAAGAAAAGGAGGAAGAAAAAATTACCTGTTTAAGTAAAGAGTTTGTTCCTTTTTTAACCTATCTCTGTGCTAAGATTTAAAACAGATATTCAAATGTCCACACAACAGGAACACCAAGGAGTTACAACCATGTTTTAGTTGCTTGTATTTGTCTGAAATAATCAGGTTGTCACCCCCAAGGACAGCACACACACAAGCCATGGGAAGGGTTAAACAGAGCTGTCTCTGCTCAGTTGCACAGTAATGCTCAGTGCAGTTGTGCTGAGCTGTAGAGCAGCTTTCTGACCAATAAATCAACATAGTGACTCATATGAACATGCAATTTGATAAAGGAAGCTCAGGTCAAAAACCAGAAAGAATTTACTCACCTTAAGGCTTGTACAAGATTGAGATCAGCGAACTCATGGAGTTCAACAAAAGCCTGAAGAACTTTAATATTAAATTCATCTCTGCGAAAAACAAAAAAAGGGAAGAGACAATCACAATTCTGAACTTTAAAGACTTGTTAGTTATCTCTATTTGCTTCTGAGAATAAGCAAGGAAATAAACAATCATACTGATAAAATCAAGCCCTCAGAAATAGTCTACACATTTATTTGAGAGGTATTTTAATATTCAACACTAGTATTTTGCCCATTTTTGCTTGTAGGTCAACAAGAGCCAGCGCACTGAAACTGATTTTATAACTGCTTATATGAATTACCCCAAAATGGCCTGGCTTTCTTTGTTTCACATCTATTATTACTGCACCTGCCTTGATGTAGGATGATACCCAACAAATGTATTTGGTAAATGCTTTTGCAGAAAGAATTCATTCATTGTGTCATGAACTCTTAAACAATGGTCAATGGAAAATTCTATCTCCATAAAGCACATGAAAAACAAACTATCCTTTTCCCCCTCTAAGAACAGAAAATATTAAAGCAATATCTTAATTTACATACAAAGACAGGGCACAAAAACACTTCAACTGATTGTATCCAGGAAAAAGAACAGCTTTTGAAAAGAGCTACTTAGTGTGTACCGTATTCTTATTCCATTCTCAAAAATTGTTACAATGAAAGTTTACTAAAATCAGAATAGGTTTTGAACGAGCTTCCTCTCAACCCATCTTTTACATTTCTGTGTAAATCACAAGTCAAATGATGCTCTGTTTGATACAAAGGTGCTTAAATGCAAAAGGCACATTTAAACATTAATGAACACAAAACTGTTTGGATGGAGACAGAGCTTAGCCTGCAAAATCACTGAGTTCCTGTGCCAGAAGCACAAAGGTTTCTAATCCTCAGGGTGTGCTTCGAATACATCACCAAGACAGAATGTTGCATATCAGCCTCCACCCGAAAATAGAAAGGTGTGCACCCCCAAGAATTATCTGTTGCATTACTGACTAACTGCATAGTCAGACTAACCTGTAACACTCACCAGCAAATACCTTAAAGCCAACTATCCATTCATTGGGATGTTCCCACATTGTTTACAGAAAAACACACCAGCTCTGCCAAGCAAATCAAAGCCACTCTCGGCAAATTCAGCAATGCACAATCCCACTGTGCGACTGCTTTCCAGTGAAGTGGCATCACAGTGTAACAAAAAAGCAGCCACGGGGTGCTACTGAGCAAAAGATTGACTTTGTTTATATGTTTGTGATACCTGTGCTGGGTACACCTCCAGCCAAATAACACGAAAGGTCTAGGAATCCACTTAAAAATGTAAGTGAATGTACAGGATGTAATTCATCCCTTATTTACTGTAACTTTTTAGGTGTTATATCATTCCATTTTACCATTCACTTTTTTCAGTTTGCTGCGCGCTATAAAAGTCAGTAATTTAAAATATACCTCTTTATGGCAGAATGTTATACAAATATTTCATTCTGTTGACTACCCTGGTCTTGTCTTCAGCTATATTTAGCTAGAATGCAGAACTAATTCATGACGGGCCCCGGAGAGGGAGTGGCAAAGTAAAAGAGAACGTCCTCAGACTCCAAATGCCTTGACAAAAGTTAGTGTGTAACTCAGCAAAGGCTCATCTCTGAAATGCTCTGCCATTCGCACAGCACAAACCACTTGAGAGCCTGTTTCTGAGGGAGTCACAAAGGCAAAACTAGCAGCTTAAGACACCTCAATTGTCACATTTTATTTTATCTCAGGGTATTTATTTCACCCCAGGACCTAAAGGCTTAATATATTCTTTTCAGAGAAACATGAATAAAAATTATTAGGATTCTAGGACATTAATGTTGCAGCTCAACGGAGTGTGATGAACCAATTCCCCACTCCAGACACAGCTACCTTGAAATTTCCATACACAGTCCTGATAATCAGATTGTCATCTCTTCACTGCCACCCCCTTACTAATTCATCTATGTGAAGAGAAAAAAATAGAAAGAAATACCATTTGCTTTCCCATTACCATGTCAATACTCCACCCTTCACAGAAATGAAGAAACACACAAAAACTCAATTTATGTAGACTGACTGGATACATTGAATAAAAGCTCCTTTTAAAGCAGAAGATAATTTTAAAATTTCTTTTTGATTTCAACTGCTCCTTAAAATGGACAGACTGCTTCTGCCTCGTGGCAAAATAGGAGCAAGTGTGTCAGCTCTTTTCATTTCTCCCTTATTCTCCAGTTCATAGATCTATACAAAATATCCTGATTGAATTTGCTGTTCAGTGTGACCACTAAATTTGCTGGTATGTACGTCTCAAAAAACTCAGAAGATAAAACTGAACTGCATATTCAGTACTAAGGAAGGCTGCCCTGTGTTGTCAGATTGGACCACAGTGCTATCCACCACCCCTGCCAGGAAAGCAGCAGAACGAGCAACAACTTCTTAAATTTTAAATGTGCACTCACTTAAAAGAAAAATAAATCACACAAATATTATTAATGATTCCACTGAGCTTGGACATACTGGCAAGACCTTTCTGCATGAGCACAGGGTTCTGGGAATGGGGCTAGAAAAACTGGAAGTGTTTCAGAAGATGATGCCAAGGTGCAGCTCTCAGAAGAGAACACAGATTGCCTTATACAGGCCTTGTTACAGTTTTGCAATTATGGACATTAACATCTAAATGATTTTATAGTACTGACTGCCCAAATATTCAAGAGAAGCAGCACAATTCTGCTGTATAAAAATTGCTGACATATCTACATATTCTGTATAGAGACTCCACAGTGAAGATCTATTTTCAAAAGATATGTCTTACAGTAAAAACTTCCATTAAACCTAAATGTCAAGAGGAAATTGCTGAGCACAAACCGAGCTGTTGATGCTGTAAAGCAGACTGGGGTGTCTCAAAAAGAGATCTGCCACAACACATCCCCACAGGAGTTTATCCTAAATGAGTCAACTGCTAAACCTCCACAACTGGCACCTGAACATGTGCCAGCACGACACACACACACTCCAACCCACCCTGCACTGCCTGTCTCTCGGCTGCCTTTTCCAAAATCAATTCCTGGGTTGCACAGCAATGGAATTAATTTGCATCCTGGCTGTGTTTTGCAACAGTTGCATTAATATCCATGCTGCATGTTCCTCGTACTAAGATTGATAAAGATCCGGTGCAGCTGCCCTTTGAGACGCCTCACGGGAAGTCTGTGTGCAGGGGAGAGGACAACACTAAACATGATAACAACTACTGTCTCAGGGACTACCCATTTTAATAAGTGACTTCTTTACTGTCTTGACTATTACTGATTGTCAATTGCTCTTCTCTGGGCACAGCACCAAGAGGTACCAGAACTGGTGCAATACAACTCTCAGGCATTCCAAAAGCTTAGGGTGTTAATTCTGCACTATAGCCAAATTTCTCAAAATAATAAATTACAGATAATTCAGCATCATCCCACAGTGTAGCCATTTAAAACCAACAACCTAACAGGAAAAAAGCCCCATCACAATGCTGTAGCAGTTTCACATCCCACTGTAGCTTCTATAAAGTAGTTGAGCAACTCTCTCATGCAGCCTGTGAAGGGAAGGTAACTACCCCAAACCTGTAAATATGCTCTGTAAACTCAAGAACAAAGATTCAATATTTCTCTTTTACCTTTCACCGAGGTAATCTCCAATTACCGTTTTATTTAATCCTTCTCCTTTATAAAGGAACTGTGCAATGTCTTCTGCAGTGTTCTGCAGGAGGTCATTTTCTATCAGGAACTGTATTCCCTAGGAAGAACAAGTCCAGAGGAAAAGGAATGTTATGTTTTCTTCCACAAGCATTTATGTAAATATCACTCATAACATTTGGTATTAATGTACTTTACACAGACACATACGTAGCACATTGAGAATCACATTAACCTACAGATTTTTATGTTTATAAATGAAATGGCAAACAAATGTTTTTCAGTTATATGAGCAGCATATAGTACTGGTTTAAAGATGCAAAATGAGAACACATTTTTAGGGTTAGAAGTACTAGGTGGCAGTTTGAATCCCTCAATGACAGAAAGATCAAATATTAACTGAATAATGATTCCATGTTGGTCTTTGGAGTCACTGTGTGAGCTGGCCCTTGCAGAAATGTCTGCAGAAACGTAATCTGCAAAATCATATAATGAAGAGGTACGTGGAAACAACTTAATTACCACCGTGACACGAAATAAAGCATCGGCTACAATCTACAAACTGCAGCCCAACACATCAAGCCACTACTTGCCGTAGAAGTCACAGCTGAAGATCCCGAAACCGGTTTAAAGAAGTTTCTGCTGACTCCGGGACTATCAGAGGGTTCTGGCTGGGCTGGGACTGAACTATTCACAAAGGACTTGAGCTCCACCAGGCACAGACTGCTCAAGGACCAGCCAAGCTTCTACCATGGAGCTTCTAACGGAAGGCAGGGGGAGAGTCTTACCCTGTCCCTCAGAGGGAACTTGGTAAAGCCCCTGGACTCACTCCTGTGCCTCCATAAATTACTGCCCTACGCCTGGCACGCCCTGGGGCAGCCCAGGGAACTTTCTGCAAAGTGGCAAAGAAAGGAGACTGAGGGTTATATAAAGATTATGTAAAGGATGGAAGGGATGTTGTTCCAGCACTCAGCGGGTCATGAAGAGAAAACCAATTTCTTTTCCCCCCAGAGATGTTGCTATTCCTGTTGATTTCTTAAAACTGTTAACAGCCTGCTAGTGGAACGCAGAAATGGGAACTGTAAGGAACCTTAATATCTTGGATTCCAAATATGTACAAAGGAAGTTAAGAAGATATTGCTAATACGTTCACCTACAATATTTCAGAATTATCAGAATTTTTTCAATTTCTGCAAGTGAAATGTATTTCTTTTTTATTTCATTACAATGGAAAAAATTCCATTATTTTTTGATATAGCAGAGGTGGCCTTCTAGTGACATTCAAAACAGTAATTATCTTTCTGTTTGGTTAATTCTAGCTTTTGATAATGAAATGATTACCTGCCTGACAAAAAAATAGTCAATTTTCTGGCCTAATTTAACAAAGAAAATGAGCCATGATGTTATAATGCTTGAAGCTTTCTTTAGAAAGTCTGGAATGCAATTCTCTCAGAACAATTTTATCATCATCTGAAAATTTCAATGCCAGGCTGCTTCTCTGACAACTTAATATTTTGATAAGTCATTTCACAACAGACATGATTTCTTTGCAAAGAATGTATCTATTTTATCTCGAAGAAGAAACAGCTGAGCTTCCCATGAAATTGATCCCTACAAAGCTTATTTGATAACTAAATATTTATACAATATTTGACTACAAAACATAGTGGTTTTTCCCATACCAAGTTATCCAAAAAGCTCTGTCAACCAACAGAGAACCTTCCCTGTAGCAACACCAGGAACAGCAGATTCCCTTGTCCAACACCTGGACCATATAATTCACGCTTAGTATAAATAGACTGACCTGAATAGTTTTCTTAAAGTTGTACAAGTTACTGATAATGGACACGACAAGAAGCATGGAACAAAGTTTCTGTGCATGGAAGCAGAAACCTTAACTCACCGCAAAAATCAATTTTTTAATTTTTTTTTTAATTATTCTCAAGATGTCAAAGAACGAGAAGTCAAACAGTCAGGAAAAGGAATCTGTCTGGGACAACAACTCCAGCGTCTGGAATAAATGGCAAAATAGGCCAGCCAAGCCCCCACCACCTCCTATGCTATCTTTTGTCTTGATGCAAATTTTATTCTCTAGACTGACAGGAGACAAGAGACAGCTGCACTAATTTAACTTCCCCACACAAAACTCGTGCCTACAGAAACATTCACTGTTCACTACAAATATTGCACAGATTTAAGTCAACGCAACGAGATCTGCTTTGAGTTTCATCGCTTTCATGGTAACTTCGTTACAAACTGTGCAGCTATTTAAACCCAGCCTTTGTCACAGAGGATTCACTTCCTGGGCTCAGCACAGGCAGTACTGCACATTTCAGGCACAGCTTTACGTCTCCGCACAGGGATTCTTGAAGCGTTTCGCAAACTTTACCATTACAGCCCATCCCACCCGAGCTGAGCAAACCCAAGCACCAAAGTATGTGATAATACATGATGTAACTGCATTAAACACTGTTTTCAGAGCTTCTTTCAGAGGGAGGAAAGGGAGAACTGCTCTACACACGCACCAGAACACGTAAAGATCTTCAAACAGAAAGTGGTAAAGGAAAATTCCCTCACTGTGTTCCTGCTAATATGAAAACAAGAGAACTCTGCTACTTGGTTTTAAAGGAGAAAACTGGGATTCAGCACAAGTATTATTACCCCGGTTCTTTGGCATTCCTGACTCCAGAAACCCATCTTCCCTCCCATTTATGAATGAAAGACATCCTCTTTCCAATGAACCCCAGTGAGTTTTCCCAACATCAGGACTTAAATTTTTCTCTAACTTAAAGCAGGATCTGCAAACACCACGATGACCCAGCTCCTGCAGGCCACCACTGATCCACAGACATTATTAAGAAATTACTACTCTAAGTCTGTTTACCACATTTAAATTATGTTACAGTAGCAATGTGGCCACAGCATCTATTTATAGAAATAATTTCAGCCAGCGAGAACAGTAACAGAAAAGAGTTAACGCTGGAATGGGAGCATCTGACATCATCCTGTGACTTTGCCACAAACTTCTAGGCCATGAAAGAGCTGGAGGACAACAAACTATCAGGATATCTGGGGGTGTTCTGCCCTCAACAGAAGTCAGGCAGTCAACAAAATGGAAAACAAAAATAAAAGACATTGCCAGCAGTTTAAAAAAGGCTCTTTATAAAACACTTGAGAGTTTCTGGCAAACTGAAAACATCCTGAAGGACAGAAGCCATCACTGTACTTGGAACATTTCAGAAAAGCCACCAAAATGTAACTGAATTCAATATCATTGGAAAGAAAACGTGTCAAGAACACGGAGAAACAAATGTTAAATGATTTCCAAAAAGACAAACTCAAAATGGAATCTCAAACAACAGAAGACAATACAACAAAGCAAGGAAGATAAAAAGTGAAAAGAGTAAAGACTAGAAGTCAAATATGTCAAAGCAGCTCTTTTAAGTGTATCAGGAGGGTCTGTAAGAAAATGTACAGGTCCCCAAATTGTTCAGAAAATTAACAATTATTTAAGAAACATAGAGGCACTCCAGAGAAATGAACGACTTTGTTTCTTGGGTAATGCACAACATATTTCTTGAAACTGGTAACCAAGTTCCTGCCTGCAGGGGTTTGTACAAGTCAGATGGGTACACAACCATATGTATACATACAGACAAACATAGAGGTGTTAATACATGCCTTTTTCACAAACAGAATGTAGATATGCAAATACAGTCTGCAGGAGAACAAATTAAAAAAACATGGTAAGGGTGTTTTGGAAGAAAAAAAACAGGCGAGCCTTAAAAAAAATAAAAATGTATGGTCTCACTAATAACAAAACACCACAGTTTTTTAATTCCATGTGACATATGAAGGGAGAACACCTCTATCAGGTACAAAGCAAGCCAGCTCAATCACTACCTGGTATATTTGATTGGTGATAAGTAAACCTCCATTATCAAAAAAGGTTTGCTTAAGTGTAAAGAGCACATGACCAGCAAATGAACTCCAGCTCCCGATTTAACCCTCTGCTCATGCTGTTACAGGACGTGCAAATGAGGCCTCAGAACTCACATTATGAGAAATGGCTCTTAAGAGAAACGTGAATGAATCTGTCACAGATCATATAACAAGCAAAAACTGACTCCTGACAAGTGGGGGAAAAAAATGCTCTACCTTCTTAGGGTCCATGTTGAATTTCTTCCTCCCCATGGCTATTTGCTTATTTCTTTGTGTAGTTTTGCTGCATAAGGAGGAAAAGAAGAAACAGCAAGCTGTTATCAGTTGCTCTTTTACTAAAACAACTTCTAGATAAATTTTAATTTGTATTTTTGGCTACTTTGTGATAAAAACAAGACATTCACTTTTTATGGGGGGGGGAAATTATGTTACTATTTTCAATTCCTTCAAAGGATTGCAGCTTCAGAGAACTATGTCCTGATCAACCGGACAGTCTAAAATATTACACTCTATCCAACATATTATCTATCCAAATGAACAAAACACCTGCATATAACAAAGTCAGGCTTTAGAGACTTTATAACTGACTAAATAAAGGTGATCCAATGTTTGTTTAGCATGAGAAAGCTAATTTCATTTGCTATTCCTGGAAGACCTGCTCCAATGTCTTAACCATGTCCAGACGTTGGCGTTGCTTACCTTTCTTCTGCACTAGTCAGATTATCAATTTCAGTCATAACCTCAGCAATTTCAAATTTCAATCTCTGTCAAAAGAAGGAAGGACAATACATTAACTCACATTAAAGCACCTTTTGAAACCATCAGTCATATAATAATATGATCAGTTAGGGTTTCTTTTCTCACACTTGCTAGTTACCTGAAGAAAAGTGATGAATCTTAGGGCTTCCTTAGATATTTCAATATTTTACCACAACTGAATACATGGATCTGACCTCCCAGCGTGTGCTTCTGTCAGAGCACAAAGGCCAAATTGTCATTACAAGCTTTCTTTACCCAGATTCCTCACTCCTATTCTGGATGCAAATCTGTTGTTTAAGGAGTTGTTGGCTACACAAATCAAATCTGTACATGTGTCACTTCAGGAGTCACCATTTGTAAAAGCACACACATGACACACAAGTCCTAGTCACTACCAGTAATATTTCGCTTAAGCCATTTATATGCTTTTACAACCATCACCTGTAATTCATATCTAGTCCTGTAACTTAATGTACTGAAGCAGTCTTCCAAGGATCTCTCCAGAAAAATCAATTACCTCAATATCATCAATCAGTTCTTTTTTCCTGCGACGAATATTTAAAAGCTCTTCCCTTTCTTCTATGGAGAGGTCATCAGGCACTGCAACAGAGCAAAATGAACAGGGTTTGAGCATTTGCAAACATACCTCATCACAGAAAACTTAATAAACTGATTAAGAAAAATAAGTTTACATGAATCATCAGAACATTTTTTTTTTTTTCTAGCTGGGATCACTATAAGGGAAAAACCAAACCAAACCAACAAACCCACAAATGAAAGCCAAACCTAATTTATTGGTAATCTACAAAAGTCTTAAGTAAGGTAATTGAATGAATGACTGTGGACAGAATCTATCTTTCAAAAGACAGACAGACAATGAAAGGAATCTTGTTATCATACAATGTGGTAAGATTTGGCTCTACAGCTTAATTGCCAAAGTCAAGTCTGCTATAACTCCTATTATACCAGTAACAGACCAAAATTCTTCATGTAAATGAATTATAACTCCAAAGGCATGACTGTCTTTCAGAGAAAAAAGTCAAAGAATATTTAGTGCTATACACAAGATGTGTATCCTGTGCTGAGATCAAACACCAAAAGTTATTTGCACAAACCCTTTGCTTTTCTCGAGCCACCAGATGTTCCTCAGCAAGAAACTTCTTTGGCCAGAGTTTTCTCCTGCTCCTTTGTACAGCACTGGACACCAACCACAAATATTCACCTCCTGTGCAATGATCCTACAATAACAGTTTCAATGCTTTCTTGGAAATAGCTCGTTAATTATAGAACAGCTTCCCCTTCCAGCTCAGTAAAATGGAACAACAAAAATAATTAATAAGGTTTTTAAATGGTTCTGTCCCAACAGCAACACACACCAAGTGTGGTCATTTGGGATGGCCAAAGCCACTGCTTTATGTCCTATACATATTTAACAGGTTGTGGCAAGAGGACTACAAAAAAAAGGTTCAGCTTGAGAGGAGAGTTTTAAAAGCCACATTTGAAACACAGCTTCTGTTCAAATCTTACTAATGAAATATATTGATTATTTCAACATCCAGCAGTTGGGCTCCTTTCCTTTTAGCATCCGAACCAGAACATAAAATCCAAATGGCGACAGACCTTGTTAGACGTGAAGTAATTACAGCAAATGATCTCATTTAACTCCTCCAGATACAAACATGATTAAATTACTTCCAGTTTAGGAAATGACAGTCTTCTGTTGAACGAATACCAGACTGCAGCATGTTTACCTGCTTTTTCTTTTCATCTCGTCAGAAATCTACCCACTCCTAAAAATTCCTTGCATGCAAATAGTGCTAAGAGTCTTTTCACATCAAACCTTATAAATACACATTCCCACATCACATCTTTGTGCTACATGTATGTTCTAAGATCTCAAAGCATCAAAGCTCAAGGGATTTTGTGACTGTGCACATGCTATGTACATTCACACACCACAAATATTCCAAATAGTTAACTGAGGACTGACAACAAAAACTAATTGAGACTGTTACCCAATGTTGATTATAAAAAAGGCAAACTGCATATAATCAATAATATCCTTAATGCATTTTTGCAGTACTGTAGGTGAAATTACATTAAAGTTTTGCAATACCAGTATTAGTAAGAGTTCTTCATCTTTTAAATTTTTGCCACAGCAAGACATTTTGGTAACTCTTGTCCTTCACTGGCAACTGAGAATACTAATAAGAATCTAAACAGAAAATAATTTTATCCATTAAATATTTAGATTTCATGGATGGTGCTTGCTTTTTCTTCAAGTTGAGTTACAAAACCTCTGGATTAGCCACTACCACAAACCCTTCTCAAAGCTGCACATCAGTGAGTGGCACTGCAGTTTCTTCTCCATTACTCTACTGTGCAGTTAAGACTCCTTGGGACAGGTTTAGAATATCTGGAAAAAGCGAAATTGCTTTTTGGAATCAACATGAAATTGTGACAGTTTTCTATGCTCAAGCAACCCACCAAAAAAAAGAAATCAAACTCCTCAGTCCTTTTTCTACAGCACCCAGACACCGTCTGCTGTGTTTTCCTCTCCTCTGATCACAGCCACAGCCCAGACAACCCTCCCTGGGTAATTAATGCTGCTGTTAGACAAAAAGGGAATAAACTAAATGGAGTCAGACTGCCTTCTGCATTAGGAAATAACATCAAGTACCTATCTGCCAGATGCAGGACAAGGAGTCTGCTGGAAAAGAGGATTCTGCGCTTGCAGGGCACGTAGATAAAACTGCACATTAATGCAACATCTTTAAGTAATGGTATTAATATCAGAGCCAAAAGATTCCAGTGTCTTTTGATAAGAATAGAAGAATCAGGATATAACTGAGTGGGAGTTACAGTGCTGCTCAGCTTCCAAAAACTATTGGTATAGGCAATATTTTCCTTCCCCTCACACTACCAGCACAGAGAAGGGGTGGTGACTCCTCGGAGCCCTGTCCTGCAGTCACCACAAACGGGCCTGTGTGAAGATGTTTGCCTCATTCTCATTCTTGTGTATGACCACTGCCTCCCTTCTCCATTGCGGTGCTCATGCTGTGAGAAATCGTATCAGGGGGAAGATGAAGGCACCAAGAAAAAGGTTCTTTAAGGACTGCTCGTGGCATTCCAGCCTGGAACTGCCGAGGCTGAAGGTGTTTGCTCAGGAGGCTCCGTGGCTTTACATCCATTGTCCCTGTTGTTTGGACTCCGTGTCTTAAAAAAAATTAAAAATTAACAGTATTTCTATATTTCTATGAAGGCTTTTGAAATATTAACACTGAAGGACAATGTGCATTGGAACATCTTTACAGTCCTAATATTGCAGGTCCATGGCAAGGACTGGGGAGACTCTCCCATAAGCCACCCTTTGGCCTCCAGCAGCAAGAACATTTCTGCTGTTTCAGCCTGGGGTTCACATAATCCTCCACACAGAAGAGCTCACAGAGCACATATTTGTTCTGTAAAGAAAATTTTGGAGCTGTCCCATCTGAGTCATTTCTATTTTTTCGGTGTTTCACCAATCTAAACACAAAGTAGACAGGATGGGAGGAGTCAGCATGAACATTTAAATACTAAAAAAGAACAAAAAGCATTTCAGTACAGTGAACAAACTGCAGCCTCAGCATCCTTTCATTATATCTTCCAATCTCTAAATAAAGACAATGTGCTTAAGTCAGTCATTTCTGTGAAAACCTTTTCACTTACAAGGAAAGTGTTTCCTTTTTCTAAAACTTCAGCTATGACCAAATAGAAAGTCAGCATACCTACTGATATTTTTTTTGCAAGGAGCAAAGTTGTTGAAAGTATAAATTACATTCTTGGCCAAGTAGAAAGAAACAGAAACACCAACAACCATATCAATCAGTGTATTGTCCACCAGTTGTGATACCACTTTGTTAAATAATTTTCCACTATGGGCAGCCCAAGTACTATCCACAGAAGAGCATTACCCCACAACTCTCAATATGAAGCATTTTTGAGCAAGGCACCTTAAAAAAAGGCTTTTACAGATTGAGAAAAAACTGCAACAGATCAGCTGGCAAAGAGAATTCCCACAGGTTAGTGAAAACGAGGAACAAACCCCATAACAGAAGACAAAGCTAGTACTTTCCAAGTCCTGATATCTTCACCTTTTTCAGGAGTGAAATAATTTTCCAGGTCTCCAGTGGTACTGCACGAACCAAAACTCCCGAGTTCAACTTCACTTCAGCCTTTTGACTGTCAGTCACCAACCGAAGCAACCTCACCCAACCCCTTCAACTGACTCCAGAGTTCAGCCTCTCAAGAGGACACTGTGAAAGCTCCACAGCCAACAGAAAGCAAACATCCCACAATATCTAACGACAGACAAAACACTAATTCTGTAACCCTACTTATGAAGCAACACAACTGCCTGACTCTCGTTGCCCAACTAACTTTCTGGTTTCATAAAGATAAATATTTTCCTTCTTGTGTGTCAGTCCCAAATTGGTGGTCCTCGGTATTTGCATTCCAAGCAAAGAACAATTAAATGGAATTTCATTTTGCTGCAGTTGAAACATCTTGCAAGTGTAAAGATATTTGCACAATGCAAGGCTTAAAACTAAACAAACTTGTCCTCGCCCATGCACAGAACGGGGAGACATGTTTCTTCTGGCCTTTAAAATAATATACATCCATCTCTGAGAACAGATCTGATTGTCTCAGGACATTTGCCTCAACGGATATTCTCAGGCTATCTCTCTTCCTTTCCCCCCTACATGCTCCCTTTTTTTTAAGCTTAATTATAGGAATGTTTTCCAGCTTTCAGACAAGATGTATAAACAGTGCTGCGACCACTTGTGGCTATTAAAAATTCCATACAAGTTTTCGTAGGAGGACATCCTTCTGAATGGATTCACTTCACAGTGCAGAAACAAACTACATCTGCACTAAATTCAATCAGCAAAACCAGCTGGATTTGGTTGCTTCCTTCTTTTTAACTCCCTTATTCGTCAATCTTTGCTATTAAGTCACTGCTGAGCACGTTCCAGCATAGGAGCACAATCACACTTTCATTAAGAGGGGGAAATAATCCTCTACACAACATCCTTTCACACACAAGAAAATTACCAGTTGGTGGTAGGAGGAATTTAGGGCAGAATTCATGGCTTGCAGAGTTATTTGGCGTTTTCAGTCACGAGGGACTCTGTGGCCAGAAAGCACATTCAGTGGCCAAACCCTGCGGAGAACCTCCAACGCACACCCAACCTTCTCATTGTTTAGCTGCTGGAAACCACCACACCAGCACAAGATGTTCCTGAAAACATTCTTCACGCTGGGATAAGGAGATACTCTGCAGGCAAGTTATAGTTAAGATATTATCCTTTTGGGCTTCTAATAATATGGGGGGGCCAACCCTAACAATATTAATCCTGTTACCACATAAAAATACATTTTCAGGAATTTAGAGGAAATAGTTTCCTTGTGGCCTGCTAAACCTTTGAGATTTTTTTTTTTTACTTCCACTGCACAGTAGATTTATTATATCAGTGATGCACATTTGTGGGGGCTTTTTTTTAAGAGCAAACAAAAGCATAAAAAATTGGAAATATGAAATACATTTTTATTCTAGACAGAAAAGGTCCAGCAGCGTTAACTGCACCACCAAGTGTGAAATCATCTCTTGTAAAAAAAAAAAAACAACCAAACCACAACAAACAGTATTTATTATAATCCATAAGAATTACTTCAAACAAGGCAAGATTATGTTTTTGTCCTGGTCAGAAATAGCCATACATAATTTAATTAGTGTTAACATCTCTAGTCAAGCAGAAAGTAGGCAATTGCAAAACTGAGCAAAATCAGGGTCGAGATAACACCGAACTGGAGGGAAGGGAAAAAATCCAATGCACACATTTTACCTGCCTCCCCAAAAGCACCTGATTTCAGGTGTCACGCGAGGCAGGCCCTGCCAGGGTACCTGCGAATTTGCTGCTGTCTCTGGAGTACAAAGCGAAGAGGAGTTTGCAGCAGCAGGAGCAACAGCAGCATATGTGTCTTTACAAACTGTGTGTGCAGAGAACATGAGCAACAACAGCTGTGCAGGGAAGGAGGGAGGATAAAGGCTTCCCAAAGCTCTCGCATCAGCTGCTAATCCTCGCTGCTGGCGATGAGCTGCCCTTCTTAACGGCACCAAAGCACAAAGAGGTGCTTTGCAGCAACTTCCACGTCTTCACCTGGCACACAGATGTACCCACAGAAACCCGAGAGGCACCTCCCTTGCTTTCTAGCTCCTAATTAGGCCACTGCCACAGATACTGGCCATTAGAAAGCAGGGTGTGTTTCAGTTAATGAGTATTTCTTTTTTACAGTCGATGCCCTGTTGTTTTCATGAACAGGCAGGGCTGAGGGTCACGATTACATTATATTCGCCTCCTTTATTTCAATAATGTGTTTTATTTCACCATTTTATGTATTTCCATTAGGAAACCAAATGTTTTGCAACAACTCAATAAAAGAACCACTTCTAAGCAAATAAAGGAGCATCGCTTGGGGAGAAAGAAGAAAAACCACACAGGGACAAGCTCTGAGCGAGATTCCACAGGTAATGGTTGGTACCAGCTCCTCTATGTTTCTGGATTGTTTTGCTACTTTATGCTACTTCATGTGTTTTTTCTGACTTTGTTTTTGCCTCAGCTTAGCAGGACAAATGGTTTCACCAAGGGACCACAGAATTGCCAAGACAACACAACAGGCACAGCAGAAACACCCCGGCAGCAGGGAGGTACAGGGGACAGCAACCCCCCGACATCAGCCAGCCCTATAACGAGCTGAGCTCAGCCCCCAAACCCCACCCGTACACGCTGTATTCTCTACATCCTAAAAGTAGTTCAACCTGATATTAAAAATAGATAAGCATGGATTTCCTTTTAGAAGCATTTTTCCTTTGAAGTCGCTCTACTCTTGCTTCAAGATTCAGAAGATGCTTCTAGGCCAACTTTTCTTTCTGAAATATGTAAATACAAATTACTGAATATGAAAAGAAAGCTCAGTTTAACTTAACATTCTAAGTCTCTTACCCAAATACATTAATACTTGCATTAATAATATAAAGTGTTAAAATATGCATGGCCATGCATATTTAAAAAGTGCAGAAAAATTTTATGCCAGCTAATGTGGAAATTAAAAAGGGAGCTGCTGGCCACACTGCAGTGTTTGGGAAAGGGCTAGAACAGATTAGCACAGATACAGCAAATACTATCCAATATAACATGTGCCTTCATCAGCATCAGTTACCAGTTACTATTCAGGAATTCTGGTGAATCACCATTCTGATTTCAGGGTCACAGCCACACACTGTCACACTATCACATCCCCACATCACGGTCCTCTTTCAACACGGAAAACAGTAACATCCAAGTAATGTGGGACAAATGCAATGCAGGGAAGTGCCAAGCACTGTAAGTAAAAATGCACAGTCTTGCCTTGTCCTGCTTGTTTAGGCACAGTGGGGCATTTATATTGCCTTCAAATTTTCTTACTCTGCTTTCAGCTTTTTAACAAAATGACTGCACTTGGATTTTTTCTTTTTTCTGCACAGCAAATTACGGGGAGGGGTGATCAGAATCAGCTTTGTGTAGTAATACCATCGCTATAAATACAGATATCATCCTTCCAAAAATAAGAGGCCTCAAGCCTTTCCTTTACACGGCATCAGATCAACAAAACACTGTCAAACAGAAACAAATTATTTTTCCTCCCTCCTCAGTATGTATGCTGCAAGGCAGAGGCTCACAGATAAATGATTTTGGGAGAGCTCAGTAATAATCTTCTCTCTGTGGAGTGTCCGTATGTGCAAAACTGGAGAAACAAATGGGGAGCTTATGTAGTGCTTGAGCTGAAATCAAGCACATTTTCTCTAATGTTTGCATTTGAAAGCCTTTGCTTATAGTATACTACATTACAGTTTGCATTGACCCAAATTTAGTCTTTATAGAGCGAAAGTCTATGGATTCTGAATTGCTTTTGTACAGTTTTATGGCAAGACACAGGTCACAAAAAATTTTAGCACCCCCGAGCAAGAGAATGATCCTACAATAACGCCAGGAGAGGCCACGGATAACAGCTGAGAGCACTCAACAGATCCACTTGCAATGCAGAACAACAGCCACATTTTAAGTGGGAGTCTTGGGAAGAAAATCAGGGAGCCCCCTCAACACTGCCTAGGAGGTGAAAGGAACAGATCCCCATGGCAGTTTTGCACAGCACTGCTGAGTGGCACATTAGGGATCTCGTGTCTCTATAACTGAAACCCTTCATTCACTGCAGCACAATGAAATGGCAGCAAAAGAGCAGTGCATTTTGCTTGCCTGCAGCAAGAAGAGAACATTCTGAAATTTAAACGTGTAGGTGCAATAGCTTTCCAAGAGTAACATCTTTTAAGCCACACAATAAAAGCAGGATGCACCTTTTAACTTGGGGCATTTATGATTTTGCCCAGTAAAAGCATAGTGAGTTACTACCCAGAATTATCCAAAGAACTGGATGGAAAGGGGCTGGATGATCCCATGACCAGTTTCTGTGACAGCACAGTTCACTGCTGATTGAGCCAAACACAGGCAATACTGGAATCAAAAAACACTTCAGCTTTAAACAACTCCTCAGCTGACCAGCATGGGAGAGTGACCGGCACTGACTGCTGACAGAAAACAGGTCAAACAAGTGGGAGCCCCTACAGATTGGAAAACTGGATTGGTGAACTACTGCTGCCACTGACCAAGATTTGGCTGTGTTCACTTCAGAGGGTTTGGGATGATTCCTGGCAACTCTGCGGAGAGTGAGGCAAAGTTTAAACTACTGACAGGAGACAGGACTCTTTCTCCTCACAATCCCAAGGAGTATGTGACAAGGAAAAGGAAAGCAAGGACACTCCATCTCCCACTGGCACTGGCACACAATTCCCAGAAGTCCCTGTGAACAACTGGACTAAGCACAGATGTCCTGCTGCCAATCTAAACTTCTTTCAGCTGCAGGATCCAAGCATCTTGGACCAAGGATGTGACAACTCCTGAAAGCAGAGACCAATTCATCATACCCTGGGTGTGGAAGAGGCAAAAAAGAACACTGATTCCTTCAGCTTTTGAAATGGCACGAGAAGGAAAAAAAGAACAAGTTGCAGCAGTGTGTTTCAGCTTTACCCCTACAAAACGGCTGTTTCCCACATCGCCCCCAATCACTAGGAAGAGGAAATGGTTGGCTGCCATGCACCTACATTTTTTCCTAGGACAGACCTTGGAAAATAGACTTGAAAAGCAAACACACCAGAGTAGTAGCAGACATTCCTGTCAGATCCATTTCGAGTAGCAGCATGGAAAATTGACAGGAATGTCGCTGAGCAGCTGCAGGGGGGTCCCGGAGCCCAGACCCTGCTGTCGGCTGCCAGATACCCCCGAATCCTGCTCAGTATACAGGCACAGCTCATCAGACCTACACTGTTTCCAGCAAAACAGTTGGGGCTCAGACAGTCTTTCTGTCACGAATTTCCAGCAACATCTCCTCTTGGCAGCAAGGGCTCTGCTGTTAGTGGGGAGCATGAGCCGTTACTTAGGACTGCCGGCTGTTTCTAAAGCACACAGTCCAATTTTCAGAAAAAGCAAGGCAAAGTTCATTTTTCCCCCCTTCCCCCATCCCTGCCCCAGACACAGCTCTGGAGTTAGATTTCAGAGCAGCATTTATTGCAGAAGCTTTCCATTTATTCATTTCCCTAGATCAGTTGTACGCTGAAGGAGGTGGAGCAACTGCCGGATTTGAAAGCGATTTTCCTTCCCTGAAGAATGTCTCCAAAGGCAGCTCAGAGTGCCACACAGGACTGCTCATCTATCAAGTAACTGCTCAGGCAGCATTTTCATTCTCCCAAAACAAGACTGAGTCCAGGATGGACAATTCTGTACATGATGTGGTGCTTGATGTTGTGTAAGCCTTCGACATTCCTGCAACCTCCTCCAAAAAAAGTAACCCTGGTACCTGCTCTGGAAACCACTGAGCTGCAGCACTCGGAGAGAAACACGCTACAGGTAAAACAGCATTTTGCTTCTTGGCTATCTTAGGCTTGAATTGCTCTAGTTTCTCCCTATTACATCAACAGACCCACTGGCCACGTGCCCTGTAGTCTGAAAGGGCACTAAGAGAGTCAGGAATTTACTCACAGATTTGCTAGTGAAGGAATAGTGAGGCTCAGTTTAAGACTGCAAACCACTTTCAGACTCTCAGAAAAGAGCACGCTTGGCTTTTGTGAATTGCTGGTTGCCACCACACCATGAAACAATTAGCCTGACAGGTCCCTAATCCTGATATAAAAGAGCTTTTTATCTGGTCCACTGATAAGAAGTCTGCTGGAGGGATCCACTTACCGTAAGGTCAAACCCCTGGTCTCTCATTCTGTGCTTGGCACAAGCCCATCAGCAGTTCATACCAAATCTGGCTCTCCACACTGCCAAAACAGAGCACATTCAGCATCTGCTGGAATCCTTGTCAGTACAGACTTAAGTTATATAGTAAAAAAGGAGGATTTTTCATACTCCAAGCAGACCTTCTGGCATTCTGATCAAAAACTCATTTGAATAAAGACATTCTTTCATTTAAACTTGCCCTAAATATTTCAACCAAATCTGCTAAAATATTACATTGGCCTTTCTAAGCTGTTTTCTCTGCCCCTTACTGGCAAAATCACTGCATTCCTTCCAGAGATCAGTGAAAAATAATCTGAACACATAATCTTTTGTACTTTATTTTCAAATAATTTAATCACTTTTCTCAGCTAAGTACTTAGCAAGAAAAAAAAAATCATATCCATACAACTTCAAAGATCTAAGTAATTTAGTTTTATTACTCTCAATATCTCTGACTTACAGCATATAAAATTCAGCATTTTCCCTAAAAATGTAAGCAACTGGCACTCAACCCTCAGTCTCTTTTTAAATCCACCAGCTCCCACTGCTCCTATTAATAAACATTCTTTCTCAGATTTCCACTTCATCCTGCCATGCTCGAACAGGGAACATTTTTGTTGACGGGGAAACAATTGAGTAGGACCAATGTTTTAGTTCTGCTACCTCTCAAAATGACAAAAAAAGGTTACAATAAAAGCTATCACTTCCCAAGTAAATAAAACCTACAGGAAATCGTGATTTCTTCACCTGCAGACAGCAGTTGCATCGACAACGTGGTTAGATGGAGCCTCTGCCAAACACCTTTCCAAAGAGGCAGTGTCTCCTCAGAGTGTCCCACCTGGCTCAGGCCTTCACTGTACAAAGGCAAACTTTGTATTGGACTGAAAAAAAAATCTGACTCATATTAACATACTTGCAACCACCCTAAATTTGCCTTAGGCAACCAGAAATCCCAAGCTGTAACTTCTGTCAGGAGTCTGCAGCAAGTGTCTGCAGCTCTGCTGCCACAGCTCAGGTGATGAAGAGTGGAAAAACCTATTAATGCAGTTCAGAAATTCTTCTGCGTGTCACAAACACGGACAACACAGCAGTGAGAACAGAACACCTGGGGAATGCCATTCCCAGGCAAACTCCTTATGGCTCTAAGCATTTCCTGACCACTGAGAAAAGCTGTTGGCAATAAAACTGGTGGCACTATTAAGCACAGATTTTTGTCACCAGTAATCACCTAAGCCTGACAGCCTATGTCTAGTACATCTACACAGGCTGCAGTCTGGAGTCCACCTCAAAATTATACAAAAACTAGTTCTAAAATACTCTTCAATCACAGTATCTGTGCTACAATCTTTCCACTGTCTTAATAAAACAGACCTTGAAATTTCGTTGGAAGCATCTGAAGCTCGACCAGAACACAGGAATGCCAAACCCAACTGATCCTACAGATGTTTAACCAGTATCCCCAAATGTCCAGCAGCTGGTTCTGAAGGACTACACTGTGACCCTTTACAGAAAAAAAGGTCAACCAAAATCACTGCTATGGAAGCTTTTAACTAGATTCCATCAGATCTGACTGCACATATTCTATCATGAAGAAAAAATTCATTTATTAATGAAAGCATCTGATTTTTCTTTTTCCTGAATTCTTCCACAGTTGTACCTCAAAAAAAGTCTTGTCATGTGCCAAAGAATCTCAAAGCATAATTAATTACAAACTATCAATGGAAGTCTAGACATCCTGCATTATCCTAGCTAAGAACGTAGGAAAATAAAACCTTATCATACATTTTCCATTCTAAATGCCAAATTGGTCACTTATGAAATCTAAAAATACCTCAACAGTGATTTAATGGTGATGCACATGCTCTCACCAAATCCTGCAGCACGCAGCTTTGCAGGCCACACATAATGTGCTCACACTACACTGATGACATATTTTCCATAAGAAAGAGCGGCAATGGAAAATGACAACTTATACAGACCCGCCGAACATAATCAGGACATTGTTCATTAATGCCTGCCACCACTGCTAACTCTACCCCAGAAAGTCTCAAGAGGAAGCCAGATATAGTAGCAGAAGCTGATGAACTTCCAGCTGCAAGGGGGTGGGAGTGAAAGGAAGCAGACTGATTAGCTGAATAGATTTATTGTATGCACATATTCTATGCTAAAACCCTGTATCTGCTTTAACATAAATTTTTTTTAGTCATTTGACTGTTCCCAATTCAAATACAGGAAAATGCTATCAGGCTAACATGTGTTTGTTCAGCAGGAAACCCTTTCTTCAGAAATGTAAAACGAGGTAGTGAAAAGCCAAAACTTTGCTAGAATTGTTGTACTATTATTTCTCAAATGTGAGAAGGACCTTTTGATGTTCTCCAGTCACACCAGGAAACCATCTCCCAAGTCCATATGAGCTCCACAGAAAACCCCAGCGCAGTAACAGTGGCAGTGCAATGTTTTCTCTCTCCAACACGCCAGACATCATCCTACCTTCTTCAATTTCACTGGCAGATTTTATTCTCAAGCTACAAATATTTTCTTAGTTTTCCTTCTAATGTATCCCGAATAGAGCCAAACCATCTCAAAGCAAATCTGTAAGCAAAGCTGCTCATTCGAGTTGCTGTGTTTTAATGGTCTACAACACTGACAGACTCTACATACAACCAACCCTGCAAAATGCATTGTAAGTTGACCTGCACTTCAAGAAGACAATTAACTGAAAGAGATTCCTTTAGGCTCTTCCCAATTCAAATAAATACCACAGCCTTTAAAAACTGGGAGAAAAGAACTTGGACTGCCATTCTTACAAAACAAGGGTAAGTAAAATGTAATTCTGGTTATTTAATCATTGCAATAACAAAAAAAATAGGGAAAGCAAATTATTTGCCTGGTGTTCACTTAAAATAGTATATTTAGAAGAAGATAAAATACCAAGGTGCTTGGGAGAGGAAACAATCTGACTAAAGCTCAGAGGTACACAATATACATCACCCAGGGCAGTAATAGAGCAATATAAATGTCATCATTTGTTTAATTAAACAAAAGAAGAAACATATGCCAATTAAAAAAAACCCCAAACCAGTATGAACTATTATTGTCACTTATCCAGTAGGCAGCATCAGTCCTGCCACCCAAACAAAATCCTCATCCTCAACACTGGTATCGATGCCCATGCTCAGGAACTCCAAAAATGATTTTTTACATGGCTATAAGGACATCGTGGATGGCTTTGCACTGAAATTGGTTTGTGTTACAAGTGTTTTGCCTTCAAAGCACAGTGTTTGTCCACATTTCACTTCCACTTTGAAGTCACAGATCAGCTCCTTCTAGCTCAGGAAGGAAAGTAAGTTGTTGTTGCTGTTCTGTTGTAGCACTGTGGGGCAAAGCGCCAGGCTGTCCCATGGCCAAAGACTGACCACAAATCTTTATCCTTTCTTTTTCACTTTTCCTCCAATAAAAAAATTAATATAACAACCAATTAAGGCACATGGAAGAGAATGCTTTGTCTAGGATTATGTCTGAGACAGTAGGTATGTTTTAAAATTCATGTCACTGTCAGTTGTAAAGGAAATAACTTACAGTATTTTAAGCCAGCTCTTCCAGTCAGTCAGGACTTATAATTTGTATACTATTGTTATTAAGCTTATTAAATTAGACTGGTGTAATTACAAACTGATTGAGTAACGACATTCAAAATTGAAGTAACAGTAAAAGAACTCTGAAATTCAGGGAGTTATTTGATGGACTCCCTCGGCCAAGCTGAAGTTTGGAACGAAGATTTGGAAAGGAAGACACCTTAAGGACAGAACGTTCCAACACTGGCATCTCTGGTCTCTAGTAACTAAAAAACAGGATCATTTGCTACAGTTCTAAAGCAACTTCAGAAATATGACCTTTTATCAAGGGGAAAAAAAACAAACTGTTTTGAAAGCAAAAAGAATTTATTACTTTGATCACCATCAAGTATTCTTGCCCTTCCATCCACCTGCTGGATTGCTCACTTATTTCATTTACTCTCAATCCAAGGCATCGTCTACGGAGTTGGAAGCACCGGATATATCAAAGGTAAACCAACTTCTACAGAAAAATACTAGGGTTCTCCCCTCCTTACAGCCTTAGGCTCTGCAAAACAAAGACTAGTGAAAGACAGCGTTAAGTGAAATTAGTAAAATCCAACCTGTTTTATATACTCGACATTGTAGCGTTACATATCCTACCCACGCTTTAAAGAGTAAAGAATTTTGTTCTAACTAAAACCTCGTACTGTGAATGAGAAAACAGTATTTTCTTCCATTAAGTCACTTGAAAGAACAGCCACCTTCCCACTCCAACCAGCCAACTTCATTGCTGTTTAAAAAATAAACCAAAAACTCTTAGATGACTTCAAGTCTCCAGCAAAATCTGAAGGCGTTTAAGTGTTTCAGGATGGGATTTATGGCGGAGTTCTGAAATGGATACTCCTAGTTCCTGTTGCTCTTACTGGAATATTTTTATGGAGAGTCACTTTTTTTCCCACCCTACCCTTTTCCTTTACTGAATTTCCACACAATAACTCAGATCTGACCATCACCGGACATCTGAACAACAATAAAAAAAGTTACAGCTGGATCCTGTATTAGTCCCAGCTGCACAGGATCTCTGGCTGCCTTCAGAAAACAGGAGAGCCAATAGCAAAACAGTAGGGGAATTTCTTTTAGCAGCTTACCTTTGAATAAATTGTTCTGTCATATGCTACTACAACAGACTGTTTTATTCCTCAATGCAAATTGATGTTATTCTTCCTACTTTTCACCTCTTTTCAAAAAAAAAAATTAAAAATGTAAAAACTTCCTTCTTCGAAAACCTTTACTACAAAATGCCAGAAAATAATCATCTCCATATGCTCTTTCAAGTCTAACATACCACAATGGATAGATCTGCCAAGTCCATCCACCCACAGGCTCCCTAAACTTGAGAGTATTATTTGTATTTAATTTGGATTACCAATTTCACCCAACCTTTCCCCTTCATAACTCATGGGGTTTTTTCAGGCTTACTGCACAGGTAGAAGTCACAGAAGCAAAATAAATAAGTTTCCAGCAAAATAAGAACAATAACATAACACATACTCTCTATACTTTGAATATCAGCGAATTCACAGCGGAAGGACTTCAGCTAGTCTTCTTTTTATGTTTGCTCTTATAAAATATCACCTAATCTTTCAGAACATTCATGTGATACTATGTCATTTATTGGTACAACACCAAGACTAAACATTGCAGTCTTTCCAGCTTACACTGCACAAAATGAGAGTGAAGAAAGTTACATGTATACTGATTTATTTTTTTTTTTTAAATCACTGGGTGTGGGGAAGCTTCCTCTCAGATACTTAAAAAAAAAAAGAAAGTTACTATATTTAATGCACAAAAATCCACTTCCTATAGCCAAAAAAATAATCAACTCCATATGCTCTATTTATCTGTCCTTGCTAAAACATGCAGAGCAAACTGAAATGTCACCAGCTGCCTGCAAAGGTTGACCTCACATAAGACACAGAAGACAGGCTTAGGACACAGCCCGAGATTCCCAACTTACAGAACCAACCAGCAACACCTACACAAATAAACCAGCCACATACCTGAAACCTTTTAATCTCTCCCTTCTGCGACTGTAAATGTTTTCATAGACACAACAGCTACTTCCCTAAACTCTGACTAACCTTGGCTACCAGTTGCAACTTCCACTGAGGAAATACAAACTGCAATTCAGGAATAGCAGCACAAATGATAAGAGATGGTGGGAAAACAAGCACAGACATTCTCCTTGTCCCCAGATGAATGTTGGATGCTGCTTTAAAATGCTGGAACTGCATGATATGATAATTTTAAAAACTAGAAGGGTACAGTGGGTCAAGACTGACTTTCAGAAGAGCAAGTTAAATCATAATAAATATCTATAAAATAAAACAGTTACTTCTGAGTCTATAAACACACAGTTCCATAATATGGACTACCCATTTAGGCATTTACAGGACAGATACTATGCGCAAAATGAGTTTTCCCCCATTAGTATACACTGGGGTTACAAAATACAAGACTAAACCAAAGATTACCTTCAGCCTGATGGAGGCTCTTGAAAGTGGACTCCTGAAACATTAAGTGCTTGTTTTGGGTGGGTTCAAGCAGAACCCTTTCAGTTAAAAGAAAAAATACATTAAAAAATAGATCCAAAAATAAGAAAAATGCAAAGGAAGAACCACAAAACACTACAGAGATGCACATTCACCTACCCCACGCAATGAACTGCAGAGATCAATTCACAGGTCTGTTATAACAGACCAGCAGTGCACACGGTTTGCTAAGTGGGCAACTGGAATCAGTGGAGCACTGGACATGTACAAGAGAGGGGTCAGGTCCTTCTGGTCTTCTCAAGCAAGACTGAGAATGGTCCTACACAGGACCAAGCCCCTGCCCTGTACACATGAGGAGTTCAATGGTCAGAGAACGCATTCAACTTGCCAAGTCCCTCCCAAGGAATGGAGTTTCTCCTTGACAGAGCCACAATCTCTTCGTGCAACCACTTTGGTTTAACCTCAGCTTCCTGAGAAAACTTTCCTCCACATCCCCTGGCTGACCAGTTACAAGACACTGAGACAAACACATGCAGCAGCTTTACAAATCCAAAAGTTGCATTTGCAAGAGGCCAGAGCTGCACAGAGGAGTACACAGCCTGGTGGGAAAATTCCTCCTCGGTGCAACAGAATGACGGGGCAGGAAGTTCATTAGTCCAAACTTCCATGAGTAAGAAACGACAAAGAAAAAAGAGTATTTGAATCTGACTCCTGAATATAAGAAATACTGCTTCAAGCAACCATAATTCCTTATTTTATAACAGCCAATGCAACTACAAATGTCCCTTTTGACAATTCCCCCTCTCTCTTGTAGTAAGGCGACGAGATCTGTTTATGTCAGAATGTGACCCTCCAGACAACACTGCTTGTGAGCTAAACAAGGACCTTATTAAGGAACATGATATGTACAGCACATGAAAGCAAAAACGTAACAGCAAACAGACTCCTGAATACTTGGAGTTCAACAAGAAAACAGCATGAATGGTATTCTGCAATATAAATCAGACATTAAAACCAAAAATTTTTAAAAGTCTCCATTCTAGAAGTTAATTAATTAATACACTGAGTATTAATGAGGCGGTTGTATAAAAACGTAGAGGTGACTCATTAAGGGATTACATCTCACAGTTCCCTTAGAGAAAACAGTACGAGGCAGTTCCCTTACTTGCATATGCTGATTTTTCAGTCTCTTTTTTGTGCACACTTGTGTGTGAGAACAAGAGTGAGCACAAGAGAGATTGGACACCTTTCTTTTCCTACCCGTCGACTCCTCCTGTTAACGCAGCACTCCATTTCAATCTCATTTGACTGAGGAGTAAATATTCCTACAAGCCCTATGAGAACTGGGAGCTGGATGGAAGAGCCACCAAAATGAATTCCCACAGTCAGCATTAGGCTTTTCATACCCCGAGAGTCGGCACACTTGTGTTTCATGGTTTTCACACAGCTTTCTTGTTCTGTTATGAAATTCAACGTATTTTGTCTAAAAATCAGCACTGGTTTCTCCTTTTCTGTTAAGGACCTGGATCTGCAAAGAACAGCAGCAGCTCCTCAAAATCCAACTGAGCAAGTGGACACAACAGGAAAAGCCAGACCTGAATTCAGATTCAACTCTCGCAAATGGACTGATCTGCAACCCTCACTGAAGAATTTTCTCATGGAATTCAGAAGAATTATTAGTAGAATCAGCAAACTCTGTCCTCCTTGGGACAATTTCCTTTGGATTGCTAAATAACAGTACCAGCTTCAGTTCTTCCACACACTTGGCACACAGTAACTATTTCTTTTTATAATAAACATCTGAAAATGAGGCTAATTATTAAAACCACACTAAGAAGCCCAACCTGATGAAAAATTAGATCAAAGATCTTCAGTGTTCCAAATCCTAGATGAGATCCTGATTTAGATTTCACAAGTTTCCAGCACGCAACACTTCCTGTTAACTCCATGAGATCCTACAGGATTTTCAACCACTTTCTTCCCAGGATATACTAGATAATGTTTGCCTTTCAAGATGTCAACTTCCATTGGAAACCCACTTATACCTATGTATAACCAAATATCAGAACTTGAGTGAAACTGTGGAAGCAGTTATGCATCACTTTATTTTCCTTAAATAAAACTCTGTATTACCAAATAATGTGCTTAAAGAATCTCGGAAAGTAATGAAATAAATGTGACACAGATGTTCGCCAAAAAAAAAAAAGGGGAGAGAGAACAAGAATGTTTTTACTTCATAGCAACCAAATAGGTCAAGCCATTTCCTTCTTCAGGCAAATCTCAGAGGACCACAAAACACATGGTTTTCTAGTGGATTTTGTGTCTATCCCACTAAAAGGAAATCGTGCTGTCCAAAAGATTTGCAATACTAAGTTTTCCCATGAAATTGTTGAAACTAAAAGAAGGAAGTCATATGCAATTTAAAACAATTTGATAGATGTTAAAGTTATACAAATGGCATTAAAAAAATAGACTTTTACTACCTAATTCATATACCTTTCCTGTACAACATATTGCTTGACAAGAATGCCCAGTGAAGAAGTCACAAGTGCCAACATTACGTCTGTTCCCATCGTTTCTCTTTCACCTCTGTAGAACCTGAGTAAAACAGGAGGGGTTCTTCACTTCCCTGGCATCCTGTCCCACAGTTCTGTATGCTGACAGGTTTTCCTAAGAAACCAGCTGCTAAGGACTTATTTTTGTTCTCTGTGAATGAAGCACACGGTCGTTATATCCAAACTCTTCACTGAAATCAGCTCAATCCTTTCATTCGTGCTTAGGTACTACAGGGAGACAAAGTGAAGAAAAGATCATTAACTACCACTTTACTTTAAAAAGGAAGAAAAAAATCTATATAGATCCATTCAATCATCACAAAACACTAACCCACAGGATACAGAAGTCTACAGAAAACGTCACGCATTTTCACACAGAAAACCCCACAACCAGATTAAATCTATTTGTGCATTTAAACAGGAAAATTAATATTGCATAGAACACATCTGAGACAAAAAAGCATTTCAGAACTTTTGCATTGCCCTTTCACTGCCGTATTTATTACAACTTCTGTACAGACTATTCTTTAAGAAACAATAAATCACAAAGTCTCGCTGTTTACTTGTCGATAACCACTGGGGATGTCAGCGTGTGTCCGCAGACATCAAAGAGAGCAAGTGGGTGGAAACAACATTAAGAGCTCTGGTTTAGATTCATTAAGCTTAAGATGACAATTTCACAATCTTAAGATGTCAAACAAGCCAACGTTTTAGCTGGGACAGATGGCACTGGTTCCAGAGCACAGAGTATTTGCTGTGAGTAATCCGTTTAAATACGATGGTTCCATTTTTATTTGCAAAATTTGATTATCCAGATACAAGACGTAGAGAGGAAGGGAGTGTTAAACCAAGCACAGGGTCCTGAAAATCTTCACAAAACGAAGTTGGAAGTAGAAAGATCATCTTCTGAGTGAAAAAGCGAATAACAAGACATGAGGGGGAGGAGAGAACATTCAAAGAAGCCAAAAAAAAGAGGGAAGATTTCAAAAAGAAAAGTATAGTAAACAGTCCTAGAGGCAGCTGGCAGGACAAAGAGGAGGAAGGGAATGTACTGAGTACAAGGGGTCAGGACAAGTGTGGAGAGGACCTAGGATGAACCTGGAGGAGATACTCTTCACACAGTGCCTGCAAACAGCTCATCCAATGACTTTCAACAGGAAAAGAGATGCAGAGGTAGTTTAAATTTTGGTTTTGGCGCCAAAGATAGCATGTAAGAAGAACCAGACTAAAGCATGTTTGTATTGGGAAGGAAAAGAGGGGAGCAAAAGCTAAGCAGCAGGTAAGATGGAGCTACAGTTCAAGTAAAACACTTTAAAGCTTTTAAAACCTTTTTGCTACATGAGGAACGCAGAGACTTCTAAGACAAAAAGATGGCAAGCACAGTCATAGAATCAGAGAAGGCTTTGGGCTGGAAGAGCTCATCTCATTCCAGCCCCCTGCCATGGGCAGGGACACCTTCCACCAGGCCAGGTTGCTCCAAGCCCCATCCAGCCTGGCCTTGAACACTCCCAGGGCTGGGACATCATCCACAGCTTCTCTGGAAAAGCTGTGCCAGTCTCTCACCATCCGCACAGTGAAGAACACCTTCCTAAAAAAGCTAATCTGAATCTACCCTCTTTCAGTTTAACTCCATTACTCCTTGTCCTAACACTGCACGCCCTGGTAAAAAGAAGAAACTGGAGGAAAGCCAGGGTTTTTTCCATTTTACCTTGAAAAATTGTTCAAAATCCTATTAAAAAAAAAAAAAAAAAAGGAGAAGCAATACATATGATGAGATTGAGAAATTTCATATGAGCTGTAGATTATATCTTGAAAAACAGCACGTTGCCTCGCCTTCTGCAGCCCTTCCACTGGCGAAAGCTCTTACAGCTCCAGCGATATTAAAAGATTGCAATATCCATTTGGAAACAGTGGCCCTTGGGAAACCCACTTTCACGTGGCTATTCCCACAATTCCCAGACATGGTTCTGCAAAATGCACTCTGTTCCTGTAAGTAAATCCTACAAGCTCTCTTTCCCAGCTGCACCAGTGCAGACAGATGCTGTTACAGGCACGCTGCTCCCCTAAATCCACGGCGTGCTTACACTGCTGAGCACGTCACCAAATACCATTATATAACAATGCACTGAGTTTGGCAACCAAAGACTTCTGGAAATTCTATCTCCCAAAATTTCATGTTTTCTTCCAAGGCATGGCTAAAAATATCGAACATCAAGCTGAGAAAAACTTAATGTGTTACCACAATTAACAAGCCCGTTTTCTGACACCACCAAAAATAACTAATATTTACAGAATAATTCTTAATATTTTACTGTGGCACTTTTTACTGCAGCGGTAACAGATTAAGTGGTTTGGGGCTAAAAATGAGGAGCCTACTGAGCTGACAGGGAAGCCATACAAATATGAGATTAGTTTAGCATGAACAAATATTTATTTAGCAAAAAGAGACTTAGGATGACGCTCTGCTAGCTGGTCTATTAATGTCATTTAGGGTTTTGTGTTCCGTCTCTGTATCTGCTCTTTTTCTCTCCCTAGAACCAAGCCAAGTGGTTACTTTAACACTCAGGTGCATTTTTATACTCTTGGCATTTCCCTACAGTGCTATTTAGAACTACAAGCCCTCCTTTAAAGGACTTTTGGGACAACTTTTATTTAAAACTACTGGTACAAGTTATCCACTCTGATGGGAAGGGATTGAAACATATTTAACGTTCTTCTGTGTTAAAACACATTTGTTTATAATAAAAGAAACTCATAAAAGAAGAAAACATGGAGAATTAGTCTTAAATGCAAAGCAAATGTCTAGAACCATGAGGAGGCCACGTGGCCTCTGCTATCTTTAATGTCTACCTTCGGAAGACATTACAGTGTGAAAAGATGAGCCTGCTCATGTCTAAATAGATATATATTTAATCTATTTTAAAACATTTTTCTAAGAAAAATCAGGGGTGTTTGTTACATTTAACAGCTTTTACCTATAAATAGGTAATCTTTGCCCTGCAGCAGAACAGAAGTGACCCTGCTAAATCTGGTTTGGCAGCAGACCCGCTCTCCTGAGTGCTCTGTGAGACGATCTGGTCTCTCTGTCTCGTGAACGGGTGTCTACATTCTGTCCACACAACAGACCCAACGTGTTACCTGGCACCAGCACTGGCAAGAACAGCCAGCAACCGACAGAGCTTGGCAACTGAACTGCTCTGTCCCAGAAAAGCTTCAACATTCAGAAACAAAGCACAGAGTTTGGGGAACATAGGGAAAGCTCAATGCCCTAATTAGTGGTGTAATTTGGTCTATTTGTCGAGTAGAAGCAGGATTTTAACCTTCTGGCATGTCTGTTTAGAGCCCTTTGTAGAGGCAGCTTAAAACAAACACACAGAAGCTGGTAAGTACCCTATCCTGCAGTCTCTTCCAAGAGGAATGGCACGGGATTGAATTTGGGGGACAAGAAAGCTGCTGCATGACTGGAATCAAATTCAGAAAACAAACAGAAGTACTATCCTGGCCCTCCAGCACTGTTTATCCATTTTGACCTTCCACAGGCTGCCAACAGCACTACTGAACACGAGGACCGCAGGTCACTGGTACCACCAACCACCTCAGTGCGAGCCCGCAAGAAAAGCCTCGCTCAAAGCACACAAGATGTGGTTTTAAGGCAAGTGAGGGGGGGGGAGGAGGAGAAATTTCCTGGATTAAGTGAACCACAGAGATATTTTAATCAGAACACAAAAGCAAGTTGAGCCAAACACCAACTGACTCGGATCATATCACATCAATAATCCATGCACAGAGCCTCTGCTGGAATCAATGGGAGGTTTGTGCGTAAGTGGATTGTATAATATAAATACACGGCCCTGTTTGCGGCTCCACACACAAAAGAGAAAGAGGTACTGAGAACAATTCCCTTAATTAACATTTCTGTTCCATCAAGTGCTTCTAAAATAATAAATTCTAACGTTACACAGCTCTGTTTTCATTCACAGTTTTTATCAGAGGTGGTAAAACAACTGACCCCATTTGACAAATAAGGGAACTGAAGCATCGGATGCAAATTAAACTGAAGAGCAGGGCAACAGGCAGAGCTGAACTGGGAATAGCAGCTTACCTTCTGAATCACAGTTTAATGTCCTAGATATTTACATGCTTATCTAGTTCAAGTCTCTAATTAGGGTGACTCTGTGCAGTCCTCAAATAATTTTACATACTTCCTTAAGTACCTCTGCACAGCAAAATGCTTATCTCTAAGCATTTCCCACTCAATAATGTTAATTCTGTGAGGATTTAGAATGTTCTGCAGAGGTTCAAAACACTGGATTGCCTTGGTCAGACTCCCAAGGGAGTCCCATTGCTCAGGTATCACAAGCCTCACTACCCAGCAGCAATAAAGGGTTTTAAAACTGGCCGTCAAATCCACACTTTCACACGCTTTCTATTATTAAAGGAAATAAAAGGTGAAAAAAACCCCAAACAAAACAACTTGTAATTCCAAATAGTAATACATTAGCTGGAAATGACCTAACTAATCCTGATGCTCCAAACTGATAGTGATCCATAAGAAAAAGCGAGACTGGATCTCTATTAAAAAAAAAAGTGCAATATTCACAAGAAGTCAGTGTAAAATGTCAAATACACCAATTGCAAAAAAAAATTCTCAGTCTTACTAGTCTGCAACTGTTTTACAACAAAGCCAAGCAAGCAGGAACATAAACTGTACTGTAATTTGACCCAAAAAAGCAACATGTTTATTAAAGTGGTATGAAGTTATAAATAATAGTTTCACTTGCATGCTAGGTTCAACTCTGACTTCACCTCTAGAACCAGCCTTTGGCTAAATACAGACTGACTCCTCCCAAGGTCCTGAGTATTTTTCCTCCTCTGAAAACCCAACTCTGAAATGCTTTACACCTTATGAAAGGTTGATTCAGCAATGTGTCCACTTTCTAGCTTACATCTTGCACGTGATTAAGTGCTATATCACATAGGGTTAGTGCCAGTAACATTTTCATTTTCCTTAACTACAGATGCAAGTCCATAATCCTGTGAAAATAACATATTTTGAGTTAAACGAGCTTTCTGCTCTTTACAATTACAGTGTTCAACTGCTTTGAACAATAACTTTTCAGGACTGGCTTGTTTTATCTTGTTTTTCTTTTTCAGATTTTTTTTCAAGATTTAAGTCTACCACTGACAAAACAAGTGCCTGCTGAGAAATGGCCACACTTCCAAACGACGGCTTGAAGAATTATTTTTCTGATTCATCATAGCATTATTTTTTCAAGTTGTCAAAACAAACACCACACCCACTTAATTTCCGAGTTCTGCTTAATTATATTTGGAATTAGCAAGTACCGTGCAACTAATAATCATACGAGGTTTAGCCCTTACTTTAGCTATTTAGAGATCAGCCAATGCATTCAAAGGCAGCCTGTTTAGCATTTTATTTAAGATATACCCTCATCACTTCATGCTGTACCACCACTGCACAGCCTGCCACAGACACAGTGAATATAGGGCAGGCCAGGCAGTCGATCCCTCTGCCCCAGGGCAGGATCAGCTCCTGCTCAGCCACCATTATCGCTGATGATACACAAGAACTGGTTATTTCAGGCAGCAGCTTTACACACGCACTCACAGAACCCATTATAAATTAAAGGAGGGAAGCGTGTGGCACGTCTGCAGCGCCTTAAACTGGGACAGCGCGCAAGCCGGTCTCCAGTAAGACAAAAATTACAAATAAAAGCTTCCCCCAACATGCGAGTCCGGATTTTCTAAAAGTAGTATCTTGGCAAGGTTAACGCCGCTGGAAACAGTTCACCTCTTTTAAACTGGCTGAACCACCCCGTGATTATCACCGAGCCTCCATTAAGATGACACACACAAACAGAACCCTCGCAGGGCTTAATTACTCTTTTCGCTGCTCGTAACACTGCCAGACGCGTACTTTTTTTAATTTTTTTTTTTTTGTATTTCCCCCCCGTTCCCCTCTCCCAGCGGGCGAGCAGCTGCAGGCAAAGGGCGCGGGGCTGTCAGGGCACTGCCGGGGGCGGCGGGGCAGGGCAGGGCAGGGCAGGGCAGCGGGTCCCGGACCCGCCGCGCCCCCGCCGGGTGAGGGGCACAGAGCCCGCATTGTGGCCCGGCCGATGGAGCCGCTCCGCTCGGGGGGCGCCGGGCACGACGGGGCAGCCCCGGCGGGAGGGGCCGCGGCCGCCGCCGCTGTCAGGGGCTCGGCGAGCAGCACCTTCCCGTGCCGCCCGGCGAGGGGCCGCGAAACCCCCCGCCCGCAGGAGCCCCGCACTCACCGCCGCCGCCTCCGCCGCCCTCTTCGTCCATGTTGGGACCGCGGGCAGGGCGCTCCGCCGCCGATCTGCGAGGCCCGGGGCTCGTTCCGCTCGCTCGGCGCCTCGCGGCCACTCCCGCTCCTCTTCCTCCTTCTCTTCCTCCTTCTCCTTCGCTTTCTTTTTCTCCTCCTTCTCCTTCTCCTTCTCCTCCTCCGCCGCGCTCCGCCGCCGCGCTGCTCTGCCCCGTCCCTCCCCGCCCAGCCCTGCCTCAGTCCCGGCGGCCGCCGCCGCCTCGGCCCAGCCGCCCGCCCCTCTCATGTGACGGCGGAGGGCGGAGGGGGAGCCGGCCCTGCCCGGCCCGGCCCGGCCCAGCCCCGCCAGCGCCTCCCCCGCGCCACCGCCGGGTCGCGGCCACCGCCGAGCTGTGAACTGTGTTACCCCCGCAGCGCCCCGGCCGAGCCGCCCGCCCTGCGCGGTGCTCCCTCCCCGGCGCTCCCGCCCCGGCGAGCCCCGCAGCGCGGCCTGGCAGCGCCCAGGCCCCTGAAGCGGCTTCCCCGCGGGCTGTCGGGGGTCGGCCGGGCGGTCGGGAGCGGGGGGCACTCGGGGCTGTGGGGCTCCCGTTGGGGACCCGTTGGGGTCGTGTCCGTTGGGGTCGTGTTTTGGGGTCTGAGGGAGCCAGAAAATGCCTGCAGACACCCCCCTGACTCTTTCTGCGGGAGAGCGGGAGGGGAGGGGAAGGTGAGGGCTGAGTTGGCCTGAAGCAGCGCAGTGAGGGGAGACAGGGTGGGTTGAAGTCTCTGAAAAAAGAGCCTCAGACATCACACGTTTCTGGGCTTTTTTTTTTGCTGATTGTTGCTTGTTCCCTGTTCTTGTGTCCGGTGCTGGAGGGACCTTGGGTGCTTCCCCTGCCCCAGGGGCCATGGAGAGCCTTCCATGTCAATGTGCCCCATATGCGGTGCAGAGGGTTGCTTTGGTGAGCATTGTGGATAACAGAAAGGACTCTCCTTACTGCCCTAGGAGCCAGAGTGTCTGTGGGATTTTTAAAGTCTTCAGTAAAGATCTTCAGTGAGTTACCTACCATGGGAGTCAGGATAGCAGCAGCGTCCAAAGCCTGTAAAGGTAAGCAGAAGTGTACTGGCACAGACCACTCTTCCTTCCTTCCTTCCTTCCTTGGCACCGCCTCTTATTATTTTTTTTTAAACCGTTCGTGTCAAAATTTTATTCAGAAAGGAAGCTGTGGGAGGAAAGGGTCAGCCAACAGGAAAATATCGGGTTTTTCATTTTCCTTTTGGAGGCTGGCATGGGACAGAGCACCGTCGAGGAAGCCGTGTCAGGAGCACTCACCTCTTGACACCACTGCTAATAGGTGGTTATTACAGCCCATTGTGCTGAGAGCTGAGGTCTGGCTCTGACAGCTGCTCCAGTGATAAAGTGTTTTACCTCACCTAAAGCATCACAAACCTTTAAAATACTCCTCTGACTTTCATATTTTAAGTTAAATATTGTTATAAGTTCAGTAAGTTATAAAGAGGATGTGATTACATAAAACCAGCATCACCTTGGAAGAGATTTATTTTGAAATGCGTGTCTATAATGTAACTACAGGATTACGTAAAATAAGTCTGACTGCAGATGAACTGACTGGGCTTTGAATATTTTTGTACACTGAGCAAATCGTTAATTTACATCAGTGGGGAATCTTGTTCATGAGAAAAATTCTAATTTTATAATTGATCACAGATTGCTTGCATTTAATTTGTGTTTGATTTACACCTTTATGTAGAATATATTCCTTTATTTTCTTGTTTCTGTTAGTCAGTGTGATTTTTTCCTTCCTTCCTTCCTTCTTCCCTTCCTCGCTCCTTTCCTCCCTCCTTATACTTTTCCTACAAGGAAAATTCTAGTGCAAAATAAAAAATAAGCTCATCACTAATTCTAGTAGCAGAGGAGAGGGAGGTGTGGAGAACAGTTGTCCTCCCACCCATTCAGTGCAAAATTCCTGTAGACTTCATGGAAGCAACACTAGTTTTAAAATTCTCCAAATTCATAGCAAAGATTATTTTGTGATGCAAGCAAGATAAGAAAAATGCCTGTCCTGGTTCTGAGTGATCAGTTGTGATGTTTTATAGAAACTTCATGGTGAAATCCAATTCCAGATCGTGTCTGCCCATTCCAAACCTATGAGATAAGGAACATGTTCTTTATTATAATTTCATTATTAACTAAAAAAACAGTTAAATGTTCAGTATTTTGCCTTGCTGAATATGTACTTACTCTGTTGTAACTCTGAAATATGTCATTCAATAACCCCTCAAGGAGAATCTGTTATTCCCAGCCCCATTTTAGTAGGATGACTTATTAACGATACACAGTACAAAAGAGTGTTGAAATTAAAGTGTTCTCTTCAAGGCTGTGTGTCTCTGAAATGATGGCAGATATTCCTTAAAACATTTTCATTCATACTGTGTATCTTATAAATAGAGTTCCTTTCGCGTGGGCCTGATCCTGCAAGTGTTCTAAGCATAAAACTGTTGGTTCTGTGCACAAGGTGCTTCCTGGACAAAGCTGTTCAACCTTCAGGTTCAACCTTCATCAGATGAGATGTCACAGAAACTTTTCAGATCAAACCTCTTACTTTTTCCTGTCTATGAAGTAAAACTTATATCTGGCTATAAACCAGACTAGGTCAGGAATAGATTTTATGAAACTGTGCAAAAGCAAGTAATTACATCCCTAGTCCTACGTTGTAGCTGTAGCAGTTCTACCATAGCAAAACTCCTCCCTACTTTTTGGTAATTCAACAGTAACAACACCACTATCCTTAAATAAGAGGCAGTTTTTTGCTAGCAAAGATGCCAGGAAGCAAAGCAGGTTACAATCTCAGCAATGTTTAAGACAAACCCCAGTAAACTATTCCCTTCTCATGTGAGTAATTCTCTTGCATCTGCTTTGTTTTCTGGAACTTTGATCATTCTTCTGTTTTGGAATACATCTGAATTTTAATTTTTTCCCCGTATTACGAAGAGTATCAATCAACAGTTTTCTAAAGATTGCTTGATCTTTTTTTTTTTTTTTTCCTTTCTTGCAGTCCCTTCTGCAGTCATAGCTCTATTTTTACCACCAGTATGTTTTACCAGTTTTATATCCACAAGTCTAACCTTCTGTGTTGGAAGAACTTCATAGTCTGTCATTCATGTAAATAATAGTCTAATAGCTGGTCTGTTGAAATTATTTTTAGGGGGAAATTGGGCTTTCTCCAAAAACTGCTGTTGGCAGGGTTGATTCCTTAATGATGAATGTGGTTACTTGCTGAATTTGCAGGTAATACACTTTGTCTCTTTATATTTTTTTGTCCCTCTCTGGATAGTTTAGTAACTGTTTTGATTTAGTTTCCACTAAGTGGTAATTTATCTTGTCATTTTTCATTTTAAGGGTTCAGGAGCACATCTGTTGTGACATTTGTCCCTACACAGAGAGTCAGTGAAGACAACTGAATCCTTACATCACATATTTGTGGTCTATAAGGCTCATTAAATATTAAGCCATTTCTTTGGATTTCAATTTGAACCAGATTCCAAGAGCAGTGAATGAAAATATAAATCTTTATCCCTCCTTTTTTTCTTTTTTTCCCCCCCGTAATCAATTCAAGAATGGGAAAGCCCTGCTGCTTGTTACATCCTCCCCTCAGCAACAGTGGATTCCCTTTTTTCTGCTTTGCTTTTTATTGGTTAATGTAAATTCAGAAAAAAGCATCTTCATTCTTCACCTTCAGTTTACTTGTAGGAAGAAATAAGCTCAGTGTTACATTGGCAGGTTTCCTCTTTCAGTAATGTAAATGTTTCAGTGATACAAAACTCCATTTTATGGTGGTAGATTTCATAAGCTTTTTATTTCTAATCCAAAGCATGAGCTATGAGGATTCTCCTACCTGGATAGTAGCATTGGATTCAAATACGAGAAATACAATTCTGAATTTTCTTAATGCAGAAAGAAATAAAGTATCATCAGACTGGACATCATTATCAGACACAGGAAGGTGGAATCACGTCCTTACTGCTGGAAGGAAGAATCTTGGAAATCTTTTTTAGGGAGGTGGCCATCCTGCATGCAGGTATTCCCATTCCATGTGTTCAGGCAAGACAGCACTAATTTGCAAGTCTGGCTTATTGTGACTTCTCTTAGATTTGGTGAGAAGGGTTTTGTAGCTGCCTTTAAGAAGAACGGTTAATAAAGACTTGAATGTCTGCGCAGTCTTAGTAATACATTCTTAAAGAATATACATCTGTCTTAAAGGATATAGATATATCTCAAACAATATAGATACATCTTAAAGAGCACAGCTGTTGTGCAGTGTTTTGTAATCTAGAATTACTTGCTTTGCTTTACAACTCGCTCACTTGGATGTCCTCACATTTTTAGAAAAGTGGTGCAAGCCTTACATTCCTGAGACATACCTTGTTGATAGAATCACTGTCACCAATACCCAGCCACTGTATTAAAGAATACTTTTGTTTCAAATCTAGACGACCAAAGAGGTTTTATTTTTTAAGAAGCATTGCCTAACGGTTTCCATGCAGGAAAGTCTCAGCCCATCATGATGTCTTTTTTCCCCCTGTTTTTTTTATTTTTTATTTATCAGCACTTGAACAATCTGGTATTCTTAAACCCCTAAGGCAAACTCTTTGACTTCCTCTGTCTGGCAGACGGGTTTTAGCCATGGATTGTTTCTTAAAATGTTTATACTGTCACACATCTCATATTTGTCTCAGCTGGAAAAACATTTTTATAGAAAATCCTGTTTGCTGGTTGTCTCAAGGGTTTCAAAAGTGCTTGTACCTTTCATTTAGTCCAAAAAAATTTTACATGCAGGTATTTTATATGGCTTTGGGGGACATCAAAGCTGAAGCTTAGCAAGTCAAGCCTCTTTTATGGATGGTGCTTTCCTGTACGGTTAGGAAGCTGGTTCCATTATAATAGTCCACAACCTTAAACATAAAGACACCTCACTTCCAAGAATTTTGCATGGGTTTCTTTCCAGTTGAACTTTTTAATCATATTCTGAATTTTATTTGCAGCTTATTTTAAATTCCTGTTCTTGACACATTTAAGGGTTTGTGGTTTTCTGGTGTTTTTTTTTCTTTAAGGTTTCCAAATGAGCTTTATCTACTGCCAGCATCAAATATTACTGGTTTTGGAAGTCAGTGCTTGTTTCTATTGTGTAACACTGATAGGGCCACTAGTGAGTCATTGAGGAAAAACCACCAAAATGTCCCGATGAGGAAAATGTATTAAAAATGGTGAAGGTCCACCAACTCTATAGTGCTTCCGATCTGAAAGGTACTTTGCATTAGAACTTGTTCTACCTGTATTAATTATGCGCAGTACTAGACACAAACAGGATGCTCTCTAGCATGAAAGCTGGGCCTAAAACAACAGAAAAAGAGGACTTGGATTCAAAGGGCATGGGCTGAAACAGATCATGAGTGGAATTTTGCATGAAGCTTGAGAGCGTTTTTCTATCTCAGGAAAATGAAAGAACTTGATGTAAAGCAACTCTCAGAGGAGAGTGTGCTGATTAAGGCCAGACTGTTCCCACCCTGAGAAGTAGCCACAGTCTGAATTCCCCTCTGCTGGCTAGCTCCATCTTGGACTCTCTAGTCTCACCAAGGCCTGGGAATTTGAAATTCCCAAGTCATCATACAGTGGGAGCTGCAGCTGGGCTGCAGACCAAACAGGAGCTGCATGCACGTGGCAGCAGTTGATGGATGGGGCTCCCCCCCCAGTCCCTTCCTTCTCCCTTCCCAAAGAAGCCCTAAATAACTCCCAGTGTTGCGGGGCTGGCACCCCCTGGCACACAGGGGCAGCCAAGTGACAACTGGACTTGCCCACAGTGTTGGAAGGGTTACACCAGGTGCTCCTCTGGATTCAGCAGTGAGTGTCTGCAGTGCAATTGCATCTCTCCAGATGAGCTGGCTCACATCTTGCTGCTGGCTAGTCAGCAGAGCACAAAGCTGGGCTTAATAAATATGGAACCATAAATTTAGACAGGAGCAGGAACTGGCAACTAACGATTTGGACTTTCAGTGGCCTCCGAGCTGTTTGTGCAGCTGTTTGTGAAGCCACGCTGTAAATCAGATCACTCAATCCAGATTTTTAGAGTTCTGTCTAATCTAATAATTTTTAACCAGAATTATTCCATTGATTAAATTCACACTCTGGTCCCACAAACAGTTGCATTGGCACAATTGCAGCACGGGTAGACTGTGACACACAGATGGTATGGAAAGAAGGAAGGGAGGCTGCTGGGTAGTTATGTCGTCCATGGGGACAATATTCCTGCGTAATTCTCAACCACACTCTCCATCAGTTTCCCTTCCGATCCCTCATGCTCAGCCCTTCTCAAACTGGGCCTATAGTCAGACTGAAATGCTTCTTAATGTCTCATATGTGCAATACTAGATCATCTAATGGTAATAAATTGATGAAGATCAAATATGAGCATGTCGTTGCATTCCTGTCAGGATTAGCCAGCTATGAGTCACAGTGTTTAGAACAGGCTTTATCCTGGCAGCAGGAAGACCAACTCTAACATAAAACCATCATAAGTAAAACCTCTCTACACTCCCTGTTTCATGAGGGTTTTGTTTTTTAAATAATTTTTTACTGATGGGTTGAACTTGTACATGGGATTTCATGCCATGTCACCGTCCAAAAACTAACTTTATTGCATCATGAAATTGCAGTTGAGAGTACTCAGCTCCTTGCAACACCCCTTGAATCCAGGAGAAAGGGGAGATCGTTCTTTGTTAAAAAGTGATGTGTAATATTTTACATTCTTACCTTCTCTAACCAAGGAAGATCCCTATTTATCCCAACTGCTGCAGTTAGAAAATAAACACGTGGGTCTTCGGCAGAAAAACATGACTTAAATCCTCTTCCTCTCATGGTTACATGTACACTGTTTTATCCCTTTCATATCCTCATGGATATAAGAGTAATCCCATATACTTTTATACTAAAACAAAAAGGATTTGGCAGGTTTTTACTGTAATTGAAGTGTACTTTCAATTTAAAAAGCAGACCTTCACCTTAATTGTCTTTCCCTTGCTGTATTTCTCTTTATAGTCTTAAAAACTGTATCTAGCTACAAGATGTTAAGCGAGGGAGAGTCAAAGTTAAAACTTGGCAAGCGCTAAAACAAAGAATTTTTCCAAGGAAATGGAGGAGACAGGACAAATTAATTCCTTATGTAACTCCATTTACCTCAGTGCAGTTACATGAAGTATGAATTTGGTACCTTACACCTCTGTGGTCAGAAAAAAATTTCTGTGATCTCAACCAGCACAGTGTAAAATAATAATTTTTAAGAAACAGAATTGCAATTTAAGTCTGGTAGAACTGCCCTTGTTATTTTTAGTCTATTAATGTAATTGTCAAAGAACAATAGGTCTGCAGAACAACAACAAAAAGGGCTTCATAAAAGCTTAGTACCCGATGATTTGTAGCTTACATCCTCAGCAACTTTTTTTGTGGGAAAGAGGAATTCATGACAGGCTGCTGAAATGGGCAGGGACATCAGGGACAGTAAGGTCCTAAAGCTTCTCTCCAGTTTGCTGCCTTGCAGCTTGAACTTTTTCCCTCCAGTCCCATTCTTCTCCCCTGCCCACCCCTACTTCAGTCCTCCTCTCCCTCAAGATTCCCCCCCTCTCAGGGGTCTCTGTGTCTTCTCTTTACTGCTGAGTTATCTAGATTTTTCTCCTCAGGCAGAAATTTTCAACCTCTTGGGACAGAGAAAGGAGAGATGTTTGGCCTCCACCATCATTTCTTTTTATATTTTGAATTTGAATACGTTTAAATTTGAGATGCTTTAAAATTAGCCACGTTCCCTGTGAGAGCCCAGCCTTCATGTGTCAGTCTCCAGTACTCCAGCAGAGCTGGAGCCAGAGATTATTTCCATTTTAAAACCTTGTTAGGAAACATCAACCCCTGCCTCTCCACCCCACTGCCAAATTCAGGAAATACTTTGAATATCAATGTTAAGATCTTTCAATCCTGTAACATAAAAGTGTTCATATAATATATTAGTGCAATGAAATTGAAGTCAATGGTCTGTCTCTTTTATCCTTACCAACTTGCAACTATCAGTTTTAATGCAGAGGAAAGTGTCTGTGTATACAAGCATATAAAAGATGTGAAAATACAAAAGCATTTATTGAAAACACACAAAACCAGGAAGATGATAACATAGCAGAAGGAAGTGGCCTCACATATAAAAACTTTTGCTTTGTATAGCAGAATTTATCACTAAAAGCTCAGATTGGCAAATTGCCATGGTTCAGACTAAACAAGGAATGCAGTGTAAGAAAAAAAATTTGACTTATTGTAAAAAAAGAAACACAAAAGCAAGAGACACATTTGAAAAAATAGCGTCTTACAAAGTAATTCAATTAATTTTTTTTTTGTTTGTTTAATGTGTATCTTTAAAAGTTCTGTTACATTTTGAAATAGCAGGAATCTCAGTTGTGCAGATGCAAGCTCTCCTCTAAGGATGTCTGCATCAGTCAGGTGGATGTAGGAAATCCCCAAATATCCCAAATTAAATAAAGATAGTGGAGCTATATTATATATAACAGTGGAACTATTAAATCATGATTTATAAAAAAATATTCACATATTTAAAATATCTACTGCACAAAGCTGCTCAAGTAAATGTGAAGTGCTCAGTATTTTCATACTGGATTAAAGAATATTTTTTTTTTTATGTTTGTGAGGAAAAATTGAAAGCCTTAGGAAATAACAGTACATTTATGCCTGAAACACTTTGACATAGAAGTGTTTGAAATCTGCTGTTGCTTGAGAACACTTCAAAAGCAGGAGAATCTGGGATCCTGCACCTGCAGGGATGTTCCTCTCCCGGCCTGCTAAGGCCTTGTTCGGGTGTTCCTGCCGGAAGGGTGTTGAGGAGCACTGAGTTCTGCTGGTGTGCTGCTGGTGCTCAGGGGAACACGGATAATGGGCACAGCTGAATTCTCATGGCTAACAAAATCATGCCCTTCCTCTTTGCTCTGGAAGGCTTTTCCAGGGCTCAGCATGGAGGGAAAGACTCCAAACGTGAAAAACGAGATGGCAGATAACTGCAATTAAAACAAACACATAATTTTTGCAAATCCTCATCACATCTCCAAGATAAATACACTGCTCGAGTACTAATTATATTCTTAAATGTTGTCTCATTGATGGTGAAACCCTTTTCATCTTGTTGACAAGAATGTTTATATCCTTCATACGTTAAATCATTCCATGAAGTATTTTTAGGAGTTTGTTATATTTGAATCTGCAGTGTCCTAATTGCTTCGATGGAATTTCCAGATTTACTCTCTAAAACAGTACAGTTGCCTGGCAGTTCTTTTTCTGGCTGCTGCTTTTTCCTAAAATGGTCTGGGCTTCCTGCATAATTTGTACAAAGCTCTCCCTTCTATAAATGTCGTGTTTCATTCTGCTTTAGCGAAGCTGATACACCGATATGAGTTAAAAAGAGAGAAATTCTTCTTCATATGTTTCAGCTAAAATAATAGAATGCTGTCTTGAAACTATTAGGAGATCATATTGGGTTTATTAGATTATGAAACTGCAAGTAATGACAGATAAATCAGTCCTCTTAGAAACCTGAACTGCTAATCAATTAAAGATGTTACTCCAGATTGCTGACCATAGGCAACAGCAATGAGTAAAGCAGTATCTTTAGCACACTGGGATTTTGGAAGGTCCATATTAGGTAAAGAATAATACAACAGAAAGGAAAGGTGTGCTTTTGCCATGCTTAAAGCAGCACTTAGAGCTACACACTTGGGGTGTGTTCCCATTCTTTCTGCGGGACTTTTAATCATCCATGGAAAGCCCTTAAGCAGAAGTTTATTCATGATCTAAACAAGCAGATATTAATGCATGTGTATGTTTATATATAAGTATATATGGTCATTCACATGCAGGCAGGAAAGCTACAATTTTCTATTTTATGGTAATGAAATGCTCTTATCTCTAGATCACATAGTTGGAGGTGTGCTGAGAGCAGGATGAGCAGGAGGCTGAATGCTGCTCCAAAGCTGGAGTGGACATCACACCCTGAGTTCAGTGCAGTTCTGAACTGAGGCAAAGTCCACTCTCAGTTAACAGTTGGTCAAGTAACGGGAACTCTTTGATTTCCTTGCAGAGCCATTAGTCAGAGTTTAGACACAAACTCCACCTTGGAGTTTAGAGTCTGGCTGCTCAAAATGTCCCCTCCCTTCTGCTGACAGTCAATAATCGTTTAACACTTCGGCCACACTTGAATAAAACCCTGGTGATAACAGCAACTTTTTAACATTCTCCCTGAGTTACTGAATTCACTGTTAATTGGGCTGTCTCCTGTTGTAAGGGGAATTTGCAAGGAGATGCTGTTACTGCTCTGCCAGTGTATGTGTCAGTCACAACACCCTTTGGAATAACTGGGAAAAACTGACTGTGGATTCTTCCTTACACGGACAAGAAATTATTACAACATCACAGTGTTTGTCAGATTAATATGAAAGCAGAATTTATTGTTATTTAAGCTGTGATAAGAAAAGGTGCTCTGAAAATCCGTATGGTACCATTTCTTCTAACAGCCTGATTTCTTGTAAGGACTTTCTGATTCATTTGGTGTGACTTCATTAACTCACGATTTCAAAGACAGTACAATATATTCTCTTGATCATTAGTAGTAGATAAAAATATTAAATTTCTGCTTCTTTAACTGCAGCACCAACATCAAGCAAAGTAATACAAGAGCCAGCATATCACAAGTGAACAATGTGTAGCTGAGAAAGAAAACAATTAAAATTTAATAACCCAGGAAATAAAAAAGTCACACTTCCTTTGCCTAGAAAGCTGTAATAACCTTGCTAACAATTACTTTGTGCAGTTCATGTGAGAATATCTAAGATTAAAAACCAATAGTGAGTAAAGCTGTGTAAAAATTCATATCAAAAGCTGTTATCAGTTTAATCATTCAAGTAAAGTAGCAAATGTTACTATTTTATAAACTAGAATTCCTAGGAGTTTTCTCTTGGAAGACCATCCATATGCTTTAACTCGAGACGTGTATTTTACTTTTATAGTTCTCAGTTGCTAAATGCTGACTCTCTTTCTTCAAAATAAGACACTTAAAAATCATTTTTCTACCAGGAGTACAGACCTTGGAAAGTATGCAGTGGATTTCCACGCACTTCAGGGAACATGATATTGCCTCGGTGTGAATGGCTGGGAAGGTTCACAATGACTCTACTGTGAGTGGGCCTGCACTTCTAACCTGGCCTAAACTTAATGCTATTCCCAAAAAAATACCCCAAATCCAGCCCTTGTAATTTGGCTCCCACAGGCAGGTCCTCGGCTGCAGAGCCCAGATTGAAGTCCACAAGGCCAGACATCAGGACTGATCTTGTCTGATTGGATTACAGGATTGAAGCTGTGATTTGTCCTACTGAAACCACTTTAAGTTACTTAAACAGATAAATCCTACTATCAGATTTCTTTTCTTATTGATTACACTTTCTGAAATGCAAAGAAAACTCCCAACATTCTTGCCTTCTCCACGTAGTTCTGCATTATCAGAAGGTGCTTTTAGGACTGGAAGGACAACAGAAATACCTGGGGGAGTAATAGTACAGTGTAATTTTCCTTTTCCATAGAAAGGGTGTCAAATACTTGTGCTTTTTTATTTCCTCTGAGGCCATTTCCAGCCCTTATTTAACTCCACCCTCTCTGTGTGATTTGAACTATTTGACAGAGTTCCTGTTATAAAGGAAAATCAGATCATATCTTGGTTGCCTCCTGCCTCGAGTTTAATTCATATCTTCTCATCTCATGCTTCTGGCAAAATGACCTATCAAATTAAACCAAGAATATGTTCAAAGCACCTTTTTTTTTTTCTTGGTTGGTCTTTTTTATTAATCTCCCTGAGTTTATTCTTTCCCTCTCAGGTTTGTGTGTTAGGTTGGGAGGAGTTATCTTGTGTATCACATTATCTATCACAGCCGGAATATCTGCAGGAAGAAGTGCCCTCCCAGGCAGATCAGCTGCTGAGTGTAACAAGCGCACGTGAGTAAAAAAGATTTACCAGACATATTTTCACTTACAAAAGCATTCTTTTATAGTAACTATAGTAAAACAGCCACATACAAAATGGGATCAAACCTTTGGGTAATGCTGTTTCAAAAGGGGCCTTCAGAAAAAAACACTTTCTATGTGGCAGGAGAGAAACTGCTCAGAAATCCATTCAGGAACAGCTACAATTCCTTATGGATAGTTTATGAAAATATATTAGAATTGACTGTAAATTGAGGAAGTAGCAAAGAAGCTTGATGAACTGACTGTAACAAAACATCCAGTGATGGAAGTCTCTGCAGACTTCTGCTTGCTAGCATTGGCAAGAGGTTTAGCTAAATGGAAAGCAATCAGAAGATACAGTTATCAACTGCAAACGAATTATTATAAACCAGAAAGAAAATGTGAGGAAGAGCTCTGAAAATTATGACTGACAGTGACAACACAGACCAGACAGCTTTTATTTTAAGCAACAGATTGTTGGGAACACACCACCGTATATCAAAGTGAAGGGCTTGAAACCTGCTCCAGCCTGTACAGATGTTCTCACTCAGAAAGCAGCTAGAGGGAACAGAACATAAAAAAGGCTGCCCAACTTCAAAAAAAGATTTGAATTTTCATTCTGTTTTGACAAGCTTTTGTGGTAGTCTGTGATTTTCAGCATCACAGAAAATCCACCATTACAAACCTGAGCTAAAGGGACAGAGACCTGAAGGTGTTCAAGCAAGCCCTTAAGAAGGTGTTAATACAGTATAATAAGATTTTTTTATTGTTTTAACCTTAAATGCTTTTAGATTGAAGGAAAGGAGCAAAGACTAGAAATTGGAAATGTTGTAACTGTTCTGACTCTGGGGCAGGTCAGACGTGCTTGCAGGCACCATGAAATACTTGGAATGCAAGGCTCAGATCTGAGAGGAGATTTAGGAATCTCTGCTGTAGAAAAGATTATTTTATGATACAAAGCAAGACAGGATTACTGAGCTCAGGAGGGTTATTTGTGAATAACTTCCAGCTAAAGTGATTAAGGGCTTCAGCCACTAGCCCCAGAAAAAAGAAACAGAGCATCAAAAACATCCTGCTTGTCATTGCTGCTGGCGTTTTGTTCAGTGAGCAAGAGGTCTGTGTTGGTTTTGGTCCTTTGCCCTTGGGGACGCTTTTAACAAAGCATAAGACTTGAAAGAATTCCAAAATGTGTTTGTTTTTTTTTCCTTTTCTTTGAACTACGAGGTTAAAGATAAATAAAAGAGTATTTTGATATGTGTAAAAAATACTTGTGATAACAAACAGACAAAGCACTTCCTAAAGCTCAAGACATACAACGTGCTTTTTACAAACACACCACAGTTCCTGATACCAATATTTTCTTTTTTAATGGAAGGTAAAGCACTCCATTCACTTTTAAAGTATCATCTCCTTTAAGAAACATGAATTTCTTCAGCAGAATCTTCGGTGTTTGTGTTTGGTTTGAGGTTTTGTTTAATTTTAAGCTGCTGTAACATCAGCCAGAAAAAGCAAGAGCTAAGAAAACACACTGAAGAGTTAAATGCTCTGATAAAGGTGAATTGCTAAAAGGTTCCTCTGGCAGTCAGATTTGCATGGAGGACATTTGGGCTCCTGTACAGATGAGTTGCTCTTACAACATTTTCCAGTATGAGATGACCAAAGGGATTACCACAAAGCCATAGGCCACCAACTTGAACGTGACTTCAAAACATTTCAAATCCTAACAGGAAGAGATTTGGATATGCACATGGTACCATGTCTGTTCCTGAGCCTGCAAAAGTATTCAGAGTTCCTTGACATTCCCCATTGCAGGAATTATGCCCACTTATATAAATATTACAGAACTACCGATAAACCATCTGAAAGTGAGGATGAGTAATTAAGGCTGTATCACATCACTGTCACAGTGGGGTGGCGGGACATTGTGGGCAGCCACAGAGGTTACAATCTACTACTTCAGTATCTCCCACGTGAATTCCAGAAGTGGTGAGGAGCTCACAGTGAACTGGAGGGAGCCCTGATAGCACCTTCTTAACCATGGAGGTGTAACCACATGCCAGAACTTTACAGCTCTTATTAGAATGTGAATATTTTATTCAGCAGAAACAATGGCTCTGACATACCTGTTAATGCTAACGTGGTTCTAACCATGCAGAGAAGAATCCAGCAACATCCTGGATGATGCAGGAGAGTTTCTGTGGCTGTTTTACCCATTTAGCATGGTTTGCTTTCCCCTTCTAAAATGAAACTGCTGCAAGATTGGATCTAGTTAGGAAATACCTTGGAATTACATTGACAGTAACTGTGTTAAGGTGTGTCACTAAAAAAAAGTGTGTAAAAAATGGCTATAAATGAACACTGGTGGCTGACATCATTAAGCTCACCTAGGGCTTAAATACCAAATTTCCAAGGCCGAGCATAAGACATTGAGCCCTTTTATTCTCACAGAGGTTTTTCTGGTTTCTGTAAATACACATCTCCCAAACTATATCTCTGAAAACCACACAGTGACTTCATATTGTCAGAAACAGTCTCCTTAAGTACATCTGTACAATTTATACCGTGGAAAACTGGAACAAGAAGCACCAAAACTACCTCCTGTTGAGCACAGACAAAAGATCGTTTTAAAAAAAGATCTTTATTTCTGGTTTTAAATAGCTTGACAAAACCCCATCCATTGGTACTCAGAGTTCAGCTGTAAACAGTTACAACACACGACCACGGGGTATTGGTTTTGTACATGGACCTATTTGCAGTGACAATCCGTGAGACAAGTCCAACTGAAATGTGCTGGGCTAAGAGAAAACCAATGCTGTAACCGAAAATCCTGAAAAGACTGATGTGGAACTCCCTCCTGTGGTGTGAGGGAGCAGCAGCAGCGCAGGCAGCAGCTTCTGGCAGCTCACACAGCACTCACTCTGCGCCACTCAGAAGTCTGTGGTCACCACTTCAGGTTTCAAGTTTGCTATGGAAACTCCTCTCACAAGCTCAAAGTGTCACAATAAACTTCTAAAATACACACAAAGCTGTAAACATCTTTCTCTGGAACAAACAAGAGTGGTTTGTGCCAGCCTTCTCCACCTCCCACGTTGCAATAAAAGAAAATAAAAAGGGCCAGAGACTAAAACTGTTCTGCAGGGATAACATCACAGTTTACAGAAACTAGTAAGTGTCGGCTTTTAAAATGAGTGTTAGTCACCATCAGGCAGCAGAACCCATTTTCAAGAAAGTTCATGGAACACTCAACCTCAGGTGATGAATCAGGCACTAAGCATTAGACTTCCCTACTTTAAGAACAAAAGCTTACATTACATTGAGCTGTTCTGCTTGACAGTAGCTAAAACTGACCACAAAGAGAAAATTAAATACTGATACCTTCGCAAGTCTGAGTTTTGACCATTTTTGCTCTCAGGTTTATGCACATCTTCCATGAAGAGGGAAGAAAACAAATGTGCAAAACAGACTACAAATGTATTTAGAAATAAAGGGGATCTTTTCAAGGCAGGTTTTATTTCTGGAAGTCCCTCTGGTCATTTCTAGAACGTTTTAGCTTTTAAATTTATTTCATCATTAACTATGAAATAACCATCGTGGTCTGAATCTTGTTATCACCAATTCTAAGAGGACTGAGATAATTGAGATTAACTCCAAAGTACACACCAATAGGATTTGCTTAGTGCAGGCTGGTAAAGGATAACATTATTCCAGCACTTCTGTATTATTCTAGTTTTCACACTCTCAGCAGCTTGATATCTGTGACCTTGTATTTAAGTATGTAAATTGATCATAAATACCAGTATTTTCCTAGGCAACATTTCATTTATTTGAAAGTTCTATTGAATGCAGTTCTTCCTTCAGGATTAGAGGCTTTGGAGTCTAGAGAGGTTTTTTCCCCCCATTTATTGACCGTGCATCACAGAAACAAGTGTCAGAACACATTCTGTGCACTCAGGAAAATATATTCATAATTATATATATTTCATAAGCCCCAAATTCTAGCTGCAATTGTCAGCTGACAGAGGTACCACACAGTCAAATTAAATATTGGATTTTAATTAAAGTAGCTGTTTTGAAGGGGGGAAAAAGCAGAAATCTGTCATATTGGCTACCTGTTGCTCTGCCAGATATACCTCTTGTCATACACCCTAATGACAGACTATGTGCTCTTACATCTCTGCACAGTTTCTGTCAATTTGTTATGCATAATTAATTACAGGGCAGTGTTTCTGAAGTGGAACAAAATATCAGCATGTGCTTAGGCTGAGAAGTTATAGGGAGGGAAATACATGTAAGACCGGGCCATAAAAACAAAAGGAACAACTTGACAGAAAGATTATACATTAGGAGAGTGTGTACAGGCTTGCTTCTTCCAAAAATTAAATGTGGGTACCTGTAAGAAGGGAGGAGAAAAGGAGAAGGGAAGCAAACTTTGGTGAAGTTTCAGAAAGTGCAGTCTTTACAGTCCTAAACATAATAAAAATACCCAAACAGCCAAAAAAAACCCAAACCAAACCCAAACAACAAAAACAAAGCCGGCACTGAAAAAGCAAACAGCTAAAATATGTCTACAGCTAAAACTGTCTCCTGGTGCAGGGTGATGCACACACAGGGTTGCCAGAGTTGCACCAGCTCAGATCACACTGAGAATACACCGCCATCCCTACTGCAGTTTGCACTGAAATGTCAGAAAGGAAACAAGCATTTGCAGAAGCATTCCAGCATCTCACTGTGGTAAAACACTTTTTATCTACATGCAGAGCTCTGTGCACACACATTTAAACGTATATTTTCTTTTCAAAGCAGTACACCATATAGTAAATTTTCACTCAAGTGTGACTACTAGGCAGTTCTCTAAATACTGAGTATTTTCTTAATTTGTTTTCTAATGCCAGAAATAGAACTCTTTGCTATGTAATGCAGAAAGGACCTGGAGCACAAGTTGTTTAGTAGAACCTTGATATTTTGCTTCAAAATAATTTTTTGCAGAGCAAGATGAGAGGGAAATACGGAAATACGAAGGCAACTGCCGGTGCAGTATAAAGGTCCCTTACCCCCACAAAGGATGTTATTGTTCTGTACTGTAATAATCATCCAGGACAGTCTCAGCCCTGATGGCACATCAGAACAGAACAGCTTTGCACATCTTATTGAAGCCATGAAGCTCCACACAACCTGGTTCTGAGCCCCAGACACCTTCCATCTCTAGAGATGAGTTCGTGTCAGAACATCTGCAGGAAGAGAACAGCGGCCTCAACCATGTACGTATCTCATGTTGGATGTATCTCTAGTTTCACAGGATGGATGCCATCCCTCAGGTTCCCTATTCTCCCTCCAGACAGGAAAAGCCATTTAAACATTGTCACCATCAGGCAGACGGTTCTGTTAGTGCAAGAACAGCGCTTTCACTCCGCTGCCTCCCCAGGCTTAAAGTGCAGTATATTACATGAGATTTCAACAAACCAAACTATCCTTTATTTGAATTTCAGAGGGAATGTTCAAGTTAAAGTTACCTTTTAGGTTTTAAGCAATAAAATCCAAGGCAAGGTACATAAACTATCTTAAAATGGATTAAATCCACTCGCTTAAAATGTATTCTTTATCTTATGTTCAATATACATATAATACACAAGAGAAATCCATCATTTCACTTCGCTGTATTGGAGTTGAAATGATCCTGTAACAGCTGATTAAAGGCCACACACTCAAAGAGGACTTTGCTTAAAATAGGACTGTATTAGCTGGACTGTGATGTGTAACACAGTTCAACATTCTGAATTCCCCTCCTTTATTGGCTTGTCATCAATAAAGAGAAAACCCTTGGCACCCTGCTGTACACACATCTAAGTTCTAATTTACTGGTGGTGTCTCCCATGTTTCATTTTTGCCCCCTTTAAAATCACCATGAAGAACAGATCCATTAAAAACTGGATTAATGCTTTTATGCCTTCAGCTACTCCTCCTGCCTGTTAACCTGACAGTATCACCTTGTTCTCGCATACAACTGTGATTCCCAAAAAAGTAGTTCCCAACTGACACAGAGCACAGAAGCTTCCAAGCCAAACCATTCAGCTGAACAAATAAAGTCTCAAGTAACAACTGCAGGTACAACTGTGCCAACTGATCCTTTGCACAGGAGGTTCAAGCACTCAAGGGTTGGGTGCAGGGCTGTGTTTGTGCTCAGCTTAATAAGAAAAGGCTCACCATACAGGCAAAGGGTATGTACCTGTGGAGGTGGTTAGAGAGGTTAATCTGGAGTTGCACAACACTGTCTTTAGCAATCAAACCAGCTTAAACAGGCCCCAGCCCCTCCCCACCTTCATTCCTCTGCCCTCAGCTCTGCCAAGGGAGGTTTTCTGGTCAAAATGTAGGTGGACAGCAACTTAACACCATAACTCAAAGAAGCCGCAGACTTCTGGAGAAGTGTCTTTGTTTCTGGTGTTTTTGGGGTTTCAGATCCACATCGCTTCGGGAATCATGTTAATCCCACCACAAAACCACGTGTTAACATGTTAATACCACTGCAAGGCTGACAAATTGTAGCAGTGGAGATGAGTGGGAACTGCTGCTGTCAAAGCAGTTAATTACAATATATAATCCAACGTTATTTTAAGGTCTTCAGTCACTTCATGACAGGTCAAAAGCCGAGAAGTTAAACAATCATTAAAATACACACCAGGGGAAAAGTGATTTTCTAAATTAAAGTAAAATGGCTTTTCATCTCTTCTAGCATCCAGAAGAAACAATCAGCCAATGGGGATAATAAAAACACAGCATATCATTTAACATAAAAAGTAATATATCTCACTTTCAGCACTCAAATGAGATTTAAAAAATGCAGCATTTCTCCCCATAACACTGATAAACCATCATCTCATCTCTGTAACCAAGGCCTTCTCCACACAAGTGTGCTAACACCCCAATAATCACCACATGGGAAACTCTACCGGCTTTCCAGGTAAATTCAGTTCAAACTAAATGCAATGCTTACTCTCTTTCCAAATGAAGCAAGACAGCTGGCAAAAAGGATTCCTGGTGTGGGAATCACTGGCATGGCTTTACTCCAGTTTAAGTCCTCACGTTTAATTCAGTGAAGGGGAAGCTGAAAATGCATCCTAACTCCCACCTCTCTCTGTAGGTGAGCCTCCAGAGCACACTAAGCCCACCTGCAGCAATCCCTCGTTGAGAATTTTGGACACAGAGTTCAAACTTTGTCCTGCTGCATAAGGAGTTCCTCCATTGGGGTGCCAACAGGAGCCTATTCCTCAAAATTCTTATTCACAAGCAGCTCTATGGATTCCAACATTCTTGCCCCACTCTTTGCCAAACCCCATTATCAGAAGGCTGTGCCAAAGCCAAAGTCAAGAGGCCCAGAAATTATTACTGTGCAATCACTTTCTCACGGAAATAAAACATTCTCTATTGTAGCGCCATAAAGATATTTGAGATATTGTTTAATTAGAGCAGTAGCACCCTTGGGAAGGAGCACTGCTGAGAATTACGCTGCACTGAAGACCACTCTCCCCACAGCTTTCCAGTTCAAAGTGTTTTAAGGACTGATGTGTTCGTCACTGTTGGATTCAGAGCAAGAATTCAATTCTGCAAGACACAGTTTCACTGGAAATGGCTGTAAATAGCAGTAGCCAAAACACTGCCCTAATACAAACCCTAAAGAAGACAAAGGATCTGTGCTAATCAAACTGGGTTCTAGTTTAGTGTTAACAACAGACCTGCAAAGTCCCAGAGAGTCTGGAGATTATGAAGTTCTTTCAACACAGATACAGATATTCCTTATAAAAAAGAAGTCTCTATTCTTCCCACAGCCAGTTTTACTAGCAATTAATTACACAAGTATAATTTTTTACTTTAACTATCTGCTTCTCACTAAAACCTGAACTGTGACCTTTTCTCTGTTATTTAATTTCTGTTAATATTAAAAATAGCAGTTACTAAAATCTCAGTACTTTACCCTCACTACTGCACACCAGAGACCTGCTAGTGCAAAAGCTAGCACAGAAATGACCAGCTGGATGATGGGGAAGTTATTAGCCACATATTGTATGTTCAAAAGCATTTGCTCGTATCCAGGTGTTTGCTCTGAAAATACGAGGTTTAAGTAACAAAGAAAGAACCATGGGTTTTGGTTTAGGAGTCCCACAGCATACAAGTCGTTCAGGGAGGCAGCTGGAATACAACAGGGATCAGAAAGTCCACCAAGCTTCAACGCTTTCAAAAATGCAAACTGCCCTTCGTTCTCTTTGCTGCTGCTCCTTTCTAATCCCAGAAACCGCAGGGTTTTATTACACTGCAAATGTCCCAGCCAGAATTGTGCAAAACATACAAAGGTGTCTCCTGGACAGCAGGAGCTGAAGTCTCCAGAAAGACTACAAGCTTTCTCCAGCCAGCCCCTTACTGAAATACCATCAATGCAGCGAGAAACCAGATCAGGACTGTCTTTACTAGAAGAAAAATGCAGATGAAATGAATCCTTCCAAGGAGCAGCTGCACTTGAGTTCATCCCTGCTGATTCACTGAAACTCAGAGGCATTTCCTTGCCAACAGAAGGTAGAGGTATAGTAAAGAGAGAACAATTCCTCCTGTTAAATAATTCTTGTAAACTGCTACTCTGATTTTGAGAACTGTCCAACATGGAATGCACATGTGTCAGGTGAGCTGCTGCCTTGGGATGAGCTGGGTCATCGTCACACACCGGGTTCTGGGTTAAATCTTCTTTCTTCATAGTCCTGAAGCACATGAGCACAGCTTTGTTGCTTCACAACAGGCTGGACTGGGAGAGGAGTGTGACAGACTGTAGTTGCAGCAAACAGTGCAAGCAGCACACCAGGTTACCAGTCAGTGGATCTCAATATGGACCTAAAGAGAAAGAATGCAGGAAGTGATTACACTGATATCCCAGTTTCTTGGTGCCTCATATATGGACAAAAAAAAAATTAAAAATCTTTAACACAAAAAAAAGAATAACCCGGCTACAGAAAGTAACAGTTGTCCAAACAGATGTCCAAACAGACAAGTCTCCCTACAAGCTGCTTGAACACATCCAGAGAAGTAGGAACCATAACCAAAAACCTGCTTTCTCCTGCAGTTTCAGTTTAATCTGCTACAAACTCTCTTTTGGTGACAGGCATGAAAATGAGTCAGCAAACGAGCAGCGAGAGATTCGCTGTGTAAGGGCACCATTTCCCTTATCCAACAGAAACGCAGGCTGGGACAGATTAGAAACTTAACATTGAAGGTAAATAGTAAAGTAATCCCCCTGTAAACAGAAGTGCAAGCTGAAATCAGAGCCACAACACTGGAAATCAACACTGGACCATGCACAGCTTCCCAAGGGAACTGGTCAGACTGGCTGCACCAGCGGGATCAGCTGTAGTGCATTCAAAGGACAGGCTGATGTTGTTCCAAGAGAACTGTTATGTGCCAACACTGATAACAAGCAAAGGCACGTTTTTTCAGCTACCGAGGTTACTAAGCTGCAGGTACAACTCCTGGCCACGTGGCTCATTTTCAAGGTTCAGAACTGTAGAACGAATCCCAAAAACAAGAGGTGTCACATTTTGACCTCTTCCCATTTTAGCTTAGGTTTTACAAGTCACAAACTGCAACCAGACTTGTCTCTGAGCACTCGGCCACTGGCCAGATGTCAAAACTTTCATTACAGCTGTTTACGAGGAGAAAATGCCCAAGCTTTGGCTAGAATAGATGTTTGTTGTGACAGTCCACAGCTGGCTTCTGTTGCCAGCTAAGTCAAAAGTAAAGCTTTCATTTCATCATAAAAACAACAAAACTTAAACCCTACAACAGGTCAAAGCTGATTTAGGGAGTTCAACGTTTTGCAGAAGCAGCGGAGATGCAAATTAAATATTAACTGATTTTTTTATATATAATGACACTGGTATTTAAAGCTCTTTCTGCATTTTCCCTGCTGCAACTGTCCTGATTTAAAAAAAAACAAAACCAAAAAGGAAAAAGCACCAAACAACCCCCCAACAAACCGATGAAGGAAATTGTTTTCTTTGGTCCTTAAAATGTGCACGTATTCACAATTTATTGCCTGTCTCTGAGTTAACTACGGCTCAGGAACACGAATAAAGTTGAGAACGCGGAGAGCGAGCAGCACAGCGGGGCACTCGCACCTGGCCACGGGCAAGGGCGAGTCTCCTCCAGGGCTGCATCCAAGCGACATTCCCGGGGGACACCGGGCAGGGCAACAGCCCCAGGGCGGGCACGGCGGGACCCGCCCGCCCCGGGGGAGCCGCCTCGGCCCCGGGCCCGGCCGTGACCCCCGGACACCCCCCCGGGCCGGCCCCGCCGCCCCCGCCCACCTGCAGCCGCACGTTGAGCATCATGGAGGCGACGATGTAGAGGTAGGGGAAGTTGATGCGGAGCTTCCAGGCCAGGTCGAAGAAGATGAGGAGGGTCCTGGTGAGCCCCTTGCAGAAGACGCCGTAGGAGCGGGCGGCGGCCGACTGGGAGAGCCTGGCAGCGAGGGCGGGCAGAGCCGCCGCCATAACCCCGCCCCG
>JAWMRA010000033.1:9380438-9506142 GCA_035584735.1 Pseudotriccus pelzelni | reverse complement strand
CAGGGACACCTTCCACTAGACCAGGTTGCTCCAAGCCCTGTCCAACCTGGCCTTGGACACTTCCAGGGATGGGGCAGCCACAGCTCTGGGCAACCTGTGCCAGGGCCTCACCACCCTCACAAGGAAGAATTATTTTATAATATCTAATCTAAACTTACCCTTTTTAATTGTGAAATGTTGATAATGGTTTCTGGGTTTCGGTCTGGTTTTTTTGTAATTTTTGTTGTTTACACAGCTAGGTGATTGATCAATTCTGTGAGCCAGCCACTGTCACAAGGAAATACTTCCTGTGCTTTTCAAGCCAAAACTTGGGTTACTTAATGAATTTAAAATACACTATTCAAGTCCAGGTTCCACAAAAGATTTCCAAAATATTTTGCAAATGTTTCCCAGGAAGGTCTTTGAGATAAATTACCATCATGACACTTTGCAAGTAGGTGAAAATGCCCCAAAAGATGAACAGATGACCAATACCATTTATTAATATAGCCCTTTTTTTCCTCTAGAACTGCTTTTTACAGTTTTCATTCAATCAGCTTTCAATAACTAAAATGAAACATAAAAATCAATACATTGATTTAAACTCCTTATAAAATACCATTGTATTACCACAGAATCAAGCTGGTCCGTAGTGAAAGAATAATTCCAGAACGGGACATTTAGCAGCTCTCCATGATTAAATTGGAATGCAATGTGATACACAAAGGTTAAATCAGGAAGCTGATTAACATTTACATGTATCAGTAGATATCTGCCAGAGTCTCATTAGTTCTGGCTCTTGTTGCACATTGAAACAGATGTGACACAGTATCAATTTTCAAATCTTGATTAAAAGTAAATTAGTTTCCACACTAAAATAGGCAATATAATTACTAAATTAGCTTATAATAACGATTTTGCATTGCTATTTATTTTGATCTAATTATTTAATTAAATAGGGAAATTGGTAAAACACTCTTTAGCTTTCCAACAAAGAAAGTAACAGAAAATGCAATTGAACACCAGTTGAAGAGATTCACCAGATTTTGTCACACCAAGATTTGGAAATTGGCTAATTATTCTGACAGTGAAACTAAACCTAAAAGGCATCCCACACTTCTTCTTTTGATTTCAGGCCTGTCATGGTGATAAAATCATTTTCAGTTTAGCTAGAACACTGATTAATATGCAGAAGTTCAAAACTGTTGACATGCAGTTTGTGGCTGATGGCTGCAGAGATCCTTTTCCTGCACTTTAATGCCATCATCCCTTTTTTGCTTCCTAACCCTGACTTGTCTTTCTCTGTTGCATCACAGAAAATCCTTATCTTTTCTAGCCTGTTCATGTTTTATTTCATTTTACCTGAAATTTCTTCTCAGGTATTCAAATATTCCTCTATTCAAAGAAAAAAATGTTGTGAGTCAAAGGACTGGACAACTGAAGGCAATATAACAAGCAATACCAAATGGGCTTATGTAATAGTTGAGCCTTTATCATTTTTCTTGATATTTTAAGGTTCATTTCTGTGAAATGCTTGATATCAAGATAGGTAGAAGTTGGGGGGAACTTGCAGCCTTTGCTTTTGTGATATTCAGCACTGCCTCACCTCAGGACACGATGTGCTGCCTACAGTTATAAAGGGCTTATTCCCATATTTCTGCTGAGGCAGTTACAGTGATAAAAAAATTGAAGTGACACAGGGAAGTCTCAGGTCCTTGTTTATAAATATATAATGATGTCTCTATTCCAAAAAGCTCACAGCCATATACAGGGATTACTTTATGTACTCCCACTGCCTTCAACAACAGATCTCACTGTATTAAGCGCTGTCTGTTACTGCTTGCTAAACCTGAGGGTAGACATCAGTGAATGCAAAGCTTTATGTGGGTTTTATAACTGAAAGTCTTGACAGAAGAGATATTTATCAGAAGCTACCTAAAGAAAATACAGGACTTGTTTCTGTTGAATACTTACACCAGCTAAATCATCTGTGTGAGTATCACATGAATGGGATGCATTTGTTTTATGATGCTTTGTTATTAATGTAAAGATTTACATACTAGGATTTTATTTTCACGCTCTTTTAATCTGTACTCTCTGATGCAGCAAATGCTGACATTTAAAAGTTGTTGTTCCTTTTTTATTGCTGGCTTTGGTTCCTCTAGAGCAGACTGACTGCTATATTTGCACAGTGTACATATCACATGCAAGTACAGGCTTTTTTTTCAACACTCAGGAAACCAATCATGCCAAAAAATGTCTGCCTGGAATATCTAGAAATTACAGGCTATTACTTGTGGATTAGAGTGTTCTCTAACATTGACTTTGTGTTACAATACCCACTCCCAGCTTCAGTGAAGATACTCCGAATTTCTTCCACAGCAACAATGTCTCTTTCCTAATTAAAAATCTGTGCTCTGTTAGCTTGGTGAAGAGTCATCAACTAAAGAATTCAGAGATCATTAAACAAAAAAACTTGGAATCTCAGGCAACTGTTGGTTGCTACTGCTGGTTGGTAGCTACTGCCCAAACAGCTTGGATATGTTCTCCTGTCCTGATTTAAAAGGGGGAGGGCAGAGGGGCTCAGTGAGTGACAGGCCACAAAGACAGATAACCACAGGTGGAACTAGAGTCCAGGGAGGAATTTTGGATGCCTAGTGCTGTCTAGAATTAAGATTCCTTTCTACCAACTGCTGTTTCCCTAATACTACATCATTGAACACCCAACTTTTGCCACCAACTCAAATGAGGATCGGGACTTAAGGACAATTTCAAAATACAATTATATCAGCTAGTTTAGAAATGAAAAAACATCAGGGGAAAGTTTTTCTCCAGTAAGATAACTCTCTCCTTGGGTGAGGTTTGTGGTGTTTTTTGCTGATGACTTTAACAGCAGTTATTAAAAGAGGGAAGAGAAGAGTGCAATATGCTGAAAACCTTACTCGGCTCTCTGGCACTTTGTGACACACCTTTGCTTCATGTAAAATTGACTTCAGTCCGAGCCCTGATTTCCAGGAATTGAATTCCAATTCCAGTCCAAAACAATTTTCTGTTCCTGTTAAGGATGAGACAGTTACTTTTGCCCTGGATATTGTACACACTGTGTCCTGGAGGCAGCTGAGCAGAACCAGTGTCAGCAGGAAGTGTCATCCAGGAGCAAGGGAACACACCCAGCAATTACTGTCAGGTGCTCTGTTTGTTCCCCAGGACAATTGTGTGTATATTGGTCCCTCTCTACTTCTGTGCAGCTTCATTAATGAGCCGACATGTTACAGAGCACAGTAATAGTTTGAGATGAAAGATACTATAACAGTGCAAATAATTATTGTCTCTGTAGTGCTGATAGTTTGTGTCATGGTGAGTAGAACTTTCCGGGATTGCATCAGCGTGATTACGCTGCCACTCCCCAGCCACAAAGGAGAATAATCCTCCAGCAGAGCCAGCACCCACAATACACACAGACAGTATCCAAAACAATCTTAAGTAATGATTCCTTCTCAGTGTCTAAGAAAAAGGCTTTCAACCAGAACTGTAACGGTGAGAGAAGGCAAGGTGATAGTGTGGAACAATATTAGGGCTGATTTAAGCCTGAACTTTATGATTCATGATTTTGTCATAATTATGGAAAGATTTATATTTGGTTATTGCTTCTGCCATTCATTACATTCTTTTGTCCTACTCCTCTGTGTAGTGCATTTGTAACAATTCCATGTACAACTTCAGCACTACAGTTGTATCTATCAAACTGATTATTTTCCTATCAAGTTGCCTGTTACTAACTTCTCCCTCCTTTCCCCTCTTGTTTCATCCTGTTCTCTAACTTCCTTTTCTTTTTGAAACTAATGTTTCAAAATGTTCCCTGCGTTGCCGTCTCCTCATTCTCAGGGTAAAAAACATACCTGCAAAGTGTTGAGCATTTGTAGCACCATGTAAGTTATTTCTTTCTCTTTAAAAATAAACACACTACATAATAAGTAAACAAAAAAATGCAAGAATAAAATGTAACTGAAATATAGTAATGTTTAATAATAGAATAATTAACACATCATGTATTTTAAGGAACATCTGCTAGGGCAAATAAGGAAAGTTACTGTAAGAGAAACATCGACTAGGATTTCAAATGCAAAAGTTTGAACCATTCCAAAAGGTCCTTTTTATCATGTTTGAGGAAATAAAGATTTACAAACATGTGGGGAAAAATTGTCTAAATCTGTTATCAGATCATTATCTATGCAAATTGTAATATTATTTTAAATTACTAACAGAAAATATTTATCCAGGTATTTCTCTATTATATACCAAAAGGAGTATAAAATTGTCAGTTTAAAACATATTAAAGTGTGCCCTGTGTTTCAACTTTAATTTTTTGACAATGCAAAGCAATTGATCCCAAAACAATAGGATGGAGGAGCACTGAAAAGAACACACATAAAAACATAATGTTTCTCTCACCATGACAGGGTCGTAAAAGCAATTTGTGCTACTGTGTTTTGTCAACTACAGCCTTCATGCTTGTCTTCGTATGATATTTTGTAATCATATTGTAAATGCTGCTGTACTTCTTTCTCATAGAAAAAGCTCTAATCATCCGTTATACACTGGATAAAAAAGAACCAGTGGAGGAAGAGGTACGTGGTGGAAAAATTGGCAGCAGTTTTACATGTCCCTTGAATCTGCTCATGTTCTGTGTCTCCACAGGACCACGACATCAGTCAGACACTCCTCATGCTGCCCTGTTCCTGTGCAGTATCTCAGAGGCTCCAAGAGCTGTTTCAGCAGCCAAGAGCAGCAGGAGCACTGTGGTCCTGCCCACACCTCTCTTCCGCAGCTCCTGGCTGAGAACAGTTGCCAGGTCATTGGCAGCAGTGGAGTCTTGGCTTTAAGGACATTCAGCTTAAATGACAAGTCATTGCAGCTTCCATCTGTATGAGGGAACATGGACATACAAGTGTTGCAAAAATAGCCTTTGGGTTCACAGCAACAGTTGTGATGTTTCCTCACTGGTGGGAAATACCTGAGAATTATCTCTGCTTAACCAAAGAAGAATGGAAGACAGTAAATATCGTGGAATGTGCTGTCCATTGATGAGGTTGCACTGTGTGGTATCGAAATAATTTAGAAATGTTCTGAAATTAATAGGAGATCAAATCCCTGGAAAACCACGCTCAATGGTACATTATATTGCTTTAGTGGATTCATCATTACTTTGCAGGAGCAGTGTGTCCATGGGTCCTTTCCACACGCTTCCTTTGAGGAACAGATGGCAATGCAAACAAAGGGAATTGTGCTCATGTGCATCAGTCCAACCAGGAGCTTCTCCACCAAGCAGAACTATGGCAGGAACTAACTGTAGGAATGAAAGGACTCTTGGGATCACTGGACCTGCTCTGCTTGACTTTTACTTCAGTATTTCCTGAAAGTAACTAGTTTGCTTGGGGAAAAACTTAAACCCAAGGCTCTGTAAGGCCTTACAGTCATTTATTTGTCTGTCCCATCTTGTAAAGACTGATCTAGCCTAAAACTTGCCAGCAGCGTTAATGAATGTCACAGCACATCGGGAGGAGAAGATCCTGTGATGAAGGGAAATGTTCTGGGTCTGCACCGTGGTGTTGCACTGAGAGCGATGGTCCCATGGCAGGTGCCTGGCTGGTGAAAACGGGGTTTTAGGAACAGGGTGGTCACTGGAGTTACACGCGCTCGCTACATCTGTGGGGTAAAAACAACTGCCCATCAATACGCTTCGAGAGATGCCAAGGATGAGATTGGGGCATCGGGGGTGCCAGGAATGAAAGACGGGACACATGGTAGTGTCAAAGGCAGCTTTGTGTTTGAGAGAGGTTTGTCAGACGCGACAGGGCTGGTGTGGGACGAAGGCCAACCCCGCGGCCCTGAGCGGAGCCCGGCCGGGGCCGGCAGCGCTCCCGAGGCCCGGGCGCTGCCGCTGGGCCGGCCCGGGCCCGGGCGGACACCCCGGTCGGCAGGGCCGAGCACACGGCACAGGGACCGGCCGGGCCCGCTCCGCGCCGGGCCAGCGGCACAGGCCGCTCCCGCAGCAGGGCCAGGCGGGGCCGCGGGGCGGGCCCGGCCGGATGTGAGCGCGGCGGCCGCTTCCTGCGCCCGCGGTCCGCCCTCTCCTCCCCGCCTTGGGTGGTGCCGCTGCCTCGTCCCCGCTCGCAGGCTCAGGGCGGAGGCGGCCGGCGCTCCCGCAGCAGCCGCCATGCAGGCCATCAAGTGTGTGGTGGTGGGCGACGGGTGAGTGCGAGGGGCCTGTGCCGGGCCGGGGCGGTGTCGGGCCGCGGGCCGGGAGCGGCCCCCGGGCCCCGGCGCGGGGTGTGGGCGAGCCGGGCGCGGGGCCGAGGCGCGGCCGGGGGGGAGCGGGGCCGGCCGGGGCCGGGCTGGGGCCGGGGCGGTGTGTGAGGGCCGGGCCGGGCCGGGCCGGGGGGGGTGTGGGCCGCGCTTCCCGCCGTGCCGGGGCGGGAAGGGAAGGGAAGGGGAGCGCGGGGCCCGGCGGGGAGCGGCAGCCGCGGCTGTCCGGCCGTGACCGGACCCGTCCCTGGAGCTGCCGCTGCTGCTGCCCTTCCTTTAATCTCCGAAGTCATCCAAGTGTATTAAAAAAAACAAACAACCTGAACAAACTATGTTTGTAATTACATGAGAAATTTAATACTGGTTTGAAATGTCTTTTGTGAAAGTAACAAACTTACTAGGCTTTAGAGTTTGATTTTTTTACATCTGACTCTCCCAGTAAAACTGGGTGAAATGGGCTGAGCTTAGAGCAGAACGTAAATGCTTGTGGGCAGAGGCTGCTTTTGTGGCTGCAAACATCTGGTCTTGTAAGACTCCTGTCTAAAGGAGGGTGATAAGGCACCTGAAATACAAATAGTTAATGATATACTTGTCTGTAAAGAGCTCTTACACCTACAGCATCTAATATGGTGCTACTTGTAAGTGAAACAAGTTGGGGGTGCTTTTTAGCATCGAGCTAGCTCCTAAGTTTAGCAGTTGGATTTCAGTGTGGGGAGTGCTGGAATTGAGGTGAGGAGAGAGTTTGTGTGTTTGCTATTTCTGAATATTCTCCACGATGCTGTTCCCAAAAACTCAGAGGGATTCTTTCTCTTACTGGATGTCAGAGCTCAGGGGAACATCACAGGCCAGCTGGAAAACAAGACTTGTCTTATGCAGTTTGAGAGGCATTTCTTCCCTTAGGAGAAACAAAAATCCCAGTGTAGGCTGAGCATAATTGGTATCACAGCAAACTTCTGTAGATGACAGAGGAGTGAAGTGTAACTAAATGGACTTGATACTGTGGTCTGTAATTTCACGTGGTGGCTTAATCTTCAAGTTATTCGTGTGGAGGGGTTTTGTTGATTTGTTTTTAATTATGTAGCAAAGTATGGCTGAGAGATAAATTTACTGCGTGACAAACTCGTTTTGACTTGCTAGGTAAGATTTTGAGCAATGTGAACAAAAAAGTGGTACCTTGATAAATGAAGAGTTTTCACGGTAATGTAATTCTTTGATGACAGGTAGGATAACTGTGGATTGCTCTTTTGGTTATACTGATTTTAAACCAAAGAGATTTGCTTTTCTGCTATATAATTTTTTTTAGTTCAACTGAACTCTGTATTTACAATGCTGCAAATAAATGTGATACATCATGTTTGGGTGGGGAAAAAAGTTCAGTCTACTTCCTTCACTAGATTTGAGAACTCAAACCAAAAAAACTCTGTAATGTTCAAAAATTCATTCAACATAACAGTTCTTTTGGTCATCTGGTTTGTAAACCATCCCACTTTCTAACGTTTGTTATGTTTTGTCTTTCAAAGGAAAGTGGTGTAATTCTACCTGAGTTCTGTACATATTTGTGAACAAAATACAGTAGTTTAATTTGTTTTCCTTCCTCCTTAGTTAGAAACAAATCTGTCTTTTAAGTTTCTGTTCAGGTATTGCTCATTTTTGGCAGCTCTGTATCATTCACCGCTCAGTGTTTTTAAAAATATTTAACTATTTGCGTGTCTTTGTGCCGTTGCTGCTTCAAGAGCTCCGGCATTACAGGTATTCTGGGAAGTGTGTCATGTTTGGCTTAGATAAGGCCAAAGCTTTGGTGTTCCTGCGAAACAATGCAAGTTAAAGATTTGCTTGTGTAACATAAAACTTGGGTATTGTTTTGTGTCCCCTCCATAACGATCTGCTGGGAACAAAATAACCAGAGCTCTGGAAGTACCTTTGATTAATTTTTCATTTGTTAATGAGTAAGCTGTTTCTCACATGTAACTCATGCTTGTTCTTGGAGTTTTGGCTGGTATGTGTTTGGACAACTAACTTGGCTAGAAGAGCGTGCCATGTGTGCTACTTGGGCTGTCCTATTTTCCCCATGTTTTTTTTTCCTCTTCACTCTGAGGATTGTTTGGGGGAAAATGAAACGGCAACTGTTGCTTTGAGCTCTGTGATAGAGAGCAGCAGGAATGTGCAGGACAGATGAGGAGCAGCCGCTTGAGGAACTGCAGGAATTGCTGCTGATTGACACTTGAGAAAATGCATTTGCTGAAGTTATTTTTAGCAGCCTTTGTTTTCACTCTAAAAAGGCAGCTGTTGAGTGGTATGAAACCTCCAGTCACGTTGTGCAATGTTAGGAGAGTGTTTTGGAGAAATCACCAATTACTGGATGCCGTGGCAGTGGTCACACTTCATGCTCTTTTGTAGGCATTTTTAAATTGTAGAAATAGTGCAAGAGCAGTGATTTAGGAGTCCCTCTTTGGAATTCTGCTTGATCTGAGGCCTTGTGTACTAAAGCCGAGCTGTATTTGATTTGATGGCTTGTGAGGGGGGTGCAGGGTAATTGGCCTCTTATTTGTGTGAGATGCTCAACACTTCAAGTCCCTCCCACGCAGTGACTTGGAATTTAGTGACTTGTGTTACTGAACTTTATAGAGTTTTTTAAAGAAGTAGTAGCATTGTAAGTCCTGAAGAGCGTATTTGGAAGAGGGTGTGCCGTGTGAGTGGTGTGTCAGAGAGGGTGTGTCCCAGTGCTTATCTGGCAGAGCCTCCTGTGGCTAAACCTACTGTAGCAAAAATCCTGAACTCTTGATCTGAGGGTGGTACCGGAGAAATCTCAGCTGCTGCTCAGTGGTGAAGAGCTGAGCTGTTGTGCATCCTGTCTGCCAGACACGTAGTCCATGTGGGGCAGAGGAAGGAAGAAATGGCACAGTCAAAGCTTTTTTTGAAGGCTGCCACCTGTTTGCAGATAAAACATGGCTCCAAGCAGCTCTGACACAGTGGGGAAATTCCATAGAATTTGTTAGTGTATATAAGGCCAGGGAAGATAAGATGTGTTTTGTTTTCAGGAATTAATCCATATGTGGTTATATGAGTGCATTGATTCCTGCTTGCAGCCCAGAACCAGAAAGGGAGTCAGTGCAGTCCTTTGTTAAGGTAGTTTTGTTAAGCATTTGAAGCTGGATTTCTGTAGGCCATGTTTTTAATGACAGTCAAATGTTGCTGGTTTCATTTATGTAATAGTGGGTGGACAGAGCTGTGATTAAGTAGTTGCTAGAAATCTTATGACTAATCTTGGTGTTATTTTAGTTTCTTAGTCTCAGCCTTCATGTGCAAAGATTTAGATTTTGCAAAACATTTTGAATTCTCTTTAAGGGAGTTGCTTTAATACAGAAGTTAGAAGTCTTAAAAAGTTGGTAAAGCACTTAGGGGATGTACTTTATAAAGGTAAGCATTAGTGTTTATTTTTAAGACCAGTGGCCACAATGATCTGATTCATGGGGCAGTGGGCCAAAAGGCAAGGAAAGCAGGAAACCTGGATGGAGCAAGTCTGAAACAGGGTTGTTGGACGTGTTTTTTCTTGTTTGAACGACTCTGGCTGATTGGTGCTGCAGAAACACACTACAGGCACTTCTGAGCTTGGAATGAATTCTCTCACCACCTTCCTGGCTGTTGTGATAGCCAGAGCCTCTCACCAGTTCCAGTGCAAGGTGAGCAAAGGAGCCTGGGTGCAGAGAAAAGTTCTTGGTCTGCTACTGAAAATGCTGAGTTCAACATGAATTTGTAGAAGCCAAAATTACCTGTAATGAACTTAACTGGAAAATGAAGCGTCAGACCAAACAGGTTCTAGGAGCGTGAGAACATGTTGTCTCTGCAGCTCAAGAAATTTCCCAGAGCACTTGGCTCTTGCCCCTCTCGGGATCTTGAAGGTTTTCCCGGTTGTCCTTTGTGAGCTGGCCCAGTGTAGCTGCCTGGATTGTGTTGTGAGAGCAGTTCAGCAGCACATCCAAACCGATCTAACTCATCAGCAGGCAGCTAAAATAGCAAGTTGTCCTTATGGGGGAGGAATAACTTTCCTTCGCTCCCTGTTCTGGCTTGTTGCAGTCAGCGAGTGCTGGTGCAGGAGCTGAGATGGGATCTCCTCTCGACGGCTGTTAAATAGGTATCTGCGGGGTGAGCTGCTCCCCCATTCTTTCCCACAGAAGTCTTTAAAGGGTAAATCCATCTTCTGCTGTTGAGCACAAGTGTATCTCAAGCCTGTTACTACAGGGAAATGTTCAGAGATTCTACTTAACGAGAACAGAATTAAATGCCCCCTTTTATGTTGTTATTATAGCTTGGTAAGTGTGCATACTGAAAAGAAAAAAGGTTCAGACTGTGCAAGGAGGTGGAAAACTGCATGGTATGATCAGGGAGAGTTGCAGCAGATGGGGTGTTATGGTAGGTATTGGCCCAGAAACATAAAACAAATTACAATTAAAAATGGGTGTGTAAGACAAAATCCCAGCTGATTTTGCACGCTGAAGCGACTTTTCCATAGCTCAGGTATTTAGGGTGATGCTGTCAGATACCTTCTTGGGCTAACGCAGCATGGAACTGCTTAAAGTTCAACGGAGAGACCTGTTAGAGACTGAGCTGTGACTTACGGTTGTGACAGAGCTCAAATTTACATGTGACAGATTTAGTTCAGGAGGCTCGTGAGTCAAACCTGATGCTAATGGCGAGATCACAGTGTAGGTGCAGTTGGGTTTCAGAGTTACTGCTGACTTGGAGCAAATCGCTGTGGTGATAAAACATCTGCAAGACAACGCAGTTTTCCTTGCACGGAGCTTGTCTCTTCCGGAGGGAGGGATTGGCCTGAGAGGCTCTGGTGGTATCCTTGGAGGAACTAGTTTGGTGCTCACCCCTGGAACCTCTCACACTGTTAAAGGGTTATGCAAGTGGGCAGCCTGCAAGGGAACCAACCTGCAGTGTCAGAAACACTTTGCAGAGTCTGTTTTAAAAAATGTCAATTTTTCCAACTGTAACAAAAATTCAAAGGTGTCATTAATTAACGTGATGTTTGACTCCAGATAAAATGTGGGGAGGATGGTGGAGAGGGAAGGATCTGGCTGCCAGAGTTTTGAAAGGAACCTGGAATGGAACCTTGTCCTGCCCCCATTTGAGGCTGTTGAGAATTAGATCAGTAGGGAGGGGTTTGGTGTTCCAAGTTTTGCAATAGTGGAATGTGATTTATCTGGAAATCAGTTCATGAAATGTTTGAATAGTTGGCAAATGCACGTGGGGAGTCACTTTGCAATAGCAATAAATAACGTGGGGGTCATCATTTGTATTTGTGCCTTAAATATTCAAAAGTAATGATGTGTTGGGAAATTACACTTTTCAACATTTCTTTAATTTTACTTATGTGCAAGTATGCCATTTTCTGGAAAAGATAACAGTTTTGGAATTATGTAAAGCATATCTGGAAATACTTCTCATTTTTTTTAATTTCAGGGAGTTGGAGTAAGGCATGAGTTATCACTCAGGTGACCAGCAGATGTTAGTAGTCTTATTAATACTTGTGTTTGTTTTTTTCTGTCTAAAAATTTACAAAATTTGGTAATTTATGACCTCACAAAATGGATGTTTATATTAGGTGTGTTTTCATTGCCAGTTATCTTCAGGCTGCAGTCTGTCAGCTGGTTTCCTGCTGACGCTCCTCAGTGACACTCCTTGGGTGACAGGTCCTGAGGTGACTGGGTGTAATTGGTCTTCTTCCTGTGAAAGGAATATGATCTGTCGTTATTGGGGGTCAATGTGTTTTACATGTGAGCTTTCTGTTTTTGCAGTGCTGTAGGTAAAACATGCCTGCTCATCAGCTACACAACCAACGCGTTTCCTGGGGAGTACATACCCACCGTGTAAGTACTTACCAGATACCTCATTTCTCTCGACTTCTCTGTGCCCACTGCCACTCCAGATTCCTTAATTCAGCTGTTTGAGTTGCCTGCAAGTGCCCCTCAGTTGCATCTGAAATGTTTAGCTGAGTATCCAGTTGTGTGTAGGGAGAAGCACTTGGGGCTTTTACTGCTTAGCACAGTCACACCAGTGCTCGTTCATGGTCCCTGAGTTTTGGCTCCCTCTGCCCTGGCTGAACAGGGACTAACACTTGCTGACATTTTATCAGATGTTGTTCTCTTTTAAAATAGTGTTTCTGTCATTAATGTCATTCATTATAAGCAGTCCCAAGGCTGAACAGCTTGTAAAACATCAAATCATAGTCAGGAATAGTTGGCTTGCATGGCTGGAGATTTTTTGTTTGTTTGTTCTCTCCACTTTTTGTGCTGCTGCCAATGCTGTGCTAAGCCAGCCACAGCTCTGCAGCTCCTCAGGCGAGACTGTGGAGGCTCATTTATTTTGGTGCTTCCCATTTTCTTTCCCGTGCGGATTCGTCGGTGTCGGAATTAGTGCAGTTCTCTTTCCGAGGGCCTGCTGGGGGAGGTGTTCTGTACACGAGCAGCCTCTTTGCCCTTTTCAGGTATCTCTATATTTTGATGAGGTTTTCAGATAACCAAATACATTCTAAGGAGATTTACAGGTGACTTTTGTTACCTGGCCAAGGCCTTGTTGCCTCAGTTACTCGTCTTTCCTTTTTTTGGTCTTAAATTGAGATTTTTGCATTACAGTGTTTTGTGTCCCCAGTGAACGTGGTTGAGCCTTAATGAGTCATTAAAACCTTTGCACTCACAGTATTGATGAGATAAAAACGATGCCTCCACTGGCCCCTGGTTATTGGCTTTGACACTTCATTAGAGGGGGTTTTGATTAGGATTAATAAGCTTTTCTCTTACCTGCTCCTGTCATTAAGGATTCCTTGGTTGCTGCTCATGTATCTTTTATTCTAAATCTTACAACATGAGACAGATTAACTTGCTGAGTGTCTCACTAAGGCTGGAAAGTGCTTGCTAAGTACATCACCTCTTTCCTCTGCTCACTGGGATTAACGCTTCCCTTGGAAGGCTGTAACAAAGATGACTTCTGCTCAGCCTGGACCGAGTCTGCTGTGCATATTTTTTTATTCCGTTACCCTATACCAGCCTCATTATTTAAAGAACAGCTTTACTGTCTCTGGGGAGCAGAAGGATGCAATGGAAGTGTTTCTTCCCTAGTTTCCCCAGTTAGTGCTCTGTGAGGAAGTCCTTGGGTGTCTTATTTTACTGCCAGCTAATGCAGCCAACTCTCTGTTTGTTTCTAGTTTTGACAACTACTCTGCCAATGTAATGGTTGATGGCAAACCGGTCAATCTGGGTTTATGGGACACAGCTGGTCAAGAGGACTATGACAGACTACGTCCACTCTCCTACCCACAAACAGTAAGGATGCACTGGGAAACCTCAGAGAGTCTCAGCAGCTTTGTCTGACATAAAGGATTTCTCTTTCTGAACACCAGGCCAGCATGGTCACACCTGGAGTTGTGTTTCTTAGTGACTTGTTGCAGGCTCCTTTCCTTCATCTCGCTGTAGCTGTAATTTATAATTTTTGATGTGTGTGCAGTTCTACAAAAGTTAAAATTTGCATGGTTGGGTATTTGTGTGCACTGGTACTTGTTGGCATTTGTGTAGTTGCAGCCTCAGAATGGGCCAGAATGTTCGATTTCAAAGGAAAGAGAAAAAACCCACCCCAAAACAAACACAAAAACCTCTTGGTGAATAGTTCCATCAGCCAGGCCATTGATTGCAAGGTTAGCGTGCCTGCCAAAAGCAGGGGTTGTTTTTGTTTTTAGGCGCGTTTTGGCTGCAACCTGACACTGTCACTGCTAAGCACTTGATATTGTTCAGCCTCTGAAGATGTTCTACATGTGAAAGAGGCAGCACTGAATGAAGAGATTATTGGTATTGACAGAGGCCCAGCGCTCCAGCGCACTTGAGCCCGTGGCTGTTTTATGATTTACTGTAGTTCGTGCTGTAACATCGATACAAATGCGCTTCTGTCTTCCCTGTTGGCAACCGGTTGAGTCCTGCCTGCATCCTGCATCTTTCCATGTTTAAGGAAAACGCTGAAGTGATCTGCTCTCTTCTTTCCAGTGCAACCTGAGCTACAGTTAATCTTTGTAGAGGCTGGTTTTCTAATCTCTTTAGAGCAGTGACTTTTACCTGGTGGGGCTGTGCTACAAGTAAAGAAAGGGTAACTTGCAGGGTTTTTTTGGCGTTGATTAACCGTTGTTGTTGCCTGTCAAATACGTGTTCAGTGCTAATACTGTGAAATGCAACAGTGTTCCACTTACCTGCAGCATAACTGCTCTCTTGAGTAATGTGGATCTTATTTAAGGAACTCTGGTGCTATTTTTAGTAAATTTCTTAATTCACGATTTTCCCTGATTCTCTGCTCACTAACTCTTACAGTTGTTAGGCTTTCCCCTCAGTAACAATACCCGTGATGGATGTGAACCTGCCAGTTGTGGGCAGCTATAGCTGAAATGCAGAAATACCTGTCTCTCCTGGGAAGAGAGACAATGGAAAGCTGGTTTCCTCTAACACTTAGATATTTATAGGATACTTAAAGCCTCATCTTCGCTTAATTTTTTTTCTAAATAAAAATATTTTCAAAAAAAGTATCTCAGGGAAGAAAAAGGTTTGTTGAAAGATACTTAATAGTGTGAGAAAGTCGAGTTGTGAGGGAACAGACTGTTCCTGCCCTGTGACAAAGGGACAGAATGCACGTGCCTGCAGCTTGCTGAGTGACTGTGACTTTCTGGTGGACTGCAAAAGAATTCCATGTCCATCTGAGCATCGGGTGGAAAAAAATGTCTTCTGTAGCAGGCACAACTGTTAAGTACAGGTCGAGGTACTTCCAGTTATTGGGATTGCTTTACAGCAGAAAATGAACCAGGGGGGTAAGTCTTGAACTTTCTGTGAAGCAATCTGCAGATTTCAGCCTCGTGCAGCGTCAGATTCATCACCCCCATGAAACTGCCGAAAAGCACAGAGGAACAGAACAGTGGTGCTGATGAAGCCTGACCTTTTTTTAGGATCTGCGTTCAGCCTCTCTCTTCCTTCACTGTGCTATTTAAAACTCACCCCCTGCGTGTTCTTTGTCCCCCCCCTTTCCCTGTCTGTGCACCTGAACTGTGCTCTGGGCAGGGTGGGAGCAGCAGGTGGTGGTTACTTGGGCAGTGTGTGTTGGGATCAGCCACCCAGCAGCACCAGCTGGGAACTTCACAGTGAGGGCTTTGCATTATGCTGTATCTTTTCCCCTTACTCGTGGTTTTATTTCTTGAAATGCACAGGAATTTAACACCTCCTCCTGAATTTATCCCAGATCTACCAGTGTTTCCAAATACTCGGGGAAGGAAATTGGGACAGAATAGGTTAACTTTGTTTCCTCAGGGGACCGAACCAAAAAGCAGTTGTTAGTAGGATGCTTTCCAGGGGAGGTTTGCCCTGGCAGGTGCCCCTGCCAGTGCAGACAGGGGTTTGTGGGAAGGCTGTGTCTGCCCTGGGTGCAGGGAGTTGGTTGTGCTGGTTACAGGGCAGCGTCTCTCTTAAGAAGAAAATCCACCCTGAGAACATCTGTGAGCACAAGTTGCTGACTGAGAACGTTTTCCCTTAAATCCATTCGAGGAGTAACTTTATCTCCTACTGTTATTAGGTTGGAGGAACCAATGGTAAGAATATACATTCCAGTCTGACAGATGAACCTATTGCCGTATGTAAAACTTTAAATAAACCTCAGTTCCAAGTTCTGTCATCTTGTCTTGCTTATGATAGTGATAAATTGGCCCCTATTTTTTGAACAGCTACTTTTCTTGGAACTATCAGATTCCTAGATCTGAGAACTCTGTTATCAAATTTCTTTATATGGCTAAGATGAAATATTTTCTCTTACAAATAGCTTTTCCTGCTTATTAAGATTGGTAGTGTGCAAGACACCTGAGATCTTCCAGTAATTCCTGGTGGTTACACCACACCTTTTGATCTCTGGAGCTGGTAAAGGAGAGAGTCTGCGTGATGTGCAGCACTTGAGTCACCACAAACCTGCAAAAGTGGAACACAGAAGTAGTGGCCATAGTATCACGTTATTTGATGTTGTTTCTTTCTTCTTCTGGGACGCTGCTACGGAAACTTGTTGGGGTGATGCATGAACAACTGGGTTGCAAGTGCTTAGCAGTGCAGATGTGAGCTGTGACCTAACAAATGCCTTGAAATGCAGCACAATCAACTAACCCTGCAATGCCTGATTCTGTAACACGGGTGGGACCGCAGTAAGTCGGCTGCAGAGGTAGGCTGGGGAAAGTCGGGGTCGTTTGAGAGACAGTTGATGGGCTTTGGGTCATAGAGCAAGACTAACCCTCATCAGCACAGAGACACGAACCTGGGGGTTGTTCTAAGTGCCTGTAGACTGCAGTGTGTCAGCAGTGAAGCTCCTTGTTTTCTGAGTTACGCAGTTCTGAAGTCCTGCAGTTATGTAAACATGCTTGAAATGTTTTTACCTGCTCACTCTTAGAATCTTCTGCCTTCACTTGAAAAGCAACATGTGCAAGATCCCTAAAAAACACCTGTTTTTCTTTTTGCTGTCAATTTATTTAGAAAAGATAGAGCTTTGAGATTTTTTTAATGCCCTTTTTAATCCTAATGTAGTTATAGAGAAATTCTGAAATCTTTTTTATACTGACATTCAGCAGAAGTGAAGTTTTACAAGAGGTTCTGAGGAAGTTTTACAAGATTCTTCTGATTTGGGCATGGAAGTGATAATTGTAGAAATTCTCATGTGATTTTTTTCCCCCCCCATTCCATATTGTACACTTGGCCTTTGCAATTTAATAGTACTTTAGAGTTGTATATTAACAGTTAACACTTTGCAACATCCGAGGCTGATGAGTTCCCTGTCAGTGAAGAAGAAATTACATTTAGAGGAAAAAATCCCAGTGCAAGACAGTGTTACTGTGTCCTGGTTACTGGCTACTGCAACAGCTGATTATAAATTTGACTGCAATCTATTTGTTGTTTGTTTTCCCCCCTCTTTGGGGCTGCCTGGGAGTGGATTTCCCACTGGGAAAGCTGCCTCTGATTGTCACGTGCAGCCGTATCGCTGACCTTGCCGTTGCAATGTGATAGAGCTGACAGTGTGACAGAGGTGCTGGGGATATTGGCCTGGAGAGTTTAAAACCACGTCTCTTGAGCTGACTGCTTGTCAACTTGTTTTGTAGGATGTCTTCTTAATCTGCTTTTCCCTCGTGAGCCCAGCTTCCTTTGAAAATGTCCGTGCTAAGGTAAGGACGAGCTGGGACTGCTTTATGTCTGAATGTTCATCATTCTGTTCACTTTCCAGCAGAGGTGGGAAAATTTTAGGTGCTTCTTTTTTTTTTTTTTAATTGTTGACACTGTGAAATGTATTTTGAAAAGGCAGAAATGTATTTGCCTCCCTTGTGAGTCATGGAAATTCATGGCACACAAAACACTCCGAGTATGAGTTGTTCCTTGATGCATTGATGGGGTAACAGTAATCTAAGAGTGCTCAGTCAACAAGGTGCTGAGATCACACACAGCAGTTTGGTTCCTTTCAGTACCATTAAAAAGTTTAAGAACAAATGCCTGTAAAAATCAGGTTGATGGCACTTGTTCCTTCCATCAGCATCGTTCCAGCACGTGCCCTGTGAGTGCTGCAGCGTTCCATGTCCCTGGGCAGCACACGGAGGGGTCTCCATGGGCCAGGGCAGTGCAGGTCAGGGTTCCTCTGGTGTGTGAGGAAAATACAGCCCTTAATGGGGTGCATTTTTAAAATACAGGGAAGTCGCTGTTGGCTTCATTAACAACGTGTCTGCCCTGATGGATCCTGGTGCTCCCCTTCACTGACTGACCCAGGAAGGCCTGTGAGCCCTCCAGGGGTGACAGTCGAGGGCCTCTGTGGAAATCTGTCCCCACACAAGAGGCACTGTTTGTTTTTCCAGTGGTATCCTGAGGTGAGGCACCATTGTCCCAACACCCCCATCATTCTCGTGGGCACCAAACTCGACCTCCGGGATGACAAGGACACCATTGAGAAGCTGAAGGAGAAGAAGCTGACTCCCATCACCTACCCACAGGGCCTTGCCATGGCCAAAGAGATCGGTAGGAGCCTGTGGGCTGGTTTTTGGCTGCAGCCGGATTTTGTTTGTGGAAGCAGCTGTACCTTCATTAAATTAAATGCCTGGCTTTTGGTGTGGGGGCAGCTGGGAGCGGTGCTGCTGCAGTCCTGGAAAACTGCTTTGTAACTGCGTTTTTGCTTCCCCAGGCGCAGTGAAATACCTGGAATGCTCAGCACTCACGCAGAGAGGCCTCAAGACAGTGTTTGATGAAGCCATTCGAGCAGTGCTGTGCCCCCCTCCTGTAAAGAAGAGGAAGAGAAAATGTCTGCTGCTGTAAACATCACCCTCCCCCACCCCATCAACCCTGTGCTTTGCTCAAACAATGGAGCATTCACACGCCAAGTTTTTCTGTTATAAATTAGTTCTCTACCATAAATTCATGAACCAGTTGACAATTTCATGGTTTCATTGGTTTAAAGTATGATCGTTACCTTGCATTCTTCTAAGAGCAACTCCTGAAAACACAACCTATGTGAAGCCTTATTTTTAAAATCCTCTTCTTGCTCAATTAAGTGTTGCCAAACTTATCTGCTGAACTAAGTTGCTTTGTTGTGCTACGAACACTAAGCACTAAACTGTTTTTTAAAGATTCTTCTTGAAAATGACTCTAATTTCTGGTAGGAAATGCGAAATCTTTCTAGTTTTTCACAGTAAGTAACAGTGCCGGGACTGAGCAGAACACTGCGCTCGGACCTGTTTTGTTATTAAGTGTTCTCTCAGTGCAGCCACTGCCTGGTGTGGGTGTTGAACCCCAACCCCAGGCAGCGACTGACACCCCCGAGTCACAGTGTAAATGCTTTATCATTGGTAAGGGCTTGGTTGCAATCTAGTTCTTGCTGCTGTGATTTAAAAAAAAAACACCTATTCTTACCGAACTATATCTAGTCCTTTTGACAGCATTGTGTTGTGATGGATAAATGGAATTTTGGGTTGGATCAGACAATAGTGCCAGACAGTATTTGACACTGTACAGATGACTTACACTACACTGCCAGGGTAGCTCAGCCACCATTTTCCCAGAGGTGCAGTAGTGGAGAGAGGTTGGTGTTCATAGGTAAATTCCTTTGAATTTCAAGTAGGGCATTCATGTAGGTTCAATTCTGGACCAGTCATTCCCACTTTTATGTAGTAAATGCTTTTCTTGTAGGATCTCTTCTTACACAGCAATATAACTTGTATTTTAAAAACCTTTCTGATGATAGAAATTTGCTTTCTTTTTCTTTTATAGAGTAGAAGGTTCGGGCATATCCTCATTTTCCCATTCTTTCTGACCCAGTAAGTTATGCTTTCTGAGCTTTTAGTCTATTAACTAGGTGTAAAAATCATGTGAAGCAGCTTTAGACATTTTAGTAATTTTTATATTTTAAACCTCTTGTAAACGACAAACCTTCTCGAGTGTCACTATTTGCAAGATCCCCCCCAGTGTAACATGACTAATGCAGCCAAGTGTTCTCTGTCACTCCATGTGCAGCATAGATTGTAACGGTAACGGGTCTGTGAGGTTCTGTAATTAGTGCTAATGTTCTGTACCTTCTAAACTGGCAGGAATATGATGTTGAACTACACCCTTTCAACCACTAAAGCAAAATTTCAAAGTTGCAAAATTGTGAAGTTTTTACATTGATCTTTTGCTAATGCAATTAGCAGAATGTTTTGCATGTAAGAATTAATAAATCCTTGAATCACACTTGTGGTGATGTTTGAGTTTCTGAGCACGTGTCCCATTTTTGTGCCACTCTGTACCCACATTCTCATCCCCTGCCCAGAGCAGGGTCTGTTCGTGTCTCCTCTGGACTGTGTGTGCAAACCAGAGCCTGTCAGGGCTGCTCTGGGAACCTGAATTAAACACAGCACTTGGCAACAGTTCTGCAGAGGCCTTGCACTCTCACTGCAGTTGTTACAGCTCCTGCTGCTGCTTGGGCAGTGGTTCAAAGCTGCTGCCAGCCGGGACAGGGTCTCTGTTCCACTCCTCTGTCTGCAAACAAAAGTGCTTTTCCTTTGAAACTGTTACAGTTTGTGCTTAAATGCCCCAGATTCCAGCCTTTTCATTCCAACCTTTTCATTCCAGCCGTGCTCTGTGTGTTGGCTCCTCTCTCTCCAGAGTAGCTGCACCCGAATCTGCTGCCCTGCCCTCGCCACCCAGGGGCAGTGAGGGGTGACACTGCAAGGACCCCAAGAGCAGCCTGGTCCCTGCACAGCCATCACCGGTACCTGTCATCTCACAGAGCCAAGTTTTTATTGTGTATTTAATTTTGTCTCCATATTGAACATCACAGCAAGAACATCCACACAGTTAATTCTCAACCACATCACATTACTTTTACTTACATCTTTTTTTTTTTTAAATAAATGCTGCTGAACCTTAAAAAAAAAAAGAAGTTAAAATAGTTACACACTAAACCACGGAATCCACTTCTTTAAAAGCAGTACAACTGGTTATACAATTTTGGCAGAATCGGATCCATGCTCAGTAGCCAGAGCTGGAGCGAATGACCAAGATGATGCCAGGATCTGGCCAATGGGGTTTTTTTCCTTCTCATTAAGTAGTTTTAGTTTAAAATCAATAAAAGTAGTGATGTGGATCAACAAAAACAAAAGACAGATTAAAGAATAGTGCACAGGTATATTCAAATAGCACTGAACCACAACAACCCCTCCGCCCCGGGATACCAGCACAATCTCTAAGAAAAATAGTGCAATCACTGAGAACAGCCTGAGCCAGACCCGGCCTGGGCCGGCCCACTCACTCACCCGCCTCCAGCCCTGAGCTGCAGCAGCACTTCCACCTCCTTCCCTGCAGCGCCCTCAGCTTCCCGAAGGTCGGGCCGGCGCAGACAACGGCATGAAGTGACTTGGAAGCAGAAGTGGATGTCTGGATTCGTAAGGATGGCAGGGCCATGTCCTCACACACATTCAGTGTCGGCTCTGGCAGCACAGGCGGGCTCGCCCTGGGCTGATCTGCTGGGGAAGAGCCCAACCAGCACAGACAGACTCGGTGCTTTCGCCAGCACGACATTCCCCGAGGTCGCTGCAGAGGCAAGGGCCGTAAGACCCTTGTTCATTCTATGCGCAGTGAGAAAAGTACTGAAATCCACTCAGACATGGAAGTGGAATGTGTCCTGAATACCTGAAGCCTGCAAAGAAAGCCCCCCAGCTCCTCCCCGAGCTGTGTTATACGGCACCGGGGGTGTACTCTCGTGTCTGACAAGACAGACACTCTCCATGTTCCTGAGACAAACTGTTCAGAGCTTTGAGCACAACATCTGGCATGTGGTCTGTGATCATCTTGGGACTGATTAAAATGCTGCTGAAGACTGTTTCGTTCGACCATCTCGCCGTGTATTTAATGTCTGAAGAACACAACCTAGAAAAAAAACACACCACAAACGCACTGGCTCAGACTGTCAGATCTGGAACAGACAACCTGGAGGTTCCTGACTTGCTCAGGGAGGAACTGGAAGCCTCTCACAGCCCCAGGTTGGCTCCCAGAGAGCTGCAGGTCTGATCTTCAGCAAACAGCTGGAAATGCTGCCTGCAAGTGCCTCTGAAGGCAGAACTACACCAAATGACACTGGGCCTTAAACTGGGAAAGAAAGCATCAGAGGATCAGATAGTCCTGCTCCCAGAAACATGGAATACAGTCTGAGCAAGGAGAGCGAGGGGGTTAAACACTGCACATTCACATGGTTAATGTCAAATTCAGGGAATAAGTCACAGTGCTATCATTAGGAGTCCAGGCAATGGATTTAATGCTGCACATATGATGCACCATTTTGTAAAACAAAATTCCAAATACATGATGGGGACTCTTGTGTGCTAATCCAGCTTAAAAAAAAGCCCCACCAGGATTAACTGCTGTGCTATGGAGTAAAAGATGGAAAAGAAATTAATAAAGTAGAAGAGCAGCCATAGAGAAAACCTGTCAGGCCCCAGGTGTTCAAGTATCCAGCTTGTAAAACCGGTATTAAAATCATTAAATATTAAAGATGTGATGCTTAAACAAAATAGTGATCTACTGAATGATTTCTTCTTCAATTCTTTTCTTTCCTCTCTGTAAGGTATAATTTCTTTTTTATTCTGTAAGATGGTCTTGTGCAAGTTAGAGATGTTTTTATTTCTGTTTCAGAATGAAATGAGAGGATATCAAGGCCTGTCTGGCTTAGGGGTTTCAGGTTGCTTTGTCTACAAAAACCCAACATCAACAAAACACACAAAAAACCCCTGAATGTGACACTGCCCCAACAAAGCCACAATCCTCACCCTTCCAGCAGTTTCAGCTTTCTGCTGTCTTTGCCTCAACTTCCTGCACCCACAGAAAAGCAGCACAGCACAGGGAACCAGTGTGGGACACACTGGTTACTGAGGCTGCTGCACTTCTCCAACCTGGCAATATTTGGCCTCTTTCTCATCCCCAACACTCCTGTGACTACTCAGTAACAAGGTATTTTGGTATCACTTCACTGCTACCAGGACCTAAGACTCAGGCAGGAACTGCAGTCTGGCAAAGCTGAACTGAACAGTGTTAGTGTTTAAAACCCTCACTTCAGCACATGCAGGATAAGGCGTAAGGAGGAACAGTTTCCAGGGCTGGAAGCCGGGAGGCACAGAGTAGAAACTGAAAGGCTGGGCAAGAACCAGAACTGGGCACTGGAGATGCAGACACATCACAGAGCTGGAAACACGTACTGTGAAAGTGACCAGCAGCTTTAAGAACACAGGACAGTGGCATTCATTACTCTACTTACCTCCGAGAGCTGGATTCCTCTATAATGTGGATAATCTTTCCAGGAAGATACAGATGGGGATACTGAGGTGGTGAATTCTGGTGTGATTCATCCTCCAGGGCGTTGTAGGAAGGTGAGCGATGAACCAATAAACTCTCCTCGGCCAGAAGGGGCTGGCTCAGGGCTTCCTGGTTCCTCCCGTCCAGCTCCGTTGGGAAGTCATCGGGATCTCCTCCAAATACCTCGTACCAACACCCCCGCAGCAAAATCTGGTACTGAAATCACAGAGAAAAGATGTCAAATTGAGGCTTGGCATCTCCTCAAGTAACTTACTCTACTTGTGTGCTTGCACGCACATCATCTGGGACTACAATTAAAAGATTAAGTGTTACTGTATGCAGATGCTCCCCGAACTGATAACCTCTCCCTACCGAATTTTCTCCACAGCAATTTTCATTTCAACGCTGTGTAACCCAAGCCTACAGTAACACCACAGAAACAATTTCACATCTTTGATATCTTCCAGGTCTTGATGAATCTTCATTTCCAACAATACAGCTTTACAAGGCAGGAGAGTAACACAAACGTCCCTGAATTAAAAACACTTTTGTTCCAAAACACAATTGTGACTCTCATCTTTAAGATCAAAAATACACACATCAGCAGTCGCCCATTAAAGCTGGGGCTTAACCCAGGTAACCATTCCACTGACTTTTAACCAGGACCTGCATGTACTTACCTTGGGTCTGTTACAGTTTGCCACGATTCTCACAATTCTCCTCTTTAAATCCTCCATGTTGGGCATACTTAACCTGTTCAAACACACAGAACAAAGTAAAGCAAAGCCTCCTATTCTCTGCAATCAAACACACCTCTGAGGATTTAAAAGTGTTTCCAACTCACCTTGCAACAAGGTCCTTTCCAACAATGACTGAAACAATGAAGTGCTTGGTGTAATCTGCAAGTGATTTGCTTAAAGAAAAAAAAAGATGCAGTTTAGATGCACTAAAGAGGTAAGCACACTTTAGTTTTAGGATGAGGATTATCATTCAATAAAAACACAAGTGTGTGGCTGCAGCAGCATTTGCAGTCAGTTCCTTAGTGGGCTTTCAGACCTCCTTGCTAAAGATGCCAGAGTAACTTCAATGCTGGGGTGTGTCTATGCCAAACAGGCCAAGGCAGACAAGTCTGGTGAGCATTTTATTTCTGAAACATTTCTTTTAAACTCTAATTATACCACCTGACAAAATTCCCTAGAAGTATTTCAGTCTATAACATTCCCCCGGGGAACTTGACTGTAACTCAAGATGGAGTTGTAACTCCAGTGAAGAATGTACAAACAAACTCTTAGCACGGTCAAGACCACAGTTACCATCCAACACACCTGCCAACCACCTGGGAGACTTTTACATCTTAGTCAGAGAACCAAACAACAGAAGTCTCTTACCTTAAGAGCCCTCCTGGGGGAGAGAAGGCATAACACTTCAGTGTGGGGAAGGAGTTCCTGAGCATGATGGCCAAGATAGACGCTGTCCCACCACCCAAACTGTGACCAACTATCACAAGTTTATATTCCTAAGAGAGAAAGAGGAGACAAACTTAGATGGACACAGGAAAAGCTTTGTGTAATTTTTTCTGGCAAACCAAATTATTTGGAAGGGAACTTACTGGAGCAATTGTGAAAGCCTGGTTTAAAATCCCATCATTTATTAGTTTTCGATAGATGTAGCTTGCAGCCTGAGTTATTCCCTACAAGAGAGCATTAAAAGTTAGGAGGGTGTATCTAACCTGAGGAGTGATGCATGTCTAGTTTAAATACAGCACCATCACAGAACAACCTTCTTTCTGCAAAGCTGCTCTTCTCTTTAACATGCTCCTGACAGAGGTCTGGTTATAACCACGTGGTCTGTACATGTACGTAAGGGTTACAAATTCCGCCTCGCAGTTCCCAGGGCAGTATTTGATGCAACAAGCACTGACACAATTTGTGCAATCCATCTCACGAGGAGAATATTCTGCTGTTTAACTAAAGGATGCCAGGTGTTTACAGTTTGCTGCTCTACAGACAGCTCCAGACTGCACACACCTTATGCACAAAGCCGTTCTCCAGAACATCCTCCAGCGTCAGGTCTTCGCAGTCTGCTGAGAGATCCGTGAGAATGTCCTGTGAACGAGACACTGTGGTCAGACCTCCCTGCAGGGCTCTGTGGCTCACGGGTCACGCTGTGCCACTCGACACTGTCACAGGGACATCTCGACCCGGCTGCCAAGTGTGAGAGCAACACAGCACCTCCCACCAGACACCACCACGCAAGCAAACAATACAGAGCAACCACAAGTCTGAGTTCCACTGTTTCCAAGCTGCAAACACACACACACGTTACTGATGCGCCTCCACTCACAGTGAAATGGAATTACCACTGCCTGATCTCCACACTCTCTTCCAGTAGCACAGGGAATATTACCCATCCAAGGGCAGGAGGGCTTACAGCTTGAGCCTGGAAGACTCATACCCGAGAGTTATTTTTACATGTGCCAGCATAACAAGTTCTTCAAGATACCTGGAGTTCACTCATTTCTATAAAGCTAATTACTGATATCAGAAAGATGATACCTCAAAAGACAAGGTTCCTCTCACTGCAACCACAATAGCTTCCTTTTTGTGATCCAAAGCAACAAAAAATGGAATTTCATAGATCTGGAGGGGAAAAATGTAATCAGTAAGACATCAACTTTTTATAAGAACAAACACTTGTTCTCACCTTCTGAAAGCTCTTACTGAGCTCCCTATTGTGCTATAGAAAGAATCTGCATTGGTCTCTTATCTAGGTATTCTAAGTGCCTTTTTTGCAATACTGAGACAGGTTTATGTCAATGGTTTTGTGGCTGTTCCTTTAGATTGGGAAAAAAACCCAGAACTGAATGTTTTCATTTGGCTTTGCACGTTGCACTTTATAAATGCTGAAGGCAAACTAGACCCTTCACCCCTTGCTTTCCCTGAATTAATCACTACAGGTTTTGCCGAATGCCTGTCCAGATTGATTACCTTGTTATGAAAACTGATATGAATGAAGTCTCTGTACTGCAGTCCTGTTATATTTAGGATGGATCCAAAGTGAAAGTTATGCCGATCACTGCCCGTTATATCAGAATCTGTTGGTCTATTTCCGCAACTAACAAACACAGAAGAGAAAAACTTTCATGTTCCAATTTTTTTAGGTTTCCTTTCAAGGAATCACACTTATATTTGCAGAAGAATTAGTGCCAAGAATCAAAAGTGCTGCTTTTTTTTTTTTTCTTTTTGCAATAGCACCAATAGTCTGATACGAGATGTCACCTCTGCCCACAGACCTGGCTCTGCCTGGGCAGCCCTGCCACACATTTTCACTTCAACCACTGCCAAATCCCCCATTGCTACAGGACCATCAGCAGAGCAAACAATGCAGTGAGAAAAGAATTCTTAAGATTACAGGATAATGAGAAAAAATACAAACAAGGAAAAAAGGAAATTCAAAACAAATTCTGCACAGCAAGCTTACTTTTTATCCACTGTATTATATGGGTTTTTTTCCCTCCAAGTAATTTATAGTTCAGTAGGTTATATTTATATTTCACATTACTGATTAATAAAATCATGGTTACAGTCACAACTGTCAGTGGGCATGTAAATACACAGTAATCCTACACAGCAATATGCAAACTGAGATATTGACTCTAAACATTATTGATTAAAGGGGTTAAAGGAAATAAAAGGGAAGCTGGTGGGACAGGGAACTTTTGCTAATTCCTTAAGAGAGGGAAAACTGTTGATAGACTTCTATTGCTACACAGACATCTGTGCCCAAAAAGCATCTCTAAAAAGCCTAATTTTAAAATGTTTTTAATTTAATTCCAATTTTTCCTCTCTCATTCTGCTAGATGAATTTTATTTATCTCAATCACAAACTTCTGTTATGAAAAAGATACCTAATCCGTTTGAGGGTGTAAAGACATTGGAATTCCGTTTCTAAGGAATTCGTGAAAGGTAACTATACCAGTCAAGCTCGTGTATCCCCAAGAGTGACAAAATTTAGAGATATAATTTAATGAAACAAAAACACTGCTATTGAAACTATTTTATTTCTGCTAACACTAGTTAAATAGAAGGCAGCTTTGTGTTTTTAAGGTCTTGGGTCAAACCTACCAGTCACCTTTGAGCTTACAGAGTGCAGTAAATGGGTTGGTGTACACGTAGTAGGGCCAGCCATAGGCAGCTGCAGCAAACAGCATGTAGTGAGCAGCATTCTCCAGCTCCACATCCAAATCATCAGTCTGAAAGGACACAGGGAAGGAAAAGGAAGGAGAGAGAGGAAAGTGTTAGGCAGCCTCAGAATAAAAGCTGAACACAGACTAGTGAAAATTAAGGCGTGATGAAACACACACTATCCAAAGGGAAAATCCAAGGGCTAAAGAGGAGCTAAAAATAGCCACTCATATTCCAGGAAAACCTCTCTGTTTATTTACGTAGCTACACAGCTGAAGAATCTTGAAAAGCTCTCATTAAACCACTTTCTGCCAATGCTGATACAGTGATAAGCTCAGTGCTGAAAACAACATTCACTCCAAATATGTTACTTTAAGGAATGGAATGTCAAAGAGAAGGCTAAAGGGTCTGCTGCAGATCTGAATTCCAAGGCACAACCCCATCATACTGGTTGGATTCCAAAGGGAGTTGACAGATGCCTTGGTTGAAGTAGAATTAGATATGACTATTAAACACAGACCAAAAGAAGGGGAAAAAAATTTACAAAGGTATTTTACCATCAAAGAGTAACAAAAATCAGTTAGCAAACTAACCCATCACCTGCAAGCATTTAAAAGATGCTACTTTTGCTTCTTACCTTGTTTGGGTATTTGCAGCAGACAAACAGGCTACAATACATACTAAAAGAGTAGCTTCTCATTTCTATGCAAATAGTACCAAATTTTCATTTTCTCTCTGTTCCCTTTCTCTCCCAGGTGTTCAACAATGATCTAATGTCCTAAACGGTTCCTTTTTTTGCACTTAATTTCCCATTCAGATAAAAGTTCTTCTTATGCAAAAGCCGAAAATGCCTTGACCACAAGCTCATCAAGCTGTTTTCACCGCATCTATTAATAACTTAAATTGTTACAAATTTTCACAGTAATGTTTAATTTTGTTTAAGAAATTAACAAAACAAAAAAATCCCTCTACACAGTGAACTGCATTTCACGGTCTGGCATCATCTCCCAGAGTAATTACAGCAGAGGCTGCACCAACCCTGTCTTTCTTACCACGAGAGATGATGGAGAATGACACAGGACTTCTTCAGGCTCTTTCGGGCAACTCTCCATTTTATCTTGCTCCTGATGGAGCAGAATCAAACCAGCTGCTATGTCACTTGGCACCAGATCAGTGTCCTGTACAGAGAAATGGAAGAGGGCGTTAGGCCACCCCACACCTCAACGTGGCCAAGCTCTCAGTCAGAGCAGAGGGACGCGTGGGGGCCTCACTGAGAAGTAGGTGCGGAAGAGCTCCGCGATGCTGGTGAAGGCCACCCGGTGGTCGTCATCCTGCACGATGCAGCAGCACAGCAGCCTGATCCTCTTCTCCCACACCCTGGTGGCCGAGCTCTTCACGTTGTACAGCAGCTGCCCCGACTGGCTGCTCTCCAGGTTCCGACTCACACCGTCCGTCAGGTACAGCGTCTTCTTCCCCCCGAGCGGGTCAAAGACAATGAGGACTCCAATGATGGTAAAGATGATGATAACCCAGCTGCAGAGCAGAAGGGAGTGGGGTAAAAGTGTGACACCAGGTACTTCAGGCAAGTGTGGAAGTAATCACAGCTCCAGATCTTGACAGGCCAAAAACAAAGCTCGGTATGAGATTCCCCATGACCACCCCCTGCTCCTGCCCGAAGGGTGCAGGGCTTGTTATTGGGCTTTCAACACTGGGCACAAGAACAGGGCTGTTGCCTCGTTTCACACAGGGCAAAAACTCAAAATCACAGCACTCTGCTTTGGAAACAGCAACCCAGAAGTGTGACAGCTCCACTTCTCACCACCAGTTCAGTGATCTGGTTACTACTCCTTTCACATTTATCCAGTTTTCTACACTCCCATCATCCCTCTTACCCTTTCTGATCTTCACCTTCTTTCCTTCACTCCAGCCTGTGCTCTCTCAAGGCAAGTAGCTCATAGGAAAGCGTATCAACTCATGTTCCATTTCATGTACACTACCAAGCTCAGATTTGTGGGGAGGCACCTTTACCTGGCAATAACTGTCCAAATGATGACATTTATCACAGTCTTCTCACAGTGCACACTGCTGTCTGACACCCACACAGCTCCCAGCACAGCCCAGATGAATTCAGGGACATAGAGAAGCAGGCGAGTATAAAGGACTTTGGGAAGTGATTTTCTTGGGCCTGGATTAGAAATTGTTCCTGAAATCACAGAGAGAATTTAAAAGCAAGAATTTAAAACAGGAACTGTTCACAAATGCACTTCAAGTACCTAAAATCCTACCTAGAAATACGAACTTTCTGATGTTTAGAGAAAGTAAAATACTTAACTGAAACTATCAAGTATTTTCATACTGATGGAGAGCTACCACTGAAGGTGAGGAAAGAAAACCAACAAAGGGTTTATAGCTGTGATTCTTAGAATCCGCTCTAGTAAGACTCAAAATAACTCTCTAGTCAGACACAGTCCTGCACTGAACTTGAGGCAGCAGTGCTGTGCCCAGCATAAGCCAAAGCTGCATTCCAGGAGCACTGACACAACTCCTCATGACTCTTGGTGCCTACTTTTATTATTCTATTTAGCTTTTAGTTGGCTGAATATTTAATTTTTAGGTGCTACTTTGCTGGGCTACGATGAAGTTCTGGTTATGGAGTCACTAAACAGTAACAGGAGAACAAAAGGAGGACCATTACCAGGGCAAATACTTCTCAGACTACTTTCTGTATGGATAGTTTACTAATAACTACTTCCTTTCAGCACTCCTAGGCAATAAAAAAGGGAGTAATTTTTGGCCAGCTCATTTCCTTAAACCAGTTTGCTGCTCCCAATGAGGTATTGGGGTGTGTGTGCTCATGTGTAGGCAGGACAATTTCTAAAGGCTTAAAACACTGCAGAACAACAACGAAGTTGGAAACTGTTTTGCAGTTGTAAAGCTGTGGTTCGCACCCTGTGACGAAGGTGTTTAAAAAGCCCTTGATCCAGAGGGTGCTTTTTCCCATTCCCAGGTTGCAGCCTGTACTGCAGCAGCGTGGTTGCTTACACAGACAGAAATCAGATGGAACTGAGGCTCCTCAAAACAGCTTTTCCTTTCTCAGCGTGTGAGGTCTCTCTAGGAAAACCAGTGGTCAGATTCCAGGCCAGGATTATCATCCACAACTCTGCTCTGACATAGTTTCTCTTCATGCACACTTTAAGCTTCTTTCCACTTAAGTAATTTAAACAGTTTTATTTATAGCATGTTGTAAGAACCAATATACTAGAGTTTGTGGGGTCTCCTCTGTTATTCCAGAGACCACACACATATTCCCGACTAATCTTCTTAGCATTACTTCGATAATCAGGTGCCTCACCAGAACAAAAAGCTTTCCGAGCAATTTTTAACCCAAAATGAACCATTTCTACAAATGAGAAGAAGTGCATTGGGGTCCTTACTCGTGTTCAGCCATTCACTTCAAGCTGTAGGTCCTATTTAACAGTACTTACTGTGCTAGTTTTACTGAGACATTTATAAAAATCACTTTCCTTTGTGGTTTTTTCCCCCAAGCAACCCAGTGCAACTGAGGCACTTTCACAAGCCATGACTAAACCTGCCTGTGCAAGGCTAAAACTAACACAATACTTGAGATGGGAAAGCGATTTTTGGATACATTCCCCTGGACTCCTGTCAGAGAGGGGGAGCAGTGTTCCATCAGAGGTCACACTGAACACAAAGGGGTTTTCACGATGCTCTGATGGCAATGGACACATCTCTACTAGCACTCTGTCCTAATAACAGCACTATCAACACCCCCAAGCTATTGTCCATTGATCATGTTATATTGCAGACCAACAAAGGTAATATTATTAAAGCAAACATATTAATGGTAACAGAGAGTTTTTTAAGTTTGACTACCCTTTTTTAAGAGTAATCAATGTTTTTGCAGTTTTTTTTTTAATGTCAGCTCCAGATTAAAAAACCACAGCTATTACAATCCTACCAGATAAACACAAAATACTATTATTAACTATTTACCTTGCATACTGATGTACACAAGAGCAGATAACGCACATATTATGGAAGCCAGGAGGAGGATGAGGACGAGCAAGTAGCTGTGCAGCAACCCTCCCCCGGGACAGTTAAACTGCCCCTTGTGCACCGTGTAAAGGACAAGGATCCCAATCCACCTGCAGGGAAGCGAGACAACAAAAGTTACAGTAGGAAAGGAGAAGTGCAACACTGCAAAGTGATCGCCCCGATCGGTAGTTTCGATCTTAACGGAGGCATTGCACAAAGACAGATAGCAGGGGAGCTGTTACATAAGGAACGTGTCAGAAGGAAGCGACCACACGGATGCTCCGCAGGAATTACAACTCAGCGGTGTGCAGCCCGGGCTCCAGGCTCCTCACTGCCCCAGATCCCACAGAACCCGGGCCGGGGCACAAGAAGGAGTCACCCCATTAATTACGGCAGGAACGAAACCACAGGAGCGCTGCTCGGGGACCGAACCCAGCGGGCGCTCAGGGCCCGGGGCACCGACAGCGCCGGGGGCTCCGTGTCACGGCTGCTCCCGCCGCTGCTCCCGCCGGCACCGCCGCGGGGCTCCGCGCACCGCGCGGGGTCAGCGGCCCCCGCGAGAAGCGCTCTTACCAGACGAGCCGCACGAACAGCTCGAAGGCCCCCGGGAGCACGAAGTCGTCGCTGCCGATGGCCCAGCGGCGGCCGAACACGACGAGCCCCGGCATGGCGCGGCCCGGCCCGACCCCGCTCCCTCAGGGGCGCGCGGGCCCCGCCCCCCGGGCCCCGCGGGGGCGTGACGTCACGGGGGCTCGGGGCACGCACGCGCCGGCAGCCGCGCGCGCGGGGCGGCGGGAAAGCCGGGCCCGCGCAGGGCGCGTGCGCAGCGCGGCTCAACCGCGGCCAGACGCGCCCGCGGGGCGGGGCCGGTGACGTCACGGGCCGCCCTGAGGGAGCGGCGGCGGCGCCTCAGTGAGGGGCAGAGAATTAATTAGTGAATTACGGCGCAAAGCACCGGGCGAGGGCAAGGAGCTCCCTCGGACCAACACGATCACGCTCTTGTATTTCACCACAGGGATACACCCGGGCCGCTCAGTGTAACATCCGAGACAGTGCAGACTGCAGCGCCTCAGCACCCGCACTGCACATAAACACTGCTCACCTGCGGTTAGCAATGAGAACCACCGCTGCCGAGGCAGATAATGATGGTAAATTCACTCCGAGGAGATAAACACTCTCTTGAAGATAAAACAAGCACCAAACTCTCCTCTGCAGCAGGCTGGAGTCACCACTGTGCAGCACCTCTGCACCCACACTGCAAATAAATACTATTCACCTGGGATAATGGGAACCATCACTGAGGAGGGAGATAAGCTGCCATCACTAACTCGAAGATGAACACTTGAAGATAAAATACAAGCACCAAGTTCTTCTCTGCACCAGGCTCGAGTCACCATTGCTTCTTCCACCAGTGAAAAATGCCCTTCACACCCTTAAAAAGTTCATATTTCAATACAGCAAACAATGACATTAAGCAATTCTCCCACACCGTAACTTTTCATCCAGTCCCAGGCTAATGGAAAACTTTCACACTCAGGAATGAATTAAAAAAAAAAAAAACCCAAAATGTTTTCACCATTTCATAAAGTGTTTATTGAGGATGGTAACACAGGATAAATCATGCAACAGCTCAGTAAAAAAAGGGAATCATTTAAAGGATGAAGAATGGTAACTGGTGCTGCTGATTTTGAAAAGTTTATAAAAAAAATATTAATTGTCCAAAAGTGACATCGAAAACCACTTGAAGCTGAACATGGAAGTTGCTTATAAAGCATTCATTAAAAAGAAAATGTAGATATTGTTTAAAATGATCACCTACAGATTACTGCAATCAACTTACAAGTCTCCCATTTCTATAGCTGTAATGGTGTAGCAGGGCTGTACATCCAAGATATTTAACCTTCTTTTCCTGAACAAACAATACAGTCACAAACATGTGCCACTAAGCAACACAAGTGCACCTCCTACCCTTCCCAACCTGCACTGCCAAGTGCTTTCATTATTGGGATTACCTTCCCAAACATCATGGCAGAACAGCAAAAGGCCCATCCTTGTGGCCTCAAGCGATTTCCTCACTGCCCTCTTGCCATCAGTCTGTTTTAGAAGGGGAACAACTACAAAGTGTGACTGTTCCCCTTCTGGCACCAACATATGTTTTGAATAAGGAACTCCATGTCAGCAGATGGCACAAAGACTGGGCACCAGCACATCACATCAAACATCGGTGGTTTCAGATTTAGAGTTGACATATATTCGCCTTTTGGAAAAAAAAATAAATACAGTGGAATGAAAATTGAATCAAAGGGAAAGAACAGATGACTACCATCCATCAAGGATGCACATATCTGTGCACTGAAAAACAAAAAAAAAGGAAAAAAAAAATCAGTCATTTCAAAGAAAATCTTGAAAATTAAAAAAAAAAAGTTTGCACTTGTTCCTGGTCATAAACAATCTCACAAAAATCTCACTTTTGGAACTATTCCAATTGAAACCATACACTGAATTTATTAATACAGTATAAGTTTCTTTATGTAAAAAATCTTTATACATAGTAATAAAAAAGATAAAGGCAAGATGCATCAAACAGAAATCTGCTGGTTGTTTTTCCTCCGTTCTTACAGAGCCGCTGATGACTACCTGCACTATAAAGAGCTGTGTTTCTGACTTTCTGTCTCAAGCATCTTCGCCTTTGCTTGTGATAAGGATTGTTCTGTCCAAGCATCCAAAAGGACAGATGCTGGTGATGTTTTGGCACTTACGCTGGCAAACTGAGCTTCTTTCCCTTGAGTACTGGAAGGAAAAGTAGGAAAGAAAGTAGTTAGCAAACGACAGTTGTGATGCAGGAGAAGCACAGGCTGCTAAAACTGCTAAGGGACCAAAACCCATCACACAGAGTCGCTTTGTTATGAGATGGGTACACTGCAGAGGGTCCTCCCAAGCTGCCTCTCTTCAACACATACTGGTAAAACCAGAACCAACAGCAATTCTAATCTTGCCCTCTTGTGGCACCCTGGAATTCCCACTATTCACCCTCATAGGACATACCAGCCCACGATCATGGTCTCTTAAGAGTTACAACTAAAGTAACACTTCAGTCCCCACGTAGCTTGGCAGTTACATGATGGAAGCTGGATTGTGAGCAAAGGCAGATTTACTAATGCCCCCAGAAGTGACTGCTTCTACACTCAGCACAAACAGAAATATCCCAAACCCTTTGGATTCCCAAGGTATTTTAAACCACTGAGAAAGGTGTCTGTAAGCCTGGGATCTACACATAACAGTGTAGGTGGTCAGGAGAAGCAGGAGGTTCATGCTTATCAATGGAAGGCAACAGCAACATGTATTTAGCCCTACTTCAATTTTTCTGTAAGTTCACCAGATCATTTACACATTTATATTCTACCTATACACAAAAACAGTCCTCAGAAATGCCCCATGATAGCAGAAAACACACTCGATAAATTAAGGAGATTTCAGCAATAATTTATACACAGAATCAACAACCTTGCAATGCCAGTACAGCAGAGCCCTATGAACATATTAACTGCTACATTCCACAACCCGAAGCTGGAGGTTACTGCACTACTTACCTTTTGTAACATACAAATAGAAGAAGTCACAGTACAGAACGGTCTGGACCACACCAGCAACAACAGCTATGAGGTCAAAAAATCCCTCAAAATAGTAGCGCCAAATCCAGTTGACTAAGTACAAGGCACGGTACAGACCCAAGAAGAAAAGATAGTGAGTAGTGATGGTCTCTGCTTCCCCAGTTTTGCTGATCATAAAGAGTTGAGGGAGAATAGCAACTGATTCGAGATAGATGGAGAAGGTCCACAGTATCTGAAAGCAAAAAAACCACACGTTTATTTAAGTGTCTTACTGATAAGAGAAGGACAGAAAACATTTGACTTGGCTTAACTTTCCACTCTCTAGCAATGTTATGAATGAATACCTGTTCAAACAGGTACAGTATTCTGGCAAACTTTTTAGGTACAGGAAAAACTAAGCGAAAGCTTCGTAATTCATCTCCTTTACTCTCTAACAGAATAACTTAACTCTAATAAAGTTTAAAATGCAGCTCAGTCCACTTAAAATAAGCATCTGAAGTTGCTCTCTATTTCATGGGAAAAATTACCAGTTTGAACTCTAATTACATTTTTAACATAATTTTTCTGTCAGGAAAATGCACAACTGCACTTCAAATACAGTGCAATTCTTTCTAACACTCCAGACCATTTGCAATTCCACAAAATTTAAGAAGTATTATAATTCCTTTGGTTTTCACCAGGTGGCACCAGCTATTCACAAACTGCATTCTGGGGCATTTCTTTTACAGACAAAACAAAAGGAATTTGAATTAATATAACCATCAAAGTGTACTGGGAAAAATACAGTCTTCTGCTTAATAAAATAACCAGTGTTGATAATAATGCTGGTCTCCTGAGGTGCCCTTAATTTGCACAGACATCTACACCCCACAGATGCACTAAGGAAAGGATTAGCCTGAACCTACTAAACACCATTCCTTCGCCAGCCTAAGCAGGCTCATCTTCGTGTTCTAAATATTTTAGGGAAAAAAAATACAATCTCCTGCCCACAATCAACTCACCTCCAGAGGAGAGAAGTCATGATTGACCAGGAAGGAGAGCCCACCAACAGGAACGATCAGGAACTCCACTCGGAAGGTGTCATGGTTTCCGTCGTAGGTGGCCTTGAACTTCATGTAGATCAGGTACACGGTGGCGTACGAGCAGGCGATGTAGATAAGCTGGAGAGCAAGGGAAGAAAAGAAACAAAAACCAAAACAATCCAGAGAGGTTGCAGGAACAGATCAAACTCCCTGCACGACAATATCCCCAAGCAGTAAGAGGAGTAAGTGTGGTCTTTTCTGGTTGGCTGCCTCGTTTGTTTATGTGACTTTGCAAGCTGTTGGTGTACTTAACTTTTGCAACACCAGGCTCTGGGCTCTACTGGTTTTGTTGCTTTAAAGGCATCACCCGCCACTGGTTGAAGTGACTGTCCAAAGGTGCTTTGAAGTAGACAGAACTAAGGAAGTGACTGGGGAAGGCATACCCCTTCTGCAACTGCAAGGGAAGCACAGGCCCGAAACATTTACATTAAAAATGCACAGATGCATCCATGCAGTAACGATGGAAGGGGCCTTTCAAAAAGCCCAGCGTGGTGTAGCTCATGTGGCAATTAAAAACCTATTCAACAAGCCCCATTCAGACTCAGCCATTTAACATATCACAAATTAGCTAATTTGCGTTAGACCTTTAAACACCTCTAAAATCTGAGGAGTGGCAGGTGGACACTGTTCTTCACCAACCAACAAGGCACAAAAGCTGCACAAGTAACTGAGAAGCAGCTAGGCAGAATTCAGTTTGAGCTGAATTACCATTTTTAATGGTTATGGTACAGTAGAATTCATAGCTATTCCCCATGGAAAAGCAAAAAGCCTCATTTTACAGATGAGAAAACAAAATCAGAGAGAATCTGTGACTTTCAAAAGGTCAATCTGGCACCATCAGGACAGAGCTCACACCGTCCTGGAGTCAACACAATAACAGCAGACTAGACAAATAGTTTAGTTTCTGCCTCAGTTTCATCACAAAGATTAAATATTCCAAACCATTTATCACACTAAATACAGGTTCTTTACAACTGAAAAGTAACTGATTAAGAAGCCCACTGTTTGCAGATGCTATTAATCACTAAAAGCTCTGCTCACATTAACAAAATTATGTAAATCCCATATTAAGGATCCAAATGCTCTGCTAGATGAGCAGCCCAAATGACTGGAGATAAAAGATAAAGGACAGGGTACAGGGAACTCCCACTACCGCTGTAAACTAATGGCAATTTGTATGGTCACAGAAGACACTAAGAAAGTGTGAATGGATGCAAACTCCTTATATTACAAATTTCTTCATGAGAATTATAGCGTGTTTTGGGAGACTCAGCAAGGTTTCATTTTTAAAGATACCAAATTAAAAGAATGTTAGAAAAATTACTCCAGAGTGCACTGGCAGAACTGCATCCAATATTCAGCTACAGGTACTGTGAAAAGGACACTTATGTCCAAAAGTCTTTCTAAGCAAGAAACTTAGAAACTGCAATTGAAGCTTCCATTTTGCAAGTTAATCTTGGATTTGAACAGAGGACCACCCTTTAATTACTGGAAAGACTCTGTCTAGTGTGAGGTTGAGTATCACAAGTGTCATTTCCCACATTCATTCCATTTCTAGTCAAAGAAGCTGCAAAACAAACACCCTGAGTCACGCCCAATACACAAATTGCAAAAACCCCCAAGGGGCTCCTCTGGTGCATCAACAGTACTTTTCAATAGTCTCGGGAATAACATGGAAAAAGCTTGTGTTTCCAGAATATTTTAACCCACAGCTCTTCACCTAGACTGTCAATATTGAAACTTGGGCAAATACACGTGACTTGTTATTTTACAGTATTATCCCCCTAATTCTTCCGTACATTTTGCATTATTGATTATCTAGTCTTTCCTTTTGGCAAAGTTACACTATCCTCTGAATTAAAGCATCAAGAAAATCCATGAATAAAGGAACTGGACTAAAAAACCGCCTGCTCTGGTGCCATAAATGCACCAGCCTGAACTGGTGCCACAAATATGCTGCACTCTCATAGATCACTGCTTTATTTTTTTGTACTCAGCAGGAAAAATTTCAGGAATAAATAAGAAATAACAACCTCAAACTGAGGCTCCCTAACACTCAGTAGGCAAGTGAACAGGGTATAATCTCATGGAAGTGACATTCCTAAGAGAGTGCTCCTGTCAACTTCTGATCAGCCTCTGACCAGACACCGGCTGCAATTCTGGCAGTGCATTCTGAATACTAATTTACCTTGTAGTGGATAAAAAGAGGTTTACTTATGCTCTAATGTCTCAATTAAGAAATACAATTTATTTGAACCATTCTCACCAAAGCTTTTATTTTCAATAAGCAAAATAACGTTTGTTCTATCTAAGCGTCACAGTCCCCATACAAATAGTTTGTAACAGCTGCATGTGGAGCGTGGAAAAAAAAGAGGGGTTTGAGTCCATCTTCCACATTCTTTATCCAAAGCCCATCTTATCTTATTCTGTAACAACTGCGCAGTGGGCCATTTAAAGAGGCTTTTCTTAATGAAATTATGCACTCTGCAAGCAACATCACTAGCTTTTCTAACTCTTCAGTATACTCTACCTTCATAGATGTGTTATACAATGAAATGAATGAAGTGAAGAGGTCCAGGTAACGGGTAGTGAAGACCAGTGCAAACAGAAGCTGGCTTTTCCCAGAAATACCTAAAGTGATAAAGGAAATAAGTGATTATTCAAGAAGTGATGATGTGCTTTCAAACACTTGATGCCAAGGATGAGAAAGGACAGAGCTTTTATTTCTATGCAAGCTGATTACACAATTAGGACAAATTCCAAGCTTCCAAGGTGTACAAACATAATTATAAGCCCAAATAGCTTAGTAATGGGAAAACAGGCAATTCAATTCAGAAACTTAATTGACCACATGGTGGGAAAAATAACAAACAGTCAAAACCAGATGTTACTATGAACTATAACAAAATTTTAAAAAGAGAGAGAAGTGAGCTAAAATGTCAGACGTCTACATTGCATCTCCAAAGCAACTTCTGACTCTAGGCCAAAGCCCCAGTGTCAAAATGTTTGTACTTAACTTCAGGCACTAGAGCTGAGTTAGAAGCATAAAAGCTTTGCACAATCAGTCCCTAAAAGCTTCTGAAAACTGGGCTGAAGCATCTCTCTATAATACTGATGTGGTGGTGTGTCACAGCAGGGGAACAAAACAACCTACCCTGCGCCTCTATCTTGTTATTCCAATTATTCTTGTTTTCAGTCATCCAGGGTGAAAATAATTGAATCTGTTCAGCTAAGCATGCAAATCTTGTTCAAAAAACAAGAGGGAAAAATACTCTGTAGGAGAGGGTTATGATGCAAGGCTCAAAATCCTTGTCCCTTAATACAGAGATATTTCCAGAAAGGCTTTTAATAACAGTGCCATAAAGCAATTAACAGAAGGCTATCTGTTATGGTTATTGAACTCCTTTTTCATTCCAGCTTAAGGAACAGGGAATAAGCTGCCCCTGATGAAGGAATTTTATGTTTATGTATAAAGTACAGGAAAAGTGAAACAGTAACAATTAAAAAGGAGGCTGTTGGCAACTTTCATATGTGAAATGTCTATGAGGTGAGCCTGACATGCCACCCACAGAACAATCCAACTGCAGTGCAGAGAACAGCAAATGCCTCCAAACCTATAGCTATGAGGCTGTAAAGCTGCAGAATAAAACTGGCAAGTATTTAAAAAAAACCAAGACTCTCCTAAAAAAAAAAAACCAAACAAACCATTCCCAAAATTCAGAAAAAAACCCAAATACATCTGACATTTCCTGAGCTAAACTCCATTGCCCAGACAGCTGAAGCAGCACCCTGGGCTGTCCCAGCTGTGCTCCCCGGCATCACCACTTGCCAATAAAACCCCTCAGCAAGAAACTCTGTCCGAAGGTCAGAGCCCACAGGACAAAGAAATCCACCTGGACAGATCACAGAACAGCATGTAATTACACTAAATTATTTAGCATGCTATTTCCTTTTAGTAAATAACTGTGAACAGCAAAAAAAAACCCAAAAACATGTAAGATAAATTAAGTATCGATAATAGCTATAAATTTGGATCTGGATATACTGTCACAGAAATACATCTACTTGACAAATTCCTCTAAGGCATTGGCAGCCTCACCTCCTCAACACCAAAGCTGTAATTTTTATTAAGGCTTTCAATACTTTCACTGATTTTTTTTAACCTTTAGGATAATTGTAGGTTCCTGAAACCCATCCTAAATCCAGGATTAAACTAATTTTCAAGTTAAGTAGGGTAGGCTAGACTAGACCAGGAGAGGTTCAAAGTGTAAACTAAAGGCCTATGGAGAGACAGGAAACTGGGAGAAAGTAAGATCTATACCATGAGCAAAAATGGAGGGAGGGAACAGGTAAAGACTGTTGTATGAACTTAATACACTTCCTTCTCCCTTTCTTATTATACCCACAAACCCTTGGTTCTTGAGCTAAATAAAAATATTTTTATTTCTTCTTCCCAAGCTCTGGGCTCAAATCTAGAAGAGCCTCCTCTAGAATCTCTCCTCTTTTGTTCCATCCTCACATGTGCAAAAGTTCCTTCAACTTCTGCGCTCCAGCTTGGCTAAAAGCCATAGCAGGAAACTTTAATTCAAAAGCTCTGAAGATTTTCACTGCCAGGGAGGAGAGCAGAGCTGGAATTGTAGGACTTTCTGATCAACTTCATTTTGCTCTGGTGAGTCAGGCAAGGAACAGCAGAGGCACTCAGCCAGCCAAGCTCGGGAGTGTGTGCAGCACTTACTGACTATGAACTGCACATCACAGCCAGAAAATCTTTAAACTAAAGCTTTCCAAAGGAAAGCCAGTCCATATTTTGCCATAAAAACTCCACAGACTTCGTGAGATAAAAAAGAAAGTAGTTTTGTTCTGTGTGAAGTTCACAACAGCCACAGAAATACACCATCTTTCTAATAAAACACTAACATTAAGAATGCTGTACCTTCAGTCAAAAAACCCAACCTAGTTCTGAAGACAAAGTTTTCACAACAGAAAAGGAGTATTTTCCTTCAAAGAGAGAGAATACTTTCCAAAGCTAACTAAAGCAGCAGTTTTTGAGAAAATACAGGCAAACTGTCATCAGCCTTTGGCAAAGTATTGTCTAAAGTCTTCAACACAGTGTATGATCTAGCCCATAGTAGACACGTAAAACTGGGATACAGCTACATTACCTGCCAAAAGTATTACATATTTACTATCTACACTGCTTTTTTAGAGTATTTAGCATATTTCAGTATTCAGCCTTGCAACTGCAGGTCAACTTTAACACTTGACAAATGACCAATACGTGCAAATCAATTTTCAGCACTGCAAACAATCTAATTTTACTTGAAGTGGGAAAGAAAATACAGTCTGAACATGACAATGTTTGAAAACACGGGATTTCTCATTAATTCCTCATAAATGTCCTAATTATGACATCAAGCAATAACGGAGTTATCTGCTACACTCTCCACTGCTCTTACCAATAATTGTTGAGCTGCTGAGTGGCAAAAGTTTTTTCCAAATTTTAAGCTTGGATACTCAAAATAACTATAGATGCAAAAAACTGTTTCCCTGCCAGCTCTGAAATTCTAGAGTCACATTTTGATTTGCTTTCCCCTTGTTCTCTTTTCAATATATTGACTAAATCAGACAAACAATTAAGTTTGTCAAACGCTTCTGAAACACAGACTGCTCCACAGTGGAGATTAGTCCAGCCTCACCTATTTCCCTCAATTAGAGGAGTTGCTTCTTAGCAAAGAAAATGGGCACTGATGTGTCTTCAGGAAGCAGCAGGTTGCAGCAGAGGTGCACAGGCTCTCCCTCATCTCCAGCTGCTTTTACAGGCCTTCCAGCTCCTCTTGGAACAAAGGCCTCGGACACAGATGCAACCAGAAGAGAGGAGTCGGCACCATGTGGTTTGCCAGCTCTTCATGGATCACAGCCTTACAGTTCAGCCCTGATTTATTTCCTAAGCCTCTGCTGCTGCAAAAGTGCAGCAGCTGGTTTGCTCACATTTCCTCAGTCACCAATAACCACGAGGTGTAAGTTTATTTAATTTATAAACTGCCCCAATAACCATGCAATGTAAAGGAAAGACAGAAAGCCCTCTAGAAGAGCTTCTTAGCAGCTGCTCAACATTAACTGGCAGCAATTTAGGTGCTATTGTCGTGTATGACTCTACAAACATATTTTATGCAAATATATATTGACAAAGTTTTCATTAGTAGAAACCTCATCTGACAACAATGAACCACTGCAATGAACAGAACAGAGCCCCAAAAATAAAATTCTTTGAGGTGTTTGTATTCTCTGGACAAATTTGTTAGGCTTCAGACACTGATCTCAGCAGTAACCTGGATCTGGATTTACTCCTGAGGACTCAGGCAGAACTGGAAGACTCCAAAAAAACCAATCCTTGATAAACACATCCCTGTTTCTTTTTTTGGCTCAGGAAAGTGAATGAAGCAGACATTTCCTACTGAAAGAGCCCGTGCAGGTGTGTGTTCAGGGATGCTGGCTAATCTGGGAAAGGAAGAGCTGAAGGCCCTATGTAATGCAAGCTTTCTTTCCTGTACTTATGATTGGTGTGAGTCTGGTTTCTTATGAAGAAACCCCTACTAACAGAGATCCTCAATCACAACTGACTTAAGATAAGCAACATCAGATCACTTTTTAAGCAGAAAGATGGGACTAGGTCACACTGTACTACACTGCGTAAATAACCTCACATCCAAAGGTCACTTAAGAATCTCTTGGCTCAAACCCTATTGGAATTGTAGCTTTGCACTAGAATGTCTTTTTTCCTTCTGCAGACAACAAAAGATATTTAGTTTTAGATAATGAACTCTGTTGTTGTTTGTAATCTCACCTTCATTTCCCAAGTAAAACACAGGACAAAACTCTACTGAAGAGATGAAGGCAAGGCTCCCTCCTGCCAGATCCAGAGAAGATTCCTAAAGCACTAAAGCCTGAGCCAGGTAAGTGCATTAGGAAGGTGCTCTTGCACTCCATGACCTCAGGAACAACAGTTCTGCACTGCCGCTGCATGTGGACCATGGAGTCATTTGACTGACCTCTTTCATAAAGTTAACAACAGTTTTTACTTTAAGTTTGTTTAAAACCAAAGCTATTAATTTACTTTTTAAAAATCAAAACTATTCATTCACTCTTTTTTTTTTCTGTACTATCAAATGATTAGCAAATGACTTCACATGAAAACATACAGAACCTGTACTTCCCCTTACCTAGAGTGTAAATCTCTTTCATTTCCCCATTAGCAGTTATTTCAGGTTACAGCTTAAACTAATTCTTCACGCTTTTAACTGAAGGCTATATGAGCACATCTGCTCAACAATGCTAACCTGGTATTTGAATAGTATCTCACGCCAACACACGGCCAACTGATTTCAAGAATAGTCACCCTCACTAACGAAGCAGAAGCTCACTGGAGAGAAGGCAAAGTCAAGCTCACAGTCAAACCCCGGTGCACAGCAAAAACGGTATCTGCAGGGCAGGCGGCCCGATCCACGTAACACACCGAGCACGGAAATGCCCAGTTTGAATGACAACAACTCCCGGTTTTCTGAAAGAAATCAGCTATGCTGCAGTTATGGGACCCGCCTGCAATTCCCTCCAACCACCACACCGTACACCAGAAGGGAGGGAGCAGCACACGGGATTCCAGCAGGCCCGTGCAGAACGGGGGGAGCAGCCGCGATCCCACCCGGGGGGCGGCGGAGCGGGGCTCGCCCGGCCGGGACCCGGCGCTCCTCCCGCTGCCACGTCAGACAGGCCCGCCGATCCCGCCTGGAATCTCTGTCCTACAGCTTCCTACTGCAGCTGGCCAGGCAAACAAACGCCCTAAAACCGGCACGAACCACAGTCCAATTCCTGCACAAAAGGGGAGCGAGGCCGCCGCGGAGGGAAGGGGCGAGCGCGGAAACTTCAGGGGCTGCGAACTGCGAGCCCGCGGCTCCCGGCGCCGCTCCAAACCCGGAGCCGCAGCGGAATACGGGCGGCCCAGAGGCCGAGCAGGGCCCGGGAAGGCGAGGAACGAGATCCAGCGCCTTCCCCGACGGCGGCGGGCGCGGGCAGGGATGGAGGGATGGCCGGAGGGATGGAGGGAGGCGGCTGCCCGCCCCGCGGGGGACGCATTCCTCCCCTTCCCCTCCTCCAAACCGGCCTCCCCATTCATTCGCCCGCCGCCGGGCAGTTACATAAGGAAGGAGCGACCCTCCCGGGCACGGCCGGAGCGGCGGTGCCCGGGGATTAAAGTACAAATAATGGCAACCACAACAGCGCTCAGGGAACGGCAGATCCCGCCGGCGCCCCCCACCCCGAGCGGGGATGCGGCTCCTCCTTCCCCTCCATTCCCGGCTGCCCACCCGCTTCCCTAGCGCTGGATTTGGAGAGAGCCGAGCCGGGCGGAGGTCAGGAGGAGGGCAGAGCCCCCTCCTCTGCGCGGGGAGAGCGACCGTCCCTTTTCACCTGCGCGCCCCGAGTCCCGCCCGCCCCGGCAGCCCTCGGGGGCGCCCCAGGGGCGTCAATCCCCCCTCCCCGCCTCTCCTCGCTCCACCACGGCCCCTCCCGAACCGGCGGGATCCCCCCACCCCATCCCGGCTGGCCGGGCTCTCCCCGGGGCGCGGCCCCGCGGGGCCGATCGCTGCGGGGCCGATGCCGCCCTGCCCCCGGCGGGGCTCCCTCCCGGGGGGCGCTCCACGGCCCGGAGCCGCCCGGCCGGTCCCGCCCCGCGGCCTCCGCACGCACCCGCGCAGGAGCGGCTCTTCCAGATCTTGAGCAGCAGGATGATGATGGCCGCCAGGTGGGACAGGTCCCCGGTGAGGCGGAAGATGTTCATGGCGGCGGCGGCGGCAGAGGCGGCGGCGCAGCCGGAGCCGGGGAGCGAAGATGGCGCAAGCTCAGCGGGCACCGAGCGACGTGGCCCGGGGACGTGGCCAGGCAGCCCCGCGCCGGTGCACGCCGGGAAGCGGGGGGGGAGCGCCCGCCCCGCTCCGCCCTCAGCCGGGGCCGCCCCGGGAACCGCGGGCCGGGCCGGGGCGTTGGGCCCGCGCGGTTTTTGGGCGTCCAGACTCAGCACTTTAGATATGGGAGAGCTAATAAATATATATTAATAGCTCTGCTGCCGTGTTCTGTGAAAACGAGCAGTTGATTTGATGCATGTTTAGGTTTTTTTTAGGTGAAAATCTATGTAAGTTACTGGAGCGGGTCCAGCGGAGGCCACAAAGGTGGTGAGGGGTCTGGAGCCTCTCCCTCATGTGAAAAGACTGCGGGAGCTGGGCCTGTTTAGGGAAGAGAAGACTGAAAAGGGAATCTCATCAATACATATAAATATCTCGGGCGGGTGCCAAGAGGATCACAGAGTCATGGATGTTACAGAATGGTTTGGGTTGGAAGGGACTTTGGAGATTGCCTCCTTTCACCCCCCTGCCTTGGGCAGGGATGCCACTCGCTGTACCAGGTTACTCAGGGCCCTGTCCAGCCTGGCCTCGAACACTTCCACGGCTGGAGCAGCCTCAGCTCTGCTGGGCAACCTGTGCCAGGATGGTGCCAGACGCTTTTCGGTGGTGCCCAGCTACAGGGCAACGAGCAGTGGCCATAAACTAAAATACCAGAAGTTCCACTGTAACATGAGGAAGAACTCCTTTCCACTGACAGTGGCAGAGCATGGGAACAGCTGCCCAGGGAGGGCGTGGAGTCTTCCTTCTCTGGAGATATTCCAAACCCACCTGGACCCGTTCCTGTGTCACCTGCTCTGGGTGACCCTGCCTTGGCCTGCGGTTGGACTGGATTATCTCCAGAGGTCCCTTCCAACCCTAACAATTCTCTCATTCTATGAAATCTTCCAAGAAAAAAAAAAAAAGGCAATTATTCCTTGCAGCAGTCGGGCTCTGCGAGTCAGCACGGTGCCTCTTCACAGCCATGAATCCCTAACCCTGAAAGGGGACATCACCTGCAGGGTTCAGGGAGCAGTTCAGAGGCATCTCCTCTTGATAACTCCCCAATGTTCTCTGTAAAAAACGGCAACAACCCAAACAATAACCCAGAAAACTAAGAATAGCCTCACAGGAATGGGATTTCCAATGACTGTAGAAATCCCAAGTAAACAGTGGCGCTTTGTGAGGTAACATTTCTTAAAAATCTCTTGGTTTACATTGTTTCACGAAATAGTGTGAGGACTTAACTGTTACAGAACAATATACAGAAAATTTCCCACAGCAGAAGGTTATGGATGGTTTGAAAATTTATGAAAAGGATCCTAATTGCAGTCTTTAATTTTCCTGTTTAAATTGTAGCACAAATATTCCAATCTTTAAAGAGCTTACATATTCCTCAAAAGAAAAGAGAACTGATTAGTACCTCCTATTGAGTTTATCTTTTTTAATACGTACCCACAGTGTGACAGAAACAAATTTACTTATTTTCAAAGATTAAGAATCAAAGCTTGTCCTCTTACATTACTGTGTGTACAAGTACAGCAGTACAACTCCTTGACAAGCTCCATATCTCTTATCTTACACTTCTAATGACCTAAGTTCATTAGAAAAGTTTAATAGATTTGAAATCTGATAAACTAATTATCTTAAACAGATGTTGAATCTCTTTTGGCATCAAATAATGTTTCATGTAACTTCCAGTGAGTTGCCCTCTTGAGGACATGTGTTAGGAACCCAAATCCAGTACCTAGAGAATTTGCACTGAAGGCAACATTATTTGGCAGAACTGTGGTACAGACTGTTTGACACAGGCTTGATTGAAATATGTACATTTAATACCCCAGATCTAAACACTTCTGAAAAGATGATACTGAAATAAAAGTAGCTAATAAAACCACTGACAGATGAATGTCTGGAATATATTTTAATAGATACATTAAAGGCAGAGAGCTGAAATCCATTCTCTCTCAACCCCCTTCTCAGTTCATGCAGGATATATTCGGAACTTGTTTGTGATCTAAGTTGTTTTCTGACATCTGATTAAATATTGAAACATGTCAGGCCCCAATTAAAGATGACCTAAGGCAGCTTGTGCATCAAACCAACACGGTTTTAACTGTGCAGTGGCTATTCTTTGATAAATCGATACAGTTCGTTTGTACATACAACTGTTAAAAAATATTGGCAAAAGCAGCACCAGAAAATACTATCCTGCTGTATTTGTGACTATTGGCCTTTTCCACTGCTTTCATTCTACTGTATGATTTTACTCTTGGCTTCTCTTCTTTTCTCCTCATCCCCCAAAGACCACAGATATTCAAGTGAGATGTTGTTAAGTATTTCTAAAGCTAATTAATACCAGCTAAAACATTAGAAGATAAATATTATGCTGCTGCCAGCAAAGCAAGAAATCCAGCAATCACAGTTCCTCCATTTAATACTTCAATGTATAGTCACTTGGACTGTGAGCTCCGCACATGTCTGTGTTCCTGCATCACGAGGGCAAGAAAATCCTCTCATTAATCCGGATTGGAAAAGCAGACTGATGCTGGACAGAAAGGGGCAGGAAGAGACAGATGGACATTGGCTGCTTTCTACTCATTGCAGGAAAAAATGTAATACGTTTGGTGACTATCTATTTCTGGGTACAAATAAAGAACCAGATGTGAATTTTGATAAAAATATCCTGTGGTACAAAACTGCTCCATGTCCTGATGCCAGGCAAGGTCAGGTGGGGTATATGAGTTAGTCTTATAATTTCTCTGTTTAAGGACTGTGTATACAGATATGGAAGATTTTCTGATAATGGACCAGACAGTTTATTAAAATAGGAAATTATGGATACCTGGATAGGGAAAGGGCAGGCAGATCCCTCACCTCAACAGCACTGGAGCAGTGCCCAAGGCTCTTGAACATCATATGACATGGCAGAGAATATTTTACTAATCAGGACTATAAGGTTCTCAGCTCTGCTTAGTCCCATGCTTAAAGGTTTTACTTAAAAACCAAACCAAACCAAAAACCACCAAACCAAAACCCCAACCCCCCACAAATTTATAAAAAACATTTAAACATTTTCACTGAGATAAAGAGACCACATTGCTTTAGGTTGTGTATCAGCCTAAAATATCAGCCTTTTTTTGAGGAAGAAAAAAAAAATAGAGGAAGGGATTATTTGAAATTTGATTTCTCCTTCTAAGGAAGATGAGCTACCACAGGGAAACAAGGAGCTGCACTTCGATGATTCGGTTCCTCGACTGCCGAGCTGGAATTGGCACTGTCCCACTGGGAAGCAGCATGTGGTGTCTATAACCACAACACAGCACGAGCCAAAATACCAGCACGTGCTCTACGGCCGGTTACCTGCTCAAGGGACACATTCCAGGTGATCACTGGATCCCTTGCTTATTTCTGAGAGTCCTTGGAGTGAGCCAGACCTCTCCCATAGCCCCAGGTGGGTTTGGCTGGCACACCTTGGGGCACGTCCCGCATCTGCTCCAAGGTGGGCAGTCAGTGGGACTCTGACAAGGCCCCAGTCCAATATGATGGGGCTGCAATTTGTGTTACTGGAAAATAAATGAGGTGGGGATGGTCCCTGGGGGCAGCAGTCAAGTGATAAGCTAAATCTGCTGTAATACAGTATCTGCAGTACGTAATTGCCTCTGGAATATTTGAGCAGATTATTCAGAGGCAAAAAGGGCTTCTTAAAATTAAGGAAGGGTGCCTTTTTGTTTGTGTTTTGTTGGGTTTTTTTAAGCAGAATCTTTAGAGCCTCACCCAGAAGAGCTGCTTGGCTCTGATGTGACAGATTGGGATCACCAGGAGTGAAACATTCCATGTACTGTACAAAACCTGACAACAGCCACAATGCCAGCTTTAACAGAGACAGTTTTCAGACACTGGGGATGGGCAGTTGTTTTTTTACCTTCAGGGATTTTAAAGATACCACAAATGTGGCATTTACCTCAGTACCGAGTCATAGAGATACTTTTCCCTACTGATAATCCAGAACCAGTAGTCCCCTTCTTTTTTCTAAACACAATTCTGAATACAAAGGTATCAGGCACTGAAACAATCAGCCAACAAAGTATTTCTTCCCATCTGTTAATCCCTTAATTCCAATCAAAGGAATTAAATGAAATACCTTCTTGTACATACTGCCAGACAGGGGCACCTGTCACAACACCCAGAAGAGCCAGGCCTACACCACAGTTAGGTCAGACTGTGAAGAGTTGGATGGACATCCCACAGTACATATGGCACTGCCCAGCAACTATCAGAGGAGTCACAAGTGGAGTGGAGTAAATAAAATTACTGTCATGATATGTATTCAACAGCAGATTTATGCCCAAATCTGATTTTTTTTCTGTTTTCAAAGAACCAAAAGAACTAGAAAGAATATAGGCAAAATTAAGCTTGGTTTAAACAAATGTCACCCACATCTACAACAAACAGCAACAATTCTTTGAAAATCAAAGAAATCTTTATACAACATTTCTCTTTAGTATACTCTTCCCCCAAATCCTGATCACACGAAAAGAGAGGGACTGTGAGACATTTTTCCATGAGTGCATTCCAATGAAAACAATCACATGCATGTTGTATGTGATATACATCTGCACAGGGGACGGATCCATATGCCTGGATCCTGTGGATAATGGATTAAAGGGGTTCTGTGGTTTGTTTCACAGGAGTAAAAATGAAAGTGTGCGTGTTTCATTTTCCTCTTAGCCATGGGAGTGTGCTGGACTGTGAATGCATAGCAGATTACATGCATGGATTACATGCCGTGCATACAGGTGCTCTCCATGCCTTTCTCTCCTTTCCATCTATTCTTCCCCCAGAAATTCAGTTTTGAGGGAGGTGTCTCACGAAACACAGGTTTTTGTAGCATGGGCTTTTTCATCAGTGACCTCTACTCATTGGCAAGAGTAAAATTCCTTTTCTACAATACTTGCCGTCCAAGATGCTCATGAACCAAATAGGATTTGTAATCTCCCCATGAAATGAGGACATTAAGTGGGTGCTCCACATTTACCCCTCCTACACTACTCTTGTAAGAAACAGATACGTCTTCAACCACATGTAAATGCAATGCCAAAGTTCTTAACATAATTATTAACTTAATAAAATATATAAGTAATCAAGGAGTTCAGCTATTTAAAAGCACTTGTGCTCAAAAGAAATTACAGCACAGATGGCACAAAAAACAAAGAGCTCACTCCTGCTCCAATTAAAAGCTAAACTCTGACTCCTGTGATTGCAGACAGAATCACTCCCAGGTACCTTCTATTGACAGAAGAAGATCACTTTCAGCTCATATAGATTTTTGAAGTGCTTGCTATCGCTAAGGCATGTACCTGACTTAGGCAGCTGAACTGGAAGTGCTGACTGTCTTCTCGACACGAAAACACTCTCCTGCATCTTCACTGAAGTGCACACAGAATTCAAGTCAGGCAATTTCTAGAAATCAAACAACCTTCTGGTACTTTCACATCTAAGTGAGGCAGAATTTTTTAATGCGAAAACACAGATAAATCTTTACAAGGTCTTTGACCTGCTGAAGTATTTTTCAGGTTTAGTGTTCATTCATTAGTATTTGCTGGGATTGATAAAACAAATTTCTTTCTATTTAAATAAATGTTGCAATCTACTGTTGACCTGCAGGAAAGGAAACACGGTGGGAAAAGCTGGAATCTGACCATTAGCATTAGAGAAAAAGTGCCAGGCAGTTTGCAGCAATCGAGAGCTCTTTGCTTATAAAATGCAGAACTAAAGCATATAGTATTCATGTAGTATTATGTGTAACATCATGTCACACCTGCCAGGGCTGGTCACAGGCAAAGGCAGCAGATTGCTGAAGGAGGAGAGGGAGAGGAGGGGTGGGAAATGGCCATGCTCCCACTCCTACTTTGCCAATAACAAAGCCCTGAAAATCAGGTTGGCTCCTGCTGGTGCAGGAATTACAGGATCTATGGGACTGTAGTGGGAACTGTTATTCCCAACAGCAGCAACAGCTCACAGTCACCTTCCCCAGCAGCAGCAAAGCAGCAAGACTCTTCCCTCCATCTTTCCCTCTCAGCCCACTCCTACTGCTTCCCCACCTCAGCAAAATTTCAGTTATGCTTTCAGGGCTGAGAATCCAGATGTCATTTTTGCCACAAAGAAATACAAATAACAGTTGGAAAGGCGTTTACTGCAGTACAGCCCTGAATAAAAAAGCTAAACTTTGCAGCCTATGTATTGCCTTTTTTTAATCTAGAAAAGATAAAGACTTTTGAATGGCAAAATGGAAAACTGTACCATGAATAAATCATGTTGAGCAGCATCAAAACGCATGTTTACATGCAGAGGCTTGACAGTGCTGGTAGTATGTAGACCCAGTGCAGAGTTTTCCCTTAGCATTCCCAGATGTACACTCCAACCCCACCTGAAGTGAAGGGACTTGTCTCTTGATGAACACAAGCAGGTTTCCATGGTGCATTTTTCCCCATGAAATACTAATATATTGCCTGTGCCCTCAGTGTCAGCGGTTCTGTGGAGTGCAAACAGCCCCGGGGAACGACGTTTTGTGCAGGTGCTTAAATTCTAAAAACGTGTTATCACTTCTTATCTGAGCAGGATTTAAACCAGCAGCCCAGAAGTTATTTTATTGCAACAGCAGTAACTTTTAGTGCAGTTTCTATTACATCACACAGAAGGATCGCCCCTGTTCAGGGAATGTGCACTTGGAATAGAAGAAGAAAACCCAACAGATTGGTACAGTAGTGTGGCCAAATTAGCCCCAGACATAAGCCTCCAAATAGCAGACCCCTGTTACCTGTCCCCAGGCCATGCAGGTTCCTTCCCAACACATAATCTTATCTTTCACTGATTTTCTCACGAGACAGATAGGCCATTTCCAGTTTTGAAATCTGAAGTATTTGGAGGGACACTGAGTTACTTGCTAATGGTAAAGGTATGGAAAGGAGATAATTCTCAGCATGATGGCAGATGAGTGTGTTGCTTTAAAAAAATTAATCACTTTGTACTCAGAAGTTTCAGAGCCTCTTGACTCTACTGTTCATGCTGAGCTGAAACTTTTTCTCTAGCATATCTGTTGTAAGCTCCAGGACTCTGAAAATCAAAAACCAAAGAAAAATATTAAGTCTTTTGACATACCTGGTTTTGCAGTCTTAAAGACTAAGTTAGAATACTTAAGCATTTAGTTTGTTTAATTGGAATCTATGCCTTAAGCCCACCACTGCTCTCATTAAAATTTAGCATGTCAAAATGCTAAAATCCAATGAAAGTTAATGACAACATTCTTTTAGATGGAGATTATCAAAGTGGTTGTGGAATAAAGTCTTATAAATAGACTGGAGCAGGTAAAACAGATTAAGACCAAGAACAGGTGCCAAATAACAATGTAATAACATATTAGTGTTACATGGACTTTTAAATACACTTTTGTTATGTTTGGCTTGACAATAAAGATAAGATACAGTGCTTTCCCCTTGATTAGATTCAGAGATAGTCTAACAGAGGTACAAGACACCTTTGTAATACAGAAAAATCATTCAGACATTGTTATCTCTGTATTCAAAGCAGGAAGAGGGTCCCACAGTCCTCCTTCGCTGTTACAGGTGAATGACGCTTCTGTTATAAAGTTATTTCTTACTGAAAATATAACTTACCTCAAGATTAACAACCCTGGGTTCAGAAAGGCAGATGCAGTGTAAACACAGCACACAACCAGATGCCAAAGCTGCTCAAACAAGGAGCACCTGGAAGGCAGAAATCACTATGTCTTAGTGTCACGCTAAAGTTCAGGTCCAGCACAGTCTTATCTACACCAGCCCAAAGAGGTGCAGCAAATTCCACCAGCTGAATCCTAATTCCATTCAGCTGCTCAAAACACACCACTGATCAGAATTGCCACTTCCAGTTTAACATCCACAGCTCCAAAGAGAAGCATTTCATAGGCTGGTACTCCCTAGAGACAGGAACAATGAACAAGAAGCTCAAGAACTCAGGTTATCTTCACCCAGAAAACTCCTCCCTTTGGCATATCTCCAGGAGGAACAGGCCACTCCTGGGAGGGAGCTGGGCTGAGAGCACCTCCCAGGTGCTTCCAGGAAGCTCTGCTCTAATTCCAGCAAGGGCATCACAGGAATTTATTTCCCCTTACTCCTGTTTTAGCACTTCAACTTCCCTCTCTCTTCTTCAACAGCGTATGTCTCACTGGTGTCACAGGCTTTAATTCCAAATAGGATGGGGACAGCAGGAAAAAAATGTTCAGTGGGTCCTACAGTCCGGATAAAGATGCTAACCCATCCCAGTGCCACCTCCTTTCCCACTTACAGCTCTGCAAACAACGTTGTGCTGCAGGTAAAGGTTGTGCCCTGAAGACCCAGAGACAGAGAGTTCTGCCTTAAATTTGGGCAAAGAGTATGGGAAGGAAGGAGAGGGAAAAGCTCACTGTTTCCGACTCCATTTTACACAAGCCAGTGCTTAGCACAATGTAATGCTACCAGCAGCAGAGAGATGCTAATGCCATCTGACAGCCTTCCCCCATCACCTCGTGCTGTGGGTAAGTCCAAGAACGTCCCGGCAGTTTGTCCTGGTCAGGCCTGTGGTTTGAGGCACGACTGAAAAAGCTGATTAGTAAACTCGCCGTAACCCACCCTCACCACAGAGTCTGGTCCTGGTGGAGGCTGAGACACCCCACTGGCGTGTGCCCTTCCCCTGAGCAGGAGGAGGGAGAGACTCCACTCACCGCTTGGAGCCGGGGTTTGCACCTCCGGGGTGGCCCCTGCACTGCTCTGAGCCTCGGGGGGGCTGGTCCTGGCTCCATCCAGCGCCAGCCTCAGGCTCTGGAGCTGTGATGCATCCAGATGCTCCCGCTGTGATCTCGTAACCATGGCGGCATTTTCAGGGCCCAGGTTTGCTATTTGTTCCGGGGACAATGCCTGGGAGGAATAAAAGACAGAAAAATTGGTTTAGGCTGTCAATTATAGAAGGCAGGTAAGGAATCAGAAGTCAGCACTGTCTTGCATTTGGAATGAGGGACAGTAGCCTTCAACATTGTGTTGATACAAAAGAGCTCAATAGAGCTTAAAAAAATCCTCTGTATTCATTTACTTCCCTGACCACTCATCTGTCTTTCACCTTTCTCTTTGATGCAGGGAGCTGACAGCCTGAGAAGCTTTCTATGCCAGCACTGTATTGGACATTTATTCAATATATTGTTGGAGTTTAATTTTCCAGCCATTTCTTTTCTGATTTTGCTCACAGACTGATGGCATTGTGCATCCTCTTGTGTTTTCATCTGTTTCCTCTTACATCTGCTCCCGAGCAACCTCACTTGAACCGACATTTGACCTTTGATTACAGTTAGCAGTAGAGCAATGAGATGAAAAAAAAACACCTCATGCTTTAATCTCATTATCCAATTTTCTCTTTCAGATTGAAAATCTTCCCAGTTTGGTCATATTAAATTTAAAAATTAAACATGGCAATCATAATCTTACAGTAATTATATCACACAGCAATTACCCAGTTTGTAAAGCCTGCATTATTGGGCATGCTGGATTGCTTTGCTTCTAGTTAACATTCTGCAGTCAGAAGCATTTTAACCCTCCCACACAACAAGCCTTCTTTCCTGCATCCAGGTTCTACTTTGGAAAGACAAAATTCCCCTTCCAAGTAGGTCAGATGATGGAGCAAATCCTTGCCCATTTTTCATTGTCTGCCAAAGGTGAGCTCCTTTAAACTGAGCAAATTCATGTCAATACCTAGAGGTCCAATTTTGAATCGAACTTCCTCTCATCTCAGTTCAAGTCCATAATACAATGCAATTTTTCATGAATAAAAATCTGAATAATGTATACAGCTGCAAAAGGAAGCCATACAAAACCTGCGTCAACCCAAAATCTGCTTTGAATCTTTCAAACCCAGGAAACTCTTCCAAAGAGGCGCCCTGTTATTTGTTAAGCACTTTCTGTAGTATCATTACCACTCTTACAAACAGCAATGCCTGCTATTTGACAGAAACTCTACAAGATGCTATAGATCTGTTTTTCAAAGAAACAATTTCACTAAGGGCATTTCAGGCTTATCTAAACTGTCAGGGGTGCTGTGCAGAACAGCCAGTGTTCAAGGAGTTTTTCTCTTTTATGGGAGCTGACACAGTTAACTATCTGTTTAGCTCATCTGCCCATAAGTACATTGCTTGCCTGAGCATCTGAGAGAGACCAGCCTAGGCAGAATATTAATCTTGTCACTAAGTCAAATAAAGTCTGGGGCAATGATCTCAAGATCCCTGTTCTAATTTCTGGTCCACGTTTTTCAGAACTGCTGTAATTAGATGTAATTCCTTTCCGATCTGTATCTGTCTGTACAATCTGTTTTGTCAGAGCTAACTCTGTAGAATGCTGCCAGATTTTAGGTTAATAAAGCAGCTCTTACACACTCAGCAGAGAAATTTGTAGCTATTATAGCACCCTTGCAAATGTTAATAAACAGAGAAAAAAAAACAGATTTGAATACAGTAGTGATAGAAAGAGTCTGTTCCCTGCCTTCTGACCCTAGATCTTTGCTTTTTCTTTGGGATGCATTCTGAAGAACAAATAAAGCTTGTCCAGCATATTTCATCACAAGTACAGGTGGTACAGCTGAAAAAGTACAGGTGATACAGCTGAAAGTTAATGTTTCAGATCCTTGATGGTCTCTCACTTAGCAGACCATAGAAAAATTTTTGCTGAAACCCCAAACCTATAAATCAGTGCTGCAGTTTATTTATAGGAGAGTAAAAATTATAGAAATTTAGTCACTTCTTCATAATTATGAGTTCTTACTTGGAAAATTTCAGGAGGTATATGTCTTACTGCTGCTGGCTGGAAATACGGCATCAAGCTTTTATCAAAAGCTTTTAATTCATCCTCATTCAAACCACCTAAAAAACCCAAACCACAGGAGCAAAACTCAGTTAAATGTTCTTTTTATTAGATTTATTCTTTAAGCTAACATAAATTTTAAGCATTTATACAAAATACCGAATAAATTGTTTGTTGCAGGGCATTATAGAGAGAGATACTGGTTCTTTTTTTGTTTTGGCTTGTTTTTACATTATCTTCCAGAATTACAAATCATCTGACCTTAACCATTGTATGGAATGTGCTCTACCCAAGTTATTTTATCTTGGAAAAGAGAATTATTAAAGTTAATAAAATATTAAACAGTGTTATTAGTGAATGCTCATTACAGCCCCTTCTGATGCAAGTTAGGGAGCACAATCATGCCTCCTCTCTGGAAGAAATGTCTTTTGCCACTCTAGAAAAATTCACTGCTTCCTGAACCTGTCTCTTAATGCTGAATAACAAGACCTCACAGCCAACGCCATCTGGAGCCTGAAGTTTGTTACCTGCTATAGCACCAATTTCCTGTAAAACAGAGCCATTCCAGCTGGGAGCAGCACCAAACACAGATTCTGTCATCTTCTTAAACTGCCTCAGAACAGGGGTGCTACAAACCAACAGGCCAATTCTTGCAACTGCAGCACTGCAAAAGGCAACAGGGGCAACATTACAGGCTGCAGTCAACACGCAGTGCTAAATGTGCCTGGAATACGCACAGTCTGCTGGGAGATGACTGTTAAAACCAATTGGCAATTGAAAATATATGTACACACATTGCATACAAAAGTTTGAGGCTCTAAGCAAAATCCTGGCTTTCTCAATGCAGTATTTAAGTGGTGGGATAAAAATGGCAGAGGAAACCTAAAATAGAATATGTTTTAAACAACTGCTGTATGCCTTCCATAACAGTTATTGCCTTTCTAAAAACATTTAAAATGTAAAATGGTGATCTTTGGGCTCTGAAAATCTTAAGAGAACAAAAATGGGACACTAAATTTTACCAATAGAGATACTAATAAATATTTCATTAAGTATAAAGTGCAGTACCTGAATTCAGCAGTCCTTATGGACATGATTTCTGTGGAGTTCAAAGCACAGAGAATAGCTCCTAATCCAACTAAATCAAAGCTTTTTAGTGTGCTGATGGCCTGGCCAGAGTCTTCCAGAAAACCTTCCAAAATAGATCTTGCCTACAAAAGCAGTAAGACAGTAAGCATGAACAGAAGCATGTTACTAGAAGCTTAATATCTTCCCAGAAGCTCTGGAGCACAAATATACATCCCGAGCCTCCCCAGTGTTTGGCCACGGCCTTCAGGAGGAGCACTGTCACCACCTATATGTGACACTTAACAGGGCACTGTTACACAACCACTTCCCAGCCACGAATGGTGTGAAAACACTCTGTACCTCCTCTGCCAGCTCACAAGGAAACCCTTCACCAGAAGAAACGGGCATTGCCCAACAGAAATGCCCAAATCAGTTAAATTGCTAGAAGAAAACATACAACACTAATGGGATCAACATGCAGTTTTTATTTAATATGCACGTTGCCTTGTCTTATTTAAGTGTCATATATAGGTGGTGACCTCTCTTTAGGATTATTTCTCAGATGTGAACGGAATGTTGGTATCAAAGTGCCTTTGCAAGCCCAAGTAATTTGGAACTGTGCTCGTCCTAAACAAACCATTTAAAAACTGTGAGTTGAGCTCGAGCCTGTCACCAAGGCATCCTCCAAAGTCAGCGGAAAAAACAAGCATCTTCCAAGATTTCCTTATCTGTCCACAGTGCTGAGCCTCAAATGCTGAAGTTAGGCAGGATCTCTTAACCAGCTATTCTTACTGACAGCAGGAAACTTCAAAAGCAAACTAATATTGTATAAAATCCTTCCAAGTGCTTCACTCAGATGGTGCTCTTCAGAACAAGGATCTATTAAACAGATTTGTGATATTCTGCCAAAATTGCCACCGTGCAACCACAGAGCCCTGATGGTAAGGGCCACAAAGTCAGAAATCTGCTGCCAACTGCCTGTACAAATAAAAGCTTTTAACTCCTACTGTGAAAGTCCCATTGACACAACTAGAATTTGAGGAAAGAAAGACGAGATCATAACAGGCTTCTAGAGCAATGGTTGCTGGGGTTGGGGGCACACCACCTCTGCAGTGATTACTTCAGTTGGGAAGGACTGGTGTCTCCCAGCTGCAGTGCCTGTTCCAGGGGCAGTGTGAGAGGAGCTGCTGACCTCTTTCCACTACTTAGTGGGCAAGTGCTAAAGAACACACTCGTCACCACCCCAGTTAACAGTGATTGATGCCCTCTTGGCCACCTCAGCAGGGCAGCCAGCACCAGGCAGCCAGCAGTGCTGACCTACCTGCCCACTGTCCCTGGGGTCACAGCGGCAGAAGAGCAGCAGGGAGCAGTGTGGATCTCTGGATCTGTTTCCGAGGCGATTCCAGGACTTCAGTCCCGAAGGGTGTGAAGCCAGAGCCCTTCACCAGGAGTACATTCAGTAAGACACTTACCTGGGTGAGAGTCCACTCTGTTTGCTGACTAAGGACAGAAACAGTGTCGATGGAATGCAAATCCAGCTCTTGGATTTCGTGCTCAGTGAGGGCCAGAGCAATGCGGCCCAGGGAAACAATGTGGTAACTTTTCCAGTCAGGCAGCAACCCCCAAGCCTTTAGAAGAGATTCATTGATGTCTGTTAGGTCATTAGGAGTCTTCCTCTGTATCCACCATTCTCATCCCCCTTGGTTTAAAAGTCCCAAAACCTGCAGTATTCCTCTTTGCACACAAAAGGCAGAGCTTAGACATTGTGAAGGGTTTTGAGGTTCTACACCAATTATGCTTAGTTTATCTAAAAATGCTGCAATTTTTACAGCTTGGCCTTGTTGGTAAGTCGGAACAGGCACTGCTGGAAGTGTGGCTGTAGGAGCAAAACCACTAAAAACAATAAAAATGGGAATCTGTGCATAGATCCACACTGTTACACTGCTACCACAAAAGCAGTCTCTGGACTAACCAGGCTTCTCTCCCAGGAACTGGCTTTAAATTGCTTTTGCGACCAGTCACCCTGGCTCAGTCACTGACAAGGAAAGCAGAAATCAAAGTAGGGAATTGGGTAATACAGATAAATAGCCAGTTCCTAAAGTTCTGATTTCTCGCTTGTGTTCATACAATATTAAAATAAAAAATAATTTAAATGTGTTTGTACAGGTACTGTTAAACTTAAAAAGCTTTATGAAAAAACAAAGAAATAAGCAGGGCCTCTTCCAAATCAGAACCAATGTATTTAAACGGAGAAGTTCCCCTGCTTTTAACTTTATCTGTATTAAAGTTGCAGTGATTGAAAAGCTGTCACAGATCAACCCTGAGGAAATTTTGATTTCAGGAAAAGGCCTGCTTGAATAAAGAGTACAAAAAGTCCATCAAGAACTGAACTTTCAGAGGCCAGAACTGTCAGTCACATTTAGTTGGCAATGACAAAGGACACTGTCTGTGGTCAGTGTCTCTCCGGATGTGGCCAATTGCCTTTACACAAAAAGACACTGGGTTTTGGCTGGAGGAAGTGACTCGAACAAGACAGGCATAATTTAAAAAAAAAAGCTCACTTTAAAGGTCTCATGCACTTCAGCAACTCCCCTTTATGTCAATCAACACATGACAGTTTTCTAGCACAAGATTGTGCTTCTAACTTCACTTCAAAAATTAAAACTAAAAACCCAGTGCTGGGCTAAGCTGGCCACTTGTGCTGTCCGATTCATGGAAATATTTACTCCATTTTCAGGATAGCTACAATTTAAGTTTTGCCCAAAAAATTAGAAAGGACTCACTGAAGAGTATCTGCAGTTGCCTACTAAATAGTGCTTGCACCTCCAGATACTTATGAAGCTGCACAATCTCCATAAAATATGGAAGCAGGGCTCTGGAATCTGGATCTCTGGAATTAAATACTCCTTACATAGAGTTGCAGGCTCTCTGCTCTTCATACCAAGGTTTCTGAGGTGCTTTTCCCAACCATGACCCTCAGGTTAAGGATTTAAGAGATGCATTGCTGGACCTGCAACCTCCTGACTGAGCTTCCACAGATCTTTTATGTCGGTTTTACGACGTCATAAAGAAACACACAAAGGATCTGAGCCTGGGAAATGTCAATCTTTTCCAAAGAAAATAGATAGTAAAAAGCCTTAGCCCAATTTTAAAGCTCTTAATTCTCTAGCTGAAGAGACGCACGAAACACATGCAGGAAAAAATGTCCCGCGTCTATTCCCTGATCTAGGTCATCAACTGCAGAGTTTGAAGTACTTCATAAATAGTATTATCTGACAGTGCTGGGTAAAATCTCAGGCATATCGATATAAATAACACAACACATGGAACTGAAACACTCCTTTGTCCTCATTCACCTGGGGACCACAGATCCATATATCTGTCTCCACTGCAGAGCTGGGAGACCTTCCACTTCCAAGTGAGCTAAGCTTCTTACTTTCATTAAGGCACAAGCTGATATCTAGACTTCTTGAATTAGTTTGGAACAATGAGTACTATGCATTTTCTTCTAGGGGAAATCAATCAATTTAGAAGAAATTAAAGCAGGCTTAATGAAATCTTTAATCAAAGATGCCCTTCAGTTAATAACATAACAGCATCTTATGCACATAATTCCAAAGAGCTTTGCCTGTACTGTCTGATTTTTGATGCTTCACGTTCCGTGTAACACCATGTTGCATTTTGCAAATTAATATATAGGAAGTCTGCCTTAGCCTAGCAGCAATCTGTCTTACAACCACTCACACACAGAATATAACACCATCAGATGCCCTACAGATCTGTGTATCTTTGAACTCAACAGAGCCAGAACGTGAGGGTATTAACCTTGCTGGCGATTTCCCTACAAAAGATACCACTCTGTAAGTACACCAATATGTTGCAGTGCTGGAAGATATTTTAGTTCCCACTATCTCAGTGGAACACTGCTTTTATTTTCTTCTGGGATTACATTTTTTCCCCTTTCTCTACACACACGTCTCCGTGCTTTCTGAGAAGGATGCATTTGATGCCTGTTGTCCTACTACAACAAGGCAGCAGAGGCACAACTGCAGAGTCACCACCTGCTTTGGGAATCTGGTCAGTGCCACTCCTCTTCAAGCACCTGCAGTTCTGGTGCTTTAAAAGCTGAGCTTCACTGCTAAAAATTGCATTGTTGGCCTTACCTACCCAAAGTCCACGTTCAGCTCCACTACTCTGGCTGCAGCTGCTGGTTTAAGGAGATGCTGCCCAGGCCCACATTGTCCCTTGCTCCTGCTTTCCTCCAGGGGTCACAGCCCTCAAGATCTCCAACCCTCTGCACTTGTACTACTTGCAGCCAACTGCACTTGTAGATGCTCCCCAACCTCATTCTGTCAGAATGATCTGATGGAACCTAAAAAGGACTTTTAAAATGTTGGATCATTTTGACAGAAGGGGATTACAAAGTGGCCATGCAGAGATGGAAGCAGAGAGCAGATAACCTCCAGCAGATGCGGGTGACAGGTTAGGGATGGTAACCTTTGCACCTCTGGGTCTTCTGCAACCAAACCAACTTGTCTTACTGCACCCTGAGGCTTTTCCTTGCTGAACCAAAAGTACCTTTGGGACATTGTCTGTTCCCTGGCAGGGCAGGAAACCACAAAGCAGCAAGAGGAGGTCACCCCCAGGGACAAGTGCAACATCAACAACAGGGATGGAGCAAGCTCTGACTTCTCCCTCAGCCCACAGTAGGCCAAGACAGAGCTGCTCAGAGCCCAGAGTGGTGCTGGTGCTCTGCCCCAGACACAGACACTGCTGACCTGCCCCCAGCACAGCCCTGTCCCGAGAGCACTCCTAGGAAAGAACAGACTAAACGCAGGTGGGGTCTTTTTCCTCCCTAAAATTTCCCACTGATGGGTCTGTCTGTCCCTGCTTGTGACAAGAAGGTGGGAGAAGGAGCTTTATTCAGCTACCAGCAGTCTCTTTCAGTCAGTTTGGTTTGACACCACTGTAAACTATATTTAACACCGATGTAGACAGTTTAACACACCAAGCTTAACTTTCAGCAGGGCAATCAACAGCCCCTAGTGCTGCTTGATGATTTTTCATTTATGAAACAAAAGTGAGGAACAAACAGAAAACTAATTCAAAAGTAAAAACATTTAACTTTTCCAGCTACCAATAGCTCAGAACTACTTGCTTGTTGACTCTGAAGCAAGGGCAGTAGTCTTATATCACCATCTCATATTATTTTTCCAATACACCATAGGTATTCTTGCAGCAGCAGTGACATTGACATAGCACAGTTATTTTAGAACTGCACAGTTCAATAACAGCAAATCAAATTACAGATTTAATTTCCCTTCACAGACAGGATAGTTACCTGCTTGGCTTTTTCCTTCAAGGCAGTAAGCTGGGAGTTGTTAAAACCTGAGACAGTCCCAAGAAGTTCCACATTTTTGTCAAAAGTCCCTGGGTCCATGCATTTCAGTTCCTGATCTGACCAAAAGATATTTGCTTCTGCTAATTTAATTATTTCATCTGAAGAAGGAACTCTGGCTCCTAGACAATCTGGAAAAAGAAGTCAACTAGCAAGAGTTTTCTTCAAGGAGATTGGAAAAAACAACCAATATAGATAAATAAGAGAGAAACAGACCATGAATTAACTGCAGCTGATGTGATATTGATAAAGTAATTGTTTTGTAATTAAATATTTAAAAAATATTTACATTGTTAATGTCCTGGATATAAAACTAGAATTTGCCTAACTTGCAAGAAATTGATTATATTCTTTATACTCCAAAGGCTTGACAAGAAAATAACAACAGACATATATTTCAAAAGAGTTAAAATACAGAATGTCACAATAATACTAAATTCTGGATGTGTTCAATGAGCATAACCAGTATACTGCAAGTTTCATTCAAGTCTAATTCCTTCAAGGCATCAAAACCCAGGCTTATTCTGAGGTAAAACCACTGTTCGCTGGAGCCTTGCTTTGGTAGGAGTGAAATGCTAATCCTTGGGATGACCCTCGTGGAAGCCTCCAAAAATTCACCAAAAGCTGCTGCAGCTGAACAAACTCCACGTTCCAACAGTGAATTCAACAGCAAAGTAACCGACAGGAGAAGTGCTGTTCCTCTGGAACGCCCTGACAAAGATGTATGTCTTGTAAGACTTGCCTGACATTTAAACAAGGTGCGGACAGGAGCTGGATGTGTCAGAGAGGCACAGTTGCTTGTTCTTTATGTCAAGCCTGTTGTTAAAATGTCAGGATCTGGAGAGGGCTGTTCACTCACCACAGAACTGTTTGGACAGACAAACTGCCTTTAGAAATCTTATTTATGGGCGGGGTCTGGCCCTATGCATGATCAAACCAGACAGTTTCCACTGTGTTTTAGCAAATCCTGGTCTTTGTTGGTATAATCTAACCCTAATGTTGATGGAAAGCAGAAATTAGAATCCTAATGTGGTTGTTTACTGCTCTGTCTCCTGTCACTCATTGAGGAAAACCTTATTAAATAATTATCTAAGCCAAATAATCCCTACATGTCTTCAGATAGGGCCATTACCAGTAAAAAGCGTGAACTTCACAGATGCTGTGCCTGAGCTGAGCACCCCCAGATAAACAAATTAAAGCGAGGATGTACAAAGTAGATTTGTACTTTGAAAGGAGGCAGAGGAGGGATTTATTTGCATCAAAGGAAGCTGCAGTAGTGGGTAGAACACTGAAAAGACTGAATCTGTTGAGCAAACGAAAATGCAGTTCAGCTCCCACTGTACCAGCTGATGTTCAGCTCTCCCTTTACACCTCCCTCTTGTGCAGCTGCATTGTTTCCCTTTCCCCTGCTGCAAAAGGTCAGCTTTTCTCATGTAAATACTGCCTGTCCCGGCACAGCGCAGCTCCCTTCCCCAAGTCATGAAAACCTAAGACTTCGTGTCCTCGGAAAAAACGTATTTTATTATTTGGACACACCAGATACATTGGTGTGACTGCAGAGGGAAACACTAATTCGACTTCTGACTTTGCTTCCTGGATCTGATTGCTACTTCAGTCTTCCTTTTGATATAAATTTAGTTTGATGAAAAACATTATTACAACATCTCAGTGCATGTGGTGAGAAATTTGAATTCCTTCTCCAGCACTGCCACTGCTCTCTGGGAGCAGGTTGGACACACAGTTCCCAAATTTTGCCTTGCATGTTCCATCTTGCCTCAAGCACCATCTTTGTTTTTCCCTTGATGTAGACATGGATGTAAGAACTCTCACTGGTAATCACTACTGTTATTAATATTAGCTCCCAATTACTGTTATTAATATTAGCTCCCAACTATTTCAGGTAAGAGAAAGAATACAGTTATTGTAATAAAGGAATATAGTCAGAGTGTGTGCCTTATCCAAAGAAAATGATCCGTTTGTCACCAGAGATTCTAATAGATTAGTGTGGTTGCTAATTACAATACCCCTTAGATGATAACAAACTTTGTCCATTTGGACAGAAAAAACACAATGCCACCACTGTCAGATTTAGGAACAGACGAGTCACCATATGCCCATGTCTGGCAAAGGATTAACTGTGTGGAATCTTTTGGCACAAGGGTAACTTGTCACCTCCACAGGTTTTTAGTTTGAGGATTTTCACTCAGATTACAAAGGAAAGTAAAAATAAGCAAAAAAAAGTAAAAATAAACAAACCCCTCTAATTCAAATAATTTCTCTTTTTCCTTTGTGCACTCAGAATCATTCCAGGAGATGTTTAATCATGCAATCCAGTAATGAAATTAAGTGTTTCAGCAATTAGTCAATGCATCATACAACTATGGGCAACAGAATGAAGACTCTCACTGCTTTTGCTAAAAGTCTGACCCTCTTTAAGTTACTCAACGCTTTCCTTTTTATCATTCAGCTTCTCAGAATCCATTTGGCGACAAAGTGAAACGAAGTCTGTTGGAATTGCATCACCACAGCCCCACAGGGCCCCACTGTGAATCAGACACTTTGCAGAGATACCAGGCAAATACTGACCAGGTGTGGTGAGAGATGAGGGGGTGCTGGCAGTGGCACTGGCGACAGACTCAAACACAGCTGATAAAAGCCCTTCAGCTGAAGAAACTGGTCCAATTGTCTTTGCTATTTGTAAAATGATGTCTGGGAACTTCAAAAGGGAAAAAAAAAGAATTATTTCTTATTGCTTTTAAAACAAACCAATTTGCAGAGAAAGACTTGTGCAGACCTTAGCAAATCAGGGGTTAGTAACAGCTCAGCCTCCTTCCTATTGTGCAGATGTTTCAGAAGAGAGTAAATTGGCTGCTACTGAAAGGTCAGTGGCATACATTTGAGGGGGAAAAATTAGAAACAAAGCAAATTCTGAGTGATTCTCTCTCTTGTATGCTCTCTCAGTTTCTGCAACACCTGAGCACTGCCTGATTGGAGTCTGTGTCCAGACCCTCCTGGAACAACGAGTTTCACTATTCTGTGTGGGCTTTATTTTGTTTGTCTTAAATTTGCCAGACAAGTATAAGAATTGAGGATAGGGACCCAATTAAATATGAGAAATAACTTTGACCTGTTTGCCTTCTTTAGGCTTTTTTTGACCTCTCTCCTCCACCCTGCTAGACACCTTCCCTTCCTTTGAAGAGTCGCATTCTATTTGGTCAATTATAAGTTTTACCTCTGGGGGAAAAGTTGCTGACTGTGCTCACATATTTCTGCTGAAGAATGAATTCCTCATTCCAGTCTAGTTTACTCCTAGACATAAAAATTGTAAGCTTGTAGGAACTAAAGAGGGCAAAGAGACTCCAAAGTGCAGTGCTGAGTCTATCAGTTATCATTCATGTGCTGTGCTGGCCTTGGGGCAAAGGGCCGTGTGAGTAAATGCTAATTTGATCCGAATGATCCCATTAATAACAGGATAAGAAAAGTAACTTTTATGGTTGGAAGGCAAGGGAACGGAGGAAATAAAACTGCAAGGTGTAAAGTACTAAAAATGAGTCTGTGCTGCTATAAATGACCCATTTTTTTCTATGTGACAATGTACAATTATCACAGTTCACGTGCAAATAATCCTTTACATTGACACTGCCTTCAAGAACAAATCTCAGAAATTTTGATGCAGTCAAGAAAATGTGAAACATTAACAAAGGGTTCCTTGCCAGGAGAATTATTTACCTACTTTAGCATTCAGGTTATATGATTTGCACTGCATTGTGACATTCACAAATTCAAATCTGAACATCTTTTATGAATTTAAAAGTTATAATGAAAGCATACCTTTTCAGCAAGGACATCTAATTCCTCCTTTGACAGCAGAGCTATGAATGGTCCAACATCCAGTGTTGTTGCTGCTGTCCAGTTGTTTGAGGAGCTGAAGAAATATTTTGAAAAATTGTATTAATGAAGTTCAGAATTTTTATTATACTTCATCATACAGGAAACACAGACACTTCTGTGCCAATGTGATGATTCATTGTTATTAGCATCAAATTGCATTTTCTCATCTCTCTGTGATGTAAAGGGCATTAGTGGAACTCTCAATACACTCAGCTTTCAAATGTGGCAATAATGGAGCTCTCCCTCAATAGCCACAGTATTTTTTGCATTACAGTGTTCAAGCAAGGAGAAATAATTCTTTTTTTCTTTTGAAAAAAAATGTACCATTTTCTGTCAGGTTCATACTGCAGCAGCAGTAATGTGCAAAATGATATCAAAAGAGAAGTAGAAATATCATACAGATCTGACAAATGTTAGTCAACCCACTTGGTGGGTGACTTAATAAAGCACTTGGATAAGTAATTTTGAGCCTGGAAGAGCCTGCAGGAGAACACAGTAACAAATCTGTTGCTAGTTCATATCCTCACAGAAAACTTTATTTGCTTTGTTGCCCCACCAGGAGGATGTTTGACGGGACAAATATTTTCAAAAAAACCCAATACAAAATAAAGTAAAACCTTATTTAGCACAGTGTGCCATGATTCAATAAAATTGATCTGGATCAAGATCAATGCAGGGATGGGATCTGGTGGAAGATATTTCTGTTTTATCACCAGGAAAATGCTGACTTAGGAGGAAGCTGAACGAGCATCTAACATGATTAGGTGGATCAAGTGACAGCCTTTGGGTCTGAAGGGATGGTTGGAAGCAAAGCATTGTCTCCATTTTCAAATGCAAGATACTTCTAAGAGGCAATGCTAGAGAGAAACAGAGTATTCTTGCCAGACAGAGGATGGCTTTGTCCTTTGCATGAGTAATACATCGTATGGTTCCAACTGCCCTCCTAATTGGAGCCAACTGCCCTCCTAATAGTGACACCCAACATGCTGCCCTCAGTTTTTTGACTCAGATGGTTGAATTTATATCCCTCTGCTTCTTCTCTAGCTCTCTCCTATTGCCACAGGTGCTTGCAGTCTTCTTCACTTGTCTTCTCACACTGAGTATCCCACTTCCATCTTCCCACTCTTCGCATTCCTGAGCCATTCTTTGCCTGTAACACCCTTTCTCTTGCCAGGCCAGTCAATCTGTTCACCTGCCCCTCCTCAAACATTACACTTTCTCTCCTGTTCCTCTGGGTGGGACTTGAGTTGTGCAGGGTGTCCCTGGGGTTGCATTTGGTTCCACACCTATCACCTTACACACAAGAACAGAAATGCCATTCTAGTGGACAAGCTCCCAGGCTTGGCCAGTGACAGAAGCTGCTTTGTGCTGTTTTCACTGCAGTTCTCCTGGGCAAAGCAAATGCTTGGTATTTGCACGGCCTGACCATCAGCAAGAGCAAGGTGGTGCATTTAATACCTTACCCATACAACTCAAGGAGTTTGTATTTAATTTCAGTCTTCTGCTCGTGGCTGAGCTGCTGGCAGAATTTGAATTGATGTAGGGCTGTTGCCATTGCCTTCAGGGACACTCTGCCTTGCAGAAAGGCTGGAGGTAAGTGGCAGATTAGATTCCCAAGTAGGTCAACATCATATTCATCAGCCACGGAGCCGTTCTGAAACGAGAAGCATTCACCCTGTTGGCAGAGCTAACCTTGGCTCTTGCCCTGCATCATTCAGCTGCATCACAACTCATTTAAGCTCTGTGACCCTTTAAGGAACAAAGACACAACAGTTTGCACTGGCAACTTAATCTACAATTTCTGCTTAGACCGCCTTATATGTTTTGCTTTTAGCACTGCAATTGGTGATATTTAAAAAGCACTTCTCAGGGCTTTCATTATTCTTTATTCCATACTGAAGCACACACAGAGAATGTGACCCCCCAGGACCTGCAGAGATGGTGCAGCCCTGCCTGCCAGCACAGCCCTCACCTGGCCCCTCACAGCAAAGGGGCCCCAAGCTCTTGCTGTCAGAAGGGTGAGCTCTGAGGGGTTTCTCAAGCAGCTGCCAAAACACCAGGGATTATACAGCTGGTAGTATGTGTAAGGACAGGAACAGTCACAGCTACATCGCAGAATAAGTTTTCCTTAAAAGCTGGTGAGTCCTGCAGGCCCCTCTGACAGCAGAAATCCCAAATCCTCCTGGTAGCACCACCTCTCCCATGCACAGCTCTGCAGGGCTGGCACTGCCTGCAGCCAGGGGAACAGCTCCAGCTGCAAACTGGTCAGCTCCAGGCTGTCCTGGCCCGTTATATCTGTGGTCAGCAACAACATTTTCACGAGAGCACTTTGTAGCACAGATGGAGTCAAGGAAAATTGTTAAGGAAGCTGTAGAAAGGTTTCCTCAGGCAGCGAACAATAACATCAAAACGGCACATGAAAAAAAGCCTCGAAAGAATAGAGATGGACAAGGTGACTTATGTAGGAGGTGACTCCCTCCATGGCCACAGTGTCTCCTCCACTGCTGACCCCTCCCAGCCATACCCACCAAGCACTCCTGTACTTTTTGCAGGACAGCATTCCTTTTGTGACGGCCTGGATTCAAAAGGTCCATTTCGGTCTTCCCCAGACTCTCAATGAAAGGGACACACAAAGGGCCTGAAACGAACTCCAGGTACTCAGGACTGCAGAAAGAATTCAAATGGTCTCAGAATGCAAACCTGACCTTCATACACCCGTAACCAGACCCATAAAATCTGTGATGACACAAATGTTTAGAGACAAAGCTGGACTTGAAAAATCATAAACCGGACAGGTCAGGAAAGTTGCAGTTAATCCTCACTTACTTTTATGCCTTTTTTGTGCATTTGTTTTCCCTAAGGAAAAAAGCTGGCACTGAAAAGTTTCGCTAACTTAGGAAAGTGTCTTAAAACACACTGAAATGTTCTTAACCATACAGAGTGATATGCTTCAGCAGTACCCAGTGGTTTTGACTTACATATCCACTCTCAAAGAAACCCTAAATAAACAAGGAAAAAAAAGTCTCACAGCCTGGGTGGAGAGGGGGGGAGAAATCCAGAATTGTGACAAAAATAGGCCACACTAAAAGACACCAAATATTACACACTTTCACTTGACAGAGACTTTGCCTACAGTCAGTGACCACTTTTGAGAAATTCCAACTTCTTTGAATCATCAGTTTTCTTCGGACTGAAGAGATTATTTTAAAAAAGTGCTCAGAACTTAAGACGTAGTAAGATGTAACTCACGGCAGCACCAGGAAGAGGAAGGGAGGAATAGATGCATTGGAGACTTTCCAAAACTTCCAAGCCAAACAATTAACCTACAAGCAACAAAAATTTAGGAACTTCAACATCTGCCAATTTTGAGGAAGAATAAAAACATGGCTTGTTTATTGCAGCATGTAAATCAGCATGCATAAAACTCTGCATATTGTCTTCAGAGAGCATTTCCCTTTGGCTTTTTTTAGAGTTTTCTTTTTGCAGACATCAGAGATGAAGCATCCTATATTTGGGTGCACGAGAGCATTTGTGTGCTTTCAAAACTTCTATATATTTCCAAACAGATTACTCATGAATTAACAAGTCAGAAGGGCTGTAGGAATTTTCTTGCAATTTGTAAGTGGCAAATGAAATTGTCAAAATGAAGTATGATAACAGAAAAATTCACACATAAAAGATTTAAATAAAATATGCTAACAGGCAAGTTGACACAGACAAGATAAAAAAACAGGAAAAAAGGAAAAAAGAAAATTGAATGAACTAAACTCTAATTTACCTAGTTTGGATATTGGGTAGTTTGTTTATACAGACAAAGTCTTTGGTTTTACCTGATATGGAGAAAGCAGATGAAGATTCATTTCAAAGAATTTAAAATTGTTTAAAAATATGTCTGTGCCCATACTTTCAATGAGTTGACAAGTTACTCCTTTCACAAGCTGTCCTGTGCTGATGGGAAAAGCAAATTTCAATCCTTTGAATATTTAAGCAGGATCTAGTCCTTGCTCCCCACAGCCCCACCCTAAGATACAGTTCCTCTCTTTCCTGTGTCTTGTACCTGAAAGGCTAAATTGAAAGTAAAACTGCAAACAAATCGAAAAATATCAGCTAAGCCTTAAAACAGCCAAACCTCTGCAATGCTTTGATCCCGATTTTGGATTTGGCGACCCTTTCTAATGAGGAAGGTGAATTATCCTGAGGTATCCAGGGATGACTAAACTTAAGCTAGCACAAAACAACCTTTAACAGGTTAAACAACCTTCAAGGTTTACCTTGAAGCTGCTGTCATGACAAAACTAGTCTTAAACCCCATTTCAAAGGAGACTCTAAATCCATACCTTAGCAGGTCAACAGGATAGCTTTTCTTAGACAGTAATTCATACAGATACAAGGCCTGAAATAAAGCCCACCATAAAGTTTAGTTAATCCAGTTGTAAGACACAATGACTACTGCAAGGTTTATGTACTCTTAGCTCTCTTATGTGCTCTACAGGCACTTCTGTGATCCAGCTTGGCCAACCAGAAGAGGTTTGGCATCCAGAGCTGAATTTCTTCTTTAAAAGACAAGACATCACTGACTGGTGTTAAGGGATGATGCTAAACCTGTCCATGGCCCACAGCCACTGAGTAACTTAGGTTTGAGGGGACTTTTGGAGATCATCTGATCCAAACTTTCATCCCTCTGGACAGAGTCAAAGAGCTGATTGTATATGCAAATATCTATTACACAGTACTGGAAAGCGAAAATTTACATGGCAGAATCCTGGGAACTTTAAACTCAGCATATTAATGCTTCCCTGTCCATAGCTTTGTCTCATAATGCTGCCTACGCTCTGAAGTCCCTCTGGTTGTTTATGCCAAGACATATTTGAGGCAGTTCCTTCCTTTCACCTATGTTCCTTTTCCATCATCCTAAATTGCAGGGGAATGGGAACTGCATAAGAATTTTTACCTGGCTTCTTCTTAGTTCTTTTTCTTTCATCATTGAAGAACTATATCCAGTCTGCTTCCATAAACCAGAGAGAGATACTTCTTTAAAGAAAGCTCCTTGTATCTCTTTGACTGATGAAGAAAAATCTCCAGATGCAGCTATCTAAAAAGAGGAACACAGAAATACATGGCATTTCAGAACCGATGCTTGGATTTACAGGATTTGCCCTTCTTTCTATTCTATGTAATATTTCTCTTAAGAGGATAAAGGAAAAACACGACAGTATTAAAAATGCAACGGAAATAAGCGAGAGAGCGCCTTCCAAACACATGTGGTGTTCAGAAAAAAAAACCACCCTGGAAATGTTACCCTTTGAGCTAAAGCACACATCCAGTGGCAACATTTTAAATCATGCTCGGCATGGCTGGTGACTGTGCTGCTGTGCAGAGAGAACCTGCTACACGCTGGAGTTCACAATCACCTTCCTGAGGATCCCTTGTTGTTGGGCAGGAGACAAGTCAGACAAGTGCTGGGACGTTGTGCCCCGAATAAGCTGAGAGAGCTCCCCTGGGCTCATGCTGTGAAGGGCCTGGGTGCTGATGCCCGTCACCAAAGCACCCATTTGGCTGACATTATGGAATGATAACACCTGCACAGAGAACAGCACAAACAGGAAGGTTTCTGGCTGGAGAACAGCGGACATATTTAAAAGCAAAAGTCAATAAATAAATCAAAACTATTACTGTTGAACACTTTAATACATTTCTCGCCTGGGGATGCACTTTCTGTGCATGTCCAAATGCATGAAGTTTCTCAGAAGTTCCTTTTTCTGAAACTTCAGCAGGACCCTGGCTCCTCCCATTACTGTATGTTTGAATGTACAATCTGGGATCTCTGATCGTGCAAATTCTGCTTAGGGCAGTGACAGACACAAAATAATATACACAGCTGCCAAATGCAAACATTTCTTCTCTCTGTTACACTAGAGAATTACTTTGGGAGGTTCAGTCTTGGATGTTTTTATTTGATTTAAACAACATTTTTCAGACCACTAACTTTTCACAATCAATGGTTATTGCTGAGAAAAAGCCATTTCACTCTTAAAAACAGGAGGTAGGAAAGCTGTTATAGCAAGGTACCTTTTCATAAGAGAGGTATTTACTGGATAAAATCATAACTTGGCTCTTTGCCCAGCCAGAGACTTGGTTTAATGTTGCAATTGCACTGTGCACCGCTTCAGGTGACAGAGATTCCAGCTGACTTGAAGTTAGTCCGACCACAGCATCTGACAGAGATCCAAGGGTATCATTCAGTGTCTGGTTTTGCATGGCAATGTTCAGGAGTTGGGACTTGAGCTAAAGCAAACAAAAAGAGCAGATGGGAAATAAAAACCTGCCAAGAACCAATTTCCACTATCACCCAAAACACTAACTGGAGTTATTGGCAAATATTCAGTGAGCACACACTTCATAAAATTTCAAAAATAGAACCACAGTTGTGAAAGGGACATGGAACAGCAGGAAACAGAATGACAAAGGAATGAGCACCTAAAATGGACTTCTATTCTTTGCATTCTCGAGAAGTATTTTCCTTTATTTCTTAGATCACGCTGATTTTTCACTCTTCTCTTATTCAAGAAGAAAGTCCCTCCTCCTGTTTTCAGAACTAGGTGAGGTAAGAAGAATAAATACCACACCTACCTTGTGAACCTCAGCCTGGAAACCTCTCAGCTGACTGCATTTAATCATTTGATGAAGTAAAGCCCTGGCCACAGCTGCATCCATCTGTTCCAGGTCATCATAAAAGCAGACCAATAAACCCAGCCTATGGAGAAAAGACACATTAACTGAATTCTGACATAAGAGGTGTCACCCTTAGGAAAGGGAAACACAGAACGTTGCACCCTACTAGTGCTCAGAACTGGAGTCATTTCTGTCACCTGTGCCTTCAACTACAGTCTTTAAAACGTACCCAGCCTGAGACTGGGGCATGAGACACATGCACTGGCCTCTGTATTCAGCTGAACTCTTCCTGGATTGCTTGTGCTGCTGAAAACTTAACTCTCCTGGTTCCACTTGTCCATGGCTGGATTCTCCTAGTTAACAACTCCACTCCCCTAGGCAGTATAATCTTGAAGAGGATGGAGGGCTATTAAAAAAAAATCTCTGGAAATGGCTGCTGATTATCTGGATTGACTGGATGTTTTGAGTTCTAAATCCCACCTGGATTTCACAGGCAACACGTCTCAGAGCAGCAGCTAGAGGATTACATGGCCTCTTCATCGTTTCAGGTTTAAACAAACCTGCTGTACTTCACACCAAACACACGACTGGCTGGTGGACGGAGAACTGAACAGTTCAATACCAGTCAGGAGAAGGCATGCCAGGATTCCCTGCCTCAGTAGTGGCAGCACAGCAGCCTGCAAGGCCGTGCTGTGAACCAGATGTGCAGCTCATGCTCCTTCACGGCGCCCCTTCTGTAATATTTAATTCAACACTTCCATTAACCTCTGTAAAGTACAACCACAGCCACAGCTGGTGGAGAGAAGCAGCCACGCCACCAAGGGGAAGTGCCTGTTGCCTTAGGCCTGGTGCTTATTTAGTGCCACTGCCTGCAGCCCTGCAAAGAAAGAGCTTGGAATTGTGGATCGCCCTTGATGGACTTTGAACTTTATTGTGATGATGATGAACTTGAATCAGTTCCCTGTCCCTGTAAAATCTTAGTCTTTGCTTTCATAATTTGCACAGCACAAGACCCTCAAAGATGTGGCAGAAGCCCAGCTTTCCTGCTGCAGTCCCTGGTTTTTAGCCATTCAAAGAGGCATAGGTAGAGTCTGGGCCATAATGTCCAAATCAACATTGGACATCGCTGCAGCACTGTCACAAACTCAGTGAAATTCTGCAGCACACAAAGGCTTTTATTTCCTCTAGTCCCTCAACAACAATCTGCTAGAGATATAACAATATACTGCTTCAGCAGCCCATCTGAATTCATGGGACATCATCAAACCAACATACAAATCAAAGAAACATCTCTAAGAGCATTTTTATAACAAATAATTACCTTCCAATGCATTACTGCATACCCACCAAGGGCTCTTCATCTCCTCTGGGATTAGCAGCAATGAATAACACTACTTCTTTAAAGTAAAAGTGCATTTAAATCATCACTATGGTTAAAATGAGTAACATAAACTAAGTGTGTTGTAAAAATGGAATATATTAAGGCTTATGGAGCATGACATTTCCCTCATCTGTGAGAATGTGGCAGCTCCTGTGAGTGACAAAATCATTTCTAAGATTTCTGACACTGAAATTTAGAGCGTGGGCATAATTCTCCTCTTGCTTACACCTCCGGCAGTGAGCGACGCTTCAGGGAAGCCAGAGCTGCACGGCAGCCCCGACAGGAGCTCTGAAGCCATAAAGCACATTCGCCATTAGCTTACAGCTCCAAGGTATCCCCCAAGGAGGCTACAAATAACTTCAGACAATGGTGTCTTGGGACTAAATACATGCACTGATAGGACAGCGTGAATGTGAATGCGGAGCACGGCGCGTCCTCGCAGCAGCTCACACTCACTGCCTGTTTCTGAGTAAGAGCAGTTTGTTTTGGTCCTTTATTAAAGTTAGTTCAGTGCTGGTTTGACAGCCCTGAAAACGCAGTTTCCTGCTTACACACCCAACAGTCACACATATTTGGGCATAGCCCACGTCTGCCCTGCAGGACAGAGAGGACAGCAGGGCAGGCCTTACAGCTCCTCACTTTGCGACCTCTCTGGTTGACAACCACGTCAGTTAAAAACCACCCGCAGTCCTGGCTGGCATGAGCTAAGATTTCCTCCTTCAATCCTAACTGTAACATGATTTCCACAGAACAACTCCACCTTCTGTGATCCAAGCAGCCAAGACAACCCAAGTCCTTCTACCCCAGTTTATTTTACTGCTGCCCTGTAGGACCTGACGGGTCCCAAAGACACTGCTGTAGTCTCCCTACTAATACTACAGGCACCTCCTCGCTGTGCAGCAGGAGACAAAGTAGTAGCTAATTAGGCAAACCTCCAAAAAATCATAAAGTAGCAGTTCTTCACTGTTGCTAAACAGGGCTGGATTTCAGCCTAGATTTTCCTGCTGGAAGGGAAAAGCTATGCCATATTGCTTATTGCTCCTCTCTTTTCTCCTCACTTATTCGTTCCATCCACACACAGACATAAAAGAAGGAGAAAAGCAGTCTTGCCTGTAGATAGTTGAAGTGTTCCTCATATCAAATCCTGATGAGTTTATCCTCTCCAGGAAAGCCTGTGCAAGCTCTGGTGTGATGTCATACACCGTGTCCAGCTGCTTTGTCGCGTTGTCGTAGCTAATGAACAGCCTGATCTGACCAGCACAAACAGAACCACGCAGCAGCATTGTGAAACAATTGCATTCAATAACATCCATGTTTGACACACTAAGTTAATTGACCCCATTCATGTTGTAGAGAAAGGAAGAATTTGGATAACAGGGTGTTTTTGAAGACAAAGCTGAGTGGGCGATTCGAGCAATTCTCTGCCAAACTGTCAGATAATTTCAGGGCTTCTATCACTGGTCCCTCTCAGCAGAAGCCACAGAATACTGATACGGATAAATGATTATATATTGATTATAGGCACTTTAAAATTCCAAATGTAAAAGAATATCTGTAAATAATACATTTATATTTTCCCATTAATTAAAAAATATAAAGTTTTTTAATGTTTTAGTTTGCATTTGTATTCATACTGTTTGTAGTTGACATCACTTTGTAATGACATATCGAACCACACTGTGTTACTTACTTCATTGAGACTAATTTTCAGAATTTCTTCTAATGGGAGGTGGACCATGTATCTTCCCAAAATCCATAAGCTTTCTGCACTGACCCAAGAAGTTGATTCATTGAAGTCTGTTTTGTACAAATAAATACTCACTACAATGTTATGAAAGTTATTGCTTTTCAAAGATATTGTACCCGATATATTGTTACTGGTAAACAATCAAAAAAACCCCTGCAAATCAGAAAAATCCTAAAAGCAGAAGAGAGTCAGGTTCCCTCCACTGGCTACATTTTAGCACCACATTTTTATGAACCCATACATTTTTTAATGAAAATGAAATAGTGTTTCAAATGTCTCAAATTTTCTTGTATGAAAACATTAATGTTTTATGTTGTCAAAATAGAAAATGGATAAAGTATGGGACAGGAAAAATATAACCAGTAAGATTAAACAGGGAGCAGTATTTTTTAAATTCAGTTTCCCTAATCAATTATATTATTTAAGAACATTAGGAAAGCATGGTACTTCGTAACACTTTATATATATCATATAATATTATTGATGATGCCACTTATTTCAGCAATATGTGATAGCAATAACAGAGAAAATGAAAAATGGTTCAAATACCTCTATTGAAATAGGTTGGCAAAAAACACAGAATACTGCATAACAGTTAAAAAGAATGGCATTCATTTAGTAACGTTCTCCTAAGGATTGAAAATGAAGTCAAGATCCAAATATCCCTGAGAAAAAAAGTATTTATGGCCTCTGAGCCACAGACTGTTTTCTCCAAGGTACCATAATTTGGATGGCTCAGCGTGTGATAGCTCTGAACACATTCCTTGGCAGTGCTGATACCCACAACTCTGTAGAATAAAATCATCACAGCACTTTGAAGAGTTTTCAGTATCTGAAAAAACATCACCCTTCATCTATCAGAAGCTGAAGGACCCCATTTAGTGTTTTTTTTTTGAAAACACAGATCTAAGCTCCTTAACTGAGACAAGATGATGCTCCCAGCAGACCTGTCAGGCCTCTGTTTTTTAAAGTCACATTACCTCCCATTACCAGGAATATTACAAGAGTTGAAAGACATGACAGAAGAGTTAAAGAAAAAACAAGCACAATCTAAGGGTGTTGAAGGTGGCCTTTGGCAAAACAGGTACCAACCATGGTAGGTGTGATCCCCAAAAAACCATCCCTTTCCCAGGCGGTCCCAGTGCCACCCACACAAAAAGTGAATAAATCACACGCTTGCAGGACTCTTCTGCTGTCCTGCCCTCCGTGCTGTGGCCTGTGGTGTGGATTCACCACACCTGCTCTGCTTTGGGCAGGTGAAGCAGCAACCAGGAGGTAAGAGAGCCACGTTAATTCCCAGCCCCTCCCGAGCTGGGTGATCTTCCACACCCCGAGGGTTCACCAGCGCTCCACACGCAGTCCAAGGTGACACTCGGGGATTTTCCCAGGACTGCTGAGTATCACCAGGCAAGTTCTGTATCTTCACTTCCCCAGCCATGCCCTGGCAGTTAACACCATCACACAGCAGTGTCATGAACTTCCTCCCCATGACTTAATGGATTACCCTGATATTTTGAAACAGCTGAAGACCCAGGGGACAAATTTAGCTCCACGGAAGCAAATGAGCATTTTGGCCTTGATTTCCACGGAATGAGGAAGAACACACACATCCAGAAGTCTAAAATGCTCACAGGACAGCTCTGCTGGGATGTTCAGTGAAAGCCAGGCAGCGGCTCTGATGGTTCAGTGCTGCTGCAGAGCCCCCTCGTGAAGCCTGTCCTGCACTGGCACAGCTGTTCAAGGCACATTAACCAGGCAAACAGATGGGGTAAAATGCACACAATCAGAATTAATTAACGGTGTTTTTATCCTGTCCCTTTTCTGACCGAGTCAGTGCCATGTGCTTCCACAACATCCTGCATTTCTTTTGTTCTCAAGCAGTGCACTGGCTAATGTATCCTGAGCCAGAGCTATTTTTCCAGTCTGAATAGGTGTTCAGAAGTGAACAGCCCACCTTGGCAGAGCACCTGACCACTGTATCCTATTTCAGTCTTAGAAAAAGCACAGAGGGAAAAGATCAGAGCACTTGAAAAAGACTGAGTACAGCTCTGTGCAGAAGAGATGAAGAGCTGATTGGTTGGACTCAACAATCTTAAGAGGTCTTTTCCAACCTTAACAATTGTAGGATTCTATTCTATAAGAACAAACATCTTTGGAGAACTATTTGTCACGAGTAACAAATATATTACATTTACCATATTCTGGAGAAAAGGTATTCTAGACAGCTACTCTTAAACAGACCTGTGTTAAATTTGGGAAACAATTCAACACAATGGATAGGCGTTTGCTGACCTTTTTATGACAAGCAAGGAGAGAATACTTTGTACATAACATACCACTCCTGTTATAGGATTTTTGTAGAATCTGCTTCATCCAGCCATACAGAGCTCTCTGAGTATTTGCTGAGGTTTTGTCATAGAGGTCCTTGAATAATGATGATCTAAGCGATACAAGGGCGTGTTAGTTCACTAATGAGTTAACTCTTTATTTAAAAAAAAAAAACAACACATGGAAAAATTATTTTATAAACAGTGACACATAAACAGAAAGCTGTATCTGGAAAATAGACTGACACCAGCAGATATGACAGAGTATTAATTGTGTCTGAAAAACAAATACAGGCTTACAGGTTTCTGAAAGCATCCTCCAGCGGAATGTTTGGGAGGCTCCCAATGACATCAGGTTGGAGATAGTTCACTGATGACACGAGCAAAACCTGGCCTAGGATATCCACACAGTCCAAAGCACTCAGAACCAGGAAGCATTTATCCAGTGTGACAAGGAACAAGGTCCTGTTTACTCCTGGGCTTCGAAAAATTCTCTCTCTCGTCTCGTCCCAATCAAGGATAATATTTCCCATCTCCTGCAAGCAACAACGGGTTATAAGAATGCCTCTTTGATTAATTCAATACATTGTTCATTTTGAGGCCTGACAGAGAGAATTCTACAAAGAATATGGTGGTGTTCTCATGAAAAATTCCTGCAAAATACTCTGTTTGCATTACTTCAGATAATTCCTTTCTGGCATTGCGCAGCGACCAGCTTGAGGCTTTTTTTACAACTTCAAAACGAAAAACAGAAAAATAACCGAAATGGCTGAAATCATAGTGTGTGCTCCTATGAAAGAATTAGTTACTTGGAAAATGAAGGGATATTGGAACTGAATAGATATTATTTCATACATAACTTGACACACAGACATCTCTAGAGCAGACCTTTTCCACGCAGTATCTCTTGCAGCTGTTACCACAAACACCCCTTCCAGAAGGTGGGGCAATATCAAACAGTGTTCCGGGGATTCCCTGGGCACAGGTGCCATCTCACAAGTCGACGTGTCCAGGACAGCCTGTTCAGAGCTGACAGTCCTGGTGATTTACAGTTCATTGACAGGGCTCCCAGTGCTCAGTGCACACCTGATCCGTGTGCTTTGGCAGCAGGAGCTGCCCCTCCACTGTTGGAGAAGTGGATTATACAGTGTTTGCTCTGGGCAGTCACCTCATGTGCCTGAGGAGGAGTTTTCCCTTTCTCCCACGTCCATCTCCACCCCCTCAGCGATGCCCACGCTGGAGGCCCTTCCAAGGGCAGTGGGGAAGATCCAAGTGCTCTCACACTTCAGGCCGTGATCCCACCTGCACTGCAGATCCTCTTTGCAGGGACAATCCTCCCTGGAAGGCACCCACCTTCTTTAATCATCTTGGCTCTCTTTCCAGTCACTTTCAAGAAGAACATACTCCCTGAGAATAACTGGTCATACCTACCTTAGATATTCTCTGGAGATCTGTTTCTCTCTACTGACGACAGTGAAAATGCAAAGGATGACTTCCCCTTGGCAGCAAACTTTTAGACAATAAGAATTAAATGAAGTAAGTCTAACCTAAGGAGAGAGGTTCCTGCAATGTAATCTGAGCCAGGCAAGTAACTGCACAGTGTGCCCTGTGAGCCCCCCAGTCTGTCCCTCTCCCATTTATCCAAACCACTGACTGCAGCTTTTCCTTTTCACAAGGGCAAAGGGACTTACAAGATACTCCTTCCTGCTGTTGAAGAGATACTTCATTGCAGTTTGGAACTGCTGCTGATCGAGTTGTTGAAATTCAGACAGCAGTTGCCTGGGCTGGTATAAAAGGTTCTTCAGGTAACTTTGTATGGACATCTGAAGTACAGAAAAATAAGTGTAATATATACATGGAACTCATACTGTTGTTCTAGGGGTACCTTTTACTCCCTGAAAATTCTGTGCTCAAGCAGAACTAAGTGCTCAGCTCCTGGACTGTCTTTGTTGTCAATGACCAGAATAACTATTCTCCACACAAACTGGAAACAAAAATAATCTAAATGTATTCTGAAAGACAGTTATTTTCAAATCCTCTCCAAGGAGCCTTTTGACAAAGATGCCTCAGTTTCTCACTTCATAAAACAAGAGTAATAAAACTTTTCTGCCTCACACAGCAGAGCTGTGAAAACGAAAGTTTTAAAGAGCTAAAAAAAAAAATAAATTGGGTACTGTGTGCATATTATTATTACTTAAAAAAGGGAAGGAAATGTGCAATTGGATGGGAGGAAAAGTCTGTAGCAGGTCATAAGCCAAAAATATTCTCTCTCACATCAACCTGCATTACGAGTTCAGAATCTCATGTCTGTTGTGAAAAATCCAAGGGGAATCATAACACTGAAACAGAAAGAACTGTAAGGCTCATTAGCAGCAGACTGGAGTAAAATCCCTTCCAATTCCTGACAGCATTATTTCAGAACTGGTTTGGAATTTGCGTTGCAGTTCGTTGCTGCCTTTGCTTAACTTGCACTGCCACCAACAAACACTGACAGAGGAGCAGCAAAAAGATTGTTATTGGTTTTTTTGCCTTGCATACTCCTGCAATCCTAGGAGGAAAAGATAACCAAAAAACCTATTCTTACTTAGCTGCTAGACTCCAGATGTGTTAGCTACCTCTGTTATTGACTGCCTAGTTTTGGCTACAGGGACAGGTTGCTTTTTTAATTCCTTTTTAGATAAAAACTGTCATGCATTTTAAATGTCACAAACCTGGAGGCTGCTAAGAGTAAACGTAACTTCCTGGGCATGAAAATATGCCATGACTTTTGTGAGCATATCTGCTGTCCAGACATTAGAACTGTAACAGAAAACAGGACCAAAAATGCCAGTAAAATAATATAACAGGTAAAATAGCAGATTACAAGAGTAAAACAGAAAAACAAGCAGTGCTACTAACACCATAATAACAAGAGTATTCAGCTTTTTGGTCTAACCAGAGCAATAGTTGGTCTATTTAATGCAATGAAAATACATGGTTTGATGAAGAATGGAATTAATTAGTTACATTTTTTTCATCTAATTCCACAACCACTCCCAATAATCACAATTTTCCAGGCTGTTGCCATTAGCACCACCTCCAGGATGTGCTTCCTGGCACCCCCTTATGCCCGTTCTCTGCTTGCAGAAAGCACGGGGAGAAAGGTCTGCTGCCTTTCCCTCAGCAGAGTCGTTAATTTCAGTGTCTCCTTCACTCAGCCACTGATTTTCACAAAATACGTGGGAGTGGAATGGCCTTTGCGGCTTATACAGCTCTTTCCAATTTAGACAAAATTAGCAAATAATTCAAAAGTCACCAGGAGCTGGAGGATGGGGGGATTGGGACTGAAAGAGGGAGGTGGACAGAAAGCTGGAACTGCACCTAATTTCCTTAAGAACTGCACCTAATTTCCTCCTAACACATATGAACAAAGTTAATTATCAGAGCTTTGAAAACTGCAGCAGGTATTTATCCTCAGTCTCATTCTATGCATGTTGGGGGTGGGGTTTTGTTGGTTTTTTGTGAAAAACAGCTTTTTCCATGTTAGGAGGAAATACTCCTCCTAGGAGATCTAAATCAAAGTAATCACATGTGCCAATTTCATTCTATCCATAAAGCTCCAGTTTCTGTGGAAATGAAACAGATCATATCTGAAGTGCAAGATAATAGTGAAAAATCAAGCTGGTGAGAGTAATACATTACCTTTGAAAATTAAGTATATCAAGGAGGGCTGCACATGAAAAATGGAACATAAAAAGTTATGGTGAGATACTGAGGTTTAATTCACTTTAGAAGTATAAGTGGGAACAACTTTGTACATTACCATTCAGGTATTTTCCAGTTATTACTTCCTCCTACAGAAAAAAATTGCAAATATACGTGATACATTATTATTTTTAGATTATAATATAAAAAGTTAGAAGAAAGATCAAATAAAAAATACTAACCAGAGCTTTGTGTAATAATGGAGGCAAATCTGTAAAAGATTATCCCGTTACTAGAAGTTAATTTAATGTTTTATCATTCGTGTTACACAAAAATACATGTATTGTATGCAGTGATCAAAACTATATGTACATACATAATTTATTTACAAGCACTTAATGCAGTTTTGGTTAAATTAATTTACAGAAAAACAGTGAAAATGCTATTAAATAAGAATCAGTCTTGGTGAAATTTTTTGCTGGCATAGCTCCATGAATTCGAATTCAAGAGAGCAGAGACTTTGGTCCTAGCTACTAAACAGTGCTGCACCTAATTTATTACACAGCTTTTTCCATCCACACAACATACACTCCTCAGACAAGAGTTCTGGTCTTACCTTCAGAGCTCTGACTGTGAGCAATCTTAGCATGATTCACTGTTATCAACAAGAAACAGATCTTCAAAAGTCTGGACATTTCTTCTGGTGTTTATTAGAATCAAAAGACATTTGGATTGAAAAGGAAAATAGAAAGGAGAGAGTCAAAAGGCAATATTCACCCCAAACTTTCATAGCTATAAATCAGAGACAGCCTAAGCTGTGGAGTACAGATAGAAATCAGAACGATCTAAAAACATTTGCTCCCAAGTTTTTAATCTAGATCTTTTTCCAGGATAGAGATATTTTTTATGCAAACACATGCCAAGTGTGCATGTGCACCCAGATTTATTTCCCTTTTACCAAGTGGCTTGTTTCATTCTCTACCTGGTAGCCCCATTTATTTACTAAGTCACACTCCAGCTAAATATGACTTCAATGAAGGTTTGTTACAATAAGAAAACAAATCATTTTAAAGTCAGATGATGCTGAAGAGAAATAGAGGGAGTGGAAACAGAAATAATAAAGAAAGTCCAAGCAAAGCCTAAGCCTTTCCCACCTCATCAGGCTGTGCCTGCACTATCTCTGCAGACAGGTCTGGGACCTCCCCCTGCAGCAATCTGAACTCACAGGGTGGGGGGTCTGGCCCTGTCCCTGCCCCTGGTCAGTGCAGGGTGCTCCAGGCAGGGAGGGGGAAGGAAAAGTCCCCTTCCCTGCTGCCAGAGCTCTGCAAAAAGGGAGAGTATGCCCTTCTGCTCTCTTGAAGCACTTGAGTGCAAGACCGTGTCACTTCATTTAGACGGATCAGAGCTGTAGTCTTTGCACTCAGGAGAAGTGTACCATCAGTGTCCCACCATCACCTTGGACACAGTTCTATGGAAACAGATGGCTTGGTAGCTCTTGCCATCCCTGCTGCCCTGCGCTGTGTGGCAGAAAAGATCTCTCAAGGATAAACTGGCTGGAAGGGCAGTAAGAGGATAGATACCTTTTCACTGGGGTGTCACTGGTTCTCATCAGAGAAGACTGAGAGTCTCACAGTTGTCCTAAACAAAATGAATGTGTTGCTTTGGGTCTCATTCCTGCAGGACAAGGATCCACACTGCAATAATGCCACGGGATGGAAAGGAAGCTGAGGCTGAGCAGGTCTCACTCACAGCCATGTCCCCTCTGCCCATGAGCTGCTTTAATCCACACTGCACTGAGCTACTGCAGAGAGGATCTTCTGCCTCTGCACCCTCAGCCTGGCCCTCTGCTCAGCCCTGACTCACCACCCCCACAGGTAAAACCATTGATTAATCCAATATTGGACGATGCCCAGCTCCACAGACCGCGACTCCTTACGCTGGGATTAGTCACTGATTTTAACAAATGACACACAGGGCCCCACTGGCCAACTTGGCTCTGACCCTGAGATGACTTTGTTCGGTTCTCTCTCCCTTTCCCTCATTTCAAAGGTTTATCTGCAACACACCGAATTTCTGCATTTCCTTTTGTTGCTGGGTTTGGATCCATTCTTGCTCTCTTTTTTTCTTTTTTTTTCAAAGTTCTCTGCCACAGCTTGAGTTACAGATCTGAACATTTGATAAATACGAACTCCTTTCTTGGATTGTTTAATCTCATGTATCAAGGTACTCTTTTATGAAAACCTCTTTCAACAGCCTCCAGCAATCCTTCAGTCTATTGCAAATACTTAACTCCAGTCTTGTAACAGAAGTGACTCAAACTGACAGATGATGAAAAATTTAAACATTAGACTTTAAGAACTATCGCCTCTGTCTTGTTTTTACACACACTGAAACCCTTTTCAGCTATTCTTTTGGGAGCACCACAGTACATGTCTCTCATTCAGATATATCTGGTTTCCTAGACAATGCACTTACTTGTGTTTGTTTCTGCCTTTGCCCTATTAATTTTGCAGAACGGTTTGATTACTCTGCATAGTTTAAATCATGCTTCCAATGTCAGTCCTGATTTGTTTATTCCAATTCATTTTGTACAGGGAGTGTATTTTAATTAAAGCATGCTAACTCAATATATAAGGAGATAAAATACTAAGGGAAGTGCTTTTTCATCCTGGCTAATGCAGGCGGGCAATCAGCAGGTGCAGAAAAAGTCTGCTGTGAAATAGCCCTGCTTGGCAAGACAATCTGGGGAAAATAGTTCCTTTTGTCAGTGAAACTAAGTCTGTTTGCAGTTCACTGCAGCTTTCAGACAATCCCAAATCACTCCGTGGGGATCTCTTGCAGGTCCTCTCCAGCATTTCCGCAGAGATTGTTCCTTGCTTATGCTGTGATCAGATCTCTGACAAGTCACCCTTAAGGAGCTCCCAGACCGCCTTCTCCTCTTGCTCCCTAAACAGCCGCTCTTCCATGTACAGAAATCCTAGACATTTTATCACTCTCTCCAGTGCAGTTGCTGCCTTATCTGAAGTGGGATAACCAGAAAGCTGACCTCACAATCACAAGTCCTGCTGATAAACCCTTGCACTGCCAGTGCCCACCCCTGCACCCGGGCTCTCAGCACCTCTGACAAAAAGCCCGACACGCAGTGAGGGAACCCACAAGGGGTCCAGGCAGGAAAGGGAGAGAGGGGAGGGCAGAAGAGAAGGAGACTGGGGGTTCTCGGGGAGAGCCAGGACCCCGGAGCACTTTACCTGCCTCTGCTGTGCGCGCCTCCTTCCCAGCACCCGCAGTGGCAGGAGCTGGGCGGCTCCAGGCAGGGACCCTGAGAGCAGGGGCAGGGACAGGGGCCAGCACCGCCCCGGTGTCTGCCCAGCAGCACCGGCCTTCAGCCAGAGGGGAGGGGAAAAACCTCCTCCGTGGGGGGCTCAGAGGGACAGGGACTTCCACGCTGGCAGGAGAGGATGTTTCCCCTCCCGAGATGAAGAGACCTCAAGGAGGTGCGTGGGGATACCCAGGGCTGGGCTGGTGCTGCCCCACTCCCCCCATCTCCCCACCCCAAGCACGGGCAGGGGGCCCCGGGCTCCTCAGAGCAGAACGAGAACTGACCTGGGATCTCCCAGCAAAAGGGGGCTGTGGTTTCCGGAGATGAAGTCCTTCTAACTTTGTGTTGGCAGTTTCTGGCTAAATCACACCCTTGCACAGCATCTCCTTCCTGAGATGCAACACATCCAGTGCCACCCTGACAGAACACACAGTTCAGTTACTCTGCAGGGCAAAACACCACACGTTAGTGAGACCACCAAATGCAACTTGCACACTTGTCTCCCACAGCAGGACAGGAACAGCAGAGGGACAAGGCAGGACTTCCAAACCTGCGAGTAATGAATTTGGGCACTGGAATCCCAACACTTGTCCCCTTAGATGACAGCTTAAGTATTTCAGGGAATTTAATGAACTATTGGACTCGAGTTTCTTGGGCTGTGAGCAGGTACTAACTGCACACAAATGCTCTCTCAAGGCCTGAAAGGAGAAGGAAGCCCCTTCCCTGACACAATGAGCTGCACTGCTCTCCTTCCCTCACAAGGAACTCTGCCTTTAGAAATTTGGGTGTAGGTACAGTCCCCTCAAAGTTATTCTGTTTATTCAACAGGACTAAACAGGTTTTCTACCCTGCTGAATTTAGGCTTACTCGCAGAAAGCTTCTCCCCATTACTGCTCATGTTTTAATTCCCCATCTCAAATGTAAGAATACTTGTTTAAATAGAGGGAACAAAGTAGATTATAGGAAAGAATAAAACAAAAACCTATTATTTACACTGTACCTTCTGTCCCAAAACTTCTCAAAGCTATTACAAACTGAAGTTCTAAGTGACAGGACTAAGAGATGAGAGACGTGAAATGCAGTCCCTTGGGCGATTTTTAACCTGTGGGATTAAAACACTTAAGCACCTTTTAAGAACTTTGTCTTAATACGTATTTGTTACTTTAGCTAAATTCATTACACATTAAAAAACATTTTCCCCCTACAAGATGAACAGAAGATAAATTAATGGATGCACTCCAGAGCATACATAGCTCATTCTCCCAACAGACAAATCTCACTGTACTATGTGCAAAAATTCAACAGCACATCCTGAAATAACAGCGAGTCTGAATTACTGTTGAAAAACCCCACCAAATCAACCCCCTCGCCCTACCCTACAGAATACTCACTACTCCGCAAAGATGACTGAGAATAAAAGGCTTGTAAATTGGCAAGAGAAATCATTAACCATCAGGCAAAGCCAGCCCAAGGGAAACCTAAAATGACACATTCATGGCATCTCACCTGGCATAAAATCACCACTAATTATAAAAACCCCATCACACAACTTCTTTAGACTTCAAAAGCAACATAAATCAGTTCTTACTTTACTTACCAGATGATATAAAAGCTGAGGTTTCTCTGCTCTCTCACACTTACAGCCCAAGCACTGAAAGACACACAGCTGCCATTTCTGTACTATTTCTGCTGCTTCCTGTTGTTTTAAAGGGTATATCCCAACTGCCAGAATCATCCACTTGAAACAGTTTTTTAAAACAAGACATGTTAAAAAAATAGCATTTGTTTAGTGCTCCTGAAGAAAATGTCTCAAGCTAGCAAAACCCTCACAATGAAGTCCCCAGAGACTGACCCTCAGAGGCAGCTGGACTCGCAGAACTTGCAAGAAACTGCCTGCAAGTTTTTTGAGCTGAAAACATTTGGGAACAACTTGCTCAGAGAGCTTGTTATTAAACCCACCGTTTTAAAGTGCAGGTTTGGCAAGTCCTACCATAACCCCTTTAGCTGGAAAATGGCATAATTGCAAAAGCAATGAGAATTCATGAGGCTTTGAGAGGAACATGAAGAAAACCCAACCAAAAGTGATACATTTTCTGTGGACTGTTATCCCTTCAAACAATAATCAAATGCTGTTTACACAAATGCAAGGTGGTGCTGCTGCTGAAAACCTGATTCTCAACACAAAGAACACTTGGTGCAGGTAAGTGTGGCTACGATTACAAAAAAGAACACAAAAGTTAATGCAAAAGTCATCTCAAAAAAGTTTATTAGCATGATTAAAAACGTGAAGAATGACAGTAAGAAAGTAACTTAGCATGGAAGAATATCCATTTTAACAGTTTTTATTCAACAAGGCTTGAACTGAATGGATAACTTTATTGCCAGATTTCGCTTGATTTCTTTAACAGTTCACACTGTTTCAGTTTCACCATTATTAGGAATATTGCTTTTGTTTGGATCTGATCCCTGTTGCAGGTAAATATAAAAAAATATCCCCCATTGCTGCTGGATTGCAGAATGCATTGTTGATCTAAGAGCAGGTAAAAAAGAAATTCTCAATGGAGGAGTCTGCTTAAAAAACAACCTTTCCCCCCCTCCCCCCAACCACACTACAAAGAAATACATTAGTATTTTGGCCTTTCAATTTCTTACACGGTATTTATTTAGCATGGCAAACCCAAAAATTCCCTCCCTTTAAGTAACCATAAATCAAAACCCTCTTTCAGAGGCTGCTCCTTGGGTTAGATTCTGGAGGTTTACTTCAGACACCTTACACTGGCTTGAGGACGAAGACGGCGTCGTCCAGCACGTAGTAGTCATTGTACATGTCACCCTCACACAGGTATGGCAGTCTGGTGAAAGCCTCGATGGCAAAACCAGCTTTACTGAAAACTTCTGGCAGGCTGTTCACCTGCTCTTCCCAAGTCTGCCCTTTGATTTCCAGAACTTCTGAGGGCTTTTCCCACTTGCCGCCTACTGAGAAAACAGAACAGTTTTGTTTCAGTTATAAAGCAAACTTCACAGTGTTGTGTTTTCTTACAGAAGGCGTAGTTGCACTTATCTTTTTCCATGCCACTCCACACAGGAGGCTGACAAGCCACTTGCAGACCTGTTGCAAGATCAATTAAAGTTTTTTCCTGGTGTACAAAAGCAGCAGCTTCTCAAGGTTACCTTATGTTAAATCTTTAACTCACAGTTCCAAGAGTGGCTAAAAGGTACCTTCCACTACTGAGGCTTCTGTTCAGCAGACATGGACAGACAATTTAATGATGCTATTTTCCATCTCTATAACATTCTTTCTGCCCACCGTCTGGCCAGTGATGGCTGCAGGTAATTACAGTAAATACAATCAGCAAGTTGAAAATGATGCCTTGCTGTGAAGCTTCCTCCACATTACAGTGGATGGCTACACAATTTTTGTGCCTCCAGTGACCACCTACCAGCTGACACTGTAAAGGCTGCTGAGGTCACAGCTATAAAAAAGCCAAGCACCTTGCACCATGCTGGAAAACATACTACAGGTTATATCCAAGGAAATAACCTGAAGGATTATAGGTATGACTCTCTGAAGTTCAAAATTTAAAATTCTTCCCTCGTTTTCCAAGCAGTGTCATGCACAAAACCCAAAAAGCTTTCTGGTTTGTTCTCTGCTTTTAACCACTTCGCTAAATGCAGTAGTAAACACCCTTCTAAACAGGAAGTCCTGCATCTTGTGATTCAGACAGTTCTGCAACTCCAAACATTTCCTAAGTTCCTCTTCCTTCAAGCAGAATCATTTCCAGACAGATACAAGAAATGGCACCTTTCAACAAACTAAAAAATGTGCTAGTGCTGGCATTCGACTGGATTCTGTACAGTGCTGGTAAGACTTCTTTTAAGTTTCTTAGATTTTCTCGTGTAACAGCAGTTAAACAAGGCTGAGAATTTTGTGGTGATGATTTGCAACAGAGCTATAAAATCAGAGGGGTGAAAAGTTCTTCTGTGAATCAAGCTAATTTCTACTATCTTCACACAACTTGCAAGTTGAACAACAGCTAGCAAATGCTTTTTCTTCCAAAATTCTGAAATGCTCATGTAAGCTGTGATTTCTGAGTCAAATCTTACTGCACTTCCCTGCTCAGAACACTCCAGCAGCAGCCTGAGCTCAGTGCAGCTCTGCTGGTTTGGAAGGAGGGCTTGGGAAGCTCAGCAGGCAGTGCCTACATGACCTGAGGCCATGGAGTCCTGCTCTGCAAGGCCACCAGAGCCCCTGGGTGAGGTGGAAGAGAGAAGGGGATCAACTGCAGAAGCACAAGGTGCTGCCTTTCATCACACAGGGAACAAGTACACCCACAACTTACACTATTGCACGCTGCAGATTGCTGTGGAATGGCTCTGATGTTGATCTGACGCAGAATGAGAGTTTCATTTTGTTCCTGTAAAAGTCACAGACACTGAATCTGCCTGGATTTGGTGAGCAAAGTGATGAAGGGCCAATACTGACTGCTCACCAAGGGCAGGCTTATAAATTGTGCATGAACAGTACTAAGAGAGTTCAGTTTATTTTTCCTCTAAGTTGTTATTTTTTGGGATGTAGAAAAGGATGCTGTTAAGCTACTACCTTCATTTTCAGTGCAATAATCTTAATTCCATAGTTCAAATAATTATGCCATTTATTTGAATAAAATTTAAATATACTGAAACAGTATTTACATTATGGATTTCAATAAGGACTTAAAAAAATTTCCCAGACCAGTCATATTAAACCTTACCTTTCAGTTCTTTAATTAGAATTCTCTGATTAACCTTCCTGTTTTCTCTGCACACATCTTTAAATGTCAGAACTAACAAGTACTGTTATTATCCTTAGAAATCCAGAGTCAATATATGTGATGAAGTGGAAGAATGTCTAGGAACCACTGTGAATTCTAATCAATGTTATGAAGTTGCTAAATTATAAATGCCTCAATTAATGACATTTCCACTGCCTGCCATCAGGTTGCCTTGCTTGACTCGGATCAGGAACAGTGGAGAGGGGAAGCCCTGCAGAACTGCTCTGTACTGCAGATTGTACCTTGCTTTTTAACTGTCCCTCACGTCACCAACTGTTCCCTCTCAACAGGTGTTGCAGACAACTGCCAGGTCACTGTAACACAACCCAGATTTCAGGAAGCTGACCCCTCCATGGACAGTGTGGTCATAACATGTGCTTTCTCTGCCTCTGGGTGCTCCCAGCCCCTGCCTGAAGTTCTGTGGTTTCGCTTTTCAACCAACACCCATCAGGGTTTGTGTACTCCTGGATGCACAGACCAGCAGAAGTACAAAGTATATTTATCAGAAAGCAACACTTCACTTGAGATCAAAAACCTGACTGTAGAAGACAGTGCTGTTTATATCTGTGGAATTGCCTTCTTGGATTCAGATTCACCTCGTTCCAAACAAACAGGAGATGGAACAGTACTAATGAAAACAGGTCAGTTATTCATTCCTTCCTAATGAAGCTTCTTAGAAGAAATAAATTATCTTTTCTAAACACTCTTTCTATTTATATTTTCAAGAATGACATTTAAGATGGAAATACCAACAAACCCATTAGGAGTAGTGTGACTATATTAAAATGTTAATAGTAAAACCATTCTACAAATAAGCATCTCAGCCTCGTCTGCTAATTAGACTGTTCCGTCACAGGATGCAAATGACTAGAACACAAAAGAAAGAAGTTTTGTACTGCTGCTGTCTAACCATACTCTACAGCCTCTTACATAAAGGCTTTAATGAAAATCAGAAAGGAAGTATCAACAGAAAAAATGGGAAGTAAAGAAACGGGTATTGAGAAGACATACGTGCAGCAGAGACCAGGGTCCGACCCGGGGGTTCACTGTGCCAACCTGAGACAAAGGTTCTAGTTCAAAACCTTTGTATCACTTGTCTTCTCGTTAAGAAAGTGATGAGACTTCAATAACTACATCTCACTTTTACATGCTAAAATATAGAAAGGAAAAATAAAAAGGAAACACTTAGCTGGATTATTGCTTTCTGTATTCCTTCTCCTATCTAACTCAATTCCAGAACAGAAGTCTATAAGCTTTACTCAGATGTACCTTTACAGGAGCAGAAAACTGGATTCCATTCTCTCTCTACCCCTAAAGAAAGGGTTCATAATCAAAGCTAACAGGTCTCCATTGCCCTTCCAAACGTCTGGGGAAACAAAAGGAAAATTATCTCACTAAGGAATTTAGACCAAAAATGAACCAGAAAAATACTGATGACTATCAGGTTGTTTTAATTGCTCAGAGGAAGAGGGGGCAGAATGCAGAACTTTAAGAAAATGATGTGAATCAGAAGAACTGTCCTTTATTCTAACACTCACTTTTAATAATGGAGCAGGAAAGCAGCACAGCAGTGGAAAACTCGCCCTCACCTTCATGATCATCATCTCGTCCCTGCTGTTCGTGTACAGCTCTGCTGTGTTCACGTTCTTTGCGGTCTACAAGGTAGGCTCAAAAGGATATTTCTGACGTTCATTTTGCAAATCTGTGCAGTTTTAACATCTCAATAAAGAGATTAAAAACACCTTCCTGGATTTCATAACTTTTAAAGAGGTGGCTGGTTGAAGTTCATGTGCTGCACACATTTAGGAACTCTTGTGTGGCACAGACCTGGGCTCAACAGCAACCACATTTTCTTTTTTCAGTGAAGTGTCTAAAAGAAAAGGTATTCTGAAGTTACAATTATGCTGAGAATATCAATCAGGAGATTATCAACACACTCAAAAAGCAAAACTAGGAATTTCCATTGTAAGTCATCAATTCTCTGGATTGTAAGTCATCAATTTCTCCAGTAAAAGGAAAATAATTTAAATTTCCTGTCAAAATCAAGTCATGTCTCAGGCAGGTCCCACTGTATTCAAAGCAAATGTACTTGCAGTATCCACTACCAGAAACTCAACAAGGCTTCACACATGCAAAAACTTCCAATTTTTACAATGACGCAAACTGATCTAATGAATGACTTATCTACAGACACTGTAGAAGGGCAATACTTTTAACTGTTCTGCTTGCTTTTCTTCTTCTGTTTTTTTATTTTCCCTCCAGTTAAAACCGAAGCTGCTAAAGAAAAGTGGAAGACCAGAGAACTGTGTATGTTACCACTTCCTTTGCCCTGTCTGTCATTCAGAGCTTCTTTTTTCTGCCTTTTTAAAGTATATTGGGCATGAAATTTGTGATTAATTGATGATTCTGTTAAAGAGACATTCAAAGCTGTTAAGGCTTCTCTTTTAGATTTGTACAAAACTAGTTATGAGCTTATATTTAACTGATTGTAACTAAGTAGTTGATTCATTTTTAACACATTGGATAGAAGATAAAGTTAATGTGTGTGAAAGCCATCTCTACCACATAGGTTTTAAGTAAATTTTGTTCAAGCTTCTGAAAACAACAGGTGTTGCAATTAATTTTTTGTTTCTTTAAATGGTCCATTTAAAGAAGTATTTAAAAGAAATCTATTAAGAGTCTCTGTCCCCTTGTATCCTTGAATAATAAACCTGAAGGCATACATTTAAATACCCATTAAATAAAGTATGTTTTCTTACATATCTTTCCTTTCCTTATGTATGTTAAATAATGCAATAATAATGCAATTTAAAACTCTTCTCCCTGCCAAACCACGTGCTTTGAGAATGTTATTTAGTAATGTTCCAAAGCATATGGTCAGGTAGAAAGGCAGGACTATCAAAGCTAGAAGATGTTTCCCACAACTTTAAACGTTGCAATAATCTAAAATATTTTTAATAATTTGCAGAAAATAAATAGTGGACGAAAAGTTTTCCAAGCAATTGCCCAGGAACTTCAAAAGCACAGGTTTGCTGAGCACTGCCAACAGCCTGTAAGTAACTACCCACCAATATTAAAATTTATGGGGAACCAACATTTTTTAAGAGTATACCATTTCTATATCCTCTGGAAATAGACTTTTCTTTTTTAAAGTTGATGAAGGCCTAAAAAAGAATTCTGCACAACAGTCAAAGGCACTATAAAGCATTCTAAATGACCACACATATACAATTATATATACATATATATGATACTACATAATTTATAAAATATATGCATGGACATTTAAAAATGAAACATCCATAAATTTGTATTTTGCCAAGATGGAGTTCAGCTCAAAAAATAAGTTCTGCCTTTATATAAAAAAGATTCACATCAGTAAGCAAATACTTGTGCATTTTTCCTTCAGGATGACTTGGAAGATGACACTGTGTACCAGAACAGATGAGCACCTGCCGCAGTTCAGGTCTGTTCGGTGTTTGTCGTACAAGGAAAGGGGCAGGTGAAGAAGTGAAGCTTCTTCACAGACCTCCTTCGCTTTAAAGGGAGGGGAAGGACACTGCCCTGCAAGGTTTTCTCAAGAAGATTTTCTAAACAGCTCACCAAACCCAAGGGCACTGTACATGACACCTGTGTTACATATTCCACTGTCCATGCCGCAGGAATGAGAATCGTGGGAGAAGAGTCCCTCTCTCATAAGACAACTGCTGATGCTTCAGAAAAATTCCCTTTTTCAGTTTAGATTTAATTCTGTCTTTTTTTTTTCCTTTTTACATAAACTTATATGTATTCCTTTGACATGGATTGAGCATTTGTGAAAGATGTATGATAATTGACAGCAACAGAAAATAAACTTGTTTCATGGGTGAAATTCTCGGTTTAGTCCTGTTAATGTGATAGTTATTGATGTAAAATATACAGACCAACAGCTGCAGAGCCTGAACAAGAGCTTAAACAGAGCAAACTCCGTGTATTAGAAAGGCAAGCAGAAAAAAATGACTATATAAACACATGTACTATCATGGCAAAGCTCATTTGGGATGGGAATTTCTTCCTAGGCTATCTAGGAAAGGAAAGTACTGGTCACTGTGAAAAGGTGTAATTAAATAATACTAAAATTCACTTGCTAGACAAAAAATCCCCCTCTTCCAGTCTCACCATCCAAAGTCAGTATTACCTGGAGCACCAAGTTTTGCCTTTCTGCGCCTGTTGAACACGGACACAAGCACCAAACAGAACTGCACAATCCAGTCAAAGGCAGGACAATTTCTTCCTTTTTTACAGTACCTTTTCTTCTTTAGCAATTACCACCCAGCCAATCTACACAATCAGCACTTCCACAAGATATCTGATATGATCAGGCACTCTCCCTACTAAAGAACAGCTGCATCTTTTATCATAGTTTAAATAAAGCAAGGCTTTGTTTAACAAATGAAGTGGCATTTCTCACTTCAGCGAGATGAGAACTGACAAGTGAGACAAAGCAAGGGTCCATCTCCCACAGTACTGTGTGTTTCCAGCTCAATTTAATAGCAAATATTTCAGGAAGATGGAAAACATGCCTTTGCCTTCTCAGCCCTGTCAATCAATCACAAGGACATTGATGTGTTCAACAAGAAAATTTCACACTGCCAGGCTGGTAGTGTTCACTACTTCTGAAGTGTGAGATCTCTGACATTTTATTTTAGCGAAACTTCAACCAGTCCACTCACGTATCATCTAGTAATGACTTTTCATGTAAATATTATGTCTGTATTAGGAAATACAACGGATTCTTACAGGACCCTCTGAGATACCTGTCAAAGCTATAAAGCTGTAATACTTGTTCTTATGTGACCAGCCTAACACCTCCTGACTCACCAGGCTTTTTTGGCAAATTTAGACTGTGCAATAATTGCATTACTGCTGCTCTGCACGTTGAAAATAAAGCTGAGAAGGCACAGAGAGAATTTACAATGCAGCTACTCTGGACTCTAGGTGTCACTGTAATTCCAGAAACAGTAAGCCCAGCTCTGTATTTTATTTCCTCCTCCACCTTGCTTTGTTCTATTAAAGCAAGTTTTATGCGATTCACACAGACAGTTTCCACCATTACCATCCCATTACACTACGTGTAATAACCCAAATATCTCGGTTTTGATTAAAATAATTTCTCCATTTCTAGAAACAGATTCTTTACACTGATCAAACACCTTGCCTGCTTCAACTCTTCTCCGTTTGTTTCTCCCTCTACAAAATTCATGGTTCTCTACGTGGGTCCAAGCTGTTTTTAATTAGCTGCTACAAGAAGTTACTCAAGCCATGAAATGCTCTCCTCTTTAAATGTTGCAAGTATAACTTTGTTAAATATAAAGCATATGTACATATCTATAATTTTTTAAAATGCATCTAGTGGAACAGCTGAGTGAAAATATTGAAATTCTACAGTTGTTTTGTACATCATGAAGACAGTTTGGCAGTTCAGTGTCTTGCTTCTTTAGACTACAGTTAAATAGATCTTAAGTGGGAAAGCATCCGTGGAATGACAGTAACTTCTGTCTGTGCTAACCTGCATTATGGATATGGGTCCATATCCACAATAGTGGCAAACAGACAAACTGAGCATGTTTTTAAGTTTCAGAACATATTAAGGAAATAAAACTGCCTTAAGCAAGGTGACTAATCTGCTACAAGTCACCAGCACGAACAAAATTACGACTTGGGTTTACAAAACATCTTACAACAGTATTTCAGCTTTCAACAAGTAGGAATGACTAAGTTCAACAATCACAGAACAGGTTTCCAGTCCCCTGGGATTTATAAATTTTACCACTATTCCCCTCCCAGTGCACGATACAAGGGGACTTGGAATAATTTCTTCCTTAACACTCCCTGCTGAGCCAGGAAGCTGTACATGGCCTGCCACAGGGTTACCCAACAACACGCACAAAAGTAGGTGCAGAGTGCAGGAGTGATTGCAAAACACTGCAGTGTATTGAGGCTTTGAAGGCACACGAACAAAACAGCCACCTGAAGCATTTTTCAGTTTCTGCTTCTAATATGCCAGTGACACACTAGAAAGACACTGCTGGTATTCAGCATTTTAAAGGATTTCTACAGGAGGAAGTCATATTGTTCCACCTGACAGGAACAATAGGTTGTAACCAAATATGCTTGAAATACTGTACAGGTGCATAGGTGAACCCCTCAATCCAATTTAAGACACACTGCCATTCAGAACAATTACAAAATTATTAGCTTAGATACTTAATAGTATTTCTTAATCACATGGCATTATTTTTTTAAACTCTTTTTCTCCCTTCTCCCACCAAAATACCCCTGACATATAAAAAGAGAACAGCAGATTCAGTTTGATGCATTTGTGATTCCCAGAACATTATTAGTTCTGTATTTGCTGGGCATCCATGCCTTTCCACAGAGAAGTCTTAAGAAGAACCAGAGTCCAAACAATGACTGATGAACACCAGCCTTCTGGAATTCAAGCCACCTTTAGGGTGCCTCCACCAGAATCCACCATCACAGGCATGTAAAGAAGAGTTTCTAGTCTCTTCTGAAGGTAGATCACAAGGACAGGTTCATTTGAAAATCTCTCCTGTATTTCTTTAAAATGCAACTGGGGAAATAATGGAGTCTTGGCACTGAAGTTTACTTCTTTATGCCTGTTACTAGGACAATATAAATTAATACAATATTAATAGTGGTCGATACTTTGTATTAGGAGGGGTCTATATTTTACTTTGAGAGCTCATGTTGGAAAGTGAATTTTTAGGTGGGATTCACCTGGAACACTTGAAACAGTTTGACCTGAGCTGTTTTCTTCAGCATTAGACAGTTCTGACAGTTTTGCTCAGTGGGTCACTAGACACAACTGGGTTACCCATAGCTGAAGAGCCCTAATCAGAGACCAGTTTTCCCATGTTACTCCAATGTGGCAACTTGCAGAACAGGATCTGTGACTTCAACATTTGAGCTTTTTGTTGGTGCCAACAATGTATGCTGGTGAATTAATTAAGCAGCTTACATCATGCAGCCTATTTACCTATGATTTCATACTTCTGAATGTGTCCCGTACAGGTTATTTGTAAAAAAATCAAATAGGAGCATGTCATTTATTAAACATTTGATTTGGAACACTATGTCCTACACAAGCTTTCTTTACTTGTCTAAATAACTGTTAATCTGTGTACTTACCATTTTCCACATAGGGGTGAAACGGCAGAACCAGTGCTAGAATGACCCTGCCTTTGGTTGGCTCCACCACACTTCTAATATCCTTTAGTAGAGTCAGTGGTTGATCACAGCGATCCAGCAAATTCAAACAGCTGATAACATCGTACTGAAATCCTGTGTTTTGCCATTCGTTGACACCAAGCACCCTAAAAAAGAAAAGAGATATGGTCTGTTAAAAACGAGCTGAGTTCAGAGAGAACCACTGAAGACAAAAATTCCCTGGGGATGTGCTGGTTCTGCAGGTAAGGTCAGCCACTTAGGCCATGAGAAGAGACAGACATGATCCCTTCTGGTCTTTTGAAAAAGAAAGCTAAATCAGTGATCAGCATGGTTATATATCCAACCCTGTGAACCTTTATATTGCCTTACAATCATCAGGCAATAAAGGAGACAAAACCCACCACTGATAAGAGAGAGAACATCAGATGTATTTGTTTTCCTGCTTTTGTACAGATTAACCTTTTCCACAGCAATCAAATAAAGGAACTGACTGAAAATACTGAACATTCATTAAACATCACAAGTAGATTACTTTGCTGTAATGTCTGATATAAAGGGTGTAGGAAGTATTTGGTGCCATACCTGTATTTCTTTTTCTGAAGCTGCCATATCATCGTTTCAGACAGCTCAGTGGCATAGATTTCTTCAAAGTGAGGACTCATGACTTTAGTGACTTCTCCATCCCCAGCCCCTAAATCAAGAAGTCTGTGGGATTTCCATTCGGGATTTATTTTAAGCAGTCTTTGAAATTGTTCTGGGGAGAACACAAACATTGAGCCCCTTCCCAGCAGCCTGAAACATGGAAAATGAGAAATGACCAATTTTGTACAAACTTCAGCAGGACAGACAATGAAGGAGTTTACAATGTGCTTTGGCAGGAAACAGTCAAACATAATAGTAGACAAGGCCATCGCTCAGATAAATTTTAAATCCAGTTCAACTTGCCTTGCACTTGACAGAGATCAAACACTCAGCCACATGCAGTTACAGTGGTTAAGACTTCAGGAGGAATTTGATTAAGTAAGGAAGAGCTCATGGGGTGCAGCTCAAGAAAATGATCATCTTAGAAAGAAGAGGAAGGGGGGAGAAAGAGAAGGAAAGATAAAGGCTGAACCTTATTTGTTACATTTGCAGTTTTGAATCTCTGCCTCCAACCTTAAAAAAAAGAGAAGTAACAGAGGAAATAAAATGGCTGCAGACACAGGATTATGCACAATGAATAAGGAATAGGATGTGGAACTAGGAGGGAAGCCAGGGAACAAACTCAAAGAAAGAATGGGGGTAACATTGCTGGAGGGGCAGAAGAGGGTTTTTTAATTCTATTCTACAATGGTTTTGCTGCTGTCTGCAGACCAACATGAAAAGCCCTGGAATAGAAAATAGGCAACTCATTAAGGAATTGGGTAGAGGTGACAGTTGGATTCCTTATGGATCAAGTCAATGACATCCCCGCCCACAACTGTTTGAAGACTCCACAGTGACACCTTTCAGCTGTCAGAGCAGAATTCAGATGATGAAACAGTTACAAGAACAAGGAGAGGAAAAAGAACTGGTCAGTAATAGACTGCAGGTAGATAAATACTATTCTTTCAACTACTGTTGGGTAGCAGGCTAAACTTAAAAGACAGTGAACAGGGGAAAAAAACAAACAGAAAAAAGGTAAACAAAGACATGAAGAATCAATGAATTAAAATTGTGAAAAGGAGGTAGCCTAGGAAAGACTGACTGTACTAAAAAGCAAAAAAACTAACAACAAAAAGGTTAGAGTATGCAAAGTCACATTGAAGAACCTAAAGGAGGATATCAAATGTATAAAAATAAACAGACCACGTCCAATTTAAGGAAAGCCCCCTTGCAGCACACTTGTGTCAGTCCACACTGTATAATTGGCTCATAGCTATTATTCCTAACAGCATTATGAGGTGTTATTCAAAGCCCTGAAGAGCCTTTGAAAAAAAAAATGGAAGAGAAAAGAAGAGACCAAAGGAACCTTTATATTCAGCTACACATAACTAAGATCACCGCAGGGAAGCTCATAAAGTCATCTGGGTAGAAAATAAGGAAAAAGTCTATTTTTCTAGCCTTAGCAGACAGCTCCTATCATATCAGACTGTGCAGAAGTATATGTGATAGGTGCAGAGGTGAGGATGGTGGAGAAATTGCCTTAATGTAACAAAATGCATTCTTCATAAGAGATAAGCTGTGAAACATATGTCTGAGTGTGGTGACGTGAGCAAACAATCCTAAATCACCCATGAACAGCTAAACTCCCCTGCAGCCACAAGAGAGACTGATGCACTCAGAATAAGAGAATATTGTTTTATCAACTTCTGTTTTCCTGCTTTTCTGTTGTTACATCAGTCAAATGTGCTACATCAGAAGTTACCTGTTCAAGTCCAGCTTACACACAAACTGAGGTGAAACTGTTTTACAGAACAAGAGAAGGGACAGAATTCCACACTAATGTCACCAGACTCAACACCTGGCCAACTCCACACTGTTCACAAATCTGCCATGGTTTGCAGTGGGCACGAACACACTCTCCAGGAAAAAGAGGTGCAATCCAGAACTGACTGGATACAGCCACCACCAAGGACAATCCCAACAGTAACTGATCCAAATAGGGCAGCAGAGAAAGGGCAAGGTGGGGAGGGAAGAAAGCAGAGGGAAGAGACACAGAGAGAACAAACACTCAGTTAGAAGGAAATTAATAAAAGTAATTGTTCTAGAATACAATTAGAGTCCTCTGTCTTTTATTAATTGCAATTCCCTCTCCTGTGCCCCCCCCGGAAATGGTGTTCATCAGTTAAGAGGGCTGGGCATGAAGAGCACCAAGGGCATTTCACATCCGAGAGACCACAAAGGGAAAACAACACACACTGAAAAGCTGACAGATCAAGGGGTAGGGCTGAACGCTTGAAAACTCTAAATCAAAACTGTATTTAGTTTACCCAAGATTAACTTTTCACTTACCCATTGATAGATGTTCTAGACATAAAAAGGCTAAAACTGGAGGACACAATAGAGTGATAGAGCTGGATAAACAGCCAGCCTGACTTCTCAATGCTGTTGTTTAAGAAGATCTGTGTTCCTTGGTCAAGGTAACTTTGGACAAAAATGGGCTGAAGGGATTCAGACAACTGTTCTGTGTTGCAGACATACCACTAGAGAAAGAGATAAAGCATCATTAAAAGGTTCAGCAAGATAAAACCAGAACTAGTTACAATTAATACATGGAAAGCTACTATCAATTTTCCTAAATATAAAAATTTAGTTTTTGCTACAGATTTCTCAACAAACTTCAGGATTAAATTAATGTAGAATTGTAACGAAGCAAGGACCAATTACTTGCTAAGAAATACTGCTTTTAATTTTTGTCTTAATCATTGCCCTGTACTTTGAAGGAATCTATAAAATAAATTGCCTAGAAAGCAAACACAGCTCCTCTAGGGAACAGCATCACTCTGATAAAATATTACAAAGTGGGACTTTTCCCTAGGCATCCTGTGAAGAGAGATCAGCAAATGCACTTCCAATGTTTTTCAAGGAAAGAATATAAAGATTCCAAGATGTACATTAGACCACTGCTTGTCTGTCTTATAACTGAACCATGTTTTTTCACTTACCAGTACCAATAAGCAGATCCACAAGTCTTCCAAACAGTTTTATCTATGAAACTCCTTCTTTAAAACCTTGCAAAACAAGGCAAACCTGCAGAACTTCTGATATTTTAGGACCCTCATGGTCACTTTCTGTACCTCCAGCAAATCCCTCCAATGCTGCAACGTTCTGGAATGTCAGCACCGATAACAAAACTCAAAAGGCTGCTCATTGCTAGGTTCCAAAGCCAAGCTTAAAGTCCCCTCAGTCTGATATTCAAAAGTTATTAAAGTTTCAAACTCAATTTTAATTAGGAAAGGCACTATTATTTCTCGCTCTCCTACACTTATGTGGAGTTATTGTCAGTCCTTCTCACAGAATGCCATTGTGTCTCTTACATTATAATCAAGAATTATTCCCTACAGCCAACACCATCTTATCTCCCCCTTGGATCTTGCAATAATGTTCCTTAATGTGGCTTGTATGAGTTCATTGTGCAGACAGGCAGTTGTGAGTATCCTAAAGAGAAATGGAGAGTTTGAACAGAACCTTGCAAAAAATACACATGGAAGGGCAGAAACAATCAACTGGGGGACCTCCCCAGAGATTTAACACCTAAGACACTATGAAAAGGTGTGCTCATATCCTGATCCCTTCACATTTGTTTGTCTTGTTGGGAGAGGAACGTTCACTCAGTGCAGGTTTACACAGCGCTCACTCAGCACAGTGGGACTTCCAGTCATTACTGTAATGCAAATAACAACGGGGCAGATTCTTATTCCAGTGTCTGCTGCTTCACAGCAGCAGTGCCAGCAAGCAGAGGGAAGCAGGGAGCTGCACCAAGGTCATTGTGCCAGCTTCATCAACAGGGGCTCCATCAAACACTGGCCCACAGTAGCAAGGGATGTTCAGACCCTTCAGCTGAGGAGCAAACATGTGTCTGCTCAGGTTTGCTTTGAAAACCACCTGCATAATGGGTGCACTTCTGGCAGAATGAGGCTCTTGACTGTGCTTTCAAACACACTTGTAGGGAGCACAGGTGAGCGATCCCTTCCTCTAAAAGACAGATTTTGAGCAAGTCTGTACCTGGCACAGGGATCCCCCAGAGTGCTGATTTACCACTTTAGCTGTTTTCTCCTTGCAGTGCAGCACTAGTTAAATGAATCAGCACAGTCCAGTGATTCCCAAAAGAAATCCTTAGTGGGTCAGGAAAAACCACTAACGCAGCAGCCTGGGTAGTTTGTCCATCCACCTTCAGAAGCAAATGTCAAGAGCCTGGCAGGAGCAAACAATCCCAAAGAGCTGCAGAGCAGGCTGGGATGTGTGTCACGTGCACTCATGAGGCTGCTCCCTCACTACACTGAACAGGTTTGGTGTGGCTCAGACGATTTGCCTTTTGCAATGGGTTGGCATTTCCAATCGAGAAGAAAACACACTCAGCTATCAAAGCTTTGGGAAACACAGGCTTTGTTCCATAAGCAAGAGGGCTACACACGTGCTGTACCTGAGCTCATACACCTTGGGGTTCTGCACTAAACTGTCACCTGTAGTTCCACTGAAAAACAACAGTCCTGCAATTTTGGTCTTTAAGACTTCTAAATATTGACATAACCACTGGCAGAAGGATGATGGTGACAACTAACATAATCTTGTTTCCAGAAATTAGGCTTTATTCACAGATCTCCCAGAATTTTGATATGGTTTGGTGGGCATGGCGGCACTCAGTCAAAGGTTGAACTCTATGATCTTGGGAGTTCTTTTCCAACTTTAATGACTCAATGATTCTACAATTCTCCATGGTTAATCCTGCCAGTAAGGTTACTGACAAATACCTATACGAGACCAGCAAGTAACAGAAATTATAGCAAACTGTAAGAAGAAAAAAACCCAAAGGTAACCCCAACACAAATTTCAAATGAAAAAACTGGCGAAAAACAGCTTAACTCTGGAACTATCTCCTCAGAACAGAAACTGCTTTTGTTTTCATCCATGTACAGTATATGGAAGGCCACTAGTTTCATGATGGAAAATGTATCAGTCTTTCGTATCTTTTCAGATTGTTAAGATCTTTGTTGCAATAAAAGTTATAATCATCACAACTCTTGCCTGATGTTAATAGAAGGATGAACAAGTTCTTTGAGATAATTTGCACGAAAGTAATTAAGTCAGTAAAACCACAAAGTTCCAGGGGTCTCAAGCTGCAATGCTTACTTACGAGTAACCCCACAAACTCAGTAATTGTAAAACTCACTAAACATACTAAAAAAAAATCTATACTCTACATTTCAAATCTAGATCCAATAAAACAGAAATGGAGATAATCCACTGCAGACCATCTACCTGTGAGTGACATGATCACCTCCATAACACATATCCCTAGTTGACTTGTCTTCCTAGTAATTTTTAACAACACAAAAGACTCAGATTTTCTTTGTTCACCAGAAGGAAGTTTTTTTCCGTAAAACCTAAATTCTACTTTTCTTTGTACTTATGTAATGAATGAACCACACATATACTAAACCCCGGTGATAAATCCACTCAGTAGCAAGATTTTGGGTGTCAATGCCCACCCTGAGCACTAAAAACCTGCAGTAATGGGTCAGCTTGAAGAATTATGGTGCATAACCATAATAAACCCTTTGTACAGCAGTCCTCAAGTGTTTATGCTGTGTCTTCTTCATTAGCTCAGCTCTGCATATTTTACCTACATTAAGCTGCCATCTCCCTTCCCCAATAAGTTTTTATTAGCCCCTCTAACTCCTGTCAGATTTTCAGTTGCGTTGTGCCAAAATGTAGAACGGGTTTGAACATATTCCAAATGAAATGTATCACATAAGCACTGCATTGCAAGGGTATAGCCCCTGACTCCTCCACAAGGCACTGACCCATGTGCCTACACTGCCCAAATATAGCACTTAACCTTTTATTGCAGTCGGATCACATTGCAATAACTCATTCCCAGTTTGCCACCTCCTACCGCTCCAAGGCCTCTGTGAGCTTCGCAGTTCCCTACTCTGTTTGTTTTCCTCTGGATGCACCAGTACTGATGACAAACATCCCTGTGATTACGAACCCGCCCCCCATCAACACCACCACCTGCAGACTTCACCTGGGAGCCTCTCACAGGGCTCAGCGGGACACACCAGGGAGGTACATCCACACACCAGGGGGTACATCCACAAACCTGGGAGTACATCCACACACCGGGGGGTACATCCACTCACCGGGATGTGCATCCACAAACCTCGGGGTACATCCCCAAGCCGAGGCCGCCCCTCCCCCGGGAGCAGCTCTGCCCCCGACCCGCCGCGTTCCCGGGGCCGGGACCCGGCGCTGCTCCCCCCGCCGGGCTCTCCCCGACCCCCCGCCGCCCCTCAGCGCCGGTCCCGCCCCGCGTTCCCCCCCGGCGGGCTCCGGGGCGCGTCCCACACGGGGGGCACACGGCAACTTTCTCACCGGAGCGCCGAGCAGTTCCCTCTCTTTGTCTGCGCTGCCCGGCCCGGAGCCCCCTCAGCCCGCAGCGGGGTCCCCGCTCCCGCCGCCGCTCCCTCCCGCCGGACCCCCGGCCCTGCCCCGCGGGGCTCCCCGGGGCCGGGGGGTCCCTGTGCCGCCCCCGCCCGCCGCGCCGAGGGCAGGCAGGGGCGGGCAGGGCGGCGCGGCCGCCGCCGGGGCTGTACCTGGTGGTTCTCCCTGGCGCCCGGGGCTGGCTGGCGGTGGCTGCCCATCATATTCACGTAGAGGGACCTGGATAAAGGGCTCCGCAGGTAGCGGGCAGGGCCAGCCCACATCGTCCTCCTGAGCACCCACAGGAGCAAGGTGTAGCAGCCCAGCCAGCACAGCCACCGTCTCATGGGGAAGGGGCGCGCTCAGCCCCGCGCGGCGCCGCCGCCCCCCCGCTCCATGGCAGCGGCGGCTCCGCTCGGGGCCCGCGCACACGCTCCGCGCGGAACGCGCCGCCGCGGCAGCGGGGCCCGCCCGGACGCCTTCGCTGCGACACGCCGGGGCCTGGCGAGCACCCGCTCCCTCCCTCGCCAATGGCCGGGCGGGCGGGGCCGCGTTCGAGCCGGAGCGGGGCCGGGCAGGGCGGGCTGGCGGCGGCGGCTCGGCCCGGCCCCTCCTTCGTCCCCGCCCCGCTGGCGGCGGCCCCTCGGCGGGGCTCGCGCACGTGCCCGGCGCCGCCCTGTCACCCCGGTGCGCGTGCGCGGAGGGAGCGGCGCGGAGGGAGAAACGGGAACGGGGAACCCGCTCGGCCCGAGAAGAGCTCCGGGAGCATCGAGTCCAACCCGCGTCCCAGCACCACCGTGTCAGCCAGATCGTGGCACTCAGTGCCACATCCACTCTTTCCTTAAACACCTCGAGGGACGGTGACTCCACCACGTGCCTCGGCAGCCCCTTCCAATGTCTAATCACCCTTTCTGTGAAGAAATGAGTCCTAATATCCAGCCTAGACCTCCCCTGGCACAGCCTGCATCCTCTGGTCCTGGTGGCTGTAGAGAACAACAAGGTCCCCCTGAGCCTCCTTTTCTCCAGGCTAAACATCCCCAGCTCCCTCAGCCGCTCCTCATCAGAGCTGTGCTCCAGACCCTGCCCCAGCTGCTTTTTAAACACACGTCTTCTTGCAATGTATAAACCAAAAAAATAAAACCATCTCAGGTTAGTTACACGTAGCTCACAGAGAAACATACCTTAATTTTATCACATCGAAAATACAGGTAACTGCATACCAAATAAATTAGGAAATACACTTGCTTTTTAGCGTACAACCTGGGTGTGTTTAATGAGATTTCCCAAAGTTCCTACCCAGCATTACATCAATATTCTAATGCAGTAGTTGTATACTCAGCATATTTTTCTCTTGACAGGCTATAAAGAACTCACAATTCATGCATATTTAGGTAATAATGTAGATGTATTGTTATTTGCATATAGGCTGGTGGAGTGGTAACCAATTGCTGGACAACCTCAGAAAACTATTTGTTGTGTAAGTGTATTGCTTTATCATTCAAAGCAATTAGTGTGCTGAGAGGGGATTGCCAGAAAAAATTGAATCACTTTCTTTTCCTTTTTCTCCCCAACTATTTGGATAGTGCTTTTTTTCTTTCTCTTGATGGAAAATACCTATAATCGATTGAATACCTGAAGTCCAAAAGATCCCCAAACATACCCAAAGGCTTTAACAGAGGAGGAATTTCTTTGTGGCGATCCCAAGGAGCCTGGCTTTCTGGAGCAGGGCTGGCTGCACGGCCTCACGGAGTCTAAAATGTAAACCTTCAATTTTCCTGATAAAATAGTCTGATAAAACAACTTTCCCTCCTATTATTTAAACATTAGTAAGAAAGTGATTACCACAAAGAGGTCTTTAAGGTAAACACTGATAGGGATCTAAAATCCTCTCCCCCAAGGGTAACCCAGGAAACCCAGTTGTGAGTCTGTCCACGCTCTTTAAGACAACTCCCACCACTGTCACTGTGTGTTCCTTTACAAAACCAGCTGGGATTCTTTTGCCTGCATGTACTACCGAGCTTTTTCCCTGACCTGGCTTAATTCGGCAAGAATTGTGGAGATGTGGCTTATCTTAACTGCTCCTTCCCCTTCCTGCTTGTCTTTCCTGACAGCACCCATTAAGCTCTGGAACCATATTCAAATGTAAACATCCTACTGGCCATGTCAACACAGTATATTCATGAATTACTGAGCAGTTCCAAAATCAGGGCAGCAGATTTGAGACTGGGAAGGCCAGAAGAGAGGTGGGCCTGTAAGCTCCACTAAACATAATTTTTTTCCCACTTAAAGTTAAATATACTTTGTTGTCATTTATTCAATATTTTCACTCTATCACTGACCATATATTGCATTACTGCTATATTAGACTAACATTCTTGAGTGTCTATTAGGTAACATCCTTTTAAATCCAGCAGGCACTTCTACCTATTGATTTTCAATAAATAAAATTCATTCAGTGTATTAAGACCCATTTTCTCAGAATTTATAGAGAAACTCTAAGAATGGGATTCAAGCATCACATTTCTCATCCTCTGAACTTACCACAGCATTTCATATTTTATATTATACACACACATCCTCTTTATCAGTTATGAGACTATTTTAGACACTCTCAAATTATCAAGATTAAACTGAGGCATTTCTCCAGCAGTGGGAGTTCAAGCTGAGATACCATTTGCTAATAAGGAGAGAAAGCAGAGAAACCAGCTGTTGCAAGACACTGAACTTTTGCCTTTGATCATCCTTTACTTGATTCACGGCCAAAACCAACGATGTAGGTTTAGCAGAGGATAGCAAAGTTTAGTGGGTGACAGAGAAATGGAGAATAAGCCATCTCAGTCACAGCACAGCGCCAACCTTCCACTCCTGTAGTAAGATACTACCCGAATTTAAAGCACTTTTCAGTCCTCTTTTGGACTGACTATCGGTGCAATGGAAGACAGTTTTTTCCTTGCCCTTGTAGCAAGAGAAGTAGGACAGACAAATGGCAGAATACATAATAAATTTGGAAAATTATTACTATTTTACATATTAAGTAATTTGTATTGTAGTTCTCAGATTTGCTTTCTAAACTGGTTTATTCTACAGTTAATGTCCTCTATCTTCAGCTTGTCTTGCTTGACATCTTTGACTATTTACTTTTCCTGTCTTCATTCTAAAGATGCAGGAGTTTGTACTTGACTCTTAAAACCACTGATTAGATTTCCTGTTGTACAGCACAGTACTCTTCCAGTTGCACATTATGTTCTAATAACCTAGTATTAGAAATAAGTAACAAACAGAGCCACCTAAGAAACTCTATTTGTGGTACAATAACATTTTCTCCCATCAAAACATATATTCTACAAGGATAGGATGAACACAGCAAATTTAGGAACTACAGAAACAGTAAAGAAGACCATTTAAAGTTATTTATTACCATTTTAAAGGAACTCTCAGGGAGGAGACTTTCATAGAATGAATCAAAGATTATATTAACTTAAATTCCTTCAGATTTTTGTCCTTTGGCTTTTGATCCTGCCTTTCAGGCACAAAATTAATACACACAATGCAGGGAATCTTTTAAAATTCAGAATCTAAACGCACAGGCCGTATCTGCTCTGGTATTTGTATTTACATATCCAAGGAATATTTACACAAGTGATGCTGGAATGTGTACACAATTCCATTAGCATGTACAATGCAAATGAATAACGGGATCCCTGACAAGGCAGATAAAAACCAGATAACGCAACTTAAAACTTCACCACACTTCTGGCTTCTTACATTTTAACATAAATCTTCATATTCCTATCAAAGGGTTCATTTGGATTTGTAAATATTTAACGATGCTACCCCACTTTTTCACTCAGCGCCTCGAAAGCACTTTGCACTTCAAAAAAAGGCAAGGAAATGATGTTATTTCTACTCTGCAAATGTAAAAACTGAGGCACAAAAGACTATTTTTTTTCCAACTCTGGCATTTCAAATCTCAACCTTTTTCATTAGGTTGTGCTGCTGTCCACCAAAATGCAGGGCCGCCTCTTACACTCCTTTCTTTTCCAACGTAGAGCCTTGGAAATAAGCTGGCTCAGCACTTTAAATTTAGGATACACAATATAAAATTGGGATACACAATATAAAATTGGGATCCACAGTGCATCTTCCTGTACTTTCAAGTGACTGGCACCCCATAAGAAAGGTGCTTCTAAGATTACATTTGCCCAGGCAAAACAGGAACAAAACCAAAATCATTATATTATGCTTAAACTACCAATTACACCTTGGATATATTGAGGAAAAATAATATTTATTGAACAGGAATATTGTAAACATGCTGATGTATCTTATCATAAAAAGCTGGAAAATAAAGACATGACTCCATGTTTCAGAAATTTTATCAAAAAACGTTATTTTATAAAAATCACAGGATCCATTTTAAAAGCTTGACTAAAAAGATTTCGGTAAGAATTAATCAGAAAATAACTTCACTTGTCACACAGCAGATGAGTTTGCCACTGTAACATAACTCAGCGGGTAGAGTTTACTTCAATAACTGTCTGTGCTGAGGTTTATCCAACTAACTGGGCATTATTACACCCACACACTGATGTCCTTCTTGCCACAAGACATTCTGGATGAAGCACTGACAATATGGTACCTTCAAAATAATTTTCCCATTTAGAGCCAGAAAACTGCATCTGCCTTCCACCACCAAGAGATATTCAGGAAGCCAGTGAGGACTTAGGGAGCTTTTTCCGCAGCCAGCAACACAGAACAGCATTTTAATCTTTTTCTTCTTTAGCCCTACATGGACTTTCCCAGGGTAGTTTATTACTCTTGCCTGTGGTAGCTGCCAGATTTGTGTTATATTGGCCAGCCAGGCACCATCTAAATTTTTCCCTTCATCTCCCTGCCACCCCTGGTGAGGGATGTCCACCAGAATCTTCCAGATTAACTTCAGAGATCTGCTGTTTTATCAGTATGGCAAAATTAATCCGCCAGTAAGCTTAAGAAAATACAGTTCCTTTGAATTCCAGGTGCTGGGTTGGGATTCCTTTACCTGATCTGCCATATCCGTTCTTCAGGTGAGTTAACAGCGATCAGCATAGACCAGAAATTACTTTAAATAAAGTAATTAAGGATAACACCCATTAAAGGAAAATTATCAAACTAGGAAAAATTCTGTGTAGGCTCAGCATTAAGGCTGAATGCAACTTACAAAGAGCTCAAACTGTCTTGCAATTTTGCCTTTTCACATGAAAAATCACACAAACTCTTTTGTGGTTGAGCTCAGCGGAAGAGGCACTGCCCAAGGGGTTTGTACTTAGTGTGCAGCTGTCATGTGGCTGTTCTGGATGGAAAAGGGAGTCCATGTCAGGACCTGCATGACTGCAATGCAAAGTGGAACCAGGCAGATCAGGTTGAACATGGCATCATGGAGATCTAAAAATGTCCTGGGGAAAACATGGAAACACAGCTTTTCAGCAGGAAGATTAACTTTCCTGGTCAATTCACAACACGTTATTTTTAAAGCAGTTTCATTCTATACACATAGACGTGTTACTGTACAGTCAGTTCTAAATCAAATAAATATATCTATCTATCTATCTCAGGTATCAGATGTATTTCAATAGTACCATGTAAAATAGAAATCAATTTAAGCTATATCATCCAGTTCTAGAACTGAGTATCTGAAAAGCTTTAGTAAAACTGAAAAATCTGGAAGAGAAAGAAAAGCAGAAAACATTTCAAGCCAACATTTTAATATGAAATTATTTAAGTTAAAATCTGTGCTATCCACATAGTGTGTTGTGTTAGTTGCTGAGTGCTAGATGGAAGTGATGATTAATGCACAAAATTCAGGTGTGGTCTAAAGGGCTGTTTGAAATATCTAGCCCTATTACATCCGGGTTTAAAATAAATGATTACAAGATAATACAAACCATAAAAAAATACGTGTGAAATGAACACTCATTTTCATTTATTCTACTGGATGCATGGTAATTCCTCATCTAAGTCTTCTCTAATGAATAAGAAATAAAAGCATCAACAAATATGACTCAAAAAGGAAAATGCAGGAATTAAATGAGTTCCCTTTTATGAACAGTATGGTTGCTGACAGCTCAAAGCGCGCATTTTGGCATTCATCTGGTAGCTGGAATCATTAGCTACTGGCATTCTGTTAATTATTGGATTGTAATTACTTAAATATCAGGAAAGTCAACTCAAGCTGAGAAACAGCCCCTAAATGAACTTTCTCTCCATGAGGCAGTTTATGTTACTTTCTCATGTTTTTTTCCTTAACATTCAGGGATGAGAGGAGACTCGCAGAACAGCTACAGCCAGCCAAAAAACCTGAAAATGCGTGGAGAAAAAAACCCAAACAAAACCTGCAACAGGTTTTTAAATAATTCAGAGCTTCTCTGAATCATGAAAGAATCAACTCATGTCTCATCACTCCATTTAACAGGAAAAATACTTGTAACCTCCACCACAGCCCAGATTTATTCCTTAGTACATTCACACCCTCATAAATGAGCCCAGTTTATCTCATGTACCTGCTGATGCTACACGTGAAAGCAAAACGCAGAGGCTCACAAGTGAATCCCTTCACCACTGGGGCAATTGCATTTAGGACTGCAAGTGTTCACTAGCAGGCCACTGGTCCATAGCCAAGGTTTATTGGCAGTGACAGTAATTTACCACTTGGACGTTGTTTACTGGCCTGTTTTCAATTGCATTCCCAGTCCACCTACAAGGAAACAGGGCTCACCTTTGGCCTGTTCCTGCACGCTAAAGAGGATTGCAGGTTTCAGAACTAAAATTATTCTGCCTTTACAGAGGGACTTCAGGAAGGACAAAATAAGAAAGAACATCTGCAAAATCACTCACACTGGTGCAATCCTGATTTGGTTTCAGTGGAACAATATTGATTTAAGAAAATAGTATTACCTTTTGTACTGTAAAACCTTAAGTTACTGCAGGAATTATGAAACATATCTATAGAACACAGAATAAGGAACAGGAAAATATATCATTAAGGGACAGGGATAAATCAAGAGCAGAGTTCAGATTTCATCATAGTTACAGCTCAACAAGTAAATTCAGAAATTTCCATGTCTACCTTTTTTTTGCACACGCAGGAATAAAACATACAATCAGTCACTAAACAGCCCTGACATCACTCTGAACAGAATGTCACGTAGTCCAGTAATTCAGTAGGAAAGCATTAACAGTTTAAAGTGCCTTCAATAAATAATGAAGAGTTGCTGCCAAATAACTTCATTCTGAAGGATGAATTTGAAAAGCACTGCCAAGAGAAGCTGGCGGTAGTTGCAGTGGCTCTCCAGAAGAGGGAGGTTTTCCACAGCAAGAAAAAGAATCCAAGCCGAACTGAAAAAAGAAACCCCAAACAACAACAAAAACCACCCCAAGCCATATAGGGCAGGTAATGCTTTGCTATGATGATGGAACAAAAGAAAAATCCACAAACCAGGACCACTCCATTCTGCAAACTATTGTTCACATTTTAAGGATATTAAAAAATACTTCTTTAACTACCTCCCACTACAAATTGCTTAACTGCTGTGCAGTGACCACATTTCCTAAGGATGTGGTATGATGTGAGCAGAGGGGAAGGATCACCTCCTTTGACCTGCTGGCAACACTTGGCCCAACGCAGCCCAAGATCCCAGGACATCCCATTTCTCCAGCCTGTCAGATCCCTCTGGCTGGCAGCACGACCCTCTGATGTATCAGCCACATCTCCCACTCTTGTGTCATCACCAAACTTCCCGAGGGCACATCCTGCCCCATCATCCTGGCCATTAATGAGGATGTTAAGCAGGACTGGGGCCGGTACAGACCCACAGGGCTCAGTTACTGGCCCCCAAGGAGACTTCCTGGCCCTGATCACCACCCTGTGGGCCTGACAGTTTTGAACCCATCCCACTGGCTGTTCATCCAGCCCATATTTCAACTGCTTGTCTAGGAAGGAGGCAGTGCCAAAGGCCTCCCTGAAACCCAGGCAGACAATTCCCCCTGCCTTCCCTTGGCTCCCAGGCTGGGCATTTCACTGCAGGGGTTTATCAAGTTGGTCAGCCGTGACTCCCTTCCCCTTGGTGAAGCCATGCTGGCTGTTACTGATGATTTTATTGTACTTACTGTGCCTGGAAATGGTTTCCAGGATTAGCTGCTCCATTATTGTTGCTACAGTTTAACTTTCAGTTCAAGAAGAAAAATAGATAATTTAGAACACAGCAAATAGTTTGTGGGTTTGGACTGCATCTTCTGTCTTCTCCCAGGAACCAACACTGCTGGAAACTCTTAAGACATATTTATTCAAGGCCCAAACATCTCTTTAATGCAGAATAGGGGTCCTCTGTGTTATCTTCACAACTCCCCGCCACTGCACTTAATAAAGCAAAGGCTTTCCAAAACACTTAAAAGATACTGCCAGCTTTGGAGGAGGAGAGACACGGCTGAAGTGGTACTGGCATGGGTCATAACACTTCATTATATATTCTCCTTTTTCCCAAAACAGCTTGAGCATATTTTAAACAATATCTTGAATTCAGTTTCTGTTTGTCCTCAAACAGCTTTGTCCTGGGGCAAGTGTGCCTGCCTATGGCTGAAAGATGAGATCAGCTGATAGGTTTTTTATATATATAAGTAATTTTCGCTCAGTCAATGGTCTGAGTACATTGCCATGGGCAAACTGACTCCCTAGAAACCACCTGGAGTAGTCTGGCCTATGTGTGTCCATGCTGAGCTGCATTTGCAAGCAAAGGACATGCCTGTTCACACATACATGTACAGCAAACACAGGCAGACTGCTTCATATTTAAGAAATTATTTCTGAAGAGATGGGCAAGAGAAATACATAATATACTTCAGGTGCTCTGATTAACTAATCTCAGCTTTGTGCCTTTGTGCTGTTCCTGGCCCTGGTGAAATAAATCAAATTTCAGCATGACTCAAGTGAAAATACAGGTTTTAGAGATTAGGCATTCAAAGTATTTCAACTCTCTATACAATAAATTTATTGTTGCTATAGTCCAGGGGCTACTTACTGGGGATAAAAAGATTTATAGCTACTGTGATTTAAAATCCATCCACAAAGGGATCATTTCTCTGACTGAAAGGCATCAGAACTGCAGTTGTTATGTTTCAAGTCAAAATTTCTCTGAATTATCAAGATGAATATATTCAGCCCTCTCATATCCACATCCAGTTCAAACTACTACTCTTGTGCAAAAATCACTCATCTGATTTGACATTATAATGAGGTTCATGTCCTCTTCACATCATCTCACTGGCTATCCACAGGCTGCATTAAAATAAAATTAGCTGTTCTCACACAGCCTCAAACTGCCTTTGCTTCTGTCTGGATCCATTTCTGAAGACCACCTGTTGTTCTTTTATGTCATGCTTGTCCTCGTACATTTTTTTAGAAAAGTCCTCAAATGTGAAACATTCTCCCAACCCTCGGTGACACATAAACAGACCTTTCTCCTTCAAGGGCTGTTCCCACAAAAGTTCATATAAAATTGTCTTTATGTATTTTGAAAGCTTTTTACTCAGAATTTAGGAGAGCTGTGTAGTTTCTCAGGATATTCATGCTGTTCTCTCAAGTAAATCCTAATCAGGACTGATTTTTGCCTTTTAATTCTGCCTTCAGCTATTCCTTATGTTTCCACTTCCTCTTGATGGTCATAAATACAGCCTATGACCCTTTCAGGGTAGTGATTCCCTGTTAATTTGGTTTTATAAAAGCCCCCACATGTCCAACACGCTAACTAGCAACCACAGCTTTCTGCTGTGCGTGAAGGTCTCCGGGGACTGCAGGGAAACCATTAGCATTACAACTGAAATACAACTGAAGCCAAAATTATACACTCCTACCGGAGGCAAATTCCCTCCCTCCAGTCATTATACTGCGTTCTCTCAAACAGAAATGTATCTTAAATGCAACCCCATTAGGATTATATACTTATGGAAGTAGGTTTATGAGATAAACAAAAAGCAGAAGCCAACAACATGTATCTTAGTAAGAGCCATTAGGTGATCTCAAACATAAACCAACTACTGAATGTATCCTTTGCTTTTCCAGATTAGGCAGACAGCAAACTAATTGCTGATCGATTTGCTTTTTCGATTACAGGAGTATTTCATGTTAATTTCTAAGATTTAAAGTAGCCCTTTTGAACTCACCTTGCATCAGGATGACCAACTACATTATTCAGGTTCCTATATCCAAATTGATTTAGCACTTTAACCACAAGCATTGGAGCCAAAGATTGGGCAGGCTTGGTAAATAAAGCGTTGGTACCAAAAACCATAGAGGAAAGTGGTGATCTAAAACATTTAGGGGAAAGAACAAATTAATGCATGGCAAAAACTTACTAGAGTATTAGGTACAATAGTGATTTAAAAAATCCGGATAATATGCAAAGGCTAAATATCATGATCTTTAGCTTTGTCTAGTTCAGACATTATAGCAAACAGATCTGCTATCAGAATGAAATTTAAATTTATCTGGAAATGAAAGGTAATGAACCTCTGGGGGGGTGTCTATATATATGTATATATATAACTTAGCCTTGATTATGGAATTACTTGCACTCAGGTTCAACTTTGTGCACTTCGAGTAATTACTGGAGTTAGATTAGAGTGAACAGTGCATGGAGAATTAATTACAACTTCAGGTTTTCTGTGCATGAGGCCAGAAAAGGAGGCAATTTTTTTCCTCGTGGAAGCGATAGCTCTCACTTTTGAGCAGCCAGTTCTTCAACAGAGTGACCAGGGCTGAATCTGCATCTTCATGAACATTGATGGAACCAACAGAGAGTTCTGTGCACTTTGATAAAAATCTGAAATGTCCAAGAGTTGCAATATGCTATGCCACAGCAAGGTTTTATCATTTTATTTCAGGAGATAATGGCAACCAGTTAGACCTTGAAATTTGCACTTCAGGTAGCACAGGCAAAGCTCTCTTGAGGCCTTTTCCATCTCCCAAAGGGCTTATTCAGAAAGTCCGATAAATGACAATAGACGTTTATAGTTACAAAATAACTCAATTGAAGTTAGCAAAAATAAACCCACAAGAATCAGAAGAACTTGGCTTAAGTTACAGTCTAATAAAGACGAGAAGTTATATAATAATCTGTTTAAATTACTCTGCTGAAGTAACTGCAGGAAACTTTACTCAAGTTCTTATCTTTATTTATGTTAAGTTGCTCTTACAAAAAGTACTTCTGTATCAAGGATCTCAGATAATTCACTGTCTTTACTTTGACACAGTTTAACCTGGGGAAGAGTAACAAGGCAAAGAGCACATTTAAAGCAAAGCAGGAAGGACTGACATACCTGCGCTTGTGCTTCACTAAATCTGCATCAACGATATCTGCCAAAGGCAAATTGAACAAACTAAAGGAGGCTTGTACAACCACCCTAAAGAAAAACAAAGCATTGAAGATGTTCATAGTCCTCGTATTCAGTTCCATAATAAAAACATAACTGGCATTCTGACACACAGCCCCCCAACACTGACATTCCCCCAAACACACAGAGCTGAGATGTTCTTTAAAACATGGTGATGTACCTGGAGTTGTGAAAGCATTACTAGATCTGTTCTTAGTTGAGAATTAGAGATCAATATGCAAACCTAAAAGGTGGGTTTTTTGCCTTTTTTTTCCTGGACATTGGTGTAAAAGGTCATGAACACTATGACAGCAAATGACATTATCAGTAAAAGTCACTTAAAATGACCAAGAGAAAAGAAACACCTTAGGAAAAAGGAGAAACTGAGAATTTGCTCTTCAAATCTGGAAAAGACCACATGGAAGACAAACTTCAAGATGGGAGAATTAAAATACTAATATTTTACATGCATTCCTATATATGTATTTACAGTGTATATATAGATATATCTGTGTACACACACACATATATATAGATGCATTTAAACACACACACACAAAAAGCTGATTCTTAACAAATGGCTAAATTAAAATATAAACTCAAATAGTACAATTTCCATGTCTTTAATTATTGGATGTGATGAGATTTTACTAACAAGAGGCTTTGGACAATTAGCACTTTAAACACAGAGTCTTAGAAACTTTTTCCTGGGGAAATCAAAATACATGTTTATCATTTAAAATATGCAGATAAAGAAATTCAATTTACTGTTCACACAATTCAGTGTTACAGTCCTGTGACTGAAAATAAGAATGAAGGGGGGGGGGGGGGAAGAAAAGATTAAGTAAAGGAGGGAGGGAAAGAACATGTAGAAAGACAACAATGAAATAGAAAACGAAGAATTAAACTGCTGTAACATTATTCTGATACAAACAGCTCTTTATTTTTAAATAAGATTTTCCATGTAGCATAATATACTTTTTTTTTTAAAGCAGAAATCAAAAGCTGAAGCAGAATAAAACAAGAGCTGAGGAAAGTTGTGACTAGAGTTTCAACTTTTCTGACAAGAAAAAGTACCTTCATGGTACTAAAAGAACGTGTCCACTGGGTTAGAAGTATTTAAGCTGTGTCTGTGCAAAGAGGAGGGTATTTACTTACATGTTTGTTGTGAGATAAAATGCCAACAGATAATAGTGTTCTTGCCCTAGAAAGAACATGATAGCAGCAGCTACTCCTTCATAGTAAAAGGAAAACAAGATGACTCTGTAATAACCAAACTTCTTCAACGAAGCATGGCTGAGAAGAACAAGGCACTGAAAAGATAATATATACAAATAAAGGATGAAAAGTACAGTACAGTGTCTCAGCATCAGGAGAGCTATAAAACACAGACCAGACACAGATTATTACCACCCATTAAAAAAACCAAAACCCAGCCAACAGCCCCGTCTAGGAAATTCAATCCAGATAAAAAAATAGAAATTGAACAAAGAGAGCTGTCTACTTGCTCCTTCTGTGCTACCTCTACCAGGTACACACAGTCTCTTTCCACTCAAAAACCAGCTGAGAACTGCTACATCCTGAGAAAAATACTCTTTCCCACATTGCCTAACTATTATTTAATGCTCACGATCTTCATTTTTGATATCTCTCAAACAATTAACTTTGCAGGACGTTAACTATAAACCAAGCATCTCACCATTTGAATTTTAACTGTTGATAGGAAATATTTTCAGTAACTCTTTTTTCATTAATATTGCTATTTTCACTGACATTTACAGAAATTAAGCCTGACCCTTTAACTGAAAAACAAAACAAACAACCAGCGAGCTCACCAAGATAGCTTTATCTAAGCAAGTCAGAGATTTTATAAGCAAGCAAGGAAAGGCAGATTGCAGAGGACAATGTGTATGGCTGAATTTTAATTTTGCCAATGGTAGCAAGCAGTGGATTCTGAGAATCTAGTGACAGGCAAAGTCATGAAAATGGTATTAAGTGCCGAATACAATATGAACAACATGTAAATTCCTCTATATTGTTCCTCACTTTCCACTTTAAACAGGGCATTTTGTAATGAATTATGTTCTTTTTATTATATGAGCCTGTGGCACAATCTTCATGTACGTGGTCCTCATCACTGTCACAGAAATACAAACTCCATTACAGAGATACACATTTCCTCCTTTCTTTCTGTGTTGCGGAGATGGGCTGTGTAATATTCAGATGAAGAACAGGAAAGAATTCTCCTCCTACACTTGTTCCCACGCTGAAATGCTTTAACATAACAAATCAAACCAGGATGCTACAGTCAGGCAAAGATGACCGTGGCAAATGCTATTGTAAAACAGCTCAAGATTTCTACTCAAAGCCATGATCAGGGAGGTAAAACAAATCTGGGAAGTTAATACAAGAAAAAAAAAAATCTCATTCTAAGAAACTTAAACATACTCTTCCCCCTGGCTGTTTTCAGGGATTTTGGAGAAAAGTGCCACGTAATGCCTGCTGTTGTAAACACCACGGTCCTGGCTCCCTGGAATTGCCAAATAACCCTGTCTCAGGAAGTACTTATGACTTAGAAAATTCCTTATTCCTTGCATGTTTCCAAGACTGTGTATTTCAAAGGCAAATAGGAACTTAATGATGCAAATTCAGATTTGTTTGCCTGTGTTACAGGAACATTTTCCTTGTAGGCAGGTTGTATTCTTCACACCCACTACTAAAAGGGACCTAAGGCAGAAGCTGAGTTCATAAAAAGGAGCTTTATTTTACAAAGGTTGGCTGTTTTTCTAGTAAGTGAAGTTCAAGACATTGCCATCAGAGAATTGTCTTATTATATCTTGAGCTCAAAGGGACAAAACCTGAGAAAAATAAGGTCACAGCAAACTCTCTATGGTTCAGTGACCTTCTAGACAAAGAGTCTCTGGGGAGCAGGGAGACACATTTTCTGAGAGATTGGTCGTTTCACATTGTCACACTGATTTTATCAACAAAAGTGATTGCTATATAGTAAGTGTAACGTTATTTAAGATTTCCTGTTTTCTGTAGTTCCTGATTTATTTCCAAAGTTCATTATCTAATTGAGTTACAGGGGAAAAAAACCCCAAACTATTAAACCTGTGATAAGGATAAAGGCTGAAATTACAGGAGTTATGGAACCGAGGAGGTACATTCAGAGTTTGTATATTATATATGCAAAAGCCAAACTGGCAACTGAAACTGAGCTGTGAATTCCAGTTACACTTTCATTTATCTTACACAAATTACTTACCAAAAGTCAGTACAATTTATTGAATGTAACAGCCTGATTTTGAGAAATTCTGAACACCGCCAGCACCTATGATGAACATCAGGATACTCAGATGTTGAGTATCATGGATTTCAACATCCAGCAAATAAACACAGTGAAAGTTTTAAAAGATCCAGAGAAAGGAGTTAGAAGGAAATGAACAGAAGAATTTTTTATTCACTGCAGACAAGTATGTTACTCTTTTGGGTTCTCTTTCTCTTTTCCAGTTCATTACTCCTCCCCCTGGCTGGGCTCTTAAAAGTATGTCTCTCTCTACCCCATAAATGTAGCTGACCAAGAGAGCAAACAACAAAATAAATGGGAATGTAGTATTCTCCAAAAGCAGCTATTTGGAGTTTTGTTTGGTTTCCATGACTGAGATACCACATATTTCAACAAGGCTTTTAATTTTTTCTGGTATTTCATGCAGTTTATCTCAGAAACTTCCTGAAGAAGAGATTAGTCTTTCTTCTATAATACACACTATTACAAAACAAAACCAAGGAAAAAAGAATTCAGAATTCCGTAGATTTTGCTTTTAGGAACATTTTATCTTGACTGTGTTTTTCATTCCTTTATATTTAGGTATTATAAACCCTGTAGGACACAAAACACTCATTCCTTGCCTAATCATGTCTCACATTGTTCTAAACAGACATTCTACCAGCCTGCTTGTCTGTTCTCACTACCCTTTACACTTGGGCAGCCTGCACAGAGGGACTTTTATCTTCTAGAGCACTGCTGAGCCAGATTTGTTTTTCATTTTGGCCAGTGGCTTCTGTCAGATATGGCATTTTTCCAAGTGTTAAACAGATACTGCAAACTAGTAACGCACCAAGTTTTCATACTTCAAAATAAAAAAGTGTAACTGCCTACCTGAGGACAAATAAAACCTGCTCCATACATGATACTTCTGACTGAGGAAGAAAGGACATCCGTCGGAATAAGATTATCTGCAAAGATTATCATGAAATTGTTGTAGAAGGCCAGGTGGAAGACTTGGAAGAAGTTCATTGTGACAAAAAACAAGAAGTTCTTCTCCATCATAATCTGCTTGGTCAATGAAACCACTGAGGCCAAGGAGAAAGCTCCCTCACTGGTTTCCAGGGTAGCACTCTCCACATGGATTTCTCTCTGCTCATACTGACTGGTACTGTATTTACCCGTGCAACACATACAAGCTGTTGCTAGTGCTGCGATCAGAACAGTGAAAGCCTGGAAGTAGGCAAAGTTTTCCATGTTATCTGATATGAGCCCAGAAAAGAGGATGCTCGTGGCTCCAATTAGCGTTGCCACTTGGTTGTACTTGATGAGCTGGAGCCTGCTCTCGTGCCTGGTCGAGGCCTCGGCAAAGAGCGCGCACTGCGCCAGGAGCACGAACGTCAGCAAACCGTCAAAGGCACACAAGGACACCCCGAGGTGGAAGCCACACAGCCAGTCCCCCTCCTCATAGTGCTTCCAGGGAAACCAAGGCAGCAGGAAGGCCAGCCCGTACAAGGGCGCTCCATACAGAATTGAGAACTGGCGTCTGGCGCAGCAGCGGAGTTTGGAGTTGTCTTGGATATACCCAAAGAGAGGGTCGTTGATGGCGTTCCACACCATAAACACGGCCTGCCACAAACAAGGCACAGACAAGGGAATTGAGCCTCGGTGTCTTTTTTCTACAGAGCTTACAGAAACACAGAAGTAATACATAGGAATACTCCATTTGAAGAATAAATAAAGATGAAAGCTCCTCTGCTCGAAGCAGACTAGATCAAATTCTTAAAGATATTCACAGGTTTACAGAAGTCTTCATAAAATAAGATGACTAAGTAGGTGGTGCCCAACTACATGTGAAATAAACTCCTTGTCTCCCAGGCTTCACTCTTTCAAAACCTTATATATCTGGGCTTTCATCCTACAAAGCCCAGATATTACTCTCACAGCGAGTTAATTCAAAACACGAGCTGGCCCATTACTTTCAGGAGACCATTTACGACAAGAGTTACTCACGTGGATAATGACTCCAGAATAAATGCAGTGTTTAAGTACTTGAACAGTCCATTGGAAAGCACTAATGTCAAACTTATCTATGGAGCTGAGATGCAAGATCAGTTTAGAAAATTACTACGAGCTATCAAAGTTAAATATCTTTTCAGCAATTAAAGTCTGGCGATTTTTATTCTGTAGACTCTTAACGATGTGCTTTATGTGTACTTTCAGTTGCTTATGGATTAACTAAATTCAAAGTTAATTTACTGTTAATTATTTACAATGCATCCAAAATTAATTTGTCAGCAAAAAAAAATTAAAAATCACTTTGTTGTAATAGCACAGATGCACAGCACAATACGGTAATCACAGTATTCCATTGCACAATACCTGTGCTTGATTAAAGGCTCCTTCTGAAATTTTGTATCGGTTTAGGAAAAGCTTAACGTAGTAGAAATTAAAGATACTGTTCATCATTCCAGCCCCTAAGGTAGTCATGGAATATGCCAGAGCATTGGGATGAATTCCCCAAACAAACTTCATCTCCCAAGAGTACAGCTCTCTTCCTCCTTAAGCTACAAAAGAGAATGACAACAGTTAGTAGAAGAATTTTCCAAAGTAAAATACCATGGGGGATTTGCTTGTTTCAGAGGTGTGGAAATGGAGGAAATTTCCTCTTCTTCCTTCCTTTTCTTTTAAATGAGAAACACATTTTACTGAGCTATAAGACACTGAACCTAAAACTGAACAGATGAAAAATAATAAGCCAGTGCTTAAAAATCAATGGAACAAGTCGACAGAAATTCAAAGGAGTCCCTTCCTAACTGGTGCACAGACTCCATTTAAAACGTGCTGTTGCAAACACTCACGTTGGTGTAAAGGTCAAAGTAATTGCATACATTTTAGTTCTTGCTAGCTGTGTATTCTTAAAATTATGGACTGTGTAGGAATGAAGTGACTCATCCTTGTGTACTGCACTGCTGCAGCATGCACATGGGTGAATATTCAGAAGAATATTTCTTTCAAAGCAAATACCAAGTTTTGCCCTTCTATTTTTAAATGTTAATTGTTAACAAGCCATGGAAGCAATAGTTTCACCTAATAAACAATAAAACAATCAAAACACCTTTTAATTAACCTTTTCATTGTATAGAAGACTGCATGTAAATAAAACCCAGCAAGTAACAGGTACGGCATTTTAAGTACGTCCAAATAACAAGATATTCAGCCCAAGAATACAGATTTCTTTGATCCATCAATCAGATATCCAGTCAAGAATTTTGTAAGATGCTTTTTCCACCTATGCACCAATTAATTAAGCATGTTTGGTATAAACTATGCCATGAACAGACCCGGCTCCAGAGAACCTCTACCTTTTAAATCTGAGTGATGACTACCTGATGTAGACCTTGACCATATTTGATGCTGTAAGCCCAACACAAAAATACTCATGTGGGTTTAGCTGAGGCTTTATTCATCTTTACATCTGTTGAAGGAGGCTGTTTGTCACTGATTTCAAGTCCAGATTTCAGCCTTACTATGCACATGAACTCAGAGCTTTACCACCTGCTTTTTGTCAATAATTCGCACTTTGCCCTGCTGCATATTAACAATTTTATCCTGAAGTGCAATTTTCACATACCCATCAAAACACCTAGTTTGAATATCTGCTTGATCAGCAGATCTAGAAGCAGCTCCCTGAACTCCTCATAAAAATAACGACGGAAGAAACAGGAAATGAAAACCAAGGCTATTTCCAACCTTCTTGTGGTTTACAAGACGGGCTGTTGTGCACAAAGGTGGGAACTTCCCAATCACCAGACAAGGGCCAGGCAAAAGCCACAAATCCAGCAGGAACTGGAAAAGATGGAACAGTTCTTCCACCCCCCCAACACAGAGAATGAACCCTTGAAGAGCAAATAAAGTGTGGCTGCAGTTTTGCACATATATGTAAGATGCTCTAATATGAAACATGATGCAAAGAGTAGATAACTTCACAGCTAAGAAAAAAAAGAAGCTGGCAAACAACTTAAACCTAGGCTTCTTTTATTAAAGCAAATTTACTTCTAAGAATATGACTGAGTTTTTTAAATAATTGAGGATGATTGTGATGTGGTTTATTTTTTCACAGACCTACAGCTGTAGAGACAACTCCACTGTCAGGGAACAGAAATCTGCATTTTTGTAGCAAGTTTGGTTTCACAATCTTTTACTGAGAACCCTAAAATGAAGAATAAGGTTATTGAAAAGGTGCTCAATTGAAATGGTCATTTTAAAAAATAAATTTGATATTAATATGAAAATCACTACAGTGAGTATGTTGACACATGTCATATTTGCTTTTTAAAGCCTCCACAAATACATTTAATGAAGTGATTTATACAATAGATATTAGGACTTTTGGAACAGGTCTTCCAACAGAGAATTATGAGCCTGCCCTTTCCTTCAAATTCCACAAGCACCAAGAATTAATGTGCTTCACACTAACATTACCAGCAAACAGCTATTGCTCAAATCACGTTTGACTCAATTCCTTCCTACACAAAATAAAGGTCCCCTCAACTTCAGAAAAACTGAAAGAAATTTGAAATTTCTTCAACAAAAACCTTCTAACAATGCACAAACAAGCCTCTAATGTCATGACTAATTATAATATGCAGGATCTGACACAACTCTTTACATTAATTGGTACATCTGGCCCTGCCCCCTGTTTACGAAATGGGTTCAATTAGAAGTTGAGGTACCACACTTCCTTTCCCAGATGTTCTCTTTAATAGTACTACAGTGAAATCATGCATGAGTATCCCCTCCCTCTTCTTAATAGTCAGCCTTTATACTGAGCAGGTCAAAGCACAGGTGTTGACATTTTGTGACTCACAGAAGGTAAAATCGGTTTCAGAAATTTCTGGCGGTTGCAACTGTGTTAATACACAGGAGCCAAAAGGACGGGCTATTTGAGAGACGCCAGGTGACATTACCTGCGCTTCTCCCAGCGCCGGGTGACGACTGCTAAAAGAAACTGGAGCACGAGTCTAAAGGAGGAAAGTGGATTCCAAGAGATAATAACAAATGTTGACTGAGGCGCACTAGCCATCCCGCTCTGTCCCGGGTCCCAAACCGCTGTGCAATGCTCACAGTCCTGACGGACTGGCTGGACACCACGATCTTCCTCATCTTTCTGAGGTGACTTGCACCACATGAAGGGAGACCTAAGAACAAACGCTGCCCCTGTCCCGAGGGGCAGCACTGAGGGGCGATGCTGCCGGAGGTGCCCTCAGAGAGGGCTGTGGCACCGCCCGAGCGCCCGCGGGGCTGCGCTCCACCGGGAGCTCGCAGGGCTGGGCGTCTGGGGCTGCTCCTCTGTCAAAACCGGGGCGAGCCAGGCTGGCTTCAGCTCAGCAGGTCCCCTGGACGGAGGACACGGCTCCCTCCTCCCCGTGAGGGAGAGGCGAGGGCGGGGGGCGACCGCCCCGAGCGCGGCGCGGGGATGGAGCCGGCGCTGTTCTGGCTGACCCTGCACCGCGCTCTGCCCTGCCCTGCCCTGCCCTGCCGCACTCCGGGCTCTGCGGGGTGGCTGCCCGCACCTGGGCGCCCCGCCGGGCCCCTCCTCACAGCCTCTCCCCCTCAGCGCTCCCAACGCGGGGCGACCACGAGCACCGGCTTCCCCTACGCCGAGTCGCGCTGCCGCACCGCGGGCCGTGCCGGCCCCGCTGCGGAGCCAGCGGACACCCCTCAGCAGCCGCTCCCCGCCCTCGGCCGCTCCGAGCGCCGACCACCCCCCGCACGGGCACCGACCCACCTCCTGCGGCGGGGGCTGCGCACCGCGCGGCGGGGCGGGACCTCATCGCCCCGGGCCAGCCCCCTCTGCGCTCTCATTGGCGGCTCGGAACGAGCTCGCATTGTGATTGGTGCGGGCTGCGGTCGATCTGCCCGGCGGGCGGCTCCCCATTGGCCGCCCGCCCGAGAGGCGAGGGTGCCGCGTTTGAATCGCGGGAGGCGGGGGGCGGGCGGTGGCCGCTGCCACGTTGCCGCCGGCGCAGCCCGGCCAGAAGGGGGAGAGGTTCGGCAAAGTCCGGAACCGCTCGGCAATGGCCGGAGGCGGCTGCTGAGGCGGGGAGAGGCTGCCGGGCTCGCCCTGCCCCGCTCGGCGCGAGGGGGATCGTCGGGTGGGCTCCGCCGCCGCCGCCGCGCCCGCCCGTGAGGGGAAGGGGCGCGATGCTGGCCGACAGCCTGGTGGAGGAGTTCGAGATCCGCGAGGATGAGCCGTGGTACGACCAGCAAGACCTGCAGCAAGGTGAGCCGGGACGGGGGAGCGCGTGAGAGAGGGTGTGCGGAGAGCCGCGTGTGCAAGGGCAGGGGGTGCCGCGAGTGGGGTGTGTGAGGGAAGGGGCCGTGCGGATCCGCCTCGGGGCTGTGTGAGGGAAGGGGCTACAGCGAGCCGGGTGTGTGAGGGAAGGGGCCGTGGGGTGTGTGAGGGAAGGGGCTGCGGCGGGGAGGGCGTGTGAGGGGCGGCGGGGAGGCACCG
>JAWMRA010000033.1:9338362-9380338 GCA_035584735.1 Pseudotriccus pelzelni | reverse complement strand
GGCGGCGGGCAGGCACCGGCTCGGCGGGGCGGCGGGGAGGGCGCTCGGGGTCGCGGGGCGGCGGCGGGAAGGGCGGGTCGTGCCGGGCCGTGCCGGGCTCGGGGGGTCCCCGCACGGCCGCGCTTCCCGCCGCGGGATCGCTGTCACCGGGAGAGGCTGCGGCCGCCTTTGTTTGAGAGAAGGAGCCGCCGCAGCCGAGCGCGATCGTGCCGGGGTCCCGCTCCGCCCGCCGGCAGGGACGCGGCTCTCCCAAAAGTTGCACCTTGAACAGGAGGCGAAGCGGCCGCTGTGCGGGGCGGGCGCTGGGAGCACCGGGGTGGGATGCGCTACTGCGCCCTGTTGAGCTCTTTGTAAGGGCTTCCAGTTCGATGGAGGTGTAGTTGTAGCAGTGCTTCGTTAGTTACAAGTCCCCTATTAAAATCTTTTCAGGTTTTCTTATTAAAATACACAAATAACTCCGCAACGCCTCAGCATTCTACATTTCTAGCTCCTGTATGTTATTCCGTCAATAGGTCTTAAAACATTATATGCAAGAGGCAAATCCTGTTCTCACATCACAGATGAGGAAAGAGCCACAGGAATACAAGTATAATTGCGCTAAAAATCTTCAGCAGGCATGATATGGAAAGAACGCGCAATTTCCTTAAGAGCTTAGTGGCATTTATGACTGGTATTTACTTGGTTTTACTTTTTGTTCTTAATCTCGAGTTCGTTTTAAAAGGTCAGCTCGAAGCTGTGAAGTGACTTCCTGCAAACCCGCTCCAGTCTTACGCTTTTTGCTTTTAGACTGAAATACATTAATTCTTGGGATTGCTGGGTGCTGCTATTCTGTAAACCATAAGGAAAGCTAAGCTGTATTCACACTGAGATCAGGCATCTGACAGCAGAAACTTTGTTTTGAGACAGGAACAGGTCTCTCTAATTGTCTGCTGTGTAAAATATCTAACTGTTTGAAAGCTGTATTTAGATACTCTTTGCCCGAAATAGATGTTTTCCTGGCTCTAGGATACAAACAAATCAGTTTAAGTAAGATCCTGAAACCATAGTTTGCTGTCAAAGAGAAGAGTTGAAAATTTGAAGCAATGTTTTCACTGTGTCAGTGTTTCTGGGATAGAAGACCTACAAAGAGACTTCACAATGTATAACAACTGACTTCTTGCTTTCTTGATGTTTCTTCACTTTCATGTTTTAATTAAAAAGAGTGAAATAATCACCAGTTGGCTCTCTGTGAGCTTTTAAGAAACAGTATTCCATTCTAGAGGTTAGTGCGCTCTCAACATGCGAACAACCCTTTTTCTGGGGATTCTCTCTTTAAGCCTACATGGAAGTGACTAATAGCCTTGCCAAAAGGGAAAGGAGGAAAATAAACACATGGGCAGGTTGAAATGCAAAGAAGAAACTCCTGACAGGAATGCTGCACTTTATTTCTGGAATCTGAAGATGAACTTCCTTCTCCTAAGCCTGAGCTGTACTGGTGTACGTAAACAGGGGAGTAAGATTGCTTATCAAGGCTCGTGAAACTCCTCACAACCCAAACAATCAGTGCACGTTTAAAAACAGCAGTAGGTTTATGAGAAAACCTAGGTTGTAAAACATTAGAAGGCACACAGAAACAAACTTGTAGTCCTTCTCAGCCAGCCTTTGAAACCTAGAATTAGGGTAGGGTTTTGGAAAACCTTGACAGTCTGTACATACCAAAGCTCTTGCCTTGACAATGGAGATGGGATTTTCTGGCATGCTGTTCATGAAAACAGAATGCTCATGGAATTCTTGTAAGGATGGGAACAGCCATCCTTCTGCAATGTCCATGTTTTGCTGCAGTATCCTGACCTTTGAAAAAGAATTCTTTTATATGGCTGTTCTTTTTACAGTTTGCTGTTACTCACTTTTACAGAACAGAGTATTCTGAATATAGGAGATATGAAACCAAGTAAAAAAAAGTGTTTAATTTTACAGTTAAGTAAACTTCCAGGCTTATTTATATATCTTGCACTACTGATGCCTTTTGCTGTTTGAAGGAACAGACTTAATTTTAGATTGAAAATTCTCTGAATAATTTTGTTAGGTGGGCTATGAAAAAGTGGAAGAGAAGGATTTTGGTACTGTTTGTATCTCTTTTTCAATTATAGTAATGCTGTCAGAAGAGAATGTGAAGTGCTGGTAAGTGAAGGCTGTTCAACATCACGGAAGATGTATCCTTGAAGTCTTGTTTTGTTTCAGAGCCTTCTGATGGAGCTGTTAAACTCCAGCACAACTAATCAGATTTACTAAAACGAAGATCTTAAGATCTGCACACAGGCAGTTTGCATTATTAAAAACCTCTCTGCTTCCATCTTTGTGGTGAAAAGCAAAAATGCATGTCTGTGTCAGAACTTAGCTGTTGCTTTACATAAATTTACAACAGAAAATGCAGTGTGCTTCCAGTGTTCTACAGTAACTCTCTCAAGAGAAATGTAAATGAACAGTTTTCCTTCTGTATCTGGAGAACATGTGTATTGCACATCGCACTCATAAAATTTGCTCTTTATAGGGCTTAGAAATACTTGACAGTGTAAAAAAAACGGACACAAAGCAAGTTCTTCATTTTAGAAGAGGTGAAATTATTTCAGGTCTTACTTTCCCTGGAGTTCAGGTTTTATTGCTTGTTCCTGAGCGCTTCCACCTTTATTCTCCCCCTCAGAAACAAATTGCCCTAATTATAAAATAGCATGTTTCTCCCATTTGTGCTTCTGCCAGTCTAATAAACAGAATGAGTGTGTAAGTATGACATGAATTCTGTTATCCAACCAATTCCAAGGACTGCGTGGTATGTGCTACTTGATTTAGTAGGTGATGGGGCATTCAAGAATGAAATTGTAAACTCTTATATGTACTTAAACATCAAAACCAACTTTCACTTTGGGAAGGGAAATGACAGCAAGTAATTCCATTATGCATTATGTCTTTAACATAATCCTAAATCCTCTCTAAAGCTCTTATTCTACCCTATTAAAATAAAAGAATGGACTATTTATCTTTGCCTTGAATTATGCCAGTATTGCTGACTAGTTGTAAAGATTGTGGCTCCTAGTAAAGATCTGTGTAGCATGAGAACTTGGGAATTGGGACTCCATTTCCTATAGGATAATGGATTTGCTGGATGTGAAAACCACAGTATTCTGTAATGTGACAGAACAAACATCTTGGTTTCTGACTGGGAGTTACTCTGTCCATGGGTAAACAATATGCAGTCTGTTTACAAAATAGGAAAAATTTAAGGAGGACACCTTAAGATTTCGTTATCCAAGTACTTTAAACCCAGCTCTAGCATAGGCCGTGTTTCTTAAGGAGCGGTGCTGTGTGAGGATAACCTCCTAAATATAGCTCAGTGTGCCATGGGGCTCCTAGCTGGACATTTTCTGAAACTCTGAAGAACTCCCACGCAGTGTGATTTCTTTGAAATATTTTTGTGGTATTGGTGCTAAGAATCTGACCCTAAGGTAGGAAACAAGGCACTGGAGTTGTAAGAGAGAGTGTAAAAGAGTAGCACAGCTGTTGTTTTGCCAGAATTGGACATCTGCAACTTTACAGACAAATGTTTGTACTCACTTGTCCTTGTAAGTCTGAATTTGGTCTTTGGCTTATGTGTGGAGATGGAGTAATCATTTTGGCCAGGCTGTCAAACCGAAGGTTAGCACAAAACAATTCTGGGACAGGGCTATATCTGTTACAATGCCAGGCTGATAAGATAATTGTGAAGGGGCAGGAAAGGCATAAGATAACATGTTAAAACAAGGGCATTGCAATCAAGTGAAAATGGAATGCATTTTCTGCTCTAGCTATAACTACTGATGACAAAAGACATCTCTTGTTTATTAATTTAGGTCTTCTGGAAGTGAATCAAAGTTTTGCTTCATTCTTTGTCTGTCTCTTTGCCATTAGTGATGCAAGTTCTATACGAAAACTAACCAGGTTGTATCGTGTGCATGCAGGTCATGGTCCAGGCGAGGGGAAGGAGGTGGAAAACTGGAGAGTTTTAGAAATCTGTTGGATTCTTAACATGTAATACCCTGCACAGAGTAATTATGATTTTAGCAATAACACCAAGATGTATTACTTTGTCACATTATGTTAGCTTTTAAATTACACGTGTTTTTAAACATAATAATGTAGAATATCTTGCACTACTGATGCCGTTGAACAAATATCAAGGTTCCCTCTAGAACGGAACTGAGTGTTCAGATGACTTATTTCTTAATTTGCAACAACTACAGTCACTGCACCCTGGAGGTGATTGAAGATGACTGTAGTGAAATTGAGATTAAGTGCCTGAGAACAAATGACATTTAAAATGATGTTTTGGAGCACATGAAACAATTCTCGTCACCTGGGTTTATGAGCTTGAAAGGCAGAATAGCTGCGTGTCTTCATCAATTTTATGTCTTTTGATGTTGTTCTTTCACCATAAAAAGCATCTGAGACTTTCATTGAGCAGTTTGATCCCGTGTGACCTGAGCTCCTTGGTGAAGGGGTAATGGGTAGGAACAGCAAAGCAGGTAGGAGTGCAGTCAGCTTTGGCCCGGCTGGAGCCCAGGGGACATTTCCAGGGTCTTCTGAGTGCTGTAAATATGGTGATGTAGCAAACAGCCACCTTGGGCAGAGCTGCTGGAGCAGCACTGGGCAGGCTGTGGAAGGTGAGCATGACTGGAGGACCTGAGGAGGAACTACGGAAGCTTCATGAAGTGTCTCCTGGACCCCAGGACTTAGACTTGCCTTACAGTGACATATGAATGTTCTACTTAAGCCTAAGCTCACTTTCTTTTTGCGGGAGGGGTTATAACGGCAGTAAAAAAAGTACCTCAAGTATCTGATTAACATGCTTTAAAATTAGATTATATCATTGTTTCCATCACTTACCTGCAAACATGATTCCTTTGTTTAGATCTTCACCTTGCTGCTGAGCTTGGGAAGACACTGTTGGACCGTAACACTGAACTAGAGGAATCCTTACAGCAAATGTATGCAACAAATCAAGAGCAACTGCAGGAGATAGAGGTAAAATATATAAGGGGTTCAAATGTTAAGGCATCTAGAACTGCAAGATAATACTTAAAATCTGAATTTCTTGACATTTGATGGAAAATACTGAACCATCTTTCACCACTTCCGCTGCTTTGAGCATCTGAGGACCTGTATAGGTTGATCATACTTAGAACTGTTTCTCTGATTACCAGAAGCTTTTTGCATTAAATGCCATGTTGGATTTGGCTTGTTTAATGAGAAATGACTGGTATTTTTCTTTTTTGTACACAAAAGTTACTCCAGTTATTTTTACTGCTAAACTTTGCTGATCTTGCCAGGTAAAATTACATTAAATTATATGATGATAAATGCATTAATAATTTAAATTATTATATGAAAATCTTAATGGTTACTGCACTGAAATTTAAATGCTGATAATGCAGGAGAGAGATTTGAGTAGAATCTGTGAGCATGTACTTCCACTAAACTGAGGTGTGGTAAAGGAAGCTAAAGTCTATTTCAGTCTTTAAAAAACCCCTGTACAATGACAAAAAAAGCCAACAAACAAATAACAAACCCCAGAAAACACCCCACTTAAATAGTATCTTAGTATAGGACACAGTAGATATGTTGGTTTGCATTTTCCAAGGAAAATAAAGCCCAAAACCGTATCCATCCTTACAGAGCCTTTCATCTTTGTGTAACAGGGTGGAAAATCCTGGCCATCTTTGGCAATTTCTTTTTTTAATTTTTATATTGTCTGTGTTCTTGCAGAGCTGGCATTTGTCAGCCTAATGAGATTTTTTCAGCTATTAGAGGGCAATGCATGGTCTCTAATAATTAAATTATTAAATATTCAGTACTTTGCTGACTGACAACATATTGAAAATGTAGTCAGCATTTCAGTTTGGTTCTGGTATGAATCACAGGGAACAGGCTGTGACTGGTATACACCAGATTTTCACAAAATCTGAGTTTCTTTGTGCAAGCAGCACTTCTGCAGTTACATATCATGTGTGAATTTTGTACAGCTGCAACAGACTGAAAGCCCTTACTATTGTAATGGTAACAGGTAACCTAAAGAACTTAACAGCTATATAGGTCTCTTTAGAGTAGTCACCGTAAATGCAGCATTTTTATTAAGTGATCAACAATTCAGAAGATATTTTTGATCTTAAAGATCTTAACCTCTATTATGTGCTAAATGTCATCTGTGTTATCCTATTCATTCTGACACAATGGTTGGAAAGGCTGATATTTATATTAGTGCCACAGCATTAAAAAAATGTATTTACTTATGCAGAGACTGAAAATAACTCATTGGCTTGAATAGTTTTTATAAAAAGATCAATTCTTAAGATCTAGAGAGGACAAACACTTCCAAGGTGCTATACAAATACTGTACACAGGGTTCAACACCTGCATGTACAACCATGTTTAAGAAAGCGTTTAACACAGTTACAACACACCTTTTGAAATAACAACACCATAACTTTGTGATAACTGACCTGGCTCAGGGAGTGGAGCTGCTTAATCAGCAGCTGCATTTTACCACTGTCTTGAAATATGGAAAAAATATAATTGCTAAGCTACATTGATTTTCAGAAATAGTCTAGTGCTATTAAGAATGTAATATCCTGTTGGTTTAAGCCAGTTTATTTGCTTAAGCTGTTCTGGTGGGTCAGTGTTTATTGACTACATAACAGAGCCTCAGCACCAGGAAGTGTCACCAGTGTCCTTCCAGCAGTGAGCTATAACTGGTGTGTTTCAGGGTCAAGCACTTCTGTGGTCACACAGCCTCAGACAGGACAGATTAATTTTTCCCCTCAATATCTTACTTTGCCAAGACTTGGTCAGTAGTACTTTTTGAAGGCTTTATCTGATACCTCTTTATTCTCTTTCCTCCTCTCCCCCAGCGAGGGTAGGAAATGTATACTGGGTTGTCCTAGTAGCTCCCTCCCAGAGGGAGGGAGAGGGAGAACAGTTTTTGGGGTGCTCCTGACATATAAATAGTGCCTGCCCCTTTATTTACCCAGTTTGTTGTGTGGAGTCAAAGAACCTGCAGACTGTATTCCTCCCTGCTGCAGTAACATGCTGTCTTCACTTCCACCACCCCCTCTCTCAATCTTCTGTCTTTCCTTGGTGCTGTTTAAAACAGCAACACAAATCTTTTCTTTCTCCAAAGAAGTTTCTCTTGCCTCTGGATTTCTGGTAGAAAAGGGAAAATGAACCCCTTGCTCAAATGCCCAGCGAGAGCCTCCAGTTGAGGAACTGAATATATTGGCTTATTGGCACCAGGAATTGTTACAGGCATTAACTGAAAGAGATGGGAATAAAGTTGGCATGTGCAAGGTGTAGCACTTTGCTGGTAAAAGCAGTTCAGTCTGTTATTTTCATGCCTATATTCCTGTCTTGTGGGAATGCAGGATGCCCTAGTGCACAGGATACACGTGCAAATAACATATCCTGTCTCTATTGCTTGATTTTTCCCAATTTTCAAGTGCTTGTCTCTGTAACCTAAATGTGATTTTTCAGCTGCTCCTGTAGCAGCTGATTTTTTTTTACTAGCTTTTTCAGTGCAGTATATCCTTGTAAATATTTGGGGGTTTTTTTGCCATTAATTCAGTTCTTATGGGTAGCAAAGTCTAGAACTGGTTAAGAAATAATTCTGAAGTATGGCACTATCTTGTCTGCATTGAAAAAGAAGGGTCAAAGGTTGTGGTGTGCTTAAGATTACATCTCATATATTAAATGCTAACATATTAAGCATTTTACAGCTTTGCATCATTATGTCTGCCCTCTGTGCTGACACGTGTGCCACTGACTAATCACTGTAGATGTAATAAATGCTCAATTGAAAGGGCAACTTCATTCCTGTCGGAATCTGTTCTCGGCACTCAGACTTTGGAAACACTGACACTGCCCTGTTATTATGGGGTAGAAAGCAAGAAGTCTCATCTGCTGCTTAATTTTAGGTGCTCAGTTGCAGGGAAGGTGGATTAAATGTGAACTTCTAAAACATGCATTACTACCTCACCTTTTGGTGGTCTGATTTATAGCAGGCCAACTTGACACCGGCCCTGAAGATACTGGAGTTGAAAGGTGGAGAAAGTGGTGCTTCACCTCTTCCATTCATCTAAAACTTGTGCAAAGGCCCATTGTGATCTGTGGTAACATCTACTGGGGCACCAAAGCCTTGGCTTCTGTGCTCAGCCACGCTCCTAGTGCTGCAGAAAGTCTGAGGATCTCCAGCTCCTTCCTTCAGCCATAACCAATAGGGAAAGTTAATCTGAAATGGGTCACATTGAGATTCTGCTGCTAATCTATGTTCTATTTTGGTGTAAATCCTCTGTCATGTGTGCACAGGCTACAAAAGGATCTAGCTACCAGCTATCATGTTGATCTTCTGGAAGTCTGTATGCAGCAATTACTAGTCCTAGATTAACTTATTATCTGTTCTTAAATTGCCTAAAATGTAAACCCACCAATCTTCTAATAAGGTAAAAGGTTAAGTAGAATATTAGAAGTTTTGAATATGTCAGAGGCCTGTGTAAAGAGAGGTAATTCTGCCTAGGAGTTTCCTGGATGTTTCATCCTGAAGTCTACTCTTCAGTAAGTAGCGTATAGTAATATAGAATATATTGCAAGAAATAAATTCTACACAAGAGCAGAGTATTTCAGATTTAGAGGGTTAGTTTTTTTGCTCAAGTCTGTTTTGTGCAAATGCTCATGTCCCAGGTGGGACAATATGAAGCACTTGTACAAGAGCATTAGGTGATTGTTAACTGCTCTTAGGCTGAGATTTCTAAGCTTTCTGACATTATTCAGGAAACTTAACAGTCTGTGTTGCTAACTGTAAAACCCAAGAGGATTAAATTGAGAATACTTTGTGTGAAGCTTTATTTTTTAAAAAAGGCCAGGAGGCCTTTGTTTGGGATTACAGTAACTGGAATAGTTCAGTGAGTAATTAAAGATTGAATTCAATAATTTGATTACACTGCCTGACACACATTAACCCCCATACTTAAGCGTGACCACAACCTAAATTCTGTTGTGCTGAACCTAATGCCGCTTCAGACTGGAAGAACTTAGGTTAGCTAAAAATAATTTTAATTATGGATGGTGCTACCCAATATTTCAGTTTTAATGCTAAGAGAGTTGTTTGGTCAAACTGTTTAGAAAATTTCTGTTGGAGCCCTCTGCAACATTTAGGACAGAGTGACTAGTTAAGGGCTATTCTGAAGTCTGTGATGGCTGCAGGACAGACCAACCCCATCCAGAAGGTGTGGGCACAGGTAAGGACAGTCGGCACAACTAACCCAGCTCCTCTGGATAAAAGCTGCTTCACCAGAGAGTTTACATCTGTGGCACTTACTTGTTTCTCTGTGAATGTGAGTGAGAATGCAGAGCAGCAGTGGCAGCTCGTGTGTCCAGCGTGACCCAGTAACAGCAGCGCTGTCTTGCAGTACCTCACCAAGCAAGTGGAGCTCCTGCGCCAGATGAACGACCAGCACGCAAAGGTCTATGAACAGCTGGACGTGACAGCAAGAGAACTGGAAGACACCAATCAGAAGCTGGTTGCAGAGAGCAGAGCTTCACAACAAAAGATATTAAGGTAACAAACTTCACCCCTCCCCCAGTTGGTAAAAATCGATGGAAGCAGTCCGGGGGTGTGCGAGTAGCTACTGGGTGGCTGTCTCTGCCTAGTGGTGTTCCACAATACCGGTGAATTGAAAGGACAGTTTTGTTTAAAAGTCTTTCCACCTTTTAGCTTGACAGAGACTATTGAAAATCTACAAACACACATAGATGACCTGCAGCGACAAGTAGAAGAACTGAAGAAGCCTGGACGAGGCCGGATGAGCCACGAGAGGTCTGACCAGCCCAGATCAATGCACAGCTTCTCCTGTTTGAAGGAGCTCTATGACCTGCGCCAGTAAGACTTCCTACCTTACATACTAAAGAACAATGATGTTATTTTAAGCAAGGCTTTAAAAACTAAGACACAAGCACAGGTATGAGAGAAGCTGGCAGAAGAATTACCTGAAGTTCACAAGTAGCGAAGTATCTGCCCCATGTGGCGTTGCCGCTGCGTCTGACGTACCTCTGGACCACAGCAGTAGTTGTGCTCCACTTTCTGTTCTGATGGGTTCTCTCCCAGAGTCTCCAGTCATATCAAGTGGTAGCTTAGAAAGCTTACAATTTGCACCCCACTGTTTTCAGTCAGATAAAAGCACTCACACAGCTAATCTGACAAACCAACTTGCTAAATACAAAATATTTTGTGTAACCCTTTCCTTGGATGCCCATGGATATTTTGTTTTCAAGGAAGGCAGGATCCCTGCAATAGCTTTCCTGAACTTAAGCTGGTTAAAATGGTACGGAAGGTGAGAAAATGGAACCTGGAGCTCTGGGCTACCTTTAAATTTAGAGCCATTTGACCCAGCTGAGCTGCATTACTGTGCCCTTTGGGACAATCGCCTGGGGTGAAAGCTCAGAATAGCTTCAAGCCTAGAAACCAATTTTGTAAGTGAAGCACCTCCACAGACACAAACAGGCTGTTGTGTCTGGGCTTCAGCACTACAGGGAGGTAGAATATTCTATATATTCTACTCTAGAATAAATCTGTACATCCAAAAAGAAGTTATTTCTCCACAATTCAAAGGATAAGTCAATCCTTCAAACTCCCAAAATCTTGTGAGAATACCATCCTACAGAATTGCCTTGTCAGCTCTGAAGCTGCTTTCTGCCATCAACAATGACAACAGTTACAAGAGTGGAGCACTGTGGGAAAAACCAGTGTCGAAGTACTTCATGCTACACTCAGGCAATGTTTATTTAAACTTAAATTGTAGGTGTGCTTATTCAATCAGCTTGTCTGTTTTACTTGAAACTGATAATGAGCTGCCATTCTGCCTAAGCTGGGAGCTTGATTTGATGTGTTACCAACTCTGCAGCCTGATAGGTTGGTGAAATGGCCCCTGTGAGTGCTCTGAGGGCTGTCAGCACACAGTTTAAATATGTCATTAGTTACTCAGGACAGGAAACCTTTGGGAGGTGTGGTCAGCTGGACTTCCTACGTTTGATAACACTTACTTTGTTTCTGCAGGTATTTTGTGTACGATCATGTGTTTGCAGAAAAGATTACTTCGATGGATAGTCAGTTAAGCCCTGTAGAAGAAGAAAATGAGAAGTTAAAAAAGGCAGTTACAGTTCTGCAAGCCCAGCTGAACCTGGAGAAAGAGAAGAGGGTGACCATGGAGGAGGAATACAGCCTGATGGTGAAAGAAAACTGTGACCTGGAGCGGAGGCTCGTGGATACAGACCTGTACCGGGCTCGGGCAGAGGAGCTGGAAGCAGAAGTAGCCGAAATGCGGCAGATACTTCAGTCTGAAAACACATTCCATAATGCAGAGAAGTTGGTGCCAGAATCCTTTTTCATTTCATTCAAGGAGTCTCTGGACAGGGAGCTCGGTCAGAGCCTGGCGGACGACGGACTGGTGACGGTGTCGGAGCTGGAGAAGAAGGCGCTGAAGCGGAGCAGCAGCGAGACCCTGCTGAGCAGTGCGGTGGGGGCAGACATCCTGAGGGGCCACGAGGAAACCTGCATTAGGAGAGCTGAAGCCGTGAAGCAGCGAGGAATCTCTGTGCTTAATGAAGTTGATGCTCAGTATAATGCTCTGAAAGTGAAGTACGAGGAACTTTTGAAGAAGTGTCAGATGGATGAAGATTGTTTGAAACACAAGGCTGTCCAGACGCTGAAGCAGTATTCCAAAGACCTAAACGTGGGGAACAGCCAGTATGATCTCTCAGCTAGCAATCAAGAATTCACAGTTGTGGAGCTAAGTGACTCTCCCACAAATGCCCTTCCTGAATATAAAGCACTCTTCAAAGAAATTTTTAGCTGTATCAGAAAAACAAAGGAAGAAATAGATGAACACAGAGCCAAGTACAAGATCCTCTCCTCTCAGCCATAACCTTATCTGTTAGTCAAGAACTTTATACGAATGTCAGAAGATCCCTTAAACTGATCTATTTCTTGAGCACTCAAAATGAATGTTTTGGATTGGCTGGTAGACTTGTAGTTAACAAGCCAGTTAGTTAACAAGCCAGTTAGTTAACAGCTAGTTTCCCTGTTCCTAGGTAGCAATAGATTTAATGTTTAGCACTGTCACACAAACTAGGGGTTGTAAAGCAAACAAACATCATAGCTTAACACTACAGTACTACTTCATATCACACTTCATCTCTGGCTGGAGCAGTAACTGAGTTCGTTTGCTTAGGCCACTTCAAAGCTAACAGGGCTCAGAACTGTGTCTCTCCTAAGAGCCAGACTGAAGCTTTCCTTCGGTTCACAGTGATGATTTAGCCCTGTAACTACAGAGCTACAAGATGAAGAAAATAACAAAAGCAAAGCCCCAACCAGTCTCATGAGCAGCCTCTCCTCAGTTCCCAAGGAGGAGGGGAGCAGCCTTGTGCTTGCTTTCGCAGGGCAGCAGAGCTGTGCTTGCTTCAAGCCAATACCACATTTCCACATGCACTAAGCTCTCCCACAGATTAGTGTAAATGTCTTCCTACTGAAAAAGGATTTGATGTAAAGTTTGTGTGGCTTTTTAGGTATGGTTTCCTTTGTAGGGCACTTTGTCTTAAGGCAAGATACTGTGAATTGACTGTGTATGTGATTTGGGACCTACTGTTCTCTGGTGGTTGCAAAGTACATTTTTATGTGTATTGGGTAAGATAGAGAGTTGTAATTTAGCTATTTAGATTTAGTGGTAGCATTGACATAGTGGAGTAGCTTTTGATGTTACATACCACAAACTCCAAGTGCTTGAGGAGACAGGCCAGGTAAAACCTTACATTGTCTGTTGTTTCCAGTGTCAGCCTCTGTGCACCCATTCTATGCTGCCTGGGGGGTGGGAGGACAGACACAACTCTGCCAGCACATATCCCACTGCAAACAGGGGACCACAGTCTTGTTCTGCCTCTCCTTTTCCACTCCCTAATAGTAATTCATATGTACTCAAAGTCTGAAAAACAAAGAACATGGAGAAGTATGTTTAGAACTGTGTGAAGGAAACAAAGCAGTTAAGGAGGAGAAGAGGCACGGTGAAAGGTGACATCCTTCTCCCTGTAAAGGTCTGATAGCTTAATGTGGCCAGCAGTTCTTGGGAATCAGCTTCCTGCCTTTCCAAGTTGCTGGGATGTACCAAACATTGACACAGAATGTTGAGTTTCTCAGCTTTAGTTCCACTGCTGCTGCTGCAGCTTTGCTGCCTTACTCTGTTCTCTGTCCAGCCTGTGTGTAGCTGCCCTTCAGCTGCAGTATTAAGACTTCATGTTGTGGGATTGTCTCTAAAACGTGTATTACAGTCTGAAAATTATTTAAAAATGGGAGTCTGAACCTTTTGAATATTTTTCTAAGCAAATAAATAATCCAGTCAAGCTGCATGTGTAACTAGTAATTACATCCATCTGTGCCAATCAGCAAACAGTAAACTTGGTGCAGATGGCACCCGCATTATCTAGTCTGGCCATCTTTCCTACATAGATCAGATGGAGTTCCCGTGGAATTTGTATTTTAGAAAACTTACGCTACATGGAAAAGGATAGGCCTGTCTAGGATAGAAATCCAGATGGAATTAAGTAGTTTCTCCTCATTGTTGTGGTGTTTGTCAGTGCTGTTAAAAAAGGAGGGGATGGGGGAAAACAGAAAAGCTGCAGTTGTGCCATCAGGTTCCTGTGCTGTCCCCGTTTCCCCTACCTGGACCCTTCTCACCTGGAGCTCTGGCCCAGCTGGACTGGAAAGCTGTAACCTGAGAAAGGCACAACATGGTCAGTCCAGATGATTTACTGGTGACATTCCTCACCACTTTAGGGGGAGGGGGTTCTCCTGGAGATCCTGCTGGATCAGAAGACACGTAAAAGCAGTTCAGAATTTTTGGTTAAGTAGGTGAGCTTCAGTGGTTTATTACCTCTGGCTAATTTAGAACACTTTGATATATACAATTTTTATGCTTTAAAAATACCAAAAGTATCTCCTCAGAAACACTTGATTCTGCTGTACTGTACCTCCCCCTTGGCTGCCTGTGCCCCTGCTGAGCTCTGGCTGTGCAGGTTGTGCAATAACCCACTCCAGGCTGGCTCTTCTTTACAGCTTCTCCTAGAAAGGAGCTTTCCAGCTGTAGCCACAGGTGATGCTGGGTCAGTGTCAGCCAGGGCTGCCTGAACATAAAACACCTCCCAGTTACACTGATGTAGTCAATAAACTACACTGGCATATTAAGGTAGAATTTTAGCAGTTTAAAAATAGTCCTTTTCCACCCAAATGTGAAATGCCATACGTACGGTAACAACATTCTTAGCCAATCTTATCTGGATTAACCACCTTAATCTGCTTAGTTTAGTCAACAACTCAACTCCGCTTTTTCTGAGCATAAGTAGATGAAATCAATAGAATCCCCTTGAGCTTCTCATATGATGGGAGCTCCAGCAGAGAACAGGACCGGTACAGCGTGTTCTGCAGTGCCCACAGCGGATTCTCCTGATCCTGCTGGAGTTGGGCTCCAGTGCTAAACCCGGCCCGGGGCTGGGTCACCGCCCTGGAGCAGCAGGCCCAGCTGCACAGCCCCAGAGGGCAGAGGCCAGCAGGGATTACCAGCCTTTGCTCTCCACCTTTGACCTCTGCTGCAGCATCCCTGACCTGGCCTTCCTCTGCAAGACTTCAGGCTGCGAAAGGAGCCGGTGCCGCTTCCGTTTCTCCCTGGACAAATACAAGGCGGGGTAGAATTGACCTTTGAGATAAAATTTTATTCAAAAATTACACAAAATAGAGGTTTTACATGGTTGCCGTGTGGTAACTACAGCTGGATGCCTTCCAGAGGGTGCCCTGGGTTACTTACCTCGCTGTACTCATTCAGCAATGCAAAACATCCCTCAAACCAACCCCACACCAGGAGAAGAAATCCAGTAGTTGTTCCCCATGTTTCAGATGTAGGTACTTTTCCATATAACTCATTTCACAGACAACAGGTGAGAACAATTGCAATGTAGTACAGAGTTCACAGACAGTGATTTTGTTCCCCCCTCCCAGGCCTGACATTCCCATGAACGTGACTACCTGCTCTCTATCCAGAGGGCTGCAAGGGCTATGACAATGCTCAGACTTAGGTATGAGCATCCAGGGATTTAACAAAAACTGGGATGTTTGTAAACAAATTTAATTTATTGGCATTACTTACAAAATAAACTTTTAGACCATGATTTTCCATCATGTCTGTGTCACTATATTGTTTTATTTTTTTTATAATGGAACAGAAGGAGAATTGAAATACATCAGAAATCCCAGATTACTCAAGCTGCAGACAGGGTCCCACGGTGCCTTCCCGGCTGCTCCCACACAAACTGCGAGCGTTGGGATGGCAGTGACTGTCTGCAATGCCCACGTGCCCCACGGGAGGTCAGACCCTGCCCCTCCCCAGGCCCGGCATTGCTCCGGCTGTGCCACCGCTGCAGGTTCCTCTTGTGTCCGAGATCCCCTGACACCGCTGTCACCGCTGTCAGGACTGCACCGTCCCCTTTAGATACCACATTCCACCGTAGCTCACACAGCAGTCCTGGGGAGACAGGGAAAGGCTTGGTCAGGTTGCTCAGGGAGGTGGTGGAGTCACCACCCTGGAGGTGTTTAGGAGGTGTCTGGATCTGGCGCTGGGTGACATGGTTTAGGGGTTACAGGGGCAGCGCTGGCTTGATGGTTGGACTGGATGATCTTCAAGGTCTCTGCTGACCTTGATGATTTTATGATTCTAAACTCCAAAAGGTCTTGAAAACCCTTGCCTGGCCCTGGGACAGTGACTGTGATCAGTAACAAGCCCCTCTCCATGCACAGGACCTGGAGTGCAGGGTTATCTCCACCCTGAGGACCAGACCCCTTAAATGGTGACACTCGGGTCGGGGAAGGCTGAGAGGCCACAAAGAGGACAAAGGGTGGTGGCTGCTGGGGGCAGAAACGGGCTCGTGCAGAAGCAGCTGAGGGAAGGTTGTGTGAGGGCGAAGGACCACGGAAGGGAGGGATAAGCACGGAAGGGATAAGCTCAGGGGGGGAGGCAGGACAGGGCTGGAGTGTGGGAGCAGTCGCTGGATCTGAAGCCTTTCAAAAAAAACCCCGTGACAATGAACTGCCCGACCCCAGAGCCACGTCCTGCCCACTTGTGTGCCACGCTCACGGCAGGGGAGCACCACAGCAAAGGATGCAGGGAATGGGCTGTCCCGTGGCTCATTTCCTTGTTTCTATTCCATGAGCACCAAGCTCTGGAGTTCTGAGCTAACGGCTTCTCTTTCTTCTGCCCCCACGCTCCCACTCAGGTAATGCAACACAGGCCCAAGTGCTGCCACAGGACTGACGCTGTGCAGCTTCAACAGATCTTTTTTCCTGAAGTTCTGGGACTCGCGCATGGCACAAACAAACCAGCCCTGTGTGGAGGCTTAGAAAGAGGCTTTGCAGACTTGCTCTGCAGATACAAAAACACAAACCCTGTCAGTCTGTTCCTCTGTGTATAAAAAAAGGAGCACAGGCAGACGGGGAAATTAGAGTCAACAAATCCAATTTCATCCAAAGAGCTATCCAATCTCTTGTGGCTTAAAGAAGCCAGAGAATCTTCCTATTTCATTAAATCATACTTCTAAATTTTATTTCAGAAACAAAGATGATTTCACACACTCCTGTGATAAATGCACTCAAGGCAATAAAGCCTGACAACGCCAGGCTGGTCACACAATGACCTCTTTTTTTTTTACACAAAAACTGTGCATAATTTTTTTAGGGGAAGGTATTTTTCCTAGAAATTGGTGATCTGTTAAATAGCAACAGCATCATGAAAAACTAATGCCAGTACATTGTCTGGATGTTCCAGGAGAGCTGATACTTGAGCTCATGTAGTCGCTGACACCTCTCCCAGCACGGGGAGCCAGAGGAAATACTGTCTAGCAGGCAGAAACATCTGAGCTTATTTTACTGCTGAGACAACCAGGTTCTTTCAAGCAAGACCAGTTTGCTTATTATCAAAGCAACAGATCTGTAGTTCTTCAAAGATGCTATTATTCATCTGCAGATCACAATGTAATAAAGCACTTAAGCACTTGTCTTATTGAAGTGGGTGACAGTCAGCAAAGGCCCAGCCACAATGATTAAAGTATTACATTAGTTGGCAACTTTCTGCTCGGCCATCCTGCACCGCTTTTAAAGTCATGGCCTGTGTGGTCTGTACTTTATACCTCAAAATTCTTAAGCAAGGAAATGGTGCAGCTTCAAAGACAGATGAAAGGATTCAAATAAACATTCACAATGAGATGTGTTAGCTACTGCTTTGCCTGCTGGTTTTGCTCTTTACAAAGCTGTACATCCTGCTAGAGGATGAAATGCATTTCCTTCTGAACATGTGGCACTTGTGCTCTTCAGCATTACCAGCCACAGTCAGCTGGTAACTCAGAACACTGGGCAGAACCCTCCCACCTCCGCAATGTTGAACTCCACATTATTTAAAAATGACTCAAGTATCACATTTACTACACTCTGCTGCTTCAAGATGAGAACTGGAGATTTGTTACAATAACACCGAATACTGTGTGAGCCAGTGCTCCTTGGAGGGAAAGAAGATAGAATGAGACCAAGTGCAGTTCTAAGAAAACAAGCTGATACAGAGGCTTTGTCCATATTCCAACAACTACTGTTCCACCATCACTATCATTTGTCAGTTCAAGGTAAAATATAATTCTTTGCTCAAGCAGCATTAAAATTCACATATTGACTGGATCAAACTGAACAGAAACTTACCTTTAACACTCTATCCACCTCCTGCTTGTTCAGGTCCTCTCCACACTCCTGGCTCAGCTGGCTCTGGATGACATTCCTGCGCACTCGATAGTTTCTCGAAAAGATTTCAAGCAAGACTTGGCGATGCTTTAAAAGAAAATGTATCATAAACACACAGAGAACAATCATTCCTCTTTCTTTGTATCAAAACTGCAGGTGCCTTAGTCTGTACAAAGCATTCTCTGAACTACACCAGAGGATTCCTGCTCCATAATCCCAAAACCATCCCCGATACTCCTGCTTTCCCGCAGTGCCCTGCAGGGATATCCCCATACCCTGTGGCCTGACCTGCACCTGTCCCGTGCCTTGGGGCACCTCCAAAGGTACAAAACCCTGATGAACAAGGGGCTAAAATGTATTTCTCTCAAATGCTTCCACAGCAGTTCCCATCGTCCACTCCAGCCAGGAGATGGGCTCCTACTTGACTGTTCTTTCCTACAAAAATTGATTTAGATCATGGACACAGGAATTGCACTGTCCAGCTGTGGTTCTTTAGGCACCTTCCCTTTCACCTCATTTACTCTCAGAGCAGTCAGAGCTCAGGAGATGCTCATGTTTGCTGTAAGGATTTCCTATCCTCAGTACAGGTACAGCAGATAACACCAGTTAGTCTCTGGTTTATGTTGCATTACAATCAAAAGAAAAAAACAACTTGGACTGGATCCTGGTGGGAGTCCACTGGAGAATCCTTTCTCCTGACAGGTTCAGAAATAGCCTCCTGAGCTTGTTACTGCCGTGATTACAAACACGTTGTGAGCAAAGAGCTTCCTTTCAGCTGGAAACTCGACACTTGAATAGGGAAAGAGCAAAGCTACCTGCTCTACTAGTTCCAAAAACATGGATTCAAACAATGCCCAATGCTCAACAAACATATACTTGTGAATGTGATTTATTTTATCTTTACCTGATCATAAGTGTCACCAGCTTCCCAAAGTGCATAGACCTTTAGTTCATCTGGTGAGGCAGCAGTCTGTGGAGGAAACTGAGAACAAGAAGCTGTTAAAAATAACAGCTATTTAATGAGTTCTGCTTAATGATTCCATGATACTGTATCCCTGGGCACCCATTACTGAATCAAAACCTCGGTTACCATGTAATGAGCACTGAAACAACCATCCAAGACAGTATCAGCTGAGAGCACCAAGTGCATTGCAGGGTCTTTCCAGAGGTTTTTACATTTACAGGGTCAGGTTTTAACTCTATCCTGTATTTACCTGCCTTGGTCAGGGTTACCGACAATACAGTGGGTCTGATGCATTGTCATGTCTGTTTTGGGGCAGACCACAGGACTGCAGAAGACTGAACGCTGATGGACAGTGAACCACGTATTAGCTCATTTCAGGCTCCAGAAATGACAGTGGGTTTGTGTGTTTGTTTTTTTCCCACGTGCCAAGCTAGAGAAACACATCAGTGTTTGCTGAGGCAGAAGCCTCCCACCCCTGCACACACAACTGCCTCCCCCCCGTGCCCCAAACTCTGAAAAAATAAAATACCATCCACTTGCCTTAACATTTCCCCTTGGAGCAGTGACTAATGAGCAATGCAGGAATATGCCTTCACTCCTGACATGTCTCTTCCTGTCTGTCACTCACAATTTATTCCTTGCTCACCGCCCAGACAACCTAAATCAATCAGTTATGAAAAGCTAACAAGCCAGTCCTGATTGTCCCAGGATCCCTCAATCCTGGCTGCTTGGACAAGCCAAGCCTTTCTTCCCAGCCTCCCTCACAGCAACCAAAAGACTTGTGCATGACAGAGTGAAAGATCAGCATTTCCTTTCATGCTTTGCCTCTGATCTTATTGCAAAGGGGAAGGGGCTTGTCCAGCGGGAGCTGCCTGGTGGGATTAGCAGCTTTTGCTCTCAGGTTAGTCCAAATGGCTGCAATCTAACGAGGTTTTACACTTGGTTTAGAGCCAAGATTCAGGTTTATTAGGCTTGCAGAACCAGACATAATTCTCTTCTTGTAAGGCCACTTGTTTTTAAGGAATAATCTCTCTGGTACACTTTCAGCACAGATAAAATAAAATACTTCAGGTTCCCTCCAGACAACAGCTGCAGCAGGAAAGGCAAATGCAGGGCACAAGGAGCTCCTGGACACAACCTGCCAGGCTCTGAGAAGGTGACTCAGCACAGCCCAGGAGTGCAAACTGCTCCTGCCTCAGCCACAGCCCTGAAACACAGCTGTGTTTATCCGGCCACTCTGGGAGGAAACGGCTTCCAAACAAACACAATACTTATTTGGGAAGAAAAACCCACAGAATCTTCCCCTCCCGCTCAGCCTTCCTGTGCAAACTGCTGCAAGCACTGGTGCCAACAGCACCCTGCTCACCAGAGTGGGAAATGCCGTCAGGGAATCTTTGGAGAGACACAGCTCTGCCCAAACAGCTTCACTGTCCTGCCACCTGCTGCCACTTTGCTGTTTTATGTTACCTTCATCTCTCCAGCCTCACCTTGAAACAGCTCTCTGCTACCTTAAAATCCTTCTTTAAAAGATTTGGCTGTGCCCCTTCCTGCTCTAAGCCCCTGGAGCTGGAGCAGGGCTCTCAGGATCCGACCTGCTGTCCCGGGTCCCTGGGGCTGCCACGTTAAAGGGAAGCTCCCTGAGAGGAGCTCTCGGCTCTGGGATGTGTCTCACTCCAGCAATGAGCCACTGCCAGGCACGTGTTAGAGCTAAACCAGACGGAAGGGCTGAGTGTGCCAGAGAAAACTTATCAGCTGGAATAATCCTAGGGGTAAACTGTTGAGTTCCCCTCTCCAGGAGCCTGGAATTGGCACCAGGCTGAAGGGTTCTCCAAGAGCAGGGCTGCACCCTCTCCTGTCACCCCAGCCAGTCAGGAGTGACATCATTTCCTGAGGCCTCAAAAATATCCTCAGGATTTGAGCAGAGCCTTGCCAGTTCACGGGAAGGGAACCGGCAGGAGCCAGCCAGCCCCACCAGTGTGCAGGAAATGGGTGTAGATCCTCGGCAGCCACCTTCCTGCACAAAGGATTCCTGTGGGGCTCAGCACCGGTGTGTGTGCCCAAGATGCCTCCCCTCCCCTCCCCTCTCTGTGCTCTCCTGGCTGCATCTGCCCAGGATTTGCTGTTTCCCAACCCCACCCGAGGAGGCTACAAAGCCCAGCAAGCGCAGCACCCTGCAGGCATCCCCAGGGCCTCCTCTGCAGCTGCAGTGGCACCTCTTCTGGCTCCCCACAAACATTATTTATCTCATATCCTGAGTGCAGTTGGGCAGCTCTATAATAAATCCTGCATTCCCCTGGTAAGGTTTCAATGGCCATTTTCAGCCACATGTTTTCTATAATAGGGCAGTACTCAAGCCAGGAGTGTCTTCACCCCCAACAGAACATCACTTTAATTACCTCAGATCATTGATTTTTATCACCAAAGCATTTTCAATTACAGAAAACTAATGAGTAACCATGAAACCCCAGGCTAAACAACCCTCCAGGCTTTTCCCGAGCTCAGGCACCCTGTTGGGTTCTGACAAAACTGTCCAGGGGAACAATCAAGAAATACCAAAGTGTCTGAGCCCATGCAAAGAGTAAAACCAGCCCCAGCACCTTTGCCTTCTGCACAGAGCACCGAGGGGAGGCTGGAGGGGAGGATTTACATTGCTGACAGCAGCACAAGCTCAAGGGTTGTAGTAAATTCTGGGCCAGGAGAACACAGGTGTCCTAAAGAGACATTCCAGTGACTACTTTTGCACCTCTGCAGGTCTCCTGTGACAGTTTTCCAGAAAGAAGGAAGTGCCCAATGTCTCTTCAGCAGGATTTTAGTTTGGTTTTTTGAAAAAGGAAACCACCCCACTTTCACTCCTCACGTGGATGAAATAATTTCCAAAATTTCCAAAGCAAACAATTTCCAGCCCCAAGTAACAGCAGGAATGACCTCAGCTATTTCCCATCAGCATGGCAAACACACACATTACACCAGGTGCAGAGGAGAGCCTGGCCAGCACCAAGACAGTTCTAGGTAAGCACCACCCCAGGATTTGGAAGCTGTCAGGAGAGGAAGCAGAAAGCACCACAATCAGTGCTCTCCCCAGTGGCATTTCAAGTCTGTTATTTGGTTCCCAGGCGCCACAACATGTACTTTGCACACGACTGAACATGTTACTTCTGCCCCCCTGTAGAAATCCTTATTCCTTAGCCAAGTTCCAGCTCCCTCGCTCCAGGCTCTCCCAGCCCGCCTCCTTCCTGCCCTTTGGAGCAGCTCACACGTTTCTCCTCCTCTCTCCCCAAAGGCAGCTGCTCCCAAGCTCTTTCTGGTTGCAACCCAATCAGCAGTGCCAGATGTCTTGTAAAATTAATTTCCTTCTAGGCTCTTTCCCATGATGCCAGACTCCTTTTCCTTTCCTAAGCAATCTACTGTCACACAGACCTGCTCTGTCTCACGCAATCACACATGTCATTTCCATAAAGACAAAGAACCAGACACCTCTGCACAGTCTGGGAGGAAACAGTCTGACCAAAGAAACCTGCTGCAGACACAGTTTGTCACTTCCCAGAGGCTCTGCTGGGTGTGCCTCGCTGCTCCCAGGCAGCCAGTGCCACCTTTCCTCTCCCAGCTGTGTCCCTGTCCCTGGGAGAAAGAGCTTGTGCAATCCCAGGAGAGCTGATGGGATTCTGGGACTGCCTTAGATCATGTTAACAGGAGCAAGTTGTGACAGTGAATCGCTGTGGCCCAACACCTTGGATGTGGAAACAGAGCCCTGAAGACAACTAAGCTGAGCACAGACCACAGAACAAGGAGAGCAAGAAGAGCAAGGCACAGGGCCAGACAGAAGCAGGACATCAGACAGAATTCCAGCAGCTCCAACAGGTCCAATATTGGACAGTTACTCTGAGTACATCAATTCTTCAGGTCCCCCCAGCACAGGAGACACACATTTCACAGTCAGATGTTTAACTGCCCCCCACGAAGCCCCTCCCCAAAGTACACCAAGGGGAAATCCCATACTTACAGGCACCAAAATCTGTTTGCAGCCAGTGTCCAACACCATGTCCTGTAACATTTTGTCCGAAATGCCACTGAACAACGTGTGTCCTGGGGGCAGACTGGCTAAGTGAAGGTTAAATAACCGTTTCAGCTCGCTCAGGGTGAGCACAAATTGTTTCTTAAACGTGGAGGACACAAAGGCCTTCAGTTCCTGGGCCACGCGGTCGATGCAGCCCCCGGGCAGGTGGCCGTTCAGGGGCTCTGGGGAGCCCTGGGCCGGGTGGAGGCCATTCACCAGCCCGTTGTTGAGGCCCTCGAAGGCCGAGGTGTCCATGGGCTCCTCGGCACCCGCGGGCTCCTCTTTGATGCGGACATTGGGAACATCCGTCTTGGCCGAGGTGTCGTTCGATTTCATCTCTGCCTTCTGCCTCTGGAGCTCCTTCTCCAGCTGCCCATAGTTCTGCTTGGCTTTTGCTTTAGCCATGTTGACCCTCTGCTCCCCAGAAACCAGCAACGGATGAGCTGGTAAGAAACAAAAGATGCCATAAATCCCACTGTAACCAGGGCTCCAGTGCTGCAAAATGTTTCTTGGAGGAGTCTTGGTGACATAAAACCAGGAAACATCATCTGCTTGTGAAATCTAAGGCATGAACCCCAGTTTGCTGATTAGATTTTATATCAGATTTGGGGGGTTTTGGTGGGGGTTTTTTTGGAGGGGTGTGTCTTTGTTTCTTTAAAGCCAAATGCTCAGGGAAGAGTGTTCCAGTCAAGGAACCTTAAACAAAGACAGAGCACACTTGTTTGATCACTACGGCCTTTTCCACAATTTAGGAAAATGGGATACAGACTGCTCACACATCTCATTTGTGATCCAAACGCCTCTTTGTCCAACAACTTTCTTTTTTTTTTTTAAGGATTCTCTAGTGGCTGGTGGGCTCTGCTGCAGCCACTGCCAGAGCCAGCACTGGGATGTCCCATAGGTATGGGGAGGAGCATGAAGGGGTTAACAGTGAACCTGAACACTCTTTTAGCATGAGGTTCACAGTGCGAGAGGCTGAGACCCTCTTCTTAGTACTATTACCCAGTAATGGGGAGAAAGGAACAGGAGGGAGTTCCTTCCCATATTATTCCACACCTCTTCTCTCTCCACACCCAGTTATCCAAAGGTGAAAGGAAGGGGCGTGTTGGCAGCAGAGGAATCCAGTCTCAATGCCAAGGCAAGGAGTGCTGTGTTGAAGGCAAAAGCATGCCCAGCACACATGCTGTTATCTTCTCTGCTGTTAGGCTGCTAATCCTCTCCAAATAACCCAACACCTAATCCTTCCGAGCAGATCAGACACAGGGTATTGAAATGGATTCATATGCTCGTTTGTCAGTTCTGCTTATACTCCTCATTGGCTCCACTGTCTGGCAAGGAGCCAAATGCCTAGTTAAAACTCTCTGGAATCTCAAGTTTTCACAATCTTCTAGGATTATGGAGCAGCTCCTCTAATATCCTCACCGGCATCCACGGTGGAGAAGGATGTCAAACAGAGACAGCTTCACACCTCCTGCCAGCCCCTGCCAAACACATGCTCCAGTAATTGCTCGCCCTCAGCCACACCAGAGAGCCCAGAGCACACCAGGGGAAGTCAAAAAATCACCTCATGCACATTAGGCTGCAAACCGAGAGGTGAGAATTACTTGTGCATTGGCCCTGTCTGTCCTCTCTTCAGGAGCTGCTTACGCCCCACAGGCTGCCTTAAATAAGTGGATAAGACAACCAGCTGATTTTACAGTGTCAAATAGCGAGTCCCCAGTGCCAGGGAATCCTCCCTCCTCTGCTAGAAGGATGCTACATGTAGGCTTGTGTCATTCCCATCCCAGTGACGATAGTACAGACCAAGATCTGCCTCAAATAACCCAGAAGAAACAGCAAGAAAGAAAAAACGTTAAACAAGACCAGTCCCCATCACATTCAAAAGCAGAGAGGAACTCCAAAACATCACTCAGGAATATGGATGGATGGATATGCTTCAAGATGATCCAAACACAATTCCATTTACCTGATTGTGCCTCTTGTTTCTTTGGTGCCAAGTGCTCCTTTAAGAGGTTATAGACCTTTTCTAATCTGAAAGACAAAGACACAACACACCAGGGCAGTTTCAGTTGTTGTGCCTGCACGCAGCCGTGCCAGCTTTAGCCATTAACTAGAACATTCCATTTCTCCAGGGAGCCAAGAACCAGGAATGACTTGAATGATGCAGTGACAACCCCCACCACACAACTGCCTGAGGCCTGTGAGACAGACACTTCAAGGCAATACAGGTCAAATTATTGATCAATGCCTACAAACCCTTTTTGTACTAGATAGTTCTCTGGTTTTAGCTCATTCCCCAAAATACAACAAGTCATTTACTTGGCCTGAATGCCCATCCACAGCATATGTTGCCTCTGAACTATGTCTGGATGCTTCTTAACAAAGTCTTCATCATAAGGGAGCATGAACTCCCAGCCTTTGTTTATTCTTGCCACAGACATGTGCTCTAGGAAGTCTTTCACATCTTCTGGGCAAAGCTAAAAGAAAAAGCATAAATAATACAGAAGTCAGTTTACACAGGACATTTGGAGCAATGGGTAGTGTGCCCTGGGACAAGAAGAGCTGGGCTGATTTAGGGTATGTGAGGCACCTCCACGGACACACACCCAGCTCAGTCAGAGATACTCATCCTTCTCTGCAGCACCAACACTTTCACACACTGTTAAAAGCACAGGACTTCAGAGAGAGTGGTGATTAATCACCCAGAGTCAAATAGCTCATGGCATGTTTTGCGATGAAAAGGGAGTTTCCAAACTGAGATGAAAAGACTGGATGGTGAAGAGAAGCACATTCTACAATGTTAATCTTATTTTAGAGCTGCAGGCCAGACATGCTGCACCTACACATGCCCAGCTTTTTAAGCAGCACTGGATCTTACATCCCAAAAATAGGCGGTCTGTGCATAAATTGACTCGTGATTTATCATTTTACTGCATCTTAACGAAATCGGGTTTTGTCATTTTTACTTAATGTTTCTTTTTCATTTGCCACTTTTAACAGAATATTCAGGTGCCTGAGTTGCTTTAAAGTTTTTATTCGTTACTGACAACTGGCACACGCCAACAGAAGAAATGCCACACCCAGAGCACAGCAGCCAGTGTGGGCTGCACAAGCTCTCATCTGCTTTGGTGCACCATCAGTCTGCCCAACTCAAACTCTGACAGATGAGAGGACATGGTGCATTCCAGTGGCTCAGTCACCAGGCCAGTCTTGGAGCCGTGGTAACTGTGGGAGCTGCTCAGAATGTTTCTAGAAAGCGCAAATATCCAGACCTGTTCAAAATGCAGGCGTGCCTGGAGAGCAGTGCAGGCACTGGGAACCTGAGCAGAGGCCTGAAGCAGCATCCACTACTAACACCCACACAGTGCCCAACACCTATCACCCACTTCTGATTAAGGAACTAAAAAAAACCCCACACTCACTTTTGTAACTGCTGCTACTTCCTTTCTCACAACCCAGCGGTCCTGCGTGAACTTCCACATCTAGGAAGGGAATAAAGGAGAAAAACCTCAGAGCTGTACGTAGCAGTTCTTTACTGCAGTTAGTAATGACCCTGTTCAATGATGTTACCAGCAAAATCAAACTCCCATGCCTTTCAAGAACGTGGAAGTAGGTGATTCTCAGCCAGGTAAAGGAGAAACATTTTCTGGCCCCTTCTGTCCTCAAATGGCCAAGAACAGAGTCTCAAAAGCTGGGACACAGAGCTGGGCAGAACACTGCCTGAACATGACCCTTCATTTCTTCCTGTTTCCATTTGAACAGACTCCAGCCTCTTTCAGTCTGTATGTATTAGCAGTGTTGCTAAGAATTCCAAATCTCATTACTGCCAATTTCTTCCTGCCTATAACGTCATCTCTGCATCCTCCTCTCCGACTCAGCTTCTCTCTGCCCACAAATACACCCCACTCACTTTAGGGCACAGGGCATTTCCCTTTTAAAGCACAAGAAACTGCTGTCCAAAGGAAATAGATCTGTTAGGTCTCCCTGCAAATAGCTCTGAGGCAACCAGTTCTCATTACACCCTTTACATTCAGCCAGGGCCAAGGGTACTCATGTCCCCTGAAATGTGAGAATCTGAGGAAAAACAGAAGCTTTCAGATAAGACACAAATTACTTTTCCTCCTCCCTAAAGTACAGCATCAAACAGGTGGACACTAAGAGTCACTACTGGCCATAAATGTTTTTTACCCTTATTAATTACTTTACACAAACATATTCAGGCAAAAGTTCACTCTTTAAGCTAGAACACATTTTCTCAACAGGTGCAATACAGCACTACGTGCTATTTCTGAGCGTTATTACCATTTCACTTTGTCTGAAAGCCAGAAATATTGATCCTTTCTATTTCCTAACATTTTAACTTCTTCCTTGTTCTAGCACCAATCAGCAATTTACCTGCCCTTAAGATCAACACAGATCTATTTCTCACACAAGCTGTATTTGAGATAATTCAAATGAAAATAACTTATCTTTTCATCTTAAATGCTAAAACACTCCTGCTTACTTAACTGAGCAGAGTAATTCTGGTCCCTAGAACTTCATGCACGACGTGTCACCTAATCTGCTGTGTCCTAAAGACTTATGTCACTGGGTCACACCTGAATCCAGGTCTCCATATGGCAGTGTCTTGGGCAGACATCAAGACACAATCAAAAGTCAGTCTCAATCACCATCAGTTTGATCTCATACTAGTACTGTAATACACTTAAAGTCTCTTGTACAGCACGTTCCTGCTCAGAGCTAAATCTCGGGAACAAACTCTGCAAAAAGAGTCTGACTGAGAAAAATGAGAGTCACACACTCATCAGATTCAATTTGATGGTGCAGAAGCCATAAACTGATTATGAACTTAGGAACCACTTAGGAACTTAATTCTTTCCATGGTTAGAGAAAATAAATACAATGCAGAGGTTGTTCCTTTTTGCAGTGGGTATGTGTGTGTTTACAAGACCTGTATTCATTTCGACTTCCATGTGCAGCTACTGCTCACAAAAGGTGCCTGGGAACAAAGTCCTTTCACTGATAAGCAGCTCTGGGGAATAAAGTCCTTTTTAAAGATCAACAGCGCATGCTGAGGGAGCGCAAGGCTTACCCACACTGCCCTCCTGAGCCCTCACACTGCCCTCCTGAGTCCTGTGCCCACAGAAATAGAGCTGAAGAAACAAGCACTTCATTATCCTGGCTGTTCTGTAAGCCCTGCACTGTGGGGGCAATGTGATAGTGGCTCTACAGCTTGTGTTAGAAAGGGATGAATACTGCTAATGACAGATGACCTGAACCTGCCAGACAGCCACAATGTCAGCCTACACCAACACTCCCATGACAGACTTGTAACAACACCTTCAGGATTAAAGCACAAATAACTTCCTTGGAGGAAACACCTTTCTGCAGTACAACAGCAGAGTTTTGCAATGCTGTGGCCTCTCAGGCAAAATTCACCTGTGTTTTCCTTTAAAAACAACAAACACTTTTATACTTACAACAAAGTCTCTCCCTCTACAGAGCACTTCTGCAGGAACTCCACTGTGGGGACTAGAAGTATCTTTTGGGTACAGGACATCACTGTTAATTAAAAAGGAAGAGGGATTAGTTACTAGGTACTCCAGAAAACTGGCATTGGTGAAGATTAACATAACAAACATGCCCTCCCTGCTCTGCTGTTAAATTATACCTTTATCCAAAGAGTGGTTTTCATTAAAGGCATTAATATTGGTGTAATTACACCACTGCAATTACACTTGTGCAAAAAGGCTTACACCAGCAAAGCACAGCCTTGTGGCTACAGGTGTGTGCAACACAGCTACAAGCTCTGCTTTGTTCTTGCAAAGCCTCCTTTGGACCAGTGCAAACAAGACCAGGATGATCCTAAGAAATGCTTAGGCTAACCTGGTACACAGACTTGAAGGCAGCATTTAGCCAAAATACTGAGGTACAGGCATAAGAGTTTCTTATTCCCCCCTCAGCAATCAAGGGCTTCAAGGAATATTACAAAACATCCTGCTCGAGACCAGCATTACCCCAAGTCCTTGTCTGCTTGCAGGACCAACTGGATGACATGTGTCATGCCCTCCAAAGCCTCATCCAACCCAGGTTCATGATCTTGGCCACAGAAATGAGTCCCCTCTCTGATGTGTGCATGTGCTGCCCTGCGTCCACTCACCCCAAACACCACATCCACTACACACACACACATCCTCCTCAGACTAGCAGAAAAGAATCAGTTATAATCTAAAAACAATCTGAATGCTAATATACTGGCTTTTTACTCGTTTCCAGCTTCCTTCTGTAACAGCTGGAGGGACAGCAGGGTTGCTGTAAAAACTAGTCACGTTGCTAATACAGGCCTGTATCACAATGGCTGAGACATCCTGCTGGCACACTTGGACTGGGAGCTGATGCCACTCATCTTAACACAGACACCTATTCCAGAGGCTGTAATTCTCTGCATGCAGAGCTCCACCCAGGCAAAAGAAAAAAGATCATACTGTATTTTAGACTTAATTCCCAGTGGGATGCTTTGTCCTAATAAACAGGAGAATGATAGAGAGTCCAATCCATGTGGTACGCTCAGCACCCCTACACTTGATTTATTAAAGGGGTAAAGAGCGTAGTTTTCAGCTGACAGGTGCAGCAACCATTGATGAGCAGCCAGGAGACTGCACAAAGCCCATCCTTACTTGAATGAATTTTGCTAAGAAATACTACAGCTGACATTGGTTTCATTTTCTGTATTTACAGTTGACGCTAATCTCTGGAACGATTAACAGCTCTCTCACAAGAGAACATGAGTGCAGACAACATCAAACCCCTGACATAACGGAAATGCAAACACAGATTACATCACTGCTCAGCCGTAATTTTGACTGGGGTGGGTACTAAGCATCATCCTTTCACATTTTAAGGAACCCCTTGAACTTTGAACGTCCGACTGCACTAAAAGCAGCAGACCCGCAGTCAAGGCTTTGCAGTGCTGTAAGAACAGCGATGCCTTGGGACGCGAGGGTGAGCACACAAAGCCCATTGTCCCGACCCTCCTGCCAGGCCCCGCCCAGGGACAAAGCCCGGCCTTACCTCTTCACCACCCAGTTCCCCTGGACCAGCAGTGCCACCTGCTGCACGCAGCGCAGAACGGCCGTGGAGTCCGTGCCCGAGCCCAGCAGGCTCATCAGGTTGGCGAACGGCATCACCTTCACTGCAAGGCAAACACGCACCGGCCCAGGGCCTCCTCAACGCACAGACACAGCAACTGTGATTTATGATGCTCGCGGTCAAGGCTTTATCTTAGGAAAAACCTAAAACCTAAGTCCCAAGTCCCTCCCTGTGCTAAAGGCATTTTCTGTTCTAAAAATATCTGCTCGAGTTGCATCAAAGTTGCCTGGCTTAACTAGTCACAAATTAATGTATTAACACAATAATAAATTAAAAAAAAATTAATCAATGCCTTTGGCAATAGCTGTAAACAGAGATACGTGTCAGGACATGAAGCTCCTGAGGCAAAACCCTCAGGATTTGCTCTGGTCAGAGAGTAACTCTGAAGAGACACAATCAAATTCCTAGACGACACTCACGAAGTGTGTATTGCTGAAAACTTCCCAGAAAGTGCCAAAGTGCAGGTTGTTCACACTCAGACCCCACATTCCAGGAGATACCTGCTGAAATAAGGTTATCCAGAAAGGTATCACCAAATTAGAAATTTTTCTAGGAGTAAATTGACTGCAAATGTACAGATCAGCAGTCAGACCGACTGTCACTGCTCTTCTTAAGCAAAAGCTTAGGATTTCGATTCTTCAGAGAATGAGAAAGCCAGACAGTCTGTCTGGTGAGCAACAGAACTGGTAATACTGGGAAAAGCACCTTATCTGAGGCAACTAAAAGTTACAAAGTAAAGTGCAAATGTATTACAAAAGCTACAAACCGTTCTTCATCAGGATCTTAATCTGATCAGCAAGGGGTAAAGTTCTCAGCTGGGCCATAGAAAGCACATTGCTTGGAGCCATTGGTTTGTCACTGCAGATAAACAAACAGATTTGCAGCCCATGAAAAAGAGCAACCAGCCAATATGGACTTTGAACATGATGTACAAACACTTACTTCTCTTCCTCTATGCTTGGAGGCATCAGCATCATTAAATATTCGCTAGAAGAAAAGGAAACACATCCTTAAAATGCTTGTCTTGGGCTTCCCAGGTTTAAGTACAGTAATTGCTCTCTTAGAGCAATCCTGCTTGTGTGAATCTACAAAACAAACATCAGCCTGAAGAGAGCTCTCCCCTTTTCCTTTTCCATCTTCCTCTGCAAACTCAGTACTAGTAAAAGCTATTGACATCAATCTGCCCAAAGATATGAAATAAATGGGAGCCAGAATCCCAGCTCTTTCGTACACGGAGGTGTCCAAACAGAGGATCTGCACAGTAAATACATTACACACAGGTGCTCAGATACAGGAATCTGAGGGATCCTGCAGACAGAGAATCAGACCAACAACAAGCAAAAACTCCCACCCAAGTAATTAACCACCAGTGCACGTGAGGAAAGAATCAGATCCAAAAGAGTCCTCAGAATACCAACTGCTGATCCACTGATGTTAAGATGCTAAGAGAAATACACCCACACCATTAAACAGAGCCAGAGCCTGCCACTTGGGCCATGGCTGTATCAGATCACAGGGAATCACTGACTGCATTGTGGGAAGGTTCCTGTACAGCTGCACTCACACCAAGAAAAAGACACAAACACATTTCGAGTAGTTTCAGTTGTGTCCACAAATCACAAAAGAAAGTTTTACGAGATTTGCTATCAATGGAAGTTACTGGCTTCAGTGTATCAATTTATATTAACCAGAGGGAGCTTTTGCTTTCATTTTCCTTTGCAGTACTCACAGTCCAAATAACATAGGGTTGTGATAACATACAAGAAGCTACAACCCCAAGTGAAAAGAAGTTTCAATCTCAGAGTACAGGGAAACAAAGAGAGAGCAACCTGAATGAGTTGAAAACTAGTTTCTTTCTCTATTTTTTTAAACAATTCCATTTTTATCATGCATAGAATTAACAAAGAACAGACTTTTAAAGAATATACCTGCTTATTACTCTGAAAGTAACCCCAACAAATGACTGCAATTTCTGTAGGAAAACATCAAACCATTACCTGGGAGATTTAATTAATTCTGTGTTTTCAGCAAGGCCATGACCTTGACTAAATAAATACTGGCGTTCGTGTTCCGAACGGCTGTCCTGGAGATACGGAAAAAACAAGTGTCATTATCACATCCTGAAAACATGTAAAATGCCAAGAGAGCTGGATTTCTCATCCCAAACTATGACCCCCCTGTCATTACTGCACCATTCAAGTGTTCCACCTCACTAACTGACATTCTGCTTTCACTTTCTTGTGCAATGCTCATGTGATGTGGGAACATTTCTCTTGCTATGGCTCTGAAATCTCCTGACAGACAGGGATGTGGGTCACACAAACAGCATTTCTCACACTCCACTGACTGGGCTCTCCAAGTCTTTCACAGAGTCCAATTTGTAATACAAGACTTGAGTGATTCCTGCACTCAGACCCCCCCTTTATGTTTGTCCAGCTCTCAGTCTTAAATCTTTTACAGTGTGGAGACCCCAAAATCATCATCCAGCAGAGGGGGTACAGAGCACTGCAGGGTCTCTCTGAACTTCACTATCTTTTGAGGATTCCCTGACTCCCATGGGCCCAAATTTAAAAACATTCTTGACTTGGCTGAGTCTTCAGTCCAAGGGAGCTTTCTCAAAGCCAGAACACACCTACCTTCAAGCCATAATAATGTAGATGAACCCAGTGCTCTTCTGCTTGTCTCTTCTGCAGGAACTCATAGGACTGGACACGCCGCTGACGTGCTTGTTCAGTCTCAGGGCGGGAGAATCGCACCTGGAGATTTGGCCATCGTTAAATACAGCCCCCAAACCCTCAGAAAAAAACCCAGCTGCATTATTTATTTGGTACATAAGCAACAAGCATGGGGCTCTAGCTCCAACCCTTGCTCTCCGTGCCATCTTTATGCCTGTGCAATATGGGCAAGGCCATCTCGCTTCCCCCCTCCCAAGCCCAGGGTCACCAGGACTAACTGAGGTCCTTTTATTTGGGTGTGAATTATCATTCTGTCTTGTGACTGTTAGCTGAACCATCACAAAAAGGAAAATGCGGACATACAGTAATTTGCTTAACATCATCTTCAGCTTCATCCTGGGATGAATCACCACCTGCCAAAAAACACATCAGAATGAACACACCTCTGCCATAAAAGAGCCAAAGCCAAGCTGGAACTGTCTGGGGGCCCACGCAGGAAGGAAGGGCAGTGGGAGCTCCATGACCATGGGTTCAGTCCCAGCTTGCCAAACTCTGCAGTGTATGACAGCACCACACCGCTCCTGTGATGGGAGACACTGCTGCCATGAGCTTTGCAGTGGCAGTGGTGACTCAGTTCCTGCCACCTTTTGTCACTACCCACCACCTCCCAGCCCTCTGCCAATCCCAATGTGCCCACAAAAGCATTTAGGCAGCTACACTGCAAACAAGATCAGCAAAACAACCTGAGAAATGGCCTAACAATCAGTACATTGTCAGAAAAAACACCTTCAGAATAGAATGACTCTAATGAGTAAAATTATAAAGAGAACTTGTATCTCACCTCTCAAGAGAAAACACAACTTGTACAGCATTTACCTTCATTAGCAGCTTCTCTTTCTCGGTGTTTTGCATCAGCCTTGTCCAAGTAGGTGAAGCTTGGCCTCAGCTGAAGAATTCCATGTAGTGGAGTCAGGTGAAGTTCACCTGAAAAAGAGAATTAATGTTGGTTAAAATTGATTTTTTTCCAGCGCACAAGGACAGCACTTTTCATTATCTCCCTGTCTCTGTAAAGCCACAGCTTCAATTGAGCATAAATATTTAAAACAGTAAAACGTAAAAAGGGATTGAAGTGAAAAATTCATCCAGTGCTCAGGATTTCAAAGGAATATGAAAGACCAAGACCTGTTTCTATTACTTTCATTTTTGTGTTGAAACCAGAGCTTGTAGAGAGCCACATTCTGGGTCAGGCCTGACCTGTAGTTCAGGAGACTCCTATAAAATAGTCATCACTGAAAACAACCTACATATTGTCACCTCAAGTGACCACCAGAGCAAAACTCTGTGATGGCATGGGCGGTCAAGAGGAGCAAAAACTGCTGAACAGGAAAATGAGACAGACAAAATTAGATGAAGACAGTAATATAAATAACAATGATAAATTCATGCTACAAATGTGTATTATTTCAGGCCGCCATGAACTGCTAAGATTCTGGAGGCATCTACAAACCCACAGTGTTCTTATATAATATTTACAATTTTGCTAGACCTTCTCAAGGACTCTTGGGACACTGAGTTTCATAAAACCTAGGCTGAAGACAAAAAGATCAAATATGTCTTATCTTAAACCCTGAAATTAGGTGAGGGTTAAACAAAAGCAACTTACCTTTTTTATAAACAGCAGCTGCATAGCGGGAAACATTGCTGGCAGCTTGGGAAGAGCAGAAAGTTTGTTTGTCCATCAGCTTCCTGCAGACAGAGGAGGGTGGTGAGATGACCTTCCACAGGCAATGAGGGATGCAGATGTTAAAGGTCTGAAACCACCAAATCTCAAAATGGACTATTAACAACCGCAGCAAATATACATACATACATATATATATATATACACACACACACACTCTCTCATCTTTTTGTTTGCAATTCAGAATTCATAGCAGCTCCCGTGACTGTACAGCCACTTGTTCTCAGCTCTCCCTGAAGTCCTGGGGGACATACAGATTTCTGTGCTCACCACAAAAAGGAAAGGAGGGCAAAGAGGACACCTACGAGGAATAGGTGCTTGTTTCATCTGTGCAAGTGCCATCCACGTTGAGAGCAATCTGCTCTCCCTTGCTACGACAGTAGTTGGGATTCAAGGTATCAATGGCCATTTCAAGTTCAACCTAAAGAATATCAGAAGTAAGACAATTCATTACCACGGCAAAACCCAAAACCCTTATAAATTTATCACAGCTATTGCCTTACTTTTCTTCCCCTTTATGCTATTCACAAACTGAACTAGTTTCAAGTCCCTGGATGAGGCAGCGTATTTACAAAGGCCTGCACAACGCTTACAGTGCAAATGTTTGCTAAGTTTAACAGAAGACTTCCTGAACACAACATGCATCCTAACTCCAAAGTTCACCCAAGCACTCTCCTCAATCATTTCCCAGAACCAAATTCTAGTAACAAAAACATCTATTGCTGCAGTTTTTAAATGAGGCATTTAAAGAATAATAGCCACAGTTCTGGGATACATCTGCAAGCAAGTGCAATCGCTCTGGCTTTGGCTGTACTTGCACTACCTATACAAAACCCCACTGATTTCAAAAGGACTCCTGATGATTCACAGCCAGGCAAGAGAGCAATCAAGATCTGCACTGACACTGAAAGACAGAGGCTCAAAGGCTCAATCCTTCTTCAACCCTTCTCTGAATACTGTAAAGACTTTTTAAACCAAGCTCTGTTCACATAAGCATCTACCAACTGAATTAGCATTAGTAACTATATTTCCCTGAGTCATTCTATTTCCCATTAAAACAGTGGCTTTTCCATCACCACCTACAAATCACTCTTTTTCTAAACTCCACCTCACAGACACAACAAAGACTCCCCAGCCCCAAGCACAAAGATCTGGTCTTGCAAGTAGCTGCGTAGTTAACACAGCTTAATAGCACAATATGCTTCCCTTAAATACATCCTCCACAACACAACACGACTTTTGCAGACTGGACTCAAATGATGACCAACCTTTTGCTGCTTTGGCTTTATCTTCGCTGATAAATGTGTAACATCATCATACGTCATGGAAGCTGGGCGAATGGGATACTGGAAAACAAATCCATTTCATGAACCCCTTCCATTTAAAGATCAAAAACTTCACAGAAATTAACTCTATTTCCCCTGTCCACTCACACGTAGATCCACTTGCCAGGTGGAGACAAGACATCAAGAAAAGAAATTAGTTGAGAGATTCATGAGTCATCAGGGGATTTGGGAGCATGACCTAGAAAGTTTGTTGCTTTCTTCCCAGTCCTCTGCTTTTGTCACTACACAGTCCCCTTTCTCCCCCTCACACACCACAATAAACTGTAACACAGGAAAATGGTTCCTCACGTTAGTCCAGCAGAAAAGGAAGTGCTAGAAGCAATTAAAAACCCATCCCTCAGCATTAAACTCTCTGGAGAGTTATTACCTCAAAGTAAAACGTTTGTGGGTTTACAGAAGTGTTAGCTTAGAGGACATGGGCCACAAGTTGCAAGCCAGGAGAGCACAGCCAGGTTTAGCCAGATGGGTCTCTCTTCTGAACCCCTGGGAATGGTGAGGGGACAGTGTGGCATCCCAGTGGAATCTCCCAGCCACAGCAGCCTCCTGCTCAGAGCTGCCATTTCTCCACAACACCCACAGGCCCCATCAGCAAGCAGGGCTCACTCCTGGACTCCAAACTCACTGAGACCTGAACAGGCTTATCTGTATCCAAGACCTTGGCAGGCTGAAGCAGTAAGGAAAGTTACTCCACTTATTTGAAACAAACTATCACTGCATAAAATTTAACTGAAATACCTGAAACAGATACAGCTTCTCCAGTAGACTTCGGGCCAGGAACACGTCAATCTAAAAAGCAAAACAAACAACTTTCATCAGATGCCAGCTGTAACTGCTGATGGAGCCTCAGATAAAAGTATAATCCTTAGAGTTCAAATACTGATAATATTAGCTTTTCATTATAAATTCTAACATAAAACACATTCATGACTCTCCTGTCAAAATTTTCTTCTCTGCTGACTTTGACATGAAATTCTGCAGTTGGCTCTTTTAAAAACCAAACCTAAAAAAACCCCACTATGAAGAGGCAGCAGACAGTAGCTCTAGTTGTGTTTTTCCTCTCCAAGGAAACTTGGCAAAAAATGTGAAATGAAAGTGGAATTTTTTCCTCCAGGGAGCTGGAGTTTTCACTTTGGCATCACAACTGAAAGGTAACTTCATTATCAGTACTTTGGCATAAAATCTTTCTAAATTAGACAAGAGACATCCCACATTCCCAATCTGATTCAATACCTGCATTTGGCCACCAGCACTGAAAATCCTCAGATGTTTCATGCATAAGACATATGGAAGCTGCCATTTTAGATACACTCCTGACAATTGCCCCTCCTTTTCTCATGGCTTTTCTCCTTCTTAGGGATTGTCCCTTCCTTGTACTTCTGGTGTGTAAACTCAGACATAAAGTGACAAGCCACTGTGGCTTCCCCTTGGAACACAGCAGTCCTTTTAGGTAAGTCCAGACTCAGAACACAACTACTCACTTTAGCAGAAGGCATGAAACACTGTAGCCTTGTATTTAACAGATATTAACTCAAAGTCATCCAACTTTTTCAGCTCTCAGAGACATACAATAAAGTCACTGGAACCACACAATAGTATAAGCAAATTTTTCCTCTTCTGACATGGAAAGATTACAAAGGTGAAAAACCTGAGCTGGATTTGCCAGCACAGACACCACTATTTTGACAAAACAGATACCAGGAGCCACATAGTTGGCCCACACAACATAATTCTTAGGGCAGAGCAAGCCATTGGTTATAAGATAACCACTCATGTTGATGACACATTGTTTCAGCAACCTAAGAATGCTTGGAACTGTAATAACAATAATAATAAAAAATTCTCATGTACAATCACTGCTGCCACAATTCACTTTTACCTCTTGTATAATTGGATCATCTTCTTCATTTGCCATGCTAGGATAAAACGAAGCTTTTTCTTGGCTTATTCCTTGGCACAACCTGAAAGAAAACAGAAACGTCCTATGAGTCATTTCATCTGTGTCACATACCACATGCAGCCTGGAGTATTTGTTCCAGTTAACTCAGTTCCTTTCAGCGATAATCTGTTTAGGCTGTATTTTGCAGGAATGTTATGTGTTTGCATGAACAGGTCCGTAACACTCAACAATCTTGACCAAAGGCCACAAAATTAAGAGACAAGCAAATGTCTCAAAAGCAGGTAAGTAGTTGTAACTCCTCTGCAAGCCTGCAGTTATGTAGCAGAGCACTAAATCAAGGGCAGGGGGAGGGAAAGGCGGGCCTTTCACACCGGAATAAAGTGTATCTTTATGCGCTGTGTCACTGTAACACACACCTACAGCCCAGCACGTGTGAGCTCCAAAACTGCCGGCTAAGAGCTGGGAGAAGGAAAAAAAACTATGGAATCCCTGTGCTTGGGACCAGACCATATTCCTGCCTGTGAATATGCTGACCTTCATTTTCACCTGATGTTGCAGCCTTGTCTCCTGACCTACCACTCTTCAAACTGTCCTGCCAAATTGAGAGCTCCAAAATACACTCCTTGGCCTTTCCTGGAGTCCTTTGAAACCATCAGAGCAACAGACCCTACTTCATAAGCACACCAACTCCAAAAAAGACACAACAGTTATTAGCTGGGGACCGGGTGCTGTGCAACAAAAATTCATCATGTTCAATCCACTGCCGGAATTAGTGCTGTGCCTGGTTCAGACCTCTGAATGAAAAATGAACCCTCAGCTAAAGCAACAACAGTTTTTCCCTCCTGAAATCAAACAAAAGGATTTACAAATTATTTGGGATGGCACTGCAACAATGTTAATTAGTTTAGATCATTTGAGACACTGTTAATCAGCTGGTACTGGTCAAGATAGGCATATAAAAATAAGACCTCTCACAAACTGACCAAGGGAAGTTTTAACAACAAAGATGATCAGGCAAAGGAACAAGACCTGTGTTCAGGAACTCTCCCTCACTCCTTGATGCCAGCTTGCTTCTTTGCTGGACCTCCTATGGAGGAAGAGAAAGAGGCAGCATTCAGGATCAGCTGGGGAAGAAGGAACCCAGCACCCATGTTACATCCAAGACAGTGGCTTTTTTCTTTTCAAATACACAAACCACAACACAATTTTAGGCAGCTCTGTATATTTTAGCTGATGGAGGGGCTTCTCAGAACATCATGTTAATGTACACACAGTTATCTCAGAAACCTTTCAGAGAGGCTTTACATTGTGGATATGAGTGTCCTTAACATCACAACATGGGCAAACTTCCATTTAGGCTTACACTGTTTCTGCCATTCCACACAGAAACCTGATTCCATATTTTTCACTTACAGATTCTCCGCTACCAAAAAAATGCCCCTCCCAGTACGGAATTTCCCATTTCTTTATGCACCAGCACATCCCAGGCTCTTCCCACCATATACCTGTATTTAAGAATTTATGACTTAGTATTTCAGATTCATATTTGAAATAGTTTTGTAGAAATGCAAAAACTTCACATCAAAAAGCCAGTACCTTAACTACAAGGGGGGGCTGTTGCAGCAAAACCCTGAGTAAGTGATATCAGACTGCTCTCAGTGTTTTCTGCCATCAGGCACTCAGTTCTTCCCAGAAATACATACCAATATGTTTTAAAGAAACGAGATTTGTCTGCTCCACTTTTGCTTTTCCCCTGGGTGGCCTGACACAGCAGGCTCACACAGCACCGGCCTGACAGCTCTGCAGACACGGAACAACTGCAGTTTGCGCTCAGCACAGAGCTGAGGGTGGGAGGATGCCCAGGATGGGTGAGCACACAAGGTAACACCCAGAAGGTGGGACAGTTGGATCCAAACCTTCCTTCCTCACGCCCCTGAGAGCACTGGAATCACCCTTCCCTTCCTGACAGCCTGAGTGCCAAGTCTGTGCTAGCTTCACACTTCTGATTTCACTTTCCAGAGAAGAAATTAAGATTCCCTGTGCTAAGGAGAGATAGAGAAACTTCGCCTGAAGGGCCTGGTCTCTGGTCCCTCATCTAGCACTGCTTACGCAATTAAACACAAAATCTTTGTGAATCCAGCTGTCACTACTCAGGGAAAACGTATTATAGAGATTACATTTTCTTCTTATTCATGCAAGGACAAAGCGTGACTACAGCTCCTTTTATTGGAGTATCAGACTGACAGGTCTATAAATAGGAAGCCGTGTGTCCCAGCACAGCTTATACTGATGCAACTGGAAGTAACCTGAATCAGAATGATGGCATGCAGTCACAATTCCATGTGTAATACAAATACATATACATGGTGGTATTCATTTCTACATTTCTCATATATTTATGATACCACCACACTTACAGAATGGAATTAAACACTAAGGAGTGGCAAACACGGTCAGCAGTTTCAAACTTCCTTTTGGCTGAACTGTTTTCTGTTAAGAGGGACTTTCCTTAAAGTTGTAAATCTAAGTATAAGGGGAATTATTAGTGTGAATCATTAAACTTTAGAACAGCTGTCAGGAGGGCAAGAGATACCAATCTTCTCATTTCTCCTGAGACATGACCAACACCAGGACCAATGAAACCACTCATTAGCTGCCCATAACATCAATTTAGAACCAAGAAAGAAAAACATTGCAGTAAAAAAACATAAAAAAATCAGTGATGAAGAGAGTGAGTCCTACACTTCTAAGTTTGAGCTTAAAAGGGCTTTTGAATACTAGAGATTTTTTGTTATTATTACCAAAGACTATAACATAACTGTAAGGAAAACTGCAAATCTGCACATCATCTGACAACACAGGCTTTTACCCAGAACTGCAAGAAATGCTCCAACATTTCATTCATACTTAAATTTGATAGTAATAATGGACCCCCAAAGTGCCAACACTGCAACCAGACATATTCTATGTATATAATCACACAGTGCAGGAAAGGTCAGGAATTCCTGCTGCGTCACTGCCTTAAAGTATAAAAAATGAACCAGAAAAGTGGGAAAAGTGCCATTTCCTGAATCACTGCCATAACTGGCACCCTGACTCTCCTCTGGAGGGGATGCCTCAGCAATCATTTCACTCAGGGTGGCTCATGGCACGCAGTGAAATGGAACCTGCGAAAAAGCAGCTGAAGCACCTTCCATACGTTTATGATAATTATCATTTTGACCCAATTACTTGCTTAATGTTCTCCTCGCTCTGCCTGTCTGCAAGCAGCTTTGCACAGTCATCTTCTGGCAGCGAACCCAGGAGGGCTCCTCTGCACCAGGACCTCTCTCTGGAGGTGAAGGGAACCTTCAGGGTTTCAGAGATCATGCATTAAGCATCAACCTTTCTGTAACACCCCACCATTCCTGCAGTGCAGTCCGTGCTGGGCCAGTCACGCTGTGAACGACCCTGCCGGGGCAGGTCGCGGTGCCCGGGCCGTGCCCCACGCGGGCAGCGCTCCCCGCCGGACTCGGCGCTGCATTCCTGGCACCGAGCTTTGCCCTGACACAGCAGCACGGCGGGTGCGGGAAAGGGGGACCCGAGGGGAGGCCACGGGGAACCGCCCAACCCGCACCGAGCGCGGGCACGGAGCGCAGCCGCCCCGGGGCGGGAGGGCCGGGCCGGAGCCCCCGCGGAGCCGGAGCGGGCACGGGCAGCGGGTGCCGGCAGGGAGGCAGCGGGGCCCGGGAGGAGCGGGGCTCGCAGCCCCCGCAGCACTGGCCGGGGCTCCCGGGACCCCTGCGGGAGCCGAGGGACCCGCCCGCTCCCCTCCAGCGCCGAGCCCGGCCCGGGCGGAGCGGCCCCGCTGCCCCGCGGTGCCGACGGCTCGGACAGTCCCGTCTGTGCCGCCCTCCCCGCACGGGCAGAGCCCACCCCAGCCCAGGCCGCGCTCCTGCCCCGCCACCGCCCGCAGAGTCCCTGCCGCCCGGGCGGCGCCGTGGGGCGCAAAAGCGGCGCGGGTCCCCCCGTACCTGGGCGGGCCGGGCGGGCGCCGGCGCCGCTGCCCCGCTCCCGTGTCGGTGGCGGCGGGGGCGGCCTCAGGCAGCCGCCATGTTGGTGACACCCGGGCCGGCACGTGGGGACGCGGCCCCTCCTCCTACCCACAGTGCCCTGCGGCCGCCGCCGCCGCCAGGGGGCGTTGTGCCGGCCCGCGGCACAAAAGAAAAGGCTGTGGCAGCGGTGGGATTCGAACCCACGCCCCCGAAGAGACTGGAGCCTTAATCCCGCGCCTTAGAC